>CM045940.1:4122500-4722500 GCA_025177825.1 Aechmea fasciata | reverse complement strand
GCATAAAGGCACCAAATTCATTTGGAATGATACGTGAGAGAAAAGCTTTCAAGTGATAAAGTTGCAAATGACTACCGCGCCAATCCTAACCTTGCCAGTTGCTGGAGCAGGGTATGTGATTTATAGCGATGCTTCCTTTAACGGATTGGGTTGCGTGTTGATGCAGGACGGAAAGGTGATCGCGTATGCTTCTCGCCAGTTGAAGGAGTATGAAAGGAATTATCCTACCCATGATTTGGAGTTGGCGGCCGTGGTCTTTGCTTTGAAGCTATGGCGTCACTATCTTTATGGCGAGCGGTGTGAAGTATACACGGATCACAAAAGCTTAAAGTACCTGTTTACTCAGAAGGAGTTGAACTTGAGGCAGCGCAGATGGTTGGAGCTCCTCAAGGATTATGATCTGATGATACTTTACCACCCGGGCAAGGCTAACGTGGTGGCAGATGCGCTAAGTAGGAAATCGATGGAAAACTTAGCGATGATGATAGTTACTCAACCGCCTTTGATTGAGCAACTGAAGCGGTTAGAGTTGGAGGTGGTGGCTCCTGACACACCTATGAGGTTGATGACACTTGTGGTGCAACCTACTTTATTGGAAAGAATCAAGGAAAAGCAAGCTCTTGATGCGGAGCTGCTAAAGATCCGAGCAAAGATGACTGATGGTTGCACCGGGGACTTTACTTTGGACGGTGGCGACTTGATGCGATTCCGTGGACGGGTTTGTGTACCGGCGGAACCGACACTTAAAGAGGAGATTCTCCTAGAAGCACACCGAGCGCCGTATGCTATACATCCGGGAGGCACCAAGATGTATAAGGATTTGAAGTCGCTTTATTGGTGGCCCGGAATGAAAATGAACGTTGGCGAGTTTGTGGCTAGATGTTTAACTTGCCAACGAGTGAAGGCTGAGCATAGGGTTCCCGCGGGGAAACTACAGAGCTTACCGATTCCTGTATGGAAGTGGGAGAGGATCACCATGGACTTTGTGACTGGACTGCCCCGCTCTCAAGCCGGGCATGATGCTATTTGGGTGATCGTGGATAGGTTGACGAAATCGGCACATTTCACACCTATCCACACTACTTGGACTGGCGAGAGACTCGCACAGGTTTACCTTGACGAGGTTGTGCGACTACATGGAGTACCCACTTCTATAGTATCGGACAGGGACACCGGCTTCGTGTCGCACTTCTGGAGGAGCCTACAGGACGCCTTGGGCACACGCTTGGATTTCAGCACTGCTTTCCACCCTCAGAGTGACGGACGGTCGGAGCGTACTATACAGACACTCGAGGATATGCTTCGAGCCTGCGTGATCGACTTACAAGGAGGATGGTCGCAGCATCTACCGATGGCTGAGTTTGCTTATAACAACAGTTATCAAGCAAGCATCAAGATGGCGCCATTTGAGGCACTCTATGGACGGAAGTGTAGATCGCCACTTCACTGGAGTGAAGTTGGCGAGAGTTTGGCTTTAGGCCCTGATGTGCTCCAGGAAGCAGAGGACAAGGTTCGCATTGCTAGGGAGCGACTGTTGACCGCCCAGAGTAGGCAGTGTAGGTTATAGGTCTCAAGGATCTAAAAGATAATTAACACCTAGAGGGGGGTGAATAGGTGCACAATGGCCTAATAAAAATTCTCGATGCGATTTTAAATAAATGCGGAAAAATAAAATCAACACACCGAGATTTTACGTGGGAAAACTCCAACTCGGAGTAAAAAACCCACGGGACCGATCACACGAAAATTCACTAAGAAACAACCGAGTACAAGGCGATTCACCCACGACTTTACCCGATTAACCGAATCTTCTATGTGAATATCCTTCCCGGTCCACGATCGATTGAAGTCCTCCAACCGATCACACCGCAACTCCTTGCCGCGCCAACGCTCGAATCCACAAAGCGTCCACCGAGTCCTCGGCTCCCCTACACGCGATCCCCGCGCAACACACCTCCGTCCGGAGAAGAAGAACGAAGATTTATGGTGATCTCCAAATTAAAGCACCGTAGACGATGGGAAGAATTCGTCTAATTGATCATCAAGTTGATTCACAAGAGTAGAATCAAATGAAAGAAACTAGAATCAACTTGACGATCAATACTCCATCAAATCTCTCTAAGAACTAGGTCAAAAAGCTTAGGAGAGAGATTCTAGGGTTTTGAGGATTAATAATATTCCGGTATATTTTTTTCTTAAACTCCCATGGTCTATTTATAGTATTTAGAAGACTTGTTAATTAGAGTAGGATTGAAAACAACCTTTCAGAAATAGATTAGAATTGAAATCGGCTGATTTGGAATAGATTAGCTTTGATTTGGAAATGCATTTCGAGTCCTTTGTCCGGTCAAACCATCTCTGTCCGGTCTCATCGTCAAATTTTTCGCATCGAGCACTGACCGGTCAGACCAGGGGATTGTCCGGTCCTAGGCTATAGCACTCAGAAAGTTCATCTCACTGTGTCCGGACAGAATCCACGATCCGGTCAAAGCCTGCGAAACTTTCTGCTATCAACCTCACTGTGTCCGGTCAAAGAAGTTGGTCCGGACAGAGTGTTGCGAAAAGCCAGATGACAGACTCACTGTGTCCGGTCAAAAGGGCTGATCCAGACAGGGTTTATACAGAAAATATTTTTCATAAAAACCAATATTTTAAACCCTTTTTAAGTCTTCTAACTACTATGTTATTAATGTTAATCACCATAAATGATCTTAAATGCATACCTGAGGTGTCGAGCTTCTCTGACGAGGGTCCGATCTTCTTGTAATCTCTTGATCTCTTCAAGACTCCGACAAGTTCACGAAATCCGCCAACTTATAAAATCCCTAACAATCTCCCCCTTTGGCGATTTCGTGACAAAACATAATACAAGCCCATACATACCTCAAAAATCATAAAAGACGAGATTTATCGCAATCACCAAACGATAACCCCCAGCATGATCGATCCAACAAAAAGTAAAAAGATTTACAAATTGAAGTCCTATTACAAACTCTATGTCACGCCCCGCTACCCGCCTATTTGGTCGGGTTCGGGCCACGTCAACAGACGCCGAACGGACAGGGCCTCCCCTGCCCGCCCAAGGCTCTAACAACAAGTACAATTTAACAAATCAAAGAGAATTTGCAATTATACAAGGCTTACACGAAGGTAAGCAACAACACAGCGGAAGAGTAAGCACTAAGCTAGAATATAAACCATACATGAACTTGATTACATTTGAACCAAATACAAGTAAACTAGTCTATTACATTCTTTTAGCATTCAATACATCATTTCTTTTTACATTTGCCATCTCCCCAAAATTTACTTGAATGTTTACAACTTGACATCTATAGTTCAACAAAATAAAGTTGATACAAGTAATAAAAAGGAAATAACTAATGCGATACTCCGGTGGCCACTAGCTATGGCGCTAACCCCTTGCCCCGGTCCTCCGCCGCCGCACTCGTGCTAGGACCTGTGGGGTTAGTGGTGTGAGAACTACAACGAAGTTCCCAGTGGGCTCGGCAACCGACCCCGCCGACTTACCCACTAGGTCTATCCAGGCATAAGTATTTCAACGGAAAAGAAATAGTAACCAAACTATGTATGCTAATACTATGCAAGGAAGAGTCAGATAGATAGATAATCGAATTTAGATATGTTTGCATGCATGCTCTATACCATACTTTACTTTACCTTACTTTACTTGGCTCATTACCCAATCTTGCCGGTTAACATAGTTAACCCCAACAAACTCAAGACCCAAAATCCCTCAGCAGGGAGGCTCTAAGCCTACAAGACCCGAGGGACCGTCCGGGCCACGATCCCCTAGGTGACTGTTCCGGAACTCACCGCTTGAGGAGGAGCGACCTCCCTCAAGCCAAGACTTGTCAAGAGTATCGATCTAATCCTCACATTGAGGATTCATAGCCACTAGTTACCATGCCATTGTCAATGATAGGTTTTCTACCTAATCATGTATATCATTCTTGCCATAATGCCACTAAGTTAAACTATGTTTAACTAAGGTTGTCTCAATGCCAATCTTGTCTCTATGTTCAATATCACCTTTGTTGACTAAGATCAAGTCCATCCTATATTCACACAAGTAGGGTTCTAATTCTCATGCCTCTATGGTTCCATTACAATCTCTAAGTTCATTCTCATTTTAGAACAATAATTGAAGTTCAACCATAGCATAATTAACCTCTACCCTATCATGCATGAATACGCTATACATAGAATATGCTCAAAAGGTGAAAACAGACATAGAAGGGAATTCGATGATTCCGGAATGCACCCCCCACCTTAGAATAATTTTGTGAGGATGCCCAAGAAGTTTCACGACCTACCGGGGCCTAGGTAAAAACTGCAGTTTAAAAGTGAACCTAATCAGGCCATTTTACATAGTAGCCCCTATATCGGATTTTCGTTTAATTAAACGGAGTTGTCCCACGCGTCGGGAATACCCCCAATTAGGTTTCTACAAGGTCAATTTGACCCAAGAACCCCTATGTTCAAAAGCCCCAAATTTGGGTGCTCCAACCATGCCCTATGTCCAACCTAGGGTTTCGATCTCATTCACAAGCAAAATATAGCTTTAGATCAACCTAGAAGCTCACCAAAACCATCCTTGACCCATTAGAACCATCCATTTGGGGTTTACAACAAACCCTAAGAAATCACCATGAGAGCACTTGAGCTCTCATGGAGCTTTCATGGTGTTCATAGCCCTAGCATGCCTCTAACACTAGCAACAAGCTAGAAAACCTCTAAACTTAGAGAAAACCACAACCATAAGCTTAAACTTGTAGAACTCTTACCTCTAGTGCAATGCTCTTCCAACTACTCCTTGTAGGAGAGCTTCAAGACCTCCAAGAAGCCTTCCTAAAGCTCCAAAGTCCTCTCCTCCAACTTCTTCTCCTTCTTCTTCCCTTGCCCTAGAGCTCCTCTAGAGAGAGAAAGGGAACAAAAGAAAGAAATGAGAGAGTGAGTGTGTGTGTGCTGTGAAGTGAGTGAAGGGAGAGCTTATTGTGTTGTAACAATAGCCAAAAAGCCCCTCAACTTCTTTTATTTCGCGCAGTTCACAAACTGCTGTCAGACCATCCCATACCGGTATGGGGGAACTCTGTACCGGTATGGGGTGCTACAGTGGCAGAAACCCGAGAGCAGCTTCCCTCGGTTTCGCAGCATCTATACCGGTATGGGACGACCTGTACCGGTATGGGCCAAAGAAAACTATCAAACCCGAGAGCTCTCTCCTTCTCGGGTGCGATGGCTATACCTGGCATACACCCGGCCACCCATTCTCAAACCCGAGAGCTCTTCCCTCTCGGTCAAAGTTCTATCTGTGCGACAACTTTGCTGCCGTACGAGAATGCCTGCACTTGTGTTTTTCGCGCTGTTTCGACTCTACTTCGCGCCGAACAACGCCAAAACCCTTTTAACTCTTTTAGATTATCTTCTAACCCTTCCAAGAAGTTTGGAATGGCAATTGGAACACGTCCAACCATTTCATCTTCGTACTTTAGTCAATTTGGCCAAAGTCCGAACTTATCGTCGAATTTTCGATATGCTACATTCTCCACCCCTTAAAATTAGTTTCGTCCGCGAAACTTAACGCATACCTTAGCTTGTCGACTCGAACAAGTGAGGGTACTCCTTCCTCATTGTGTCCTCGAGTTCCCAAGTGGCTTCACGCACCGCATGATTGCTCCACTGGACCTTGACGTAGGAAATCTTGCGATTCCTAAGCTTCTTTTCGCCTTTCCCAAGAATACAAACCGGGTACTCTTCATAGGTCATGTCCTCGTTTAATTCCACCGGTTCATACTCCAATGCATGAGCCGAATGGTGGATATACTTGCGAAGGTTTGAAACGTGAAACACATTGTGCACTCGCAAGTCTCGGCGGTAACGCCAACTTGTATGCTACCGCACCGATCCGTTCCAATATCTCAAAAGGTCCGATATATCGGGGACTTAGCTTCCCCGAACTCCAAACCTTTTTATGCCGCGCATAGGTGATACTTTCAAAAACACGCGGTCTCCAACCGCAAACTCTAGATCCTTCCTCGCTTATCGGCATAACTCTTTTGCGAGATTGCGCCGTCGTGAGTCTTTGTCGGGCTAGGCGGACCTTCTCCTCCGCCTCCCGCACAACATCGGGGCCAAGAGTCGCTCTCTCGCCCACGTCGCTCCAATGAATTGGAGAACGACACTTCTTACCATAAAGGGCCTCGAATGGCGCCATCGCAATACTCTCTTGGTAGCTATTGTTGTATGCGAATTCCGCCATTGGTAGGAAATCGTGCCATCCGCCTTTATAGTCGAGTACACAAGCCCGAAGCATATCCTCAAGTATCTGAATAGTCCTCTCCGATTGACCGTCACTTTGAGGATGAAATGCCGTGCTAAAATTGAGCCGTGTACCCAAAGCATCTTGCAAGCTCTTCCAAAAATGAGAGGTGAACCTCGGGTCCCGATCCGATACAATTGACACCGAACCCCGTGTAACCTCACAACCTCGTCGAGATACACTTGAGCTAGCTTGTCTCCCGACCAAGTAGTGTGGATCGGCAAAAAGTGAGCCGATTTTGTCAACCGGTCCACAACTACCCAAATCGCGTCGTGCCCGCCTTGTGACCTAGGCAAACCCGTCACAAAGTCCATAGCAATGTCTTCCCACTTCCACACGGGTATTGGTAGACTTTGCAATTTCCCCGCTGGTAAGCGACGCTCCGCTTTTACTTGTTGGCACGTGAGACATTGTGCCACAAACTCTCCAATGTCCCTTTTCATACCCGGCCACCAATAATGGAGTTTCAAGTCTTGGTACATCTTGGTGCCGCCCGGGTGAATGCTATAGGGTGATTGGTGTGCTTCTTGCATAATCGCCCTTCGAAGATCATCGTCCTTGGGCACACACCAACGGTTCCGATACCGTAGTGTTCCGTCGGTCCCAATGCCAAAATCTTCGGCACTACCGTTCTCTACTTCGCCCCGCACCTTTTGGAGATAAGGATCGGAAATTTGTAACTCCTTTATCTTCTCCAACAAGGTGGGTTGCACGATCAACATAGCAACTGTTGCCTGCACTCCCGGCGCCACCACTTCAAGCCCTAACCGCTGCATCTCCTTGTGCAATGCAGGTTGAGGTGTAATCGCCGTCGCCAAATTCTCCGCCGACTTTCTACTCAAAGCATCGGCCACGACATTTGCTTTTCCGGGGTGATATAGAATAGTAACATCATAGTCTTTAAGCAATTCTAACCACCGCCGTTGTCGCATATTTAACTCTTTCTGGGTGAACAAATACTTGAGACTCTTATGATCCGTGTAAATCTCACAATGTTCCCCGTACAAGTAATGCCTCCAAAGCTTTAGCGCGAAAATGACCGCCGCTAATTCCAAGTCGTGAATCGGGTAGTTCTTCTCATATGTCTTTAATTGGCGCGAAGCATAAGCTATAACTCGGCCATTTTGCATCAGAACGCACCCAAGACCAACGTAAGAAGCATCGTACACGACATAACTCTCCCCGCGTCGGCAAAGCAAGCACCGGAGTCGTCGTCAATCTCTGCTTAAGCTCCTCAAAGCTTCGCTCACATTTGGGGCTCCAAACATACTTCACCCCTTTGTGCGTAAGGCGCGTTAGTGGAGTTGTTATTTTAGCGAACCCCTCCACGAACCGCCGGTAGTAGCCCGCAAGCCCCAAAAAGCTTCGAATTTCCGTTGCATCTGTCGGGCGAGGCCAATCTTCAATTGCCTCAACTTTCTTTGGGTCCACAGAGACGCCGCCTCCAGATATAACGTGACCCAAGAAAGTTACCTCCGGTAGCCAAAACTCACATTTCTTCAATTTGGCATAAAGCTTCTCTCGCCGGAGTGTCTCCAACACGATTCTCAAGTGCTCCTCGTGTTCTTCCTCGGTCCGAGAATATACCAATACGTCGTCAATGAATACCACGACGCACCGGTCCAATAGCGGACGGAAGACTCTATTCATTAAGTCCATAAATGCCGCCGGGGCATTAGTAAGCCCGAATGGCATAACCGTGAACTCATAATGGCCATACCGCGTACGGTACGCCGTTTTGTGCACATCCTTGGGCCGTATCTTCAACTGATGATACCCCGATTGAAGGTCAATCTTCGAATACACCCTTGACCCTTGCAACTGATCGAATAAATCGTTAATCCTCGGCAACGGGTACTTGTTCTTGATTGTGACTTTGTTCAACTCGCGATAGTCAACGCAAAGTCGAAGTGTGCCGTCCTTCTTTTTCACAAACAGCACCGGAGCTCCCCACGGAGACACGCTCGGCCGCACAAAGCCTTTATCGAGCAAGTCTTGCAGTTGGGCTTTAAGTTCTTTAAGCTCCACCGGTGCCATTCTATACGGAGCCTTCGAGATTGGCGCCGCCCCGGGGACTAAGTCAATAACAAACTCAACTTCCCGGTCCGGTGGCAATCCCGGTAACTCCGCCGGAAACACATCCGGGTACTCGCATACCACCCGACTGCTACTCAATTCCGGTGCTCCCTTTGGTATCCACGATGGTCGCTAAATAAGCCTTGCAACCACCCTTGATCATCCTCTTCGCCCTCACCGACGATATGGTCGCCGCAAAACGTGCGCCTTACACGCTTGGTAGACCATTTCTTCTCGTCCAGGTTCACGAAATGTGATAACCTTCCTCTCACAGTCGATGACGGCGTAGTACTTAGAGAGCCAGTTGATCCCTAAGACCACGTCGAAGCCCGATAACCGCTCGACCACTAGGAGATTGATTGGCATAATCCAATCCCCAATTTGCACGGGGCAATTTTCGCACTCCTCGTCCACAGCAAAAGAGTGCTCGATAGAGTTGACCCACCATTGGTCATCATGACGCCCTATCTCTACCCCATGAGCCTCGGCGAATGATGCACGTATGAATGAATGAGATGCACCTGTATCAAATAATGCTTTAGCTCGAGTGCCTTGGATCAGAATAATACCTACCACCACATCATCTGGAACTGGTGCTGGAGTCGACTGCTCCTCCACCTGAGTGGCAAAAACCCGCCCACTAGGTGCTCGAGGTGCCTCCTGCTGACGAGATGCCGATGATCGTCCAGCAGACATAGCGGGTGGCAGTCCCGCCAACTGTCGCGGAGTGTACTGTACTGAAGCTGCTGAAGGTGCAGGAGATGAGCTGCCCGGACACTCGCGACCAATGTGGCCCGCCTGGCCACACCGAAAACATCGCCCCTCCCGCTGAGGGCAAGTAACAACTCTGTGGTTCCCGCCGCAGCTAACACACGGGTAGGAGGTCTGACTCTGAGTCTGACTCCGACTGCCGCGCCACTGTGACCGCTGAGGTCGAGGGGGCCGCTTAGAGCTCGATTGCCCCGCAGAACCACTCGATGCCCGCTTCTTGGACTTCTCCCTGTCCTTGTCCCTCTCAAAAGCCTCGCGCTCCTCTCGCGCTATAGCATTGCCGCGCTCCACCCAAAGTGCGCGGTCCAATACCTCTCCATAGGTCGTCAGCCCGGAAAGATTCAACGGTCTTAAAAATATCCGGCCTCAACCCACGCGCGAACTTCTTTGCCCGGTACCCGTCGCCGTGGACCAAGCTCGGCACGCAATGGATCATGTGCGTGAATTCCCTCTCGTACTCGCGCATTGTGCGACTCCCCTGTCTTAGCTTGCGGAAATCCTCCTCGATCTTTCTCTTATCGCTCTCGGGGAAATACTCCATCAATAGCATCTCCCGAAACGTCTCCCAAGCCATGGTAGTATCGTTCAAAGAACGATCTTCCTTCACTTGCCTCCACCCAAGGCGCGCCGCCCCCTCGAAGCAATGGGCCGCCAAATGCACCTTGTCCCGCTCGAGGGTATAGAAGTCCTCGAACAAGGATTGCATAGCGATCAACCACGTCTCGACCATCCACGGGTCCTTGTCTTCCCCGTTGAAGGTTGGTGGCTTTAACCGCTTGAAAGCCGTCAACACCGCTACCGCCCGTTCCCGCTCCGCCTCGGGGGTGTCGTGATCTGAAGCCGACGAACCCGAAACTGGCGGTGGTACAACTGTCACTGGTACCGCTGCCGCCACAGGAGGTGGTGCCGCAGGCTCAACAGGTGGCGTCGGGTCCCGAGGTACAGGCGCCGCCGCCGCCTGCCGGGCCACCAAGTCGTGGAGCCTGCGAGCCGCTCCGCTTGTCGCTTCATAGCCCCGCCAACGCCGCTACTTGGGCTTGCGGCTCGCGTACTTCGCCGATCCGATCGCTCGGGCACCTCGGGAGGTGGTGCCGCGATGGATCGCGTCTTAGGAGGGCGTCCCGTGGTGCCATCACGTCCTGAAACGTAGCACACACATTAATACTCAAGACACGTGACGCTTACACGTTCCAAAATAACTACCCGATTAAGCGAAAGCAAATAAGTAAATTATTTCCCACTCTAGGTGTCATGTGGTCGGCCGCGCCACAAGGTTCCTTAAGCAGAAATAAATACTTGAATTCATCTCTAATTCCTTCTAGAGAAGTCTTAATGTCAACCCAATCCACTAGCTTTCGCGTTTACCAAATCCACGTTAAACGTTTCCTAAGTCCCTAAGGTCTCCAATCCTATGGTTCTTAAGTCAATCCTAGACCTTTGCTTACTTCCGTTCACGCTCTGATACCACTTTATCTGTCACGCCACCCGCTACCCGCCTATTTGGTCGGGTTCGGGCCACGTCAACGACGCCGAACGGACAGGCCTCCCCCGCTCGCCCAAGGCTCTAACAACTAGTACAATTTAACAAATCAAAGAGAATTTGCAATTATACAAGGCTTACACGAAGGTAAGCAACAACACAGCGGAAGAGTAAGCACTAAGCTAGAATATAAACCATACATGAACTTGATTACATTTGAACCAAATACAAGTAAACTAGTCTATTACATTCTTTTAGCATTCAATACATCATTTCTTTTTACATTTGCCATCTCCCCAAAATTTACTTGAATGTTTACAATTTGACATCTATAGTTCAACAAAATAAAGTTGATACAAGTAATAAAAAGGAAATAACTAATGCGATACTCCGGTGGCCACTAGCTATGGCGCTAACCCCTTGCCCCGGTCCTCCGCTGCCCCGCTCGTGCTAGGACCTGTGGGGTTAGTGGTGTGAGAACTACAACGAAGTTCCCAGTGGGCTCGGCAACCGACCCCGCCGACTTACCCACTAGGTCTATCCGGGCATAAGTATTTCAACGGAAAAGAAATAGTAACCAAACTATGTATGCTAATACTATGCCTGCAAGAAAGAGTCAGATAGATAGATAATCGAATTTAGATATGTTTGCATGCATGCTCTATACCATACTTTACTTTACCTTTCTTTACTTGGCTCATTACCCAATCTTGCGGATTAACATAGTTAACCCCAACAAACTCAAGACCCAAAATCCCTCACTGAACGGGGAGGCTCTAAGCCTACAAGACCCGAGGGACCGTCCGTCGGGGCCACGATCCCCTAGGTGACTGTTCGAACTCACCGCTTGAGGAGGAGCGACCTCCTCAAGCCAAGACTCGTCAAGAGTATCGATCTAATCCTCACATTGAGGATTCATAGCCACTAGTTACCATGCCATTGTCAATGATAGGTTTTCTACCTAATCATGTATATCATTCTTGCCATAATGCCACTAAGTTAAACTATGTTTAACTAAGGTTGTCTCAATGCCAATCTTGTCTCTATGTTCAATATCACCTTTGTTGACTAAGATCAAGTCCATCCTATATTCACACAAGTAGGGTTCTAATTCTCATGCCTCTATGGTTCCATTACAATCTCTAAGTTCATTCTCATTTTAGAACAATAATTGAAGTTCAACCATAGCATAATTAACCTCTACCCTATCATGCATGAATACGCTATACATAGAATATGCTCAAAAGGTGAAAACAGACATAGAAGGGAATTCGATGATTCCGGTATGCACCCCCCACCTTAAAATAATTTTGTGAGGATGCCCAAGAAGTTTCACGACCTACCGAGGCCTAGGTAAAAACCTGCAGTTTAAAAGTGAACCTAATCAGGCCATTTTACATAGTAGCCCCTATATCGGATTTTCGTTTAATTAAACGGAGTTGTCCCACGCGTCGGGAATACCCCCAATTAGGTTTCTACAAGGTCAATTTGACCCAAGAACCCCTATGTTCAAAAGCCCCAAATTTGGGTGCTCCAACCATGCCCTATGTCCAACCTAGGGTTTCGATCTCATTCACAAGCAAAATATAGCTTTAGATCAACCTAGAAGCTCACCAAAACCATCCTTGACCCATTAGAACCATCCATTTGGGGTTTACAACAAACCCTAAGAAATCACCATGAGAGCACTTGAGCTCTCATGGAGCTTTCATGGTGTTCATAGCCCTAGCATGCCTCTAACACTAGCAACAAGCTAGAAAACCTCTAAACTTAGAGAAAACCACAACCATAAGCTTAAACTTGTAGAACTCTTACCTCTAGTGCAATGCTCTTCCAACTACTCCTTGTAGGAGAGCTTCAAGACCTCCAAGAAGCCTTCCTAAAGCTCCAAAGTCCTCTCCTCCAACTTCTTCTCCTTCTTCTTCCCTTGCCCTAGAGCTCCTCTAGAGAGAGAAAGGGAACAAAAGAAAGAAATGAGAGAGTGAGTGTGTGTGTGCTGTGAAGTGAGTGAAGGGAGAGCTTATTGTGTTGTAACAATAGCCAAAAAGCCCCTCAACTTCTTTTATTTCGCGCAGTTCACAAACTGCTGTCAGACCATCCCATACCGGTATGGGGGAACTCTGTACCGGTATGGGGTGCTACAGTGGCGGAAACCCGAGAGCAGCTTCCCTCGGTTTCGCAGCAACTATACCGGTATGGGACGACCTGTACCGGTATGGGCCAAAGAAAACTATCAAACCCGAGAGCTCTCTCCTTCTCGGGTGCGATGGCTATACCGGTACAGACACCCGGGCTGTACCGGTATGGGCCATAAAATTCTCAAACCCGAGAGCTCTTCCCTCTCGGTCAAAGTTGCTATACCTGAAGACAACTTTGCACTGTACGTCTGAATGCCCAGACTTGTGTTTTTCGCGCTGTTTCGACTCTACTTCGCGCCGAACAACGCCAAAACCCTTTTAACTCTTTTAGATTATCTTCTAACCCTTCCAAGAAGTTTGGAATGGCAATTGGAACACGTCCAACCATTTCATCTTCGTACTTTAGTCAATTTGGCCAAAGTCCGAACTTATCGTCGAATTTTCGATATGCTACACTCTATGACTTAGACATTGGAGTCTTGAAGTCTTGAACGTTCCTGCAAAGAAATCTCAAACACACATTCAAGCCTCAAGAGATTCATTAAGCACCAAAAGTAAAAGTCATAGATACAAGCATAAAATTAAGCATCTACGCATCAAAGATCAGATCAGGAAACATCATCATCAGGAAACATCATCATCATCCAACTTTTATCGCCATCTCCCCCTATCATCATTAATCATCTCCCAGTCTTTTCCCCATATGTCATCTTCATCTCTCCCCCTTTTTGTCCGAAAGCGCCAAAAATGACAAAATAAGGGTCAATCATAGAATCACTCGGAGTCGCTTCCGGGAGGAGGCATCTCATCGGCTCCACATCCTAATTTCCCACAGAGGAGTCTCAAGAACCGTGTGATGCGACCGTACTTCTTGTTCAAACGGTCGACATCCGAGATGAGCTTGTCTTGCTTTGCCCCCAACACCTCTTGCCCCGCAGTCAAACGATCGAGATCACCCGATAATCGTTGTTGCTCGCGAAAAATAGAAGATATAGATGCCTCGGTGTCAGAACCTCCAGCAGGCGGAGAAGCAGGGGCAGGTGCATCAGCTCGAGGAGGGGATGTTCCATGAAGTTGAACATGAGATTTGACCATCGTAGTATCTCCAATAGGTCCTAAGGAATGCTCATAATAAGTGCAGTCAACTCTCACATTGTGCTGACGAAGAATCCGCATGATGATTAGCGGAAAAGGTAATCGATCTCTCTGATTTGCAGTCTTAATTTCCCGCGCCATTCTTTTCCAAATAAGGAACGGGACATTTATATTAATATTTCCTGCTCGTACTAGGTCGGGATGTCCTAGCAAGTACATGTACAACACTCGATCCTGAGAGATATGGATCCCAAAGATCTAAAAGGTAATCAACACCTAGAGGGGGGTGAATAGGTGTATAATGGCAAAACAAATAATCTCTATGCGTTTTAAAAATAAATGCGGAAAATAAACGAACACACGAGATTTTTAACGTGGGAAAACTCCAAAACGGAGAGAAAAACCCACGGGACCGTTCACACGAAAATCCACTAAGAATCAAATCGAGTACAAGGTGATTTACCTATGACCTAACCCAATTTTACCAATTCTTCAATGTGGATCACGGTCCTCGATCGCTTGAAATCCTTCAACCGATCACGCCGCAAATCCTTGCCGCAACAACGCTCCGAATCCTCGATGCGTCCACCGAATCCACGGTCCTTCACGCGATCTCCGCGCCAATCTCCATCCGGAGTAGAAAACGATGATTTATGGTGATTTTATTAATTCAAAACCATAGACCGATGGGGATCTCTTTTTAATTGATCATCAACTTGATTCCGAAAGAATACTCAAAAACTAGAATCAATTTGATGAACAATTCCTCCAAAACTCTTAATTGGAAAACATTAGGGTAGAAAGAGTTTCTAGGGTTTTCAAAGAGATTAATATTGTAGGTCTAAATAATTCTGAACCCCCATGATCCTTATATAATGTTTAGGAGACTTAGAGATAGATTAGGATTAAAAATAACCAAATCTGGAAATATTTCCCGCAGCCAAGGTCCGGATCAGCACCCCTCAACCGGTTCTGTCTTCCGTTATTCAGAAATAGTTTTCATGTGATCCGGTCCTAAGTCATGTGATCCGGTCCACAGTTACGCAACTTGTAACATCAAGGTACGGGATCCGAATCACAGGCCTGGTCCGGATCTCAAATAAACTTTCGCAGGAAATTGGCTTACGGGATCCGAATCACAGCACTCTGATCCGGATCTCAATCAATTTTTTCAGCTTTATATTTTATCATACGAAAAATAGTTTCAAGTCTCCTAATCACTATATACTAGATTAAAAACACCATAAATGATCTTATAATCATACCTGAGGTGCCGAACTTCACTGCAGAGTCTTGTAACGTCCGTTTGCATCTTCCTTATCCAAGTGTGCTCCTGACTCCGTCAAGACTCCAAATACCTCACGAAATACGCCAACTTATAAAATCCTTAACAATCTCCCCCTTTGGCGATTTCGTGACAAAACTCAAAAAGAAGCCCGTACATATCTCAAAAACCAAAAAGAAAAAGAATTACTGCAATCACCAAACAGTAACTCTCGCATGACCGATCCAATAAAAATAAAATTACAGACTATTGTTTCAAGACCTATGACCTAGACATTGGAGTCTTGAAGTCTTGAATATTTCCTGCAAAAACTTCTCAACACAAATTCAAGCATCATAGATTCCATTAAGCATATTAAGCAAAGTCATAGTTACAAGTCATAGCATCAAGTCATAGCATCATCTCCTAGCAGAGCAAAAACATGCATAAGCAAACTAGGTAGTCCTAAGCAAACTAGTTAGTCCTATGCTAGCTAAACATAGCTAAACAACGTCACTACTCCCCCTTTTTGTCCGAAAAAGCCAAAAAGACAAAACGAGGGCCCGAACACTCTAGTCGGAGTCAGTGTCGGGAGGAGGCATCTCAGCAGTTGTACAACCCATCTTGGAACAAAGTAGCCTGAAATACTGAGAGAAGCGCCCTTGACGTCGTTTTATCGTAGCAATATCCCGACGCATCTCAGCTTGAACAGAGCCTAGGCGCTCTAACTCCCCCGACAACCGCTGCTGTTCACGCAAAACCAAGGAATAAGCAGTACCACCAGCTGGACCAGCCGGTGCACGAGGTGCATGTGCAGGAGCAGGAGGCTCATCCTCTACATGTAGCTGAGCACGAGACTTCACCATTGTCGTCTCACCAATCGGTCCAAGTGGTTGTTCATAAGATGGACAATCAATGTTTACCTCAAAAAGTCGGAGAATTCGCATTATCAACAGTGGATAAGGAAGCCGATCTTTCTTACTTGAAGTCTTAATCTCCCGAGCCATTCTTTTCCAGATAAGAAACGGCACGTTCAAATTGATGTTCTTCGTTGCAACAATCTCGTGATTCCCAAGTAAATAGAGATATAAAACTCGATCCCATCTAATAATCTTCGTGTTTGCTAAAGGCATTACGTTGTAGCAAACTACAAAATTTAGAAACCTAAATTCCAATTTCAAATCCTTAGACAGAATGGCATTACCGTTGTTTTCAGCGCCTGGAACACAAAGAAATCTGAGCATCCTCGTCCAATCACCAATAACACCATAACCGGCCTGAAGATAGTCAATACCATCTGTACGTGCCTCCATACCAAGCACCGTACCAATCGTGGCCGGAGTAATAGACATCTCAACTCCCCGAACCCTAGTTATGAAAACATGAGGTCCGTCATCTGATTCCAGATGTCCCGCACGCATATAAAACTCCCCGATAAGTTCAAGGCCATACCCCGTTTGCTCGGCAAAGTTAGACTTCGTGTAGGTCACCGAACTCAAAAGGAGCTTGAAACCCCGGACTTTGTCAAAAAGGTTGCCGACGCCAACAACTCGCTCTCCAATGCACGTCTTTGTAGCATACATGTCCCGGCGACGATCATCAATAGGAGGATCACGAGCACGATCCTCATTACGCTCACGAATAGAAATACCTCCTGATCCTCTGTGACCACGAACATAAGTGTGAGGTGTCTGAGGTGAATCTGTCTCTTGCGTCTCAATAACTTTCTCTTTTCCCTTTCCAGTTGCTTTCCCTTTGCCCTTTCCTTTAACCTGTGCTTTCTCCTTAGCCTTTCCTTTTCCTTTCTCTTTCTCCTTCCTTTTAGAGCGAGCCTCAGCAACAATTTGTTCAAAATCTTCCTCCTGAGAGTCGGCTCCAGAATCCTCTCCCGGGTTGTATTCACTACCCGCCTCATCGGCCTGTTCCTGTGCTGAAGGAAGTTTGCGCTTTGCACCCGGACCTCCACGCGCCATCAAGAAGACAAACACCAAAAACCACGAATGCATCTTGAAAATGAAGTCTCTGTCCACATAAAGTATCATTAATTAAGTAAAATTGGTCAAAAATTTTAAAAATCATCTAGTGTATCCTAGGGCCATTAGGAACAAGTTTAATATAATGAATATGCATGAAAAAACAAACCAAAAAATCACAAATTTCGAAAATACCCTGCTGTGAACAGTAAAACATCAAAAACAGCAAAAACCCTAGTGATTTAGCCAATGCATTCACAGATCTGAGGAAGGCAAACGAAATAAAGCTTGTAGAAATTATTGCTAGGCAATAATAAGTAGAAACCAAGCTACAAATTATTGCTAGGCAATAATAAGTAGAAACCAAGCTACAAACCCGATTCGAAACAAAGAAAATGAGATCAAAACCTCAAAATCCCGAAATCCTACATATTAGGGCACAAAAAGCCAAAATGGCAATCAAACCAAAGATCTTACCAAAAATCCCAAGAGAATGAGCCCAGAGCTGTTTAGAGGACTTCAGGGGTTTCTAGTGAGAGAAACACCAAAAGAAAAACAAGTTTGAAACACAAACACAAACCCCCTGTCGAGCGGTTTATATGGCTGCCGCTCCAGCCTGATCCGGTCCAGGGTGCTCAGGTCCGGATGCCACACTAATCTGCGCACTAAGCGTGTGTACGATCCGGACCCGGGTGCCAGATCCGGATCCCGAAGGCAACAAAAATGTTAAAAAAAAAATATAACCTTGCCTCGATCGGCGTGAAATAAAAATGTATGAGATTTAGTAACAGAATTCCATTCAAGAAAATTCAAAAAATGTTATGCAAATTGAATCTTACATCACCCAAGAATTAACCATCTATATTGTGAAATTATGCATATCAAACAAGTCATCACAGTAGATGCCCCGAATTTAGTCATCAAATTTGTAAAGAGTCAAATAGATCACATTAAATGAAATAAACACAAGAATATCGTCCAATTGAGTTATGCACAAATCAAAACTGAGGAGTGGCTCTTTGAGCATCTATTGAAGCATTTTTCAACTAGTCATCGTATTATCCACCATATATCACCGAAAAATTAAAATATTTATACTTTTCTTAACCTTTTCGGTTATTCAATAAGACGCTCATGTGGTAGCTTCACACACTTACCGGACGACCGGGGTGGTAGCTCTTTCCTACATGTGGTGGTAGTTTTCACACTCCCGCAAGGGATGTAACTCTTTCCACATCTTATGTCGGTGGTAGTTTTCACACTCCCATATAGGGATGTAACTCTTTCCACTTCTTTTAAAGTTACTCCCCCTCAAATAGGGCAACCCTCAATGGGAAAATAGTATTGAGATTTCAGTAAATAGTGAAATAATGTATCTCATAGTGCAAAGAATCAAACAAATTCAAATACTCCCATGAAAGTACACGAGAGAGATACCAATTTAACAAGTATATAAGAATAATTCATAGATGATGTTGAGGTGCAAATTGAATGACAAAGAAGAATTTAAAGAGATAGAACAGTGTTAAGAAAAATCATGCAAACATTATTATCACGTCAAAAAGTTCATAGCTAACGATGACAAAGACCCAAAAATAATCCCTCGAAAGAAACTCATGCATGAAAAAGATGATGCACAATTCACATAATCACTAAGTAAGGCCCATAGAATATATCTAGATTGAAAGATTCATACCGATAGCCTTTCGCAAATGTAAAAAACGTTTTTGATCCAAAGGCTTAGTTAAAATATCTGCAAGTTGATCATCGGTAGAAACATATTCAAGTTGAAGAACATTCGAATCGACCAATTCTCTTAAAAAATGATATCTTAATTCAATATGTTTTGTTCGAGAATGAAGAACAGGGGTTTTAGAAATATTTATTGCACTTGTGTTATCACAAAGAATAGTAAGAGAGGCGGAAGGAATCCGGTAGTCACTCAGTAAACTTTTCATCCATAATAACTGAGTAGCGCAACTACCCGCAGAAATATACTCGGCCTCAGCAGTAGAGAGTGCTATACAATTTTGCTTTTTACTATGCCAAGCCACTAAACAATGTCCCAAGTAAAAACACGCCCCACTTGTACTCTTTCGATCATCCGCTGATCCGGCCCAGTCTGCATCTGAGTAACCAATAATGTCAAGAGATGTTCCCATCGGGTACCAAATCCCATAATCCGTCGTTCCATTGACATATCTAATCACTCTCTTCACAACCTTTAAATGAATCTCCTTCGGATTTGCTTGATAGCGAGCACAAATACCAACACTAAAAGCTATATCCGGTCTACTTGCCGTTAAATACAAAAGGCTTCCAATCATGCTTCGATAAGACTTCTCATCAACACTGTTTCCTTCAATATTCGATCCAAGCCCTTTGTTTGTTGATCCCATCGGAGTGTCAAAGTGTTTTGCATTGTCCAATCCAAACTTTTTAACTAGTTCCTTTGCATACTTGGTTTGGCTTACATGAATCCCGTCCTTTGTTTGTTTTACTTGAAGTCCAAGGAAGTAATTGAGTTCCCCCATCATAGACATTTCAAACTCATCCGTCATCAATTTTGCAAACTCGGTGGAGTCTTTATCTCTTGTTGCTCCAAATACTATGTCATCCACATAAATTTGTGCGACAATAAAGCCATCAACCGAGTGCTTAACAAACAAAGTCCGATCCGCTCCCCCTCGGTTATATCCCTTCTCCAAAAGATATTTCGTGAGTCGTTCATACCATGCTCGCGGTGCTTGTTTCAACCCGTAGAGTGCCTTTTTGAGATGAAAAACATGATTTGAATATTTTGAGTCAATAAAACCTTTCGGTTGTTCAACATAAACTTCTTCCTTTAGAAATCCATTTAAAAATGCACTCTTTATGTCCATTTGAAAAAGTTTTATTTTGAAATGACAAGCAATCGCAAACAAAATACGGATCGACTCTAATCGGGCAACCGGGGCGAACGACTCATCAAAATCGATGCCCTCAACCTGAGAATACCCCTGAGCTACTAACCTCGCCTTATTACAATAGTACCATCTTCACTTTTCTTATTCTTGAAAATCCATTTGGTACCAATGATATGTTGATTCTCAGGACGAGGAACAAGTTCCCACACATCGTTTCTGATAAATTGACCAAGCTCTTCTTGCATTGCAATTATCCAATATTCATCTTGAAGAGCTTCGCCCACATTTTTCGGCTCAATCAAAGAGACATAACAAGCAAAATCACATAAGAGTTGTCTCCTTGTTCTAACACCAGTAAGAGGATCTCCAATAATATTCGTCAAAGGGTGATCCCTTACGGGTGTCAATTCAGGAAAATTAGTAGATGGTTCAGATGAATCATGTGATGCAACATCATTAGGTGAAGCGGGAATTTCAGCACAAACATTATCATCAAGTGAAGGAAAGATGAAAGGAGAATCATTATCATCATCGTTATGCGAAGCATGTGAAGTATCGACTGAAGGTGAAGAAGCCTCATCTACTTTTATATTAATTGATTCTACCACCGTCTTATTCTGTAAATTATACGCTCTATATGCTTTACAATTTGTAAAATACACGAGAAATATACCTTCGTCACTCCTGGAGTCAAACTTTCCAAGACTATCACGCTCCCGAAGGATATAACATTTACTCCCGAAGACACGAAAGTATTATATATTAGGTTTTCTACCCTTCCACAATTCATATGAAGTATTTAAGGTACCGAACGTACATAAATTCGATTGATAACATAGGCCGTGTTAACCGCTTCCGCCCAAAAATGTAAGGCAATTTTCTTACTATGAAGCATAACACGGGCCATCTCTTGCACCACTCGATTTTTTCTTTCTACTACTCCATTTTGTTGTGGAGTGTAAGGAGCGGAGAATTCATGTTTAATACCATTAGAGGTACAAAAATCAACAAATTTTGAGTTTATGAATTCTCCTCCTCGATCACTTCTTATACGTATAATTTTATCATTTCGTTCATTCATAAGACGGAGGCAAATTTCAGAAAATAGATCAAAAGTATCGGCTTTTTCACGAAGAAAACCACTCCAAACAAAACGAGAAAAATCATCCACAATCAAAAAGATGTAACGTTTTCCACCCAAGCTTTGAATTCTAGAAGGTCCCATTAAATCCATGTGAAGTAATTCTAAAGGTCTAGATGTCCCTAAATGTTTCAAATTCTTATGTGCCGACCTAATTTGTTTACCCAATTGGCAACCCCCGCACACAACATTTTCCTTAAAGTCAATTTTGGGAACACCTAGCACAATTTCCTTCTTAGATATCTTAGATAGCTCCTTAAAATTTATGTGACCTAGTCGTTCATGCCATAGAGTCTCGGTCTCTAAAGTTGCTAGGTTACAAACTTCGGATTGGGCACTAGGAACTACATAGCCGTTGTTTTCAGATCTAAGACCTTTCAAGAATATAGAATCATCATCAAGAGTTACCAAGCATTCTTTAGAATTGAATTTCACGGAATACCCGTCATCACATAGTTGACTTATGCTTACGAGATTGGACTTGAGCCCCTCGACATAGAAAACCTCATTCAACGTAGGGCCGACCGAGATTGTGATTGTCCCTTTTCCAACAATTTTCGAGGAACGACCATCTCCAAAAACAACACAACCGCCGGAGACATCGCTTAAGGAAGTAAACCAATTCTTGTCTCCGGTCATGTGTCGGGAGCAACCACTATCAAGGTACCATGAGGTATTGTCGTAAGCATGAAGTGAAGTATGGACAACTAAACAAGGAAAGAGTTCACCTTTGCGCACCCAAACTTTGTGAGTTTTAGGGTGCGTCGGTTGGCTTGTATGCGTCTTGTGTAGCTTGTCGACGAATTGTGCTTTCTTTTTATTTGGCTCAACCGATTTCGGTTTCCAAACTTGCTTGGTTTTGGGAGCATAAGCTTTTGGTTTCAATTTCGGAGCATCCCTCTTGGGTCTTGCTTGCGCCCCTCGGTTCATGTTTGCCCCGGAGTTCTTCTTTTGTGTACACCGTTTCTTCACATGACCTAGAACTCCACAAAAATGACAAACTTTATTAGCGAAAAGGTTGTTAGAACGAGAAAGATTACCTTGACCCTTAGGAGCCGGCTTGACCATGGATTGCTCCTTAAGAAGATCTACGTAAGTCCTCTCATATCCGAGTCCGATTTTGTTGATTTGACCAATTCCAAGCATCCTATCCAACTTAGCCGTACCGGAGGAAAACTTGTTCAAGTCCGATCTAAGATGTGTAATGGTCTTTGTGAACTCCAAGTTTGCCTCTTTTGATTCCGTCAATTGCTTATTTAGAAACTTTAAGTTTTCTTCATATGTCTCCTTCTCTTTCTCAAGAATTGCCACCTTTTCCACTATTGAATTGTAGGCACGTGATACTCCATCCTTCTCTTGTTCCAAGCTCTTGGTAGATGTAGTCAAGTTTGAGTTCTCTCCTTCTAGATCAATGATTCTCCTCCGCAACCGTTTGTTGAGCTTAGCCATCTTTCTCGACTCATCAACCAATTGATGATATGCGGCGGCCATGTCATCTCCATCCGATTCTTCACCCATTGAGTTCTCCGGAGTGGAAGTTTCATGCAACGAAGAGTTAGAAAGTGAATCGAATGAAGTTAAGCACATAATTGATGAAAGAGCGTAGCATTAACTTCTTCATCACTTGAGGTGGACTCATCCGAGGTCGAGTCGTCCCAAGTGACGGCTTGCATGGCTTTCTTTTTCAAAACCTTTTTGTTTGGACAATCCGATGCTATATGTCCGAAGCCACGACATTTATAGCATTGGATTTGTCCTTCTTCTTTTTTCTTATCCTTAGAAGAATCTTTAGAAAACTTGTCGTCACGTTTTGACTTAGAAGATGTAGAAGAAGAACTCCCTTTTGATTTTGATGAAGAAAAGACTTTGAAGGGAATTTCTTCTTAAAATTCCGTCGAAACTTCCTTGTAAGGAGAGCAAGTTGCTTCTCGAACTCCTCCAATGTTGTGTCCGCGTTCGAGTCGGAGGAAGTGGAGTCCTCGTTGCCTCCTTTAGTAGATTTAAGCGCCATCCCTGTGGACTTAGAAGACAACTTGGAAGAAGATGAATTAGAAGGAAAGGTCATCTCATAAGTTTGAAGAGCACCAACTAGTTCATCTACTTTCATCTCATCCGGGTGTTTCACGGTTTCAATTGCCGCGACCTTTGCTCGGAAACGCTCAGGAAGAGTTCTTAAAATCTTACGAATGATCTTGGTTTCGGGGATCTTCTCACCCAAATTGGAACAAGTGTTGACTATATCTTGAAGGTGAGTGTAGTACTCGGTGAAATTTTCATTCTCTTCCATATGAATAGAATCAAAACGACTAGTCAACATTTGTAATTTTTGAACTTTGACTAGACTTGTTCCCTCGTGGGTGGTTTTAAGAGTGTCCCAAATTTCTTTGGCGGTTTCACACGCCGAAACCCGAGAAAATTCGGTTTGATTTAAAGAATTAAACAAGGCATTAATCCCCTTCCCGTTGCAAGATGAAAGATCGTTTTCGTCCTTAGTCCACTTAGTTCGATGCTTGGGGACGGTAGTATTATCAACTACTTCGGTGGGGTGTTTCCAACCAAATTCCACCGATTGCCAAACTCTTTCATCGATGGCAATTAAAAACGCCCTCATGCGGACTTTCCAGTAAGCATAGTTAGTGCCATCGAAGAAAGGAGGTCGATTAATATTACCGCCCTCGGCCATTATCTACAACCTATACCCGCTCTGATACCACTTGAAAGATATGGATCCCAAAGATCTAAAAGGTAATCAACACCTAGAGGGGGGTGAATAGGTGTATAATGGCAAAACAAATAATCTCTATGCGTTTTAAAAATAAATGCGGAAAATAAACGAACACACGAGATTTTTAACGTGGGAAAACTCCAAAACGGAGAGAAAAACCCACGGGACCGTTCACACGAAAATCCACTAAGAATCAAATCGAGTACAAGGTGATTTACCTATGACCTAACCCAATTTTACCAATTCTTCAATGTGGATCACTTTCGCCGGTCCTCGATCGCTTGAAATCCTTCAACCGATCACGCCGCAAATCCTTGCCGCAACAACGCTCCGAATCCTCGATGCGTCCACCGAATCCACGGTCCTTCACGCGATCTCGCGCCAATCTCCATCCGGAGTAGAAAACGATGATTTATGGTGATTTTATTAATTCAAAACCATAGACCGATGGGGATCTCTTTTTAATTGATCATCAACTTGATTAGAAAGAATACTCAAAAACTAGAATCAATTTGATGAACAATTCCTCCAAAACTCTTAATTGGAAAACATTAGGGTAGAAAGAGTTTCTAGGGTTTTCAAAGAGATTAATATTGTAGGTCTAAATAATTCTGAACCCCCATGATCCTTATATAATGTTTAGGAGACTTAGAGATAGATTATGATTAAAAAGAACCAAATACGGAAATATTTCCCATGACCAAGGTGGGATCGGCACCCTCAACCGGTTCTGTCTTCCGTTATTCAGAAATAGTTTTCATGTGATCCGGTCCTAAGTCATGTGATCCGGTCCACAGTTACGCAACTTGTAACATCAAGGTACGGGATCCGAATCACAGGCCTGGTCCGGATCTCAAATAAACTTTCGCAGGACATTGGCTTACGGGATCCGAATCACAGCACTCTGATCCGGATCTCAATCAATTTTTTCAGCTTTATATTTTATCATACGAAAAATAGTTTCAAGTCTCCTAATCACTATATACTAGATTAAAAACACCATAAATGATCTTATAATCATACCTGAGGTGCCGAACTTCACTGCAGAGTCTTGTAACGTCCGTTTGCATCTTCCTTATCCAAGTGTGCTCCTGACTCCTTCAAAACTCCAAATACCTCACGAAATACGCCAACTTATAAAATCCTTAACAGATCCCACCTAATAACCTTCGTGTTTGTGAGAGGCATAATGTTGTAGCAGACGACGAAGTTTAAATACCGATACTCCATTCTCAAATGCTTTGAGAGTATCTGGCTACCATTGTTCTCAGCGTCTGGTATACACAGTGCAGTGAACACCCTTCTCCAGTCCTTGCCCGCATCCAGCCCTGCGTGCATGTAGTCCAACCCGTCGGTGCGTGCTACCATGTCAAGCACTGCGGCCACCGTGTCTGGAGTGATAGTCATTTCTATGCCACGAACCGATGTAGTAAACTCAAATGGTCCACCCTCAGCATCGACTAGGTTGCCGGCTCGCATATAGAATTCTCTAATCAGCTCCAGCCCATACCCAGTCGTCTCTGGAAACTTACATATTTCCTGCAATTCACCATTTTCAACCAATGCTTGAAATGCGGGAGCTCGACGAACCAAGTTCGCAATCCCCACAAGGCGTTCTCCAACACAACTCTTTGAAGAATACAAGCGTAGACGTTTCGGATCCACAGGAGGTTGAGGTGGTCTAACAGGTGATTCTGCAGCTGATCTGGGTTCACCAATAACAATCCCCCTCGTTTTCTTGCGTCGACCTGATGTGCGTTTCTCCTGAGCCGGTTCAGTCTCCTGAACTTTTCTTTTTCCTTTATCCCTTTTCTTTGACTTTTCTTTTTCTTTCTCTTTTCCTTTCTCCTTCGCTTGCTCAACTTGTTGAGTCTGTATCTCAGCCTGAAGAACTTCCCAGTCCTCGCCCTGAGATTCTTCGCCAGATTCCTCAGGGGTTATACTCACTCCCGATTGTTCCGCTTGCTGTCCTTCCTGTTGCTCAGCGGAGGAGCGGCCACGCTTAGCTCCTGGACCCGCTCTCGCCATAAGGAATACGAGCACAAGAAGCCACAAATACATTTTCGAAAGTTGCTGTACAAAAGATCAAAAACGACATATTGACATATATAGCAAAAATTGCGAAAAATTGGCCATAATTTAAAAAATTAATTTAGAGCATCCTAGAGCCATTAGCAACACTATTAATATTGACAACATGCCCAAAAATTGATTGAAATTGCCAGAAATTCGAAAAAGCTCCTATGAACAGTAAAAACTAGGGTTTGATCACAAATGCGCGAATATTTGTCGATAAAATGTGCAATAAACCTCATAGAAGTGTAATGTAGACATGTTTAAGCAAGATTGAAACAAAAAAATTTGAGCAAAAACAGATAAATCACCAAGAACATCTCTAAACCCTAAAATTCCGAAAAATAGGGCAAAAATGGAAAATAAATGGAAATCATACCTAAAATCCGTGAAGATGAGTAGAAAAGATGTTCCAATGCTCAAGAAGGATTTCTCTAGGATTTCTAGAGAGAGAAAATCGCAAAAAGCGTAAACAATGTGTTTTGAAACCGAGAACGTCGCGCTTTGGATATAAGCGGACGCTCCAAAGATCTTGACCGACAGTAGCTCACGGCCGGATGCCACGCAACTTTTCTTGACAATGACGAGGATCCGGTCGATGATTTATGACCGGTCACGACAAGTTTTTTTTTTTTTAACAAATTTTTTAAAAATTATAAAACCAGCTATTAACCAGATTTCCTCAATAATCATATGAAATATAATAACTAAAAATAATCAAGAGAAATTCGTAAATGTCACACATGTTGAACCACTCATCAATTGAAAATTTAAGTTAGTATACTGTGAAATATAAGCACATCTTTCGAGATCTAAATCAATAGTTGTACTAATTTTTCAACATCAATTTTGCATTTATGAAGACTAAACTAAATCCCAAAAGCTGAAATTAGCACAAGAATATGATCCAATTGAGTTATGCACACGTTGAATTTCAAGGAGTGGCTCTTTGAGCATCTTAACTTCCACCTTATATCGTTCAAAAACCAAGAGTAACCACCTAGCATTCCTCTAAACCTTATATGATACATAATTTTCTTTTTAGAGATCTCCACTTATTCATGTGGTAACTTCACACACTTAGGACGACCAGGGGTGGTAGCTCTTTCCAACATGTGATGGTAGTTTTCACACTCCTTAAAAGGATGTAACTCTTTCCATATCTTGAATGGTGGTAGTTTTCACACTCCCAAAGGGATGTAACTCTTTCCACATCTTTAATCTCATGAAATTATTACTCCCCCTCAATTAGTGCAACCCACAATGAGATCATTTTATTGTGATTTCAGAAAATGGGACAACATTTTTCTTATGATGCAAATCTTCAATCAAAAATTCAATATACTTTTGATAGTTCAAGAGAGAGGTACCTATTTGACTTGTATATTGGCATAATTTTTCAAAGATAATGAGGTTCAAAACTAATGACACATAGGAATTTAAATTGATTGAATTAAGTTAAAATAACTCATGTGAACAATGAGGTAACTTAACAAACCACTTGTAAAAGAGACCAAAACACCACATTGTTCACCAAATCACATATGCAAAGCTTATCAACGAATAAAGCTTAGTTGTCTATTCTTTTAAGATTTAATGGCTCATAGAATGTATCTAGATAAAAGAATTTATTCGAATTGACCAATTCCCCCAATAAATGATATATAAAAGCAAGATGTCCGATTCGATAAAATAGGACTGTTTTTTTTTTTTTTTTTTTTTTAATTCATGGCAAAAAGTTTTCCTATTTAAATAGAATGGGAGAGAGAGGTAGGGAGCCACTAGATGCTTAGTATGGAAAGAGTTCACCTTTGCGCACCCAAACCTTACGAATTTTGGGGTACGTCGGTTGGCTTGTAATCCTTGAGTGAGGCTTGTCGACGATTGAAGTTTTCTCAATCTTTGCACCATTCGTCTTTACCTTCCATACTTGCCTTCGTTTCAAGTTAGACCCTTGGCTCTTGGGATTCCATCCTTGCGATGGTGTTGTTCTTTGAACCTTCGTTTTGGGCTTGAGTTGTTTCCCTTGGTTCACGTGTGACATGGAGTTCTTCCTTTGTCTACAATTTCTCTTTACGTGACCTTGAACTCCACAAAAATGACAAACTTTGTTAGCAAAAGTTTTTCTAATTGAAAGCTCACCTTGAACCTTGGGCTTCGACTTTGTTGAATTCATGCCCACTTTCTTAGCAACTTGATCAACATATGTTCTCTCATAACCCAATCCTAACTTGGATGTTTGACCAAGTCCAAGCATCTTGTCGAGTTTCGATGTTAGGAGGAGAAGTTGTTCAAATCCGCCCTTAATTGAATTATCGTCTTTGTGAATTCCATGTTTGCTTCCTTTGCCTCCGTAATTTGCTTGTTGAGAAACTTCATATTTTCCTCATTAGTTTCTCTTTCGTTCTCAAGCAAAGTGACTTTCTCTACAATTGATCCGTAGGCTCGTGCCAATCCATCCTTCTCTTTTTCCAAGCTTTTTATCCATGAAGCTAAGCTTGCATTCTCTCCTTCTAGATCGACGATCCTATGTTGTAGCTTCTTATTGTGCTTGCCGATCTTCTTTGACTCCACAATTAGTTGGCGATAAGCATCCACCATGTCTCCGCCATCCGAGTCTTCATCCGTTGCATTCTCCGGTGTGAATTGTTCATTCATAGAAGACATGGATAATGAGTCAATAGACGATAAACATATAACATTAGAATCATGAGCTATTAAAGCGGTAGCATTAACTTCCTCATCACCGGAAGATGACTCTTCATCGGAAGGGTCATCCCACGTGATGGCTTGCATTGCCTTCTTCTTAGAAGCTTTTGTTGGGCAATCCGATGCTATATGTCCGAATCCACGACACTTATAACATTGAATTTGCCCTTCTTCCTTTTTTTATCTCTAGAAGAGTCCTTAGAAAAATTCTCAGAATTTTTTGTCTTGGAAGAAGAAGAAGTACTCCCTTTAGATTTGTTGAATTTTGAAGAAGGGGACTTTGAGTTTGGAAATCTTTTCTTAAAATTCCGACGGAACTTTCTCGTGAGAAGGGCGAGTTGCTTCTCAAAATCTTCTATCGTCACATCCGAATCTGTCTCGGAAGATGAAGAGTCAATGTCGTCACCTTTTGAAGCCTTGAGCGCCATCCCTGTTGACTTTGAAGAAAACTTGGAAGAAGACGAGTTAGTGGGAAAAGTCATCTCATATGTTTGAAGAGCACCTACTAGTTCATCTACTTTCATATCATCGGGATGTTTCATGGTTTCTATAGCCGCGACCTTAGGACGAAAACGTTCGGGGAGAGTTCTTAAAATTTTACGAATGATCTTGGTTTCGGGAATTTTCTCACCCAAGTTGGAACAAGTGTTGACTATGTCTTGAAGACGAGTATAATAATCAGTAAATGTCTCGTTTTCTTCCATATGAATAGAGTCAAACCGGCTAGTCAACATTTGCAATTTTTGAACCTTAACAAGACTTGTTCCCTCGTGGGTGGTTTTAAGAGTATCCCAGATTTCTTTCGCAGTTTCACATGCCGAAAGCCTAGAAAATTCAGTTTGATTCAAAGAATTAAACAAAGCGTTAATTCCTTTGCCATTGAAAGAAGAACGTTCGTTTTCATCCTTAGTCCACTTAGCACTAGCTTTGGGGACGGTGATAGTATCAACAACCTCGGTGGGGTGAGTCCAACCACTTTCCACCGCTTGCCATACTCTAACATCGATTGCAATTAGAAACGCCCTCATGCGGACTTTCCAATAGGCATAGTTAGTGCCATCGAAGAGAGGAGGTCGATTGATATTACCGCCCTCGGCCATTCTCAATAACCTTAACCCTCTCTGATACCAATTGTAGGTTATAGGTCTCAAGGATCTAAAAGATAATTAACACCTAGAGGGGGGTGAATAGGTGCACAATGGCCTAATAAAAATTCTCGATGCGATTTTAAATAAATGCGGAAAAATAAAATCAACACACCGAGATTTTACGTGGGAAAACTCCAACTCGGAGTAAAAAACCCACGGTACCGATCACACGAAAATTCACTAAGAAACAACCGAGTACAAGACGATTCACCCACGACTTTACCCGATTAACCGAATCTTCTATGTGAATAGCCTTCACTGGACCACGCTCCATTAAAATCCTCCAACCGATCACACCGCAACGCCTTCCCGCGCCACCGCCTCGCATCCACAAAGCGTCCACCGAGTCCTCCGCTCCCACACGCGATCCCGCGCAACACACCTCCGTCCAGGAGAAGAAGAACGAAGATTTATGGTGATCTCCAAATTAAAGCACCGTAGACGATGGGAAGAATTCGTCTAATTGATCATCAAGTTGATTCACAAGAGTAGAATCAAATGAAAGAAACTAGAATCAACTTGACGATCAATACTCCATCAAATCTCTCTAAGAACTAGGTCAAAAAGCTTAGGAGAGAGATTCTAGGGTTTTGAGGATTAATAATATTCCGGTATATTTTTTTTCTTAAACTCCCATGGTCTATTTATAGTGTTTAGAAGACTTGTTAATTAGAGTAGGATTGAAAACAACCTTTCAGAAATAGATTAGAATTGAAATCAGCCTGATTTGGAATAGATTAGCCTGATTTGGAAATCTGTTTTCGAGTCCACTGTCCGGTCAAACCATCTCTGTCCGGTCTCAGTGTGTCGTCAAATTTTTCGCATCGAGCACTGACCGGTCAGACCAGGGGATTGTCCGGTCCTAGGCTATAGCACTCAGAAAGTTCATCTCACTGTGTCCGGACAGAATCCACGATCCGGTCAAAGCCTGCGAAACTTTCTGCTATCAACCTCACTGTGTCCGGTCAAAGAAGTTGGTCCGGACAGAGTGATGCGAAAAGCCAGATGACAGACTCACTGTGTCCGGTCAAAAGGGCTGATCCGGACAGGGTTTATACAGAAAATATTTTTCATAAAAACCAATATTTTAAACCCTTTTTAAGTCTTCTAACTACTATGTTATTAATGTTAATCACCATAAATGATCTTAAATGCATACCTGAGGTGTCGAGCTTATCTGACGAGTCCTGGAGCGTCCGATCTTCTTGTAATCTCTTGATCTCTTCAAGACTCCGACAAACTCACGAAATCCGCCAACTTACAAAATCCTTAACAGGCAGAAGAGCTACGCCGACCGGCGTCGACGAGACTTGGAGTTTCAGATTGGAGACCATATCTTTTTGAAAGTCTCGCCGACCAGAGGAGTCAAGAGGTTTGGAATTCGGGGTAAGTTGAGTCCCCGTTTCATTGGACCGTTCGAGATTTTGGAGCGTGTGGGCCCGGTAGCGTATAGACTTGCTCTACCGCCGAACCTATCGGGTGTACACAACGTGTTTCATGTGTCGGTTCTCAGGAAGTACCTACATGATCCAGCTCACGTTTTGGATGTGTGAGTTACGGGGAAGCCCCAAGGATCTATCTAGATTGTATCAAACAACACCTAGAGGGGGGTGAATAGGTGTATCGGCCGAAAACCACAAATTCTCGATGCTTTAAAAATAAATGCGGAAAATAAAAAGCACACCGAGATTTACGTGGGAAAACTCCAAACTCGGAGTAAAAAACCCACGGGACCAACACGCGAATAAACAATCAATAAGAGAAAAGATTACAAGGTGATACCGAACTCCACGGACTCGACCTCTCTAACTCTCCTATGGATCTCCGCGCAATCCTCCTTCGGGTTGTCCACGCCCTCAAATCCGAGTCCACGAACGCCACGTCCCGAATCCACGAAACGCCTCCACTTCGAATCCACGAAGCCTTGATCACGCCGAATCCACGACGCCCACTCGAATCCACGAGCGCACTCCGTCCGGAGCAAAAACAATACGATCGGTGATGATATATTGCTTAGATAATCATTAAAGAATCGTAGAAGATGTTTCTAAGCAATAGTCAGATCAATTCTCCATGAAGAACGAGAAATTAGGGTTTCAAGAATTGATCCGATAGAAACTTGTTGTTGAAGAAAGAAAGAAAACATCCAACAAGTTTCTAAGGTTTCATAATGGTCTAAACTCTAAGCATATGAATTAATGGAACCCCCATCGCTTATTTATAGATTTAGAAGATTTAGAAGTGGACTAGGATTGTGAAAACCCAATTTTGGAAATAAAATTAGAGATAGACTAGGATTTGAAAACCTGTTTAAAATCAATTAGAAAACATAGAGATAAACTAGGATTTGAAAACATGTTTAAAATCAATTAGAAAACATAGAGATAGACTAGGATTTGAAAACATGTTTAAAATCAATTAGCAAACATAGAGATAGATTAGGATTTGAAAAACTCAATTTTGTCCATATATTCAATTTAAAAACATCCTAAGTCTTCCAAACACTTTTAAATATTTATAAATCATCATCAATAATATTTGAACTTACCGAGCATTGTGGATTCATATTTTGAATATGCGAGTCTTCGATCTTCGTTTCTTCTTCTTTAAATCTTCAAGACTCCGGACCCACTTCACGAAATATGACAACATAAAATCCGTAACAATCTCCCCCTTTGGCAATTTCGTGACAAAATCCAAAATTACATCACAACGCTCAACTCACAAAAAAATGAAATTCATTGCCATCACCAAATTAATGAACTTCTCGCGTGAAAGATCCAAAGAAATACAAAATTACAATTTTGCAACTCCTAAACAAACTCTATAACTTAGACGCAACTAGAAGTCTTGAAGTCTTCAATGATCTGCAATTACGTTACTTTCTCCACGTGAAAGATCACAAACAAAGTTAGTAGTAATATGAAAGTGAAAATCTCTCCCCCTTTGTTCATGCATCAAAAGATTGAAATTCAAACTCGAAAAGCAAAAATTATCACAAGCTCTCCCCCTTTGATCTTAAATTCAAGTTTTCAATTCTTCTCCCCCTTTTTGTCAAAAATTGCCAAAAAAAAAAAAACACAAATAGAGAGAAAAACAAACTAGCAAATAGAAAGTAGTCGTGTCATAGTTAAAAGAAAAAATAAGCAAACTAAACATAGTCCTAGGAGAGAAAAGATAAAACATAAATAATGAGGCTCAAAAAGGTAAAATCACTCCGTGTCCTCCTCATCAAAAATTTTGCCTTGTTTCCTCAAAAATCCTTCAAAATTAGATTAATTTCATAAAAATTAAAAGTTGTACTCCAAAAATCACTATGATGAAAATAAGATATTATTTGATTTCAAAAGACATCAAATCATCAAAATTTGATATTAAGAATAATCTAATTATTTAAAAACATCAAGGTACTAATTGATGAAAAATAATTATCAGAAATTTAACAAAATTGACACCAATTTGTCGCAAGTCGTTCAATATAGAGATTTAACTAATAAACACCTGGAGTGGCTCTTTGAGCATCTTTTTCAAACTATCACCTTATATCACCGAAAATTCTAAACTTTTTATTTTCTTTCAACCTTTTCGGTTTTTCTTAAAAATCGTCATGTGGTAGCTTCACACACGTACCGGACGACCGGGGTGGGAGCTCTTTCCTACATGGGGTGGTAGTTTTCACACTCCTTTTTTTTTTTTAAGGATGTAACTCTTTCCACATCTTTTTAATCATAGGAGTTTCTCCCCCTTTTTTTAAAAAAATATTCAAACTCCCCCTAAATTAGACAATCTCACAATTGAAAATAATTTTGACGAATCATAGTCAATTAGCAAATATCCATCAATTATATTCAACATTCACAACCAAGATGAATTAATTACAAAGAGATTAAAATTAATTTCAAAATTTTGATGAATGTATGTAAGAAGAAATCACATATTAAATTATCGTCAAAATAATAAAAAGTGTAGTAAAATCGATAATTAATATGAATTTAATTCAATTTGAATTGACTTTAAATACCGTTTAAGGCTCTTTAAAAAACCTTTAATCTCTCTAACTTTATGATTTTCAATCATCTCCTTTCTCAAGTAAATTTTCAATCAAATTAAAAATTCCCCTTTACCTTTCCTCAACAAGATTTTCAAAACAAAATTTTAAACAATTCAAACCCCGTCTAAACATGTAATGCAATGAAAGAAAAATATGCAATAAGCACCAATTAAAGCATTATAAAAATAAAAATAAACTAAGACGAGGAGCAAGGAAAGATATCACCTTTCCGGATCCAAACTTGTCGGATTGTTGGTTGTCTTGGGTTGTCGACGATTTTTGTGGTTCGTTTAAACGTTTGATCCACCATAGGTCCTTTCGAAGCAAGTTTCTTCGATTGATGTTGTTGTTGAGGCTTAGAAACCCAAACCGCTTGTGGCTTCGACTCAGAAATCCGGTTCGGTTGTGGGTTCGGTCGATATTGACGTTGAGGCTTAGATGTCCGATTCGCTTGTGGCTTTGATTTCCGGTTCACATATGAGTCACGGTTTGCTTGATGCACTCGACTCAATTGATTTTTCTTTTGATTCCGTGGGGAAGCCGAGTTGTAGATGATACCAATTGTCGTTTCGAAGTTGCCGATTGAGACTTGAAATTTTTGTTCGGGCAACTCTTTTTGATGTGTCCTTTGATGCCACATCTATGACACACCTTCTCCTTCAAACTTGTTGAGACTTTCGATGTCATCTTTTGATCCTTCTCAACATATGTCCATTCGTATCCAAGACCTAACTTGCTCGTTTGACCCAATCCGAGCATGTTATCCAATTTCTTGGTTCCCGAAGAAAACTTTTGAATATCGGACTTGAGTTGATGGACTTGCTCGGTCAATGCTTTGTTGGATTTGTATGTTTCCTCAAATTGATGCTCCAAAAATCTAAATTTATCCGTAGTAGATTTGATCATTAAATCCGATTCTTCTAGCTTCTTTTGGAGGACCGAATTATTATTCAAGATTGATTCCCGTTCCTCCTCAAGAGTATTATTTGTGGTCTTCAAATTCTTGTTCTCTTCTTCAAGATCGAATAAACGACGCCTCAACTTTTTATTGAGTTTCGCCATCTTCCGCGACTCAACAAGAAGTTGATTGTATGCTTCCGCTAATTCCTCGTCGTTTGATTCCTCATCGCCGGAATCCGAGTTCACGTCTTCTTCCTTTGATGTTTTCAACGCAACCCTGATACTTTGAGAAAAAGACTTGGAAGAAGATTGGTTAGTAGGAAAAGTCATATCGTAAGTTTGCAACACACCTACTAACTCTTCGGCCATTAGATAGCAATATATCTAGATCCCGCTCTGATACCAATTGTGAGTTACGGGGAAGCCCCAAGGATCTATCTAGATTGTATCAAACAACACCTAGAGGGGGGTGAATAGGTGTATCGGCCGAAAACCACAAATTCTCGATGCTTTAAAAATAAATGCGGAAAATAAAAAGCACACCGAGATTTACGTGGGAAAACTCCAAACTCGGAGTAAAAAACCCACGGGACCAACACGCGAATAAACAATCAATAAGAGAAAAGATTACAAGGTGATACCGAACTCCACGGACTCGACCTCTCTAACTCTCCTATGGATCTCCGCGCAATCCTCCTTCGGGTTGTCCACGCCCTCAAGTCCGAGTCCACGAACGCCACGTCCCGAATCCACGAAACGCCACCACTTCGAATCCACGAAGCCTTGATCACGCCGAATCCACGACGCCCACTCGAATCCACGAGCGCACTCCGTCCGGAGCAAAAACAATACGATCGGTGATGATATATTGCTTAGATAATCATTAAAGAATCGTAGAAGATGTGTTAAGGATTTTATAAGTTGGCGTATTTCGTGAGGTATTTGGAGTTTTGAAGGAGTCAGGAGCACACTTGGATAAGGAAGATGCAAACGGACGTTACAAGACTCTGCAGTGAAGTTCGGCACCTCAGGTATGATTATAAGATCATTTATGGTGTTTTTAATCTAGTATATAGTGATTAGGAGACTTGAAACTATTTTTCGTATGATAAAATATAAAGCTGAAAAAATTGATTGAGATCCGGATCAGAGTGCTGTGATTCGGATCCCGTAAGCCAATTTCCTGCGAAAGTTTATTTGAGATCCGGACCAGGCCTGTGATTCGGATCCCGTACCTTGATGTTACAAGTTGCGTAACTGTGGACCGGATCACATGACTTAGGACCGGATCACATGAAAACTATTAATGAATAACGGAAGAACGAACCGGTTGAGGGGTGCTGATCCCGACCTTGGCTGCGGGAAATATTTCCAGATTTGGTTATTTTTAATCCTAATCTATCTCTAAGTCTCCTAAACATTATATAAGGATCATGGGGGTTTAGAATTATTTAGACCTACAATATTAATCTCTTTGAAAACCCTAGAAACTCTTTCTACCCTAATGTTTTCCAATTAAGAGTTTTGGAGGAATTGTTCATCAAATTGATTCTAGTTTTTGAGTATTCTTTCGGAATCAAGTTGATGATCAATTAAAAAGAGATCCCCATCGGTCTATGGTTTTGAATTAATAAAATCACCATAAATCATCGTTTTCTACTCCGGATGGAGATTGGCGCGGAGATCGCGTGAAGGACCGTGGATTCGGTGGACGCATCGAGGATTCGGAGCGTTGTTGCGGTAAGGATTTGCGGCGTGATCGGTTGAAGGATTTCAAGCGATCGAGGACCGGCGAAAGTGATCCACATTGAAGAATTGGTAAATTTGGGTTAGGTCATAGGTAAATCACCTTGTACTCGATTTGATTCTTAGTGGATTTTCGTGTGAACGGTCCCGTGGGTTTTTCTCTCCGTTTTGGAGTTTTCCCACGTTAAAAATCTCGTGTGTTCGTTTATTTTCCGCATTTATTTTTAAAACGCATAGAGATTATTTGTTTTGCCATTATACACCTATTCACCCCCCTCTAGGTGTTGATTACCTTTTAGATCTTTGGGATCCATATCTCTCAAGTGGTATCAGAGCGGGTATAGGTTGTAGATAAGGGCCGAGGGCGGTAATATTAATCGACCTCCTTTCTTCGATGGCACTAACTATGCTTACTGGAAAGTCCGCATGAGGGCGTTTTTAATTGCCATCGATGAAAGAGTTTGGCAATCGGTGGAATTTGGTTGGAAACACCCCACCGAAGTAGTTGATAATACTACCGTCCCCAAGCCTCGAACTAAGTGGACTAAGGACGCCGATCTTTCATCTTGCAACGGGAAGGGGATTAATGCCTTGTTTAATTCTTTAAATCAAACCGAATTTTCTCGGGTTTCGGTGTGAAACCGCCAAAGAAATTTGGGACACTCTTAAAACCACCCACGAGGAACAAGTCTAGTCAAAGTTCAAAAATTACAAATGTTGACTAGTCGTTTTGATTCTATTCATATGGAAGAGAATGAAAATTTCACCGAGTACTACACTCGCCTTCAAGATATAGTCAACACTTGTTCCAATTTGGGTGAGAAGATCCCCGAAACCAAGATCATTCGTAAGATTTTAAGAACTCTTCCTGAGCGTTTCCGAGCAAAGGTCGCGGCAATTGAAACCGTGAAACACCCGGATGAGATGAAAGTAGATGAACTAGTTGGTGCTCTTCAAACTTATGAGATGACCTTTCCTTCTAATTCATCTTCTTCCAAGTTGTCTTCTAAGTCCACAGGGATGGCGCTTAAATCTACTAAAGGAGGCAACGAGGACTCCACTTCCTCCGACTCGAACGCGGACACAACATTGGAGGAGTTCGAGAAGCAACTTGCTCTCCTTACAAGGAAGTTTCGACGGAATTTTAAGAAGAAATTCCCTTCAAAGTCTTTTTCTTCATCAAAATCAAAAGGGAGTTCTTCTTCTACATCTTCTAAGTCAAAACGTGACGACAAGTTTTCTAAAGATTCTTCTAAGGATAAGAAAAAAGAAGAAGGACAAATCCAATGCTATAAATGTCGTGGCTTCGGACATATAGCATCGGATTGTCCAAACAAAAAGGTTTTGAAAAAGAAAGCCATGCAAGCCGTCACTTGGGACGACTCGACCTCGGATGAGTCCACCTCAAGTGATGAAGAAGTTAATGCTACGGCTCTTTCATCAATTATGTTGTAACATACTGGACTTGCGCAAATTGCGGAGTTCGAGTATTTGACTTGTGTAGGAGCTTTTCCAGATTTTCTGGAAGGTCGTTGACTGTGTTCCGACCTATGGCGCGTGTACCGAGGTTTGGGGATGTGTCCCAAGCCCTAAAGTCCAAAAAGTTGGATTTTAGGTGGCTCTCGGGTTGGGAAATATGTGTCTGATAGCGGTAGAAAACGGTGTCTATCAGGTACAAAATGATTGCTATCTGGTACGAGACCAAGATTTATACCGGTATAAAGAGGGCGGACTTGGCAAACCCGAGGCTCGGGTTTGTTTCGCGAGGTTTATCTTAGGTACAAAATGGTTGTCTTAGGTACAAAGTGACGAGAATGTGGCGATTTAAAGCTGGGGTGTTTTAGCATTTTGTTGCTTCTATTAGTGTACCACACACACTAGGGCATCTTTTGTGCCCCCCCCACAGCAGCAAGAGGTAGGAGGAGCCTCTCTCTCTACTCTCTTGTGCTTCCTAGGGTTTTGGTTGGGTTTTTGGAGGATTAAAACCCTCTCCTTGCTCTCTTTTGCTTGGTAGAGCCTCTACCACCATTGTTGGAGCTTGGAACTTGGTGTTTGGGACCTTGTGGGGGATCAAGCTTCAAGCCTAGGGCTTTTTGAGTTTGGATTAGAGCTTCTTAGAGGTATGTGAGTGATCTCTTTCCTCTAGTTTCGATTTTTGTGGGTTTCTTTGAGATGAAACCCTAGAATGGGATTCTAGGGTTAGGATTTGGGGATTTTCGATTGAGGGCCTTTGGGACCTAATTGATGAGTTTAGAACTTTGATTTAGGTTGGATTAGAAGGACTCTAACTCCCATTTGGAGATCAAGAGCACTTTCTTCGCATTCGGTGAGTATTCTTCACCCTTTAGTAGAGTTTCTTATTGTTTGAACTCAAGACTCATCTTTTGAGTTTGTAATTCCTATGGCATGCCTTGTAGGGTGCTAGGAGTAGGAATCGAAGCTTAGTTAGCGATTCGGATCGGCGATTTTCGCACTCGGTGGGTTTGGCTTCATGAGCATAGGAGCAAATGACTCCTAAGTGCTTAGTTGGTTTGATTTAATTATTTTGAATGCATATTCATGCTATATAGATTTATTATGAATTTTGAATCACTTAAAATGCATGCCTTATGTATGATAAAATATTCACTCTATATAGTAGAGCTATTTGGGTCAAACTGCATGCATGTGGGGGTGGTTCTTGGGGGCGCCTGGGAGTGTGCCTTTCTGGTGATTTTAGCTTTGCTCATGTTAATTGTGAACATTAAATACATGTGTGGACTTAGAAACCTTAAGTGTCATAAAGCGGCACTTAACATAGAAAACTATGAAACTGCAACATAGAGACTTGACATAGGCCACTTAACATATACTATATTCCATGTTAGAGACATGATGACATAGAGATAGGCCTTTTGGACAATTGTACATTCCATGTTAGAGACATGATGATTTGGGACTTGTGACGAGTCTTGTGACTTTTGCCATTGTGCTCATTCGCACATGCTTGTGAGGCGACTCCCTACAAGCCGGCACTCGGAGTTGGCCAACGCGTTTCTAGTATTCGCCGTGCGGGGTGGGCGCCGAAGTGGATTGCCGTGGGACGATCGCATTCCTAGGGTGGGAATGTTGACTACTACGGGGCCATTAGGCTCGGCATTTGGGCTAGGCGACCTTCGGGTGGGCATCGGCCATATCGCCTTCGGGTTGATCTTATTGTGCTTAAACTTAATGTAGTTTAAAGAAAACTGTGGACTTTGACTAGAATAGTAAACTTTAACACCTTACTATCACTTGAGGAATTATTGGGTTATGGTTAGAATAGTAAACTTTAACTCTTTACTATTGCTATGGATATTGGGCTTGTTGGTTATATTTACTATTCATGCTTAGAATAGTCGTTTACTTATGCTTATCTATGCTAAGTAGAGATATCATGCTTTAGTAGCTTACTCGTTATTTATTTCGCTTACACTTACTTGCTTAGTTTTGGGCCTAGTGGAGCATGCAACTGAAGTCAGTAATTGCCCACTGGGAACTATTTTTAATAGTTCTCACGCCCTCTTTTTCTAATGTGTTTCAGAGCCTTCGGCACCGGCGGAGGCAAGGGATCGTGGAAAGGGGACCGCTAGCTAGTTTTGCAGCTTTCCTCCTTGTAGGGGTTTTACTCTCTTTTTGTACCTTGGTGAGATTGAGAGAGTTTTGTATCCCTATGTAGAGACTACCCTGTACTTAGTTATTGTGGTGTTCGGATCTCTTTTTATTGTACTCTCTTTATGGTTTATTTTAAGATTGGTGCTTTACTTTTAGTCTCTTCTTTATGCTTCCTTGTATAGATTTCTAGTTGTTATCGCTCGATACTTCTAGATTCTTTTTATTTTGTTGGTTAATTATCGTTTTTGTTAGACGCCTTGTATGTTGTAGACATACGGCGGGTCTGGGCACGCGCCGGGCGGGCTTCCGCTGGGTCCCGGGGCGTGACATATGTGCTTAACTTCATTCGATTCACTTTCTAACTCTTCGTTGCATGAAACTTCCACTCCGGAGAACTCAATGGGTGAAGAATCGGATGGAGATGACATGGCCGCCGCATATCATCAATTGGTTGATGAGTCGAGAAAGATGGCTAAGCTCAACAAACGGTTGCGGAGGAGAATCATTGATCTAGAAGGAGAGAACTCAAACTTGACTACATCTACCAAGAGCTTGGAACAAGAGAAGGATGGAGTATCACGTGCCTACAATTCAATAGTGGAAAAGGTGGCAATTCTTGAGAAAGAGAAGGAGACATATGAAGAAAACTTAAAGTTTCTAAATAAGCAATTGACGGAATCAAAAGAGGCAAACTTGGAGTTCACAAAGACCATTACACATCTTAGATCGGACTTGAACAAGTTTTCCTCCGGTACGGCTAAGTTGGATAGGATGCTTGGAATTGGTCAAATCAACAAAATCGGACTCGGATATGAGAGGACTTACGTAGATCTGCTTAAGGAGCAATCCATGGTCAAGCCGGCTCCTAAGGGTCAAGGTAATCTTTCTCGTTCTAACAACCTTTTCGCTAATAAAGTTTGTCATTTTTGTGGAGTTCTAGGTCATGTGAAGAAACGGTGTACACAAAAGAAGAGCTCCGGGGCAAACATGAACCGAGTGGCGCAAGCAAGACCCAAGAGGATGCTCAAATTGAAACCAAAAGCTTATGCTCCCAAAACCAAGCAAGTTTGGAAACCGAAATCGGTTGAGCCAAATAAAAAGAAAGCACAATTCGTCGACAAGCTACACAAGACGCATACAAGCCAATCGACGCACCCTAAAACTCACAAAGTTTGGGTGCGCAAAGGTGAACTCTTTCCTTGTTTAGTTGTCCATACTTCACTTCATGCTTACGACAATACCTCATGGTACCTTGATAGTGGTTGCTCCCGACACATGACCGGAGACAAGAATTGGTTTACTTCCTTAAGCGATGTCTCCGGCGGTTGTGTTGTTTTTGGAGATGGTCGTTCCTCGAAAATTGTTGGAAAAGGGACAATCACTATCTCGGACGGCCCTACGTTGAATGAGGTTTTCTATGTCGAGGGGCTCAAGTCCAATCTCGTAAGCATAAGTCAACTATGTGATGACGGGTATTCCGTGAAATTCAATTCTAAAGAATGCTTGGTAACTCTTGATGATGATTCTATATTCTTGAAAGGTCTTAGATCTGAAAACAACTGCTATGTAGTTCCTAGTGCCCAATCCGAAGTTTGTAACCTAGCAACTTTAGAGACCGAGACTCTATGGCATGAACGACTAGGTCACATAAATTTTAAGGAGCTATCTAAGATATCTAAGAAGGAAATTGTGCTAGGTGTTCCCAAAATTGACTTTAAGGAAAATGTTGTGTGCGGGTGTTGCCAATTGGGTAAACAAATTAGGTCGGCACATAAGAATTTGAAACATTTAGGGACATCTAGACCTTTAGAATTACTTCACATGGATTTAATGGGACCTTCTAGAATTCAAAGCTTGGGTGGAAAACGTTACATCTTTTTGATTGTGGATGATTTTTCTCGTTTTGTTTGGAGTGGTTTTCTTCGTGAAAAAGCCGATACTTTTGATCTATTTTCTGAAATTTGCCTCCGTCTTATGAATGAACGAAATGATAAAATTATACGTATAAGAAGTGATCGAGGAGGAGAATTCATAAACTCAAAATTTGTTGATTTTTGTACCTCTAATGGTATTAAACATGAATTCTCCGCTCCTTACACTCCACAACAAAATGGAGTAGTAGAAAGAAAAAATCGAGTGGTGCAAGAGATGGCCCGTGTTATGCTTCATAGTAAGAAAATTGCCTTACATTTTTGGGCGGAAGCGGTTAACACGGCGGTCTATGTTATCAATCGAATTTATGTACGTTCGGGTACCTTAAATACTTCATATGAGTTGTGGAAGGGTAGAAAACCTAATATAAAATACTTTCGTGTCTTCGGGAGTAAATGTTATATCCTTCGGGATCGTGAAAGTCTTGGAAAGTTTGACGCCCGGAGTGATGAAGGGATATTTCTCGGTTATTGTTCAACTAGTAGGGCGTAAAGAGCGTATAATTTACAATAAGACGGTGGTAGAATCAATTAATATAAAAGTAGATGAGGCTTCTTCACCTTCAGTCGATACTTCACATGCTTCGCATAACGATGATGATAATGATTCTCCTTTCATCTTTCCTTCACTTGATGATAATGTTTGTGCTGAAATTCCCGCTTCACCTAATGATGTTGCATCACATGATTCATCTGAACCATCTACTAATTTTCCTGAATTGACAACCGTAAGGGATCACCCTTTGACGAATATTATTGGAGATCCTCTTACTGGTGTTAGAACAAGGAGACAACTCTTATGTGATTTTGCTTGTTATGTCTATTTGATTGAGCCGAAAAATGTGGGCGAAGCTCTTCAAGATGAATATTGGATGATTGCAATGCAAGAAGAGCTTGGTCAATTTATCAGAAACGATGTGTGGGAACTTGTTCCTCGTCCTGAGAATCAACATATCATTGGTACCAAATGGATTTTCAAGAATAAGAAAAGTGAAGATGGTACTATTGTACGGAATAAGGCGAGGTTAGTAGCTCAGGGGTATTCTCAGGTTGAGGGCATCGATTTTGATGAGTCGTTCGCCCCGGTTGCCCGATTAGAGTCGATCCGTATTTTGTTTGCGATTGCTTGTCATTTCAAAATAAAACTTTTTCAAATGGACGTAAAGAGTGCATTTTTAAATGGATTTCTAAAGGAAGAAGTTTATGTTGAACAACCGAAAGGTTTTATTGACTCAAAATATTCAAATCATGTTTTTCATCTCAAAAAGGCACTCTACGGGTTGAAACAAGCACCGCGAGCATGGTATGAACGACTCACGAAATATCTTTTGGAGAAGGGATATAACCGAGGGGGAGCGGATCGGACTTTGTTTGTTAAGCACTCGGTTGATGGCTTTATTGTCGCACAAATTTATGTGGATGACATAGTATTTGGAGCAACAAGAGATAAAGACTCCACCGAGTTTGCAAAATTGATGACGGATGAGTTTGAAATGTCTATGATGGGGGAACTCAATTACTTCCTTGGACTTCAAGTAAAACAAACAAAGGACGGGCTTCATGTAAGCCAAACCAAGTATGCAAAGGAACTAGTTAAAAAGTTTGGATTGGACAATGCAAAACACTTTGACACTCCGATGGGATCAACAAACAAAGGGCTTGGATCGAATATTGAAGGAAACAATGTTGATGAGAAGTCTTATCGAAGCATGATTGGAAGCCTTTTGTATTTAACGGCAAGTAGACCGGATATAGCTTTTAGTGTTGGTATTTGTGCTCGCTATCAAGCAAATCCGAAGGAGATTCATTTAAAGGTTGTGAAGAGAGTGATTAGATATGTCAAGGGAACGACGGATTATGGGATTTGGTACCCGATGGGAACATCTCTTGACATTATTGGTTACTCAGATGCAGACTGGGCCGGATCAGCGGATGATCGAAAGAGTACAAGTGGGGCGTGTTTTTACTTGGGACATTGTTTAGTGGCTTGGCATAGTAAGAAGCAAAATTGTATAGCACTCTCTACTGCAGAGGCCGAGTATATTTGCGGGTAGTTGCGCTACTCGGTTATTATGGATGAAAAGTTTCTTGGTGACTAGGATTCCTTCCGCCTCTCTTACTATTCTTTGTGATAACACAAGTGCAATAAATATTTCTAAAAATCTTGTTCTGCATTCTCGAACAAAACATATTGAATTAAGATATCATTTTTTAAGAGAATTGGTCGATTCGAATGTTCTTCAACTTGAATATGTTTCTACCGATGATCAACTTGCAGATATTTTAACTAAGCCTTTGGATCAAAAACGTTTTTTACATTTGCGAAAGGCTATCGGTATGAATCTTTCAATCTAGATATATTCTATGGGCCTTACTTAGTGATTATGTGAATTGTGCATCATCTTTTTCATGCATGAGTTTCTTTCGAGGGATTATTTTTGGGTCTTTGTCATCGTTAGCTATGAACTTTTTGACGTGATAATAATGTTTGCATGATTTTTCTTAACACTGTTCTATCTCTTTCAATTCTTCTTTGTCATTCAATTTGCACCTCAACATCATCTATGAATTATTCTTATATACTTGTTAAATTGGTATCTCTCTCGTGTACTTTCATGGGAGTATTTGAATTTGTTTGATTCTTTGCACTATGAGATACATTATTTCACTATTTACTGAAATCTCAATACTATTTTCCCATTGAGGGTTGCCCTATTTGAGGGGGAGTAACTTTAAAAGAAGTGGAAAGAGTTACATCCCGATATGGGAGTGTGAAGACTACCACCAACATAAGATGTGGAAAGAGTTACATCCCTTGCGGGAGTGTGAAAACTACCACCACATGTAGGAAAGAGCTACCACCCCGGTCGTCCGGTAAGTGTGTGAAGCTACCACATGAGCGTCTTATTGAATAACCGAAAAGGTTAAGAAAAGTATAAATATTTTAATTTTTCGGTGATATATGGTGGATAATACGATGACTAGTTGAAAAATGCTTCAATAGATGCTCAAAGAGCCACTCCTCAGTTTTGATTTGTGCATAACTCAATTGGACGATATTCTTGTGTTTATTTCAGTTAATGTGATCTATTTGACTCTTTACAAATTTGATGACTAAATTCGATGCATCTACTGTGAGGACTTGTTTGATATGCATAATTTCACAATATATATGATTAATTCCTGGGTGATTTAAGATTCAATTTGCATAACATTTTTGAATTTTCTTGAATGGAATTCTGTTACTAAATCTCATACATTTTTATTTCACGCCGATCGAGGCAAGGTTATATTTTTTTTTAACATTTTTGTTGCCTTCGGGATCGGATCGCACCACAGTCGGATCGTACACACGCTTAGTGCGCATTAGTGTGGCATCCAGGACTGAGCACCCTGGACCGGATCGGTGGAGCGGCGACCATATAAACCGCTCGACAGGGGGTTTGTGTTTGTGTTTCAAACTTGTTTTTCTTTTGGTGTTTCTCTCACTAGAAACCCCTGAAGTCCTCTAAACATCTCTGGACTCATTCTCTTGGGATTTTTGGTAAGATCTTTGGTTTGATTTCCATTTTGGCTTTTTGTGCCCTAATATGTAGGATTTCGGGATTTTGAGGTTTTGATCTCATTTTCTTTGTTTCGAACTGGGTTTGTAGCTTGGTTTCTACTTATTATTGCCTAGCAATAATTTCTACAAGCTTTATTTCGTTTGCCTTCCTCAGATCTGTGAATGCATTGGCTAAATCACTAGGGTTTTTGCTGTTTTTGATGTTTTACTGTTCACAGCAGGGTATTTTCGAAATTTGTGATTTTTTGGTTTGTTTTTTCATGCATATTCATTATATTAAACTTGTCCCTAATGGCCCTAGGATACACTAGATGATTTTTAAAATTTTTGACCAATTTTACTTAATTAATGATACTTTATGTGGACAGAGACTTCATTTTCAAAATGCATTCGTGGTTTTTGGTGTTTGTCTTCTTGATGGCGCGTGGAGGTCCGGGTGCAAAGCGCAAACTTCCTTCGGCACAGGAACAGGCCGATGAGGCGGGTAGTGAATACAACCGGGAGAGGATTCTGGAGCCGATTCTCAGGAGGAAGATTTTGAACAACTTGTTCTTTGAGGCTCGCTCTAAAAGGAAGGAGAAAGAGAAAGGAAAAGGAAAGGCTAAGGAGAAAGCACGGGTTAAAGGAAAGGGCAAAGGGAAAGCAACTGGAAAGGGAAAAGAGAAAGTTATTGAGACGCAAGAGGCAGATTCACCTCGGACACCTCACACTTATGTTCGTGGTCACGGAGGATCGGGAGGTATTTCTATTCGTGAGCGTAATGAGGATCGTGCTCGTGATCCTCCTATTGATGATCGTCGCGGGACATGTATGCTACAAAGACGTGCATTGGAGAGCGATTTGTTGGCGTCGGCAACCTTTTTGACAAAGTCCGGGGTTTCAAGCTCCTTTTGAGTTCGGTGACCTACACGAAGTACGTAACTTTGCCGAGCAAACGGGGTATGGCCTTGAACTTATCGGGGAGTTTTATCTGCGTGCGGGACATCTACTGGAAACCGATGGCGGACCACATGTTTTCATAACTAGGGTTCGGGGAGTTGAGATGTCTATTACTCCGGCCACGATTGGTACGGTGCTTGGTATGGAGGCACGTACGGATGGTATTGACTATCTTCGGGCGGTTATGGTGTTATTGGTGATTGGACGAGGATGCTCGGATTTCTTTGTGTTCAGTGCGGCGAAAACAACGGTAATGCCATTCTGTCTAAGGATTTGAGATTGGAATTTAGGTTTCTAAATTTTGTAGTTTGCTACAACGTAATGCCTTTAGCAAACACGAAGATTATTAGATGGGATCGAGTTTTATATCTCTATTTACTTGGGAATCCCGAGATTGTTGCAACGAAGAACATCAATTTGAACGTGCCGTTTCTTATCTGGAAGAGAATGGCTCGGGAGATTAAGACTTCAAGTAAGAAAGATCGGCTTCCTTATCCATTGTTGATAATGCGAATTCTCCGACTTTTTGAGGTAAACATTGATTGTCCATCTTATGAACAACCACTTGGACCGATTGGTGAGACGACAATGGTGAAGTCTCGTGCTCAGCTACATGTAGAGGATGCGCCTCCTGCTCCTGCACATGCACCTCGTGCCGGTGGTCCGGTGGTGAGGTGCTTATTCCTTGGTTTTGCGTGAACGGCGGTTGTCGGGGAGTTAGAGCGCCTGGGCTCTGTTCAAGCTGAGATGCGTCGGGATATTGCTACGATAAAACGACGTCAAGGGCGCTTCTCTCAGTATTTCAGGCTACTTTGTTCCAAGATGGGTTGTACAACTGCTGAGATGCCTCCTCCCGACACTGACTCCGACTAGAGTGTTCGGGCCCTCGTTTTGTCTTTTTGGCTTTTTCGGACAAAAAGGGGGAGTAGTGACGTTGTTTAGCTATGTTTAGCTAGCATAGGACTAACTAGTTTGCTTAGGACTACCTAGTTTGCTTATGCATGTTTTTGCTCTGCTAGGAGATGATGCTATGACTTGATGCTATGACTTGTAACTATGACTTTGCTTAATATGCTTAATGGAATCTATGATGCTTGAATTTGTGTTGAGAAGTTTTTGCAGGAAATATTCAAGACTTCAAGACTCCAATGTCTAGGTCATAGGTCTTGAAACAAGAGACTGTAATTTTGTATTTATTGGATCAGTCATGCGAGAGTTACTGTTTGGTGATTGCAGTAATTCTTTTCTTTTTGGTTTTTGAGATATGTACGGGCTTCTTTTTGAGTTTTGTCACGAAATCGCCAAAGGGGGAGATTGTTAAGGATTTTATAAGTTGGCGTATTTCGTGAGGTATTTGGAGTTTTGAAGGAGTCAGGAGCACACTTGGATAAGGAAGATGCAAACGGACGTTACAAGACTCTGCAGTGAAGTTCGGCACCTCAGGTATGATTATAAGATCATTTATGGTGTTTTTAATCTAGTATATAGTGATTAGGAGACTTGAAACTATTTTTCGTATGATAAAATATAAAGCTGAAAAAATTGATTGAGATCGGATCGAGTCGTGATTCGGAGCCCGTAAGCCAATTTCCGGCGAAAGTTTATTTGAGATCCGGACCAGGCCTGTGATTCGGATCCCGTACCTTGATGTTACAAGTTGCGTAACTGTGGACCGGATCACATGACTTAGGACCGGATCACATGAAAACTATTTCTGAATAACGGAAGACAGAACCGGATGAGGGTCTTGATCCGGACCTTGGGCTGAAATATTTCCAGATTTGGTTATTTTTAATCCTAATCTTTCTCTAAGTCTCCTAAACATTATATAAGGGCCATGGGGTTCAGAATTATTTAGACCTACAATATTAATCTCTTTGAAAACCCTAGAAACTCTTTCTACCCTAATGTTTTCCAATTAAGAGTTTTGGAGGAATTGTTCATCAAATTGATTCTAGTTTTTGAGTATTCTTTCGGAATCAAGTTGATGATCAATTAAAAAGAGATACCCATCGGTCTATGGTTTTGAATTAATAAAATCACCATAAATCATCGTTTTCTACTCCGGATGGAGATTGGCGCGGAGATCGCGTGAAGGACCGTGGATTCGGTGGACGCATCGAGGATTCGGAGCGTTGTTGCGGCAAGGATTTGCGGCGTGATCGGTTGAAGGATTTCAAGCGATCGAGGACCGGCGAAAGTGATCCACATTGAAGAATTGGTAAAATTGGGTTAGGTCATAGGTAAACCACCTTGTACTCGATTTGATTCTTAGTGGATTTTCGTGTGAACGGTCCCGTGGGTTTTTCTCTCCGTTTTGGAGTTTTCCCACGTTAAAAATCTCGTGTGTTCGTTTATTTTCCGCATTTATTTTTAAAACGCATAGAGATTATTTGTTTTGCCATTATACACCTATTCACCCCCCTCTAGGTGTTGATTACCTTTTAGATCTTTGGGATCCATATCTCTCAAGATGTTTCTAAGCAATAGTCGGATCAATTCTCCATGAAGAACGAGAAATTAGGGTTTCAAGAATTGATCCGATAGAAACTTGTTGTTGAAGAAAGAAAGAAAACATCCAACAAGTTTCTAAGGTTTCATAATGGTCTAAACTCTAAGCATATGAATTAATGGAACCCCCATCGCTTATTTGTAGATTTAGAAGACTTAGAAGTGGACTAGGATTGTGAAAACCCAATTTTGGAAATAAAATTAGAGATAGACTAGGATTTGAAAACCTGTTTAAAATCAATTAGAAAACATAGAGATAGACTAGGATTTGAAAACCTGTTTAAAATCAATTAGAAAACATAGAGATAGACTAGGATTTGAAAACATGTTTAAAATCAATTAGCAAACATAGAGATAGATTAGGATTTGAAAAACTCAATTTTATCCATATATTCAATTTAAAAACATCCTAAGTCTTCCAAACACTTTTAAATATTTATAAATCATCATCAATAATATTTGAACTTACCGAGCATTGTGGATTCATATTTTGAATATGCGAGTCTTCGATCTTCGTTTCTTCTTCTTTAAACCTTCAAGACTCCGGACCCACTTCACGAAATATGACAACATAAAATCCGTAACAATATGCTACACCATTGGAGCTGAGGGACGATTTGAGCTTCGAGGAGCAACCCGTGAAGATTTTGGCTCGCGAGGTGAAGAAGCTGAGGAATCGGGAACTTTCTTATGTGAAGGTCCTTTGGAGCAACCACGAGGAGCGGGAGGCCACGTGGGAGCTGGAGAGTGCGCTTCGAGAGCGCTACCCCCATCTCTTTCGGATGGAGTCATGAGGGATGACTTTAATTTTGAGTTTCGCGGACGAAACCTCCTTTTAGGAGTGGTGAATGTGACGCACTGAACTTTTGCAAATAGCAAGGTTCGAGTGTTATATGTGAGATTTGAGCTTTTCAGTTTTACGGAGGGTCGTCGGCGTGTTCGACCTATGGCACGAGTCTGAGGTTGGTGGATGAATTCCAAGCACTAAAGTCCAATAAGTTGGACTTTAGGTTGCTCTCGAGTTGAGCTTGAGCCCTTGTCTTAGGTACAAAATTGTTGCTATCTGGGGTACAAAATGATGGCTATCTGGTACAAGCGAGATTTATCTTAGGTATAGATGAGCGGGTGAGCCAACCCGAGGCTCGGGTTGGCGGTTTCGCGAGGTTTATACCGGTACAAAGCGGATTTGTCTGTCAGATTTTCGAAAGTCCGGCTGAGCTAGTTAGCATTTTGTTGCTTCTATATGTTTCACCCCAGCCCCCTAGGGCTTCCTTTGAGCTCTTCACATCAGGGATTAGAGGTAGGAGTTTCTCACACTACCTCTCTTGGATTTCTTGGTGGATTTTGGGAGATTGATCTCTCTACCTCTCTCCTTTTGCCTCCTAGTGCCCTTGTCACCGTAGTAGAGGCTTGGAGCTTGGACTTGGGAGCTAGTTGAGGGAAGATCTTCAACTTTGGAGGGATTTGAGCCTTGTTTAGAGCTTCTAAGAGGTAAGCAACACCTTCTTATCCTCTAGTTTAGGCTTTCATTGCCTTCTATGAGTTGAAACCCTAGTTTTTGTAGATTAGGGTTTATTTTGGGGATTTGCAACCTAGGGCTTTTAGAGTCCAATTAATTGGTTTAGAACCTTTGTTTAGGTTGCCTTGGAAGAGATCTCACCTCCATTTGAGGATTGGAGAAGGATTTTTACTCTAAGGTGAATTTCTCCTTACTCTCTACATAGAAGCTTAAAGTTTGAACTCAAGACTTATCTCTTGAGGTTGTAACTCCTAGGATCTCCTTTGTAGGATACTAGGAGTAGGAATCGAAGCTTCGTTAGCGGTTCAGATCGACGCTTGGAGCGACGGTGGGTTTGGCCTCACCTAGCACAATGAGAAATTCTCATTGGTGCTTATTTGCTTATGGTTAAATGGAAATTAGTTCATTTTCATGCTATTTGATTTATTTGTGAATTTTAGAATGCTTAAGATACATATGTTATGTGTAATGCAATTTTACTCTATATAGTCGAGACGAATGCATGTGAGAGCTGAAGCCTTATAGCATTCTTTTTGGAAACTTGAAACTATGTGTTTAAGAGGACTTTGACATGTGTTTGAGAACATAGAACTATACATGACATAGGAGAAAAGCCCTTGTCATTAAGCGGCATTGGCTTGGCATCAAAAGTGTAGAATAGTGAGCTAATGTCATCAAGCGGCATTAGGCTCGTGATTGAACTTGACATAGAAATGCTAGTGTCATGAGAATTGTTGTACTAGACCTTAGGGTTGCTAGTGAACATTGGCCATGTGTGGGACTTGGGACTTGGACTTGCTTGTTGCCATTTGTGCTCTTCGCACATGCTTGTGAGGGTCGCTCCCTACAAGCCTAAGACCTCCGAGTTAGCCTTGCGATGTATTCGCGCGTGCGGTATTGAGAAACCTATGGGGCCGAATTGGTTAGACTCATTCCTACGGGATGTTGGGGCTACGACGACAGGGCGCAAGCGGATCACAACTGTAGATCCCAAATTGAGATGGAACATCGTCATTCTATTATATTGGATAATCACTACTTAACATAGATTAGTAGTTGGATACTTGGGTATATATATTGTGGCTTAGTATTGGACATAAGTAGTATACTTGTGAATTTAATTGGAAGTACTCGTTTAAAGTTAGCTATCGGGTAGAATAAAGCATGTAATTTATTTACCTTGGGTTATTCATTCAGCTTTACAGTTATGCCTTTATTTCAGTTATTTACTTCAGTACTCGTATATTACTCTTTTTGGGCCTAGTGGAGCAATTTTGTGCAGGTCAGTAATTGCCCACTGGGAACTATATGTTTATAGTTCTCACGCCCTCTGTTTCTGACTCGTTTCAGTGCCTTCTGCATCGGGGGAGGCTCGGGACCGCGGCAAAGGAGTTGCCTCGGGATAGCGGCTTGTGAGAGGGTGTTGGATAGGTGGCTTCCTCTTTCTCTTATTTTATTTTGGAGAGAAGGAGTGTTTTACCTTGTATAGAGACCACCACTTTTGTTTATTTTGAGAGGTTATGTTGTTAGCTGTGTACTACTCTCTTTTTCTATGTTAGTGATTTAGACACTTTACTTTCTTTTACTTGTGGTTTGGTTCTTGTTTAGTTGTGGCTCTGATATTCATAGTTGTAGCCTTATATTGTTTTAAATTCCGCTGTTTTTAGTTAGACGCCTTGTATGTGTTGACATATGGCGGGTCTGGGCACGCTTTGGGGAAGGTCCTACCGACCCCGGGGCGTGACATATATAGTTTGTTTTACTATTCTTCCATGCTCCTCTATATTGTGGCATCTTATGATTGACAATTGAATGTAGGAGACATGAGAACTAAGTGTATGACATTGAACCCTAGAGATAAATTGGAAAAGAACTTGATCTTGCATGAATGACAATGACATATGACATTGTGTAGTGACACTAGTGACATGAACCAAGTAGACAACTTGATGATGACATTGCATGATAACTTGGTGTAAAGAACACTAGAGATATGTAAACCAAATAGATGACTTGATGATTGACATTATGACATAGTGTATAGAGACACTAATGACATGTGATCCAAGTAGAGAACTTGATGGCAAACGACATTGAACATAGTGTTAGAAAACACATGAACATTGATACCCTTGTATGGATGCCCTCCAAAGTGGAGGAGATGATCAGACTCACACAGTCTGCTCAGCGCTCGTGGTTGGTCGCTCCACACGAGTAGTGCGAGTCTCCGGAGGTCTTGGCACGTGATTCGATAGGGATAGCCTATGTGGGGTCCCGAGGGATAGCCTATGTGGGGTCCCGCACAACCCATTGGGGTGAGTTGTGTTGAGTCGTGGGCGTGCCTACGGCTAGCCATGGATTGGGTAATAATTCAAGAACATAAAAGGTATTTCATACATACTCGATTGGAACATAGTAGCATGTTAGATATTTCATAGCTACATCATGATCTTGTTGTTTCAGGCATAGCAGTAGTTGCATTTCTTTTATAGTGCATTTATTTACAGCTTTCAAGTTAAATATCTATCTATCTATCTGCTTTTGCCTGCTTAGAACTAGTGGGGAGATCGGTGGGGTCGGTGGCCGAGCCCACTGGGAACTAAGGAAGTTAGTTCTCACCCCACTCTATTACAGGTTCGAGCTCGTAGGCGGCCGGTGAGGATCGTGGCAAGGGCATCGCGCCCTAGTTGATAGTAGCCTCCCAGTTGCATTAGAGCCTACATTGGTACTATTGTGGGAACATAATTGTATAAAGAAATGATGTAACCTACATTTTGGGAGATGAATATGTCACGCCCCGGGGTCGGCAGGACCTTCCCCAAAGCGTGCCCAGACCCGCCATATGTCAACACATACAAGGCGTCTAACTAAAAACAGCGGAATTAAAACAATAAAAGGCTATAACCAGAATATCAGAGCCACAACAACCAACGCTAAAGAACAGGTAGAGAGAAATAAGGAAACTACATCCAGTACAACTGAAGTATAAATAAAAGAAGTCTAAAAGTAACATCCTCAAAATACACAAAAGTGGTGGTCTCTATACAAGGTACACTCTCCATCTCTCACAAAATAAAACAAGAGAAATGGTAGACCACCTATGCACGCGTCCTCTCCAACAGTCGCTAACCCGAGGCAATACCCTTGCCACGGTCCCGAGCCTCCCGATGCGTAAGGCACCGAAAGTAAACGAAACGAGAGGCGTGAGAACTATAATTTATAGTTCCCAGTGGGCAATTACTGACCTGAACCATTGCACCACTAGGCCCAAAGAGAAGAGAGTAAGTAAGCGATATAAATGAACTTGTAAATAAAGCATAAGAAATGCTACCATAATCATGTTCCAAATATATATAGTCATAAGTTCTCGTTCCAACATATCGGATGTTATGTTTTACTTTAACCAACAAGTATACTGAAATATAATTAGAGCATTATCAAGTATACTATACAATCGAGCAAAATCCACATAATCCAACTACTAAACCCTATCTAGTAGTGATTGTCATTTAGTATTGTTGAATGTCCAAGTTCAATTCTCTTTCACTAGGATTTACCATAGTAATCCAACTTGTGCCACCTAAGTACCGTGGTAGCCCAACATCCCCCGCAAGGGATGAGTCTGTCCCAACGGTCCCGTAGGTTTCTCAACACCGCACGCGCGAACGAATCGCGAAGGCCAACTCCGGAGTGCCGGCTTGTAGGGAGCGACCCTCACAAGGATGTGCGAAAGAGCACAAATGGCAACAAGTAAAGTCAAGTCTCAAGTCCAAACCTCATGTCTCAATATAACAATAGTGACTAGCAACCCTACGGTCTAGTTCAAATATTCTCATGACACTAGATTCTCTATGTCAAGTTCATTCACGAGCCTAATGCCGCTTGATGACATTAGCTCACTATTCTACACTTTTGATGCCAAGCCAATGCCGCTTAATGACAAGGGCTTTTCTCCTATGTCATGCATAGTTCTATGTTCTCAAACACATGTCAAAATTCTTCTTAAACACATAGTTTCAAGTTTCCAAATAGAATGCTACAAGGCTTCAGCTCTCACATGCATACGTCTCTACTATATAGAGTAAAATTGCATTACACATAACATATGTATCTTAAGCATTCTAAAATTCACAAATAAATCAAATAGTATGAAAATGAACTAATTTCCATTTAACCATAAGCAAATAAGCACCAATGAGAATTTCTCATTGTGCTAGGTGAGGCCAAACCCACCGTCGCTCCAAGCGTCGCTCCGAACCGCTAACGAAGCTTCGATTCCTACTCCTAGTACCCTACAAGGTAGATCCTAGGAGTTACAACCTCAAGAGATAAGTCTTGAGTTCAAACTTTAAACATCTAGGTTAAAGTCAAGAAATACTCACCTAAATGTGCAACAATCCTCTTAGAAATTCCAAAAGGAAGCTAGATCCCTCCCAAGGCAACCTAAACAAAGGTTCTAAACCATTCAAAAGGAACCTAAAAGCCCCAAATCAAAAAGCCCCAAATAAAACCCTAATTCCCAAAATCTAGGGTTTCATCTATAGAGAAGCAACCAAACTCGAATCTAAAGGAAATGGAGAAGTTGCTTACCTCTTAGAAGCTCTAATCAAGGCTCTAGAGTCACCAAAGTTGAAGATCTTCCTTCAACTAGCTCCCAAACCAAGCTTCCAACCTTCCCTCATGGTGGAAAATGCACCAACAAGCAAAAGAGAGAGAAGAGGGAGATCAATCCACAAGAAAACACCCAAAATCCAAAAGATTGCAAAGGGGATAGAGAGAGAAACTCCCTTACCTTTCTCTCCCTTGTTCTCAGCACAAGAGAGGAGCCCTAAGGGCTGGGGTGCTATATTAGAAGCAACAAAATGCCAATAAGCCCCTACGATTTCGGATTTTGGAAATCGCGCTTTGTACGGTAAGACAAACCCGTTTTGTACCTAAGATAAACCTGCGAGGCAGCAAACCCGAGCCTCGGGTTTGCCCAGCCGCTCATCTATACCGGTATAAATCTTGGCTTGTACCGGTATAGCCATCATTTTGTACCGGTATAGCAACAATTTTGTACCGGTACAAAAGCATGAAATTCCAACCCGAGAGCAACCTAAAATCCAGCTTTTTGGACTTTAGTGCTTGGAAATCATCCACTAACCTCGGTACTCGTGCCATAGGTCGGAACACAGTCAACGACCCTCCAGAAAATCTGGAAAAGCTCAGATCTCACATCTAACACTCGAACATTGCAATTTGCAAAGTCCAGTGCGTCACAGAATATGTATTTATATTTTGAGCTAAAGGAATGTAATAGAATGTAAACAAATGTTGAATGAATGTAATAGATAGACTCTTCTCTCTTTATGCTACTTGTATGTTTACTTGTACCTTGCTCTTCTTGTTGTTTGCACCTTTAGGTGCATCGTCTTGTCATGTATGTTATAGAATTCTTTTTCCTGGGCAATTCTTGTACATGACTAGTTACAGGCGGACGGGGGAGAGTCTGTCCGTTCGGCGCCTGATCGGCGTTCCCGAACCGAACCAAATTGGTAGCGGTCTCGGGGCGTGACAGCCACTTCTTGAAATTCAACGTGTGCATAACTCAATTGGATCATATTCTTGTGCTAATTTCAGCTTTTGGGATTTAGTCTTCATATATGCAAAATTGATGTTGAAAATTAGTACAACTATTGATTTAGATCTCGAAAGATGTGCTTATATTTCACAGTATACTAACTTAAATTTTCAATTGATGAGTGGTTCAATATGTGTGACATTTACGAATTTCTCTTGATTATTTTTTAGTTGTTATATTTCATATGATTATTGAGGAAATCTGGTTAAAGCTCGTTTTTTTAAATTTTTTAATTTTTTTTTTAAAAAAAAAAACTTGCTGTGATCGGTCATAAATCACTGACCGGATCCTACGCCCGCTGTCAGCAAAAGTGGCGTGGCATCCGGACAGAGCGGTCATTCTGGTCGATCTTTGGAGCGAACCGCTTATATCCAAAGCGCGACATTTTTTTCAAAACACTTCGTTTTACGCTTTTATCGATTTTCTCTCTCTAGAAATCCTAGAGAAACCTTTCTTGAGCTTTGGATCATCTTTCCTACTCATCTTCTCGGATTTTAGGTATGGTTTCCATTTATTTTTCTTTTTGCCCTATTTTTCGAAATTTTAGGGTTTAGAGAAGTTCTTGGTGATTTATCTATTTTTGCTCAAATTTTTTGTTTCAATCTTGCTTAAACATGTCTACATTACACTTCTCTGAGGTTTATTGCAAATTTTATCGTCAACTATTCGCGCATTTGTGATCAAACCCTAGTTTTTACTGTTCATAGGGGCTTTTTCGAATTTCTTGCAATTTCGATCAATTTTTGGGCATGTTGTCTATATTAATACTGTTTCTAATGGCTCTAGAATGCTCTAAATTAATTTTTTAAATTGTGGCCAATTTTCGCAATTTTTGCTATATATGTCAATATGTCGTTTTTGATCCTTTGAACAGTGACTTTCAAAAATGTCTTCGTGGTTTCTTGTGCTCGTATTCCTTATGGCGAGAGCGGGTCCAGGAGCTAAGCGTAGACGCTCCTCCGCTGAGCAACAGGAAGGACAGCAAGCGGAACAATCAGGGAGCGAGTATAACCCCGGTGAGGAATGCGCGAAGAATCTCGGGCGAGGATCGGGAAGTTCTTCAGCCGAGATACGAGTCGCAAGTGAGCAAGAGAAGGAGAAAGGAAAGGAGAAAGTGAAAGGAAAGGAGAAAGAGAAAGAAAAGGAGAAAGAGAAAGGAAAAGAGAAAGAAAAAGAACAAGAGAAGTCAAAGAAAAAGGACAAAGGAAAAGGAAAAGTTCAGGAGACTGAACCGGCTCGGGAGAAACGCACATCAGGTCGACGCAAGAAAGGGAGGGAGATTGTTATTGGTGAACCCAGATCAGCTGCAGAATCACCTGTTAGACCACCTCAACCTCCTGTGGATCCGAAACGTCTACGATTGTATTCTTCAAAGAGTTGTGTCGGAGAACGACTTGTGGGGATTGCGAACTTGGTCCGTCGAGCTCCCACATTTCGCATTGGTTGAAAATGGTGAATTGCAGAAATATGTAAGTTTACAGAGACAATCGGTTATGGACTCGGAGCCGATAAGAGAATTCTATATGCGAGCGGGCAACCTAGTCGATGCTGAAGGCGGACCATTTGAGTTTACTACGTCGGTTCGTGAAATAGAAATGACTATCACGCCAGACACGGTGGCGTCAGTGCTTGACATGGTGGCACGCACCGACGGGGTGGACTACATGCACTCGGTGGATCTTTGTCAATGATCGCGAAGGGTGTTCACTGCACTGTGTATACCAGGAGCTGAGAACAATGGTAGCCAGATACTCTCAAAGCATTTGAGAATGGAGTATCGGTATTTGAACTTCGTCTGCTACAACATTATGCCTCTCACAAACACGAAGGTTATTAGGTGGGATCGAGTGTTGTACATGTACTTGCTAGGACATCCCGACCTAGTACGAGCGGGGAATGTTAACATAAATGTCCCGTTCCTTATTTGGAAAAGAATGACGCGGGAAATTAAGACTGCGAATCAGAGAGATCGATTACCTTTTCCGCTAATCATCATGCGGATACTTCGTCAGCACAATGTGCGAATTGACTGCACATATTATGAGCATTCCTTAGGACCTATTGGAGATACTACGATGGTCAAATCTCACGTTCAACTTCATGGAACATCCCCTCCTCGAGCTGATGCACCTGCACCTGCTTCTCCGCCTGCTGAAGGTTCTGACACCGAGGCATCTATATCTTCTATTTTTCGCGAGCAACAACGATTATCAGGTGATCTCGAACGTTTGACGGCGGGGCAAGAAGTGTTGGGGGCAAAGCAAGACAAGCTTATCTCGGATGTCGATCGTTTGAACAAGAAGTACGGTCGCATCACACGGTTCTTGAGACTCCTCTGTGGCAAATTAGGATGTGGAGCGACGAGATGCTTCCTCCTAAGCGACTCGAGTGAGTCTATAGTTGACTCTCTTTTTGTCATTTTTGTCGATTTGTGACAAAAAGGGGGAGATGGTTATGAAGGGGACTAATGTTTACCTTGTGAATGAAAAGTTCTTGATGCTTGAATGTGTTTGAGATCTTTTTGCAGGAAACGTTCAAGACTTCAAGACTCCAAGGTCTAGGTCATTTTAGGATTGAATGAACTTGTAATGTTTTATTATTTTGTTGGATCGATCATGCAAAGAGTTATCGTTTGGTGATTACGATATTCTCTTGTCTTTTTTATTTTGAGGTTGTATGAGCTATAAGTAGTTTTGTCACGAAATCGCCAAAGGGGGAGATTGTTAAGGATTTTGTAAGTTGGCGGATTTCGTGAGTTTGTCGGAGTCTTGAAGAGATCAAGAGATTACAAGAAGATCGGACCCTCCAGGACTCGTCAGAGAAGCTCGACACCTCAGGTATGCATTTAAGATCATTTATGGTGATTAACATTAATAACATAGTAGTTAGAAGACTTAAAAGGGTTTAAAATATTGATTTTTATGAAAAATATTTTCTGTATAAACCTTGTCCGGATCAGCCCCTTTGACCGGACACAGTGAGTCTGTCATCTGGCTTTTCGCAACACTCTGTCCGGACCAACCTCTTTGACCGGACACAGTGAGGTTGATAGCAGAAAGTTTCGCAGGCCTTTGACCGGATCGTGGATTCTGTCCGGACACAGTGAAGCTGAACTTTCTGAGTGCTAGAGCCTAGGACCGGACAAACCCCTGGTCTGACCGGTCAGTGCTCGCTGCGAAAAATTTGACGACACACTGAGACCGGACAGAGATGGTTTGACCGGACAGTGGACTCGAAAACAGAATTCCTAAAAAGGCTGATTTCAATTCTACTCGACTTCAAAGTCTTCTAACTCTATAAATAGACCATGGGAGGTTCAAGGACGAAGATACAATAATATACCTGAAGATACTTCAATCTTAAAACCCTAGAATCTCTCTCCTAAGCTTTTTGATCTAGTTCTTAGAGAGATTTGATGGAGATTTGATCGTTAAGTTGATTCAAGGTTCTTCCCTTTGATTCTACCCTTGTGAATCAATTTGATGATCAATTAGACGAATTCCTCCCATCGTCTACGGTGCTTTAACTTGGAGATCACCATAAATCTTCGTTCTTCTTCTCCGGACGGAGGTGTGTTGCGCGGGGATCGCGTGTAGGGGGAGCCGAGGACTCGGTGGACGCTTTGTGGATTCGAGGCGTTGGCGCGGCAAGGAGTTGCGGCGTGGTCGGTTGGAGGACTTCAATCGATCGTGGACCGAAGGATATTTACATAGAAGATTCGGTTAATCGGGTATAGTCGTGGGTGAATCGCCTTGTACTCGGTTGTTTCTTAGTGAATTTTCGTGTGATCGGTCCTGTGGGTTTTTCACTCCGGTTTGGAGTTTTCCCACGTAAATCTTGGTGTGTTTGATTTTATTTTTCCGCAATTACTTTAAAATCGCATCTAGATTTTTAATTGGCCGTTGAACACCTATTCACCCCCCTCTAGGTGTTGATTCCTATTAGATCCTAAGACCTATAACCTACAGTGGTTGGAGTTATTAAAGGATTATAATGTCTCAATCCTTTACCACCCCGGGAAAGCGAATGTAGTCGCCGATGCTCTTAGCAGAAAGTCGGTAGAAAACCTTGCGTTGAAGGTTACGGCTCAGGATCAATTATGCTTGGAAATGAAACGACTAGATCTTGAGGTAGTAGCTCCAGAGGTCCCGGCTATGTTATCTGCTCTTATTGTTAGACCGACCTTGTTGGAGCAGATCAAGAGTCTTCAACCTGCAGACCCTAATCTCCAAAAGGTGCGGCGCGACATTGAGAGCGGACACGGTGGCGACCTTGTTGATGCGAGGGTGCACTCCGGTTTCGCAACCAGGTGGTGTATCTGGGAAAATGAGGAAGTCAAGCGATTTTGGAGGAAGCTCATCGGGCTCCTTACAGTATTCACCGGGCGGCACCAAGATGTACAAAGACTTGAAGATGCAGTACTGGTGGCCGGGGATGAAGGCTGACATTGGGCGCTATGTTGCACAGTGTCTGGTGTGTCAGCAAGTGAAAGCGGAACGCCGATACCCAGCGGGGAAACTGCAAAGCCTACCTATCCCAGTTTGGAAATGGGAAGATATCGCGATGGATTTCGTGGTTGGATTACCTCGTTCGACGGGAGGCCACGACGCGATTTGGGTGATTGTGGACCGTATGTCAAAGTCGGCACACTTTCTACCGATCCACACTAACTGGTCGGGCGAGAAACTGGCGCAGGTATATCTAGATGAGGTGGTTAGATTGCATGGGGTGCCGAAGTCGATTGTGTCAGATCGAGATCCCCGATTCACCTCACATTTCTGGAAGAGCCTACAGGAAGCACTTGGCACACGACTCGAGTTCAGTACCGCGTTTCACCCTCAGACAGATGGACAGACAGAAAGGACTATTCAGATTCTGGAGGATATGTTGCGGGCGTGTGTCATTAACTATAAGGGAAGTTGGGCCAAATATTTGCCAATGGCCGCGCCTACAACAATAGCTACCAAGCTAGTGTGGAGATGGCACCATTTGAAGTCCTTTACGGACGAAAGTGCCGATCTCCTGTACATTGGGGTGATGTAGGTGAGCGGGCTGTGGTTGGTCCCGAAGTGTTGCGAGAGGCCGAAGAAAAAGTTCGCCTTGCTCGCAGTGATGCTTCAATGTGATCAAGCGGAAAAGTTATGCATGTTAAGGATTTTGTGTTGGCAAGTTTCGTGAATTGTGTCGGAGTCTTGAAGGATCGGAGCGGATCGAAGATGGTTGAAGAATCCTAGACTTCGAAGAAAAGAGACAAGTTGAATCACGACGTCCAGGTAAGTTTTTAATTCATAAATATGGTGATTCATACTTAGTTATAGGCATTAGAATCATAAATCACTGTTTAACGGATTAGAAATTATATTGGAACTTTGTAATTTTCAAAAATTTGAAAATTTACAAAGTGTACCTGAACCTGTACGGGTACAGCCATCTCATTACCGTGCTGGCTGAACTGTACGGCAGCCATCATACCCATTACCGTGTGACTGAACCATTACGGGTACGGCCATCATACCCATTACCGTGCCCGACTGAACTTGCAGTACAAGCATGGTTGCTATCTGCGTAGACCATCAATCCATTACCGGTAATGGCCCTTCGCAGAAAAATCTTCCGTCATTGCATTACCGGTAATGGCCCTGTTTTTGTACCGGTACAAGGTGTAAAAAATCTGAATTTTCTCTAATCCGAATCTAATTGATTCTAAAGTCTATAAATAGGTTCTTAGGGTTCTCTAACTCGGTATGCTTCATGAAAATACATATTTGAGAAACCCTAGAGGCTAGGAATTCATCTAAAACCTATTTTCTACATCATAGCCTCTTTTAGGTCAAATCGAGATATCGTATTGAATATCTATATGTCGATTTGATCTACGTTTCGCTTGGAGTTTTCTTCTTCGGTTTTCTACGATACTCCTAAGAGAAGGATCACCATACTCATGATGCTTCTCATGAACGGCGTCGTGGATTCGGCGTGAGGCGTCGTGGATTCGGCGCGTTTGAAGGCGATTCGTGGATTCGGATCGTTGGCTCGTGGATTCGAGTGGCGTCGTGGATTCGGCGTGATAGAAGCTTCGTGGATTCGAAGTGGTGGCGTTTCGTGGATTCGGGACGTGGCGTTCGTGGACTCGGACGTGAGGGCGTGGACAACCCGGAGGATTGCGCGGAGATTCATAGGAGGTTCAGAGAGGTTAAGTCCGTGGAGTCGGTAATCACCTTGTAATCTTTTCTCTTAGTGGATTGTTATTCGCGTGTTGGTCCCGTGGATTTTTACTCCGAGTTTGGAGTTTTCCCACGTAAATCTCGGTGTGCTTTTTATTTTCCGCATTTACTTTTTAAAGCATCGAGATTTGTGGTTTTTGGCCTTTACACCTATTCACCCCCCTCTAGGTGATTAGATACGATCTAGATAGATCCTTGGGGCTTCCCCGTAACTCACAATTGGTATCAGAGCGGGATCTAGATATATTGCTATCTAATGGCCAAAGAGTTAGTAGGTGTGTTACAAACGTATAAGATGACTTTTCCTACTAACCAATCTTCTTCCAAGTCTTTTTCTAAAAGTACAAGGATTGCGTTGAAAACATCAAAGGAAGAAGACGTGGACTTGGATTCCGGCGATGAGGAATCAAACGACGAGGAATTAGCGGAAGCGTATCATCAACTCCTCGTCGAATCCAAAAAGATGGCGAAGTACAATAAGAAATTAAGGAAGCGTCTACTTGAACTTGAAGAGGAAAACAACAAGTTGAAGAACACGAATAAAACTCTTGAGGAGGAAAGGGAATCAACATTGAATAATAATTCGGCCCTCCAAAAGAAGCTAGAAGAATCGAATTTAATGATCAAATCTACTACGGATAAAGTTAGATTTTTGGAGCATCAATTTGAGGAAACATACAAATCCAACAAAGCATTGACCGAGCAAGTCCATCAACTCAAGTCCGATATTCAAAAGTTTTCTTCGGGAACGAAGAAATTGGATAACATGCTCGGATTGGGTCAAACGAGCAAGTTAGGTCTTGGATACGAACGGACATATGTTGAGAAGGATCAAAAGATGACATCGAAAGCCTCAACAAGTTTGAAGGAGAAGGTGTGTCATAGATGTGGCATCAAAGGACACATCAAAAAGAGTTGCCCGAACAAAAATTTCAAGTCTCAATCGGCAACTTCGAAACGACAATTGGTATCATCTACAACTCGGCTTCCCCCACGGAATCAAAAGAAAAATCAATTGAGTCGATTGCATCAAGCAAACCGTGACTCATATGTGAACCTAAATCAAAGCCACAAGCGAATCGGACATCTAAACCTCAACGTCAATATCGATCGAACCCACAACCGAACCGGATTTCTAAGTCGAAACAACGTGCGGTTTGGGTTTCTAAGCCTCAAAGACAACATCAAAAGTCAAAACAAGTTGGGTAAATCATCGACAAGCCAAGACAACCGACAATCCGACAAGTTTGGATTCGGAAAGGTGATATCTTTCCATACTCTTCGTCTTAGTTTGTTTTCTTTTATGTAATGCTTTGATTGGTGCTTTGTGCATATTTTTATTCATTGCATTACATGATTAGACGATTTTTTTGTGCTTAGAATTCATTCGTTTTTAAATCATTTTGGAAAGGTGATTGGGAGTTTGATTGAAATTTTTTTTAGAAAGAAGATGATTGAAAATCATAAAGTTAGAGAGATTAAAGGTTTTTTAAAGAGCCTTAAACGGTATTTAAAGTCAATTCAAATTGAATTAAATTCATATTAATTATCGATTTTACTCCACTTTTTATTATTTTGACGATAATTTAATATGTGATTTTTTTCTACATTCATCAAAATTTTGAAATTAATTTTAATCTCTTGGTAATTAATTCATCTTGGTAGTGAATGTTGAATATAATTGATGGATATTTGCTAATCGACTAAAGTTCGTCAAAATTATTTTCAAATGTGAGATTGTCTAATTTAGGGGGAGTTTGAATATTTAAAAAGAAAAAGGAAGGAGAAACTCCTATGATTAAAAAGATGTGGAAAGAGTTACATCCTAAAAGGGAGTGTGAAAACTACCACCACATGTAGGAAAGAGCTACCACCCCGGTCGTCCGGTACGTGTGTGAAGCTACCACATGAGAAATTATATGAAAAACCGAAAAGGTTGGAAAAAATATATATATGAATATTTTAATATTTTCGGCGATATAAGGTGGTAGAATGAAAAAGATGCTCAAAGAGCCACCCCCGGTGTTTATTAGCTAAATCTCTATTTTGAACGGGTTGCGACAAATTGGTATCAATTTTGCTAAATTTCTAAAAATTATTTTTCATCAATTTGCATCTTGATGATTTTAAAATATTAGATTATTTTTAATATCAAATTTTAATGTTTTGATGTCTTTTGAAATCACTTAATATTTTATCTTCATCATAATGATGTTTGGAGTACAACTTTTAATTTTTATGAAATTAATCTAATTTTGAAGGATTTTTGAGAAAACAAGGCAAAATTTTTGAAGAGGAGGACACGGAGTGATTTTACCTTTTTGAGCTTCATTATATATATTTTATCTTTTCACTCCTAGGGCTATGTTTTCTTTATGCATCTAGGTATGAAACTATGAAATAATTACTCTCTGTTTAGTTAGTTTTTCTCTTTATTTGTGTTTTCTTTTGGCAATTTTTGACAAAAAGGGGGAGAATGGAGAACAAGTACAAAAGGAGAGGATATTTGGTATTTGATGCATACACGAAGGGAGACATACGAAGGGAGACGTGATGAGATTGAGGGAGAAGGAGAGATAATATTTTTGAAAAGGAATTGGAGAAAAGAACAAAGGGAGAGAAGAGGTATAAAATTAACATTGAAAATTTGTTAAAAATTTGTTTTGCAGGAAATCAAGACTTCAAGACTCCTAATTGCGTCTAAGTCATAGAGTTTGCTTTAGGAGTTTTGATGTATTTTTGTGTTTCAAATTGTATTTGGACTACATGCGAGAAGTTTGATGTTTTGGTGATGACATTGAACTTCGTTTTTCTTTTATGATGTAATTTTAGTTAATTTTTGTGTTTTGTCACGAAATTGCCAAAGGGGGAGATTGTTAAGGATTTTGTGTTGGCAAGTTTCGTGAATTGTGTCGGAGTCTTGAAGGATCGGAGCGGATCGAAGATGGTTGAAGAATCCTAGACTTCAAGAAAAGAGACAAGTTGAATCACGACGTCCAGGTAAGTTTTTAATTCATAAATATGGTGATTCATACTTAGTTATAGGCATTAGAATCATAAATCACTGTTTAACGGATTAGAAATTATATTGGAACTTTGTAATTTTCAAAAATTTGAAAATTTACAAAGTGTACCTGAACTTTTGTGCATACCATCTCTCATTACCGGCTGAACACTGCGATCATACCCATTACCGTGCGGCTGAACCATTACGGAATGCAGCCATCATACCCATTACCGTGCGGCTTTGAACTATGGTACAAGCATGGTTGCTATACGTCGACCATCAATCCATTACGTGTAATGGCCCTGAAAAATCTTTCTTGCATTACCATTAATGGCCACTTTTTTTATCTTAGGTACAAGGTGTAAAAATCGAATTTTCTCTACTCCGAATCTAATTGATTCTAAAGTCTATAAATAGGTTCTTAGGGTTCTCTAACTCGGTATGCTTCATGAAAATACATATTTGAGAAACCCTAGAGGCTAGGAATTCATCTAAAACCTATTTTCTACATCATAGCCTCTTTTAGGTCAAATCGAGATATCGTATTGAATATCTATATGTCGATTTGATCTACGTTTCGCTTGGAGTTTTCTTCTTCGGTTTTCTACGATACTCCTAAGAGAAGGATCACCATACTCATGATGCTTCTCATGAACGGCGTCGTGGATTCGGCGTGAGGCGTCGTGGATTCGGCGCGTTTGAAGGCGATTCGTGGATTCGGATCGTTGGCTCGTGGATTCGAGTGGCGTCGTGGATTCGGCGTGATAGAAGCTTCGTGGATTCGAAGTGGTGGCGTTTCGTGGATTCGGGACGTGGCGTTCGTGGACTCGGACGTGAGGGCGTGGACAACCCGGAGGATTGCGCGGAGATTTCATAGGAGGTTAAGAGAGGTTAAGTCCGTGGAGTCGATAATCACCTTGTAATCTTTTCTCTTAGTGGATTGTTATTCGCGTGTTGGTCCCGTGGATTTTTTACTCCGAGTTTGGAGTTTTCCCACGTAAATCTCGGTGTGCTTTTTATTTTCCGCATTTACTTTTTAAAGCATCGAGATTTGTGGTTTTTGGCCTTTACACCTATTCACCCCCCTCTAGGTGATTAGATACGATCTAGATAGATCCTTGGGGCTTCCCCGTAACTTACAATGCAAATAAGCACCGTAGAGACTTGGAATTCGCGGTAGGAGACCGCGTGTTCTTGAAGGTTTCGCCTATGAGAGGCGTGAGGCGATTTGGAGTTCGAGGAAAGTTGAGTCCTCGATATATTGGGCCGTTTGAAGTGTTGGAACGTATTGGAGCGGTAGCATATCGGATTGCATTGCCGCCGCACTTAGCGGAAGTCCACAACGTCTTTCACATTTCCAATCTTCGGAAGTATGTTCACAATCCCGAACACACTATGATGTTTGAACCGCCGGAGCTTCAAGAGGACTTGAGCTATAAAGATTTTCCGGTGGCAGTTATGGCTCGGGAGGTGCGCAAATTGCGGAATTATGAAATTCCTTATGTTCGAGTTCGGTGGAGTAATCACGACGATCGTGAAGCCACTTGGGAACTCGAAAGCGAGATGAAAACGCATCATCCTCATTTATTCGAGGAGTGAGGTATGAATTTAAGTTTAAGTTTAAGTTCGATATATGGGTTCGTTTCGAGGACGAAACTCTTTTAAGGCGGAGGATGTAAGGAAGTGAATTCTCGAAATCGAGAGTTACACCATGTTTCGAATCGACCGATTGTCGAATGGATGGACTTCGGAAAGTTCGAAGTTGATGCGAAGGCGCGAAGTGCGTCGGAGTCGGTCCGAAGGCTTAGTTGTGCAATGCATAAATGCCAGACTTTTGCCTAGTGGGACCGGTCCCTCCTTTGGGGAGACCGGTTCCCGTAAGCAGGTTTGGACGGTTCGCATAAAAGGACCGGTCCCTCCTTCAGGAAGACCGGTTCCCGTAAGCAGGTTTGGACGGTTCGCATAAAAGGACCAGTCCCTCCTTCAGGAAGACCGGTTCCCGTACACAGGTTGGACGGTTCGCGATAAAAGGACCGATCCCTCCTTCAGGGAGACCGGTTCCCGTACGCAGGTGACGGGTGGTCGCATAAAAGGACCGGTCTCTGGGAGTGAAGGACCGGGCCTCTCGCGAAAAATGCCCAGTCTGAGGCTATGTGAGGAATAGAAAGTGGAGGGGCCCTTTGGCATATTGTTACAATAGAGGGGTTAAGAGGGTATTTCCTCTCCCTCTCCCTCACGTTACACACACACACCCTCACACAACACTCTCCTCTCTCTCTCTCTAGAAGAAGAAGAGGAAGAAGAAGGAGAAAGGAAGGAGAAGGAGTGGAAGGATTGGAAGAGGACCAAGCTAGGAGCAAGCCTAGCCTCTTCTACACCATCTTCTCCACCGTTGGAGCTCTCCAACAAGGTAAGCTCTTGAGAGCTCTCATGGTAGACTTTGCTAGGTTGGGTTTTATCCTTTGGGGATAATTTTTATGGAACCCTAGCATCTCTAAGAAGTGATTTGCACCATCGATTCGAGCTCTAACGCGGGATTTTTGCTCGGGGCAAAATCTAGGGCTCAAATTGGGGCTTTTCTTAGGATGAGGTTTTGATCTTTTTTAACCTCATTTCTAACATATTGTTAGGTCCACGAACGCGTGCGAGGAGACGGTTTATCGATACGGCGAACGGTTTAAGCGATCCGAGCCAAACAAAGGCTTTCAGCTTCGATTTTGGCCCGGGGAGTCAAAGTAGAGGTTCGAGACAACGAAACCCACGTGGTTGCTACGGGGGACATCCCAAAAGGTGGGGGGTGCCATGCCGAAGCCGTCGGACTACCTTTTATGTCTAAGTACATCTTTGGTCATATTGTATAAGTATGTATATATTTATGGTTTCATGCATAATAGGGTTGGTGTAGTGAAATGGTTACTCTAGTATGCTTCCTTATCGTGTGGAGCTACGGGGTTGCATTAGGACATAGGGAGCATGCTTGCATCCTCCCTTATCGTGCGACACCATAGGTTTGCATTCGGACATATGAAGTATAGGAACGAGTATATGACATTGAACCCTAGAGACGATTTAATCACGCATGGTTACCAACTAGAGATATGGGAACCAAGTATAGAGCTTGATAATTGGCAATGTGACATTATGACATAGTGACATTACAACTTAGTGTAAAGAACACTAGAGCTTTATGAACCAAGTAGACAACTTGATGAATATTATTGCATTGCAACTTAGTGTAAAGAACACTAGAGCTATGGGAACCAAGTATAGAACTTGATGACTGATATTATGACATAGTGTAGAGACACTAATGACATGTGAGCCAAGTAGATAACTTGATGACAGTCGACATAGAAACATAGTGTAAAATAACACCTATGTATGATTCCCCTGCGTGGATGCCCTCCAAATGGAGGAGAAGATCATACTCACACGATCTGCTCGGTGCTCGTGGTGGTCGCTCCACACGAGTAGTGCGAGTCTCCGGAGGTCTTGGCACGTGATTCGATAGGGATAGCCTATGTGGGGTCCCGAGGGATAGCCTATGTGGGGTCCCGCAGACAACCCATTGGGTTGAATGTGTTGAGTCGTGGGCGTGCCTACAGGCTAGCCATGGATTGAGTAATAACATAAGAACATAAAAGTATTTCATACATACTTGATTGGGACATAGTAGTATGATAGATATTTCATAATTATATCAGGCGCTTGTTGTTTCAGGCATAGCAGTAGTGCATCAATTATATCATGCTTTACTTACAGCTTTAAATTATCTACCCATCTATCCGCTTTTGCCTGCTTAGACCTGTTTGGTAGATCGGTGGGGTCGGTGGCCGAGCCCACTGGGAACTAAGGAAGTTAGTTCTTACCCCACTCAATTACAGGTTCCAACGCACAGGCGGGCGGTGAGGATCGCGGTAAGGGCATTGTACCCTAGTTGATAGAGGCCGCCATTTGCATTAGAGCCTCCCCCGACATTACTTTTGGTATAGTCTTATGTACGAGAAAACAATGTATCATTTTGGAGACATAATTGTATAAAGAAATGATGTAACCCACAGTCTGGGAGATGAACATGTATTTGTATTTTGGAAGTTAAACAATGTAAACAAATGTTGAATGATTGTAATAGATAGACTCTTCTCTCTTTATATTACTTGTATGATATACTCGTAGCTTGCTCTTGTTGTTGTTCGCACCTTTAGGTGCATCTTCTTGTCATGTATAATGTAGAATTCTTTTTCCTCGGCAATTCTTTGTACATGACTTGTTGTTGAGCCTTGGGCGGACGGGGAGAGTCTTTGTCGTTCGGCGCACGATCGCGTCCCGAACCCAAATTGGTAGCGGTCTCGGGCGTGACACCCGGGTTCTTGCTACGAGCGGTATTGTTGGATCCGCCTCAGAGAGCTATATAACGGAATTCCAATTGCACGAGTAAATTGAGGCAGAGCTAGGCTTCGCCCTCGACCTAGACGAGGAAAGTGAGTACTGGAATTCAGCTTTTGGGAGTGTTAAGGATTTTGTGTTGGCAAGTTTCGTGAATTGAGTCGGAGTCTTGAAGGATCGGAGCGGATCGAAGAACGGTGAAGAATCAAAGACTTCGAAGAAAGAGGAATTGGCTCACGATGAGAATCACGATGCCTAGGTAAGTTTTTAATTCATGTTATGGTGATTCATACTTAGTTATAGGCATTAGAATCGTAAAATCATTGAATAACGGATTAGAAACTGTAACGGAACTTTGTAGTTTTCGAAAAATGAAAAAATCAGCAAAAATACAAAGTTATACCGGTATGGAAAAAGATGCTGTACCGGTATGGGAAAAGTTGCTATACCGGTATAACCATCAATCCCATTACCGGTTCCAAGGCTTCGAAAAATAATCTTCCGTCCTTGTGGAAGCCGGTAACTTGATTCAAGTTTGTCTACGAGATGGGTAAAAATCAAAATCTCTAATCCGAATCTAATTGATTCTAAAGTCTATAAATAGGTTCTTAGGGTTCTCTAACTTCGTGCACTTTATTATAATACATGTTTGAGAAACCCTAGAGGCTAGGAATTCCTTCAAAACCTATTTTCTACTAAATAGCCTCTTTTAGGTCAAATCGAGACATAGTAAATCCTTCTCTATATGTCGATTTGATCTACGCTTCGCTTGGAGTTTTCTTCTTCGGTTTTCATCGATACTCCAACGAAGGATCACCATATTCATGATTCTATTCATGGTGGCGTCGTGGATTCGGCGTGATTGAAGACTTCGTGGATTCGGAGCGTGGCGTCGTGGATTCGGCGTATTGAAGACTTCGTGGATTCGAAGCAAGGCGTTTCGTGGATTCGGAACGTGGGCGTTCGTGGATTCGGACGTGATCGTGGACAACTCGGTGGAGTGCGCGGAGATCCATAAGAGAGTTAGAGAGGTTAAGTCCGTGGAGTCGGTAATCACCTTGTAATCTTTTCTTTTAGTGGATTGGTATTCGCGTGTTGGTCCCGTGGGTTTTTTACTCCGAGTTGGAGTTTTCCCACGTAAATCTCGGTGTGTTTTTAATTTCCGCATTTATTTTTAACGCATCGATTATTTGTGTTTTTCTTTGGCCGGTACACCTATTCACCCCCCTCTAGGTGTCAGAGCGGGATCTAGATATATTGATATCTAATGGCCGAAGGCGGTAACATTAATCGACCTCCGCTTTTCGACGGCACGAATTATGCCTATTGGAAAGTTCGCATGAGAGCTTTTCTAATTGCAATCGAAGAGCGGGTGTGGAAATCAATTGAGTTCGGATGGAAACCTCCAACCGAAAAGGTCGATAATGTTGAGAAGCCTAAACCACGAGACAAGTGGACGAAAGATGAAAACGAGGCATCTTCGTTTAACGGCAAGGGCATAAACGCTTTATTTAATGCCTTGTCGCAAACGGAGTTTACTCGCGTGTCGGCTTGTGAAACCGCGAAAGAGATTTGGGATACTCTACAAGTTACGCATGAAGGAACAAGCTTAGTAAAGGTCCAAAAATTACAAATGCTTACAAGCAAATTTGATTCGATTTTCATGGATGAAAACGAGACCTTTACCGAGTACTATACACGTCTACAAGACGTAGTAAATACATGCGCTAACTTGGGAGAGAAAATCCCGGAGTCAAAAGTTGTTAGAAAAATTCTTCGAACTCTTCCGGAACGTTTTTGGGCAAAGGTTGCCGCGATCGAAACGGTTAAGCATCCGGATGAGATGAAAGTCGAAGAATTAGTAGGCGCTTTACAAACGTATGAGATGCCTTTTCCTACTAATCAATCTTCTTCCAAGTCTTTTCTAAAAGCACGGGGATGGCACTCAAATCAACAAAGGAAGAGAAGACGACGACACGGATTAGACGAAAATATTACGCTTGCGGATTTTGAACAACAATTGGCGCTCCTCACGAAGAAGTTTCGCGGAATTTCCGAAAGAAGAACGATGCTTCATCTTCGAAGCGAAAATCCTTTTCTAAACCTTCTTCTAATTCTAAATTGAAAGATAAAAAACTTGCAAAGTCTTCGAATGAAAAAGATGAATTCGAAGGGGAAATCTAATGCTTCAAGTGTAGAGGCTACGGCCATATCGCAACGGATTGTCCTTCGAAGAAGACGTATAAACCGAAGGCTTTGCAAGCTAAAACGAAAACTTGGGATGACTCTTCTTCAAACGGATCATCATCAAGTGATGAAGAAAAGGATCATACGGCTTTAATCGCTAATTCTACATCTTTTCCTCCGTCTTATAATGTTGTGTAACATACTGGACTTGCGCAAATTGCGGAGTTCGAGTATTCGACGTGAGTTCGGAGCTTTTCCAGATTTTCTGGAGGGTCGTTGACTATGTTCCGACCTAGAGCACGTGTCTGAGGCTAACGGATGAATCCTAAGCACTAAAGTCCAAAAGTTGGATTTTAGGTTGCTCTCGGATTGAGGTACGGAGGGTGCATGCAGTACGAAATTGTTGCTATGCGGTCTGAGAAATTGTTGCTATACCGGTGCAGGGATGGATTACATGCCGGTATGGGAGAGGCGATGGACGCCAACCGAGCCTCGGGTTTGGGCATTTCGCGAGGTTTATCTGGTATGGGATGGCTTGTCTCGTACGGCACAGCGATTTCGACGATTTGAAGCTGGGGGGTTTTAGCTATTGTTGCACTTCTATTAGTGCAAGCCCTGCCCCTAGGGTTTCCCTTTGTGTTCTTCACAGCAAGAGGAGAGGTAAGAGCTCCCTCCACTCCATCTCCTTCTTCTCTCCTTGGTTTGGATGGGTTTTTGAGGATTAAAACCCTCTCTTTGCTCTCTTTTGCTTGGTAGAGCCTATTTCCTCCATTGTTGGAGCTTAGAGCTTGGTGAGTGGAGCTTTGTGGTGGATCAAACTTCAACCCTTGGGCCTTTTGGACTTGGTTTGAAGCTTCTTAGAGGTAAGCAACAAGCTCTCTTCACTTAGATTCGGTTTTTGGAGGTTTCTTTGAGATGAAACCCTAGTTTTGGATTCTAGGGTTAGAATTTGGGGATTTTCGATTTAGGGCCTTTGGGACCTAATTGATGGGTTTAGAACTTTGGTTTAGGTTGGATTAGAAGAACTCTAACTCCCATTTGGAGATCGAGAGAGTTTCCTTCGCACTCGGTGAGTTTTCTCCAACCTTTTGTGGAATTTCTTAAAGTGTGAACTCATGGTTCAACTTCTTAGCTTGTAACTCCTAGGGTGTGCTTCTTAGGACTCAAGGAGTGATTATCGAAGCTTCGTTAGCGGTTCGGAGCAACGCTACACGCACTTGGTGGGTTTGGCTTCATGAGCATAGGGGCAATGGCTCCTAAGTGCTTATTCGGTTTGATTTAATTATTTTGAATGCATATTCATGCTAAATAGATTTATTATGAATTTTGAATCACTTACAATGCATGCCTTATGTATGATAAAATTTTCACTCTATATAGTAGAGCTATCTGGGTTAAATTGCATGCATGTGGGGGTGGTTCTTGTGGGCGCACGGGAGTGTGCCATTTATGGTGATTATAGCTTAAATAATGTTAATTGTGAACATTAAACTTGTGTTGGAACTTAGAAAAGCTTAAGTGTCATCAAGCGGCACTTAACTTAGAAAACTATGAAACTGCAACATAGAGACTTGACATAGGCCCTGGACATCTATTATTTCCATGTTAGAGACATGATGACATAGAGATAGGCCTTTTGGACACTTGTATATTCCATGTTAGAGACATGACGATTGGGGACATATGACGAGTTTTGTGACTTTTTGCCATTGTGCTCATTCGCACATGCTTGTGAGGGTCGCTCCTACAAGCGGCACTCCGGAGTTGGCCAACGCGTTTCATGTATTCGCCGTGCGGGATTGGGCGCCGAAGTGGATTGCGTAGGGCAGTCTCATTCCTAGGGTGGGAATGTTGACTACTACGGGGCCATTAGGCTCGGCATTTGGGCTAGGCGACCTTCTGGTGGGCATCGGCCATATTGCCTTCGGGTTGATCTTATTGTACTTAAACTTAAAGCTGTTTAAAGGAAATTGTGGATTTGATTAGAATAGTAAACTTCAACACTTTACTATCATTTGTGGACATTGTGGACTTTGACTAGAATAGTAAACTTTAACACTTTACTATCATTTGTGGACATTGTGAACTTTGACTAGAATAGTAAACTTCAATTCTCTACTATTAAATTTGGGAACATTATACTAGTAGCTGTACTTACTAATCATGCTTAGATTAGTCGTTTGCTTATGCTTAATTATGCTAAGTAGAGATAGCATGTTTAGTAGCTTACATGTTTATTTTACATGTCGTTTGCTTTACTTATGCATAGTTTATCGTTTACTTGTTTAGTTTTGGGCCTAGTGGAGCATGCAACTGAAGTCAGTAATTGCCCACTGGGAACTATTAATTAATAGTTCTCACGCCCTCTTTTTCTAATGTGTTTCAGAGCCTTCGGCACCGGCGGAGGCAAGGGATCGCGGCAAGGGAGTCGCGTCTAGTTAGCTCTTAGTAGCTTTACTCTCTTTTAGATGGTTCTACTTTTCTCTCTTTTGGTACTTGTGAGAGAGAGATTTTTGTATCCGGGTATAGAGACTACCATGTACCTTTTATAGCTTTTGGTTGTGGAGTTTTGGTTGTATTTATTTTTATACTTCATAGTGGATGTTAGTGCTTTATTTCCTATGTAGAGATCTAGTTGTTTTATTTCGCTCTGATACTACTAGATGCCTCTTTCTTGTTGATTATTTATCGTTTTTGTTAGACGCCTTGTATGTTGTAGACATACGGCGGGTCTGGGCACGCGCCGGGCGGGCTTCCGCTGGGTCCCGGGGCGTGACAGACTAAATTGGTATCAGAGCCTAGGGTTGAGTCTTCTTGTGGACCTAGCAAACCTTAGGCCGGTTGGACTATAGGATATAGGCTCGTGAGAGACGAGGTCTATTTAACTTGTGGGCGAAAGTATTAAGATTGGGTATCTTGAATAACTCTAGTAAGTAGAGTTGGATCGAGGTGTATAGCTTCTAACTCCGCGGAGGGTTACGTTGGCGGCCGACAACGTAACATCGGGAGTTAGTTGTGAAACACACTTCATTACTTTCGCATGATTTGGGTATTGTTGAGTGGGGCTGCGATAGCGTGGGTTTTAACTTGCGCTTTAGTGATGTTGTGGCGTCTTGTTGACGACCCGCTCTAAGTTTGTTGGAGCAGATGACGCGACAACGTTTGGGGAAGTGGAGATGTCCACTACCCCCGGATCCAGCGAGGTCCGTGAGTGAGGTGCCTACTTGCGGCTCTCACTAGTTTGGCGACTCAGCAGGCGACACCGGCTCAACGACAGGCAGGATGCGCGCATGAAACCCCTGGAGAGATCCTTGCGCAACGGTGGTTTTCCGTGATGGGCGAGGAAGCAGAGCGAGAGTGACTCATGGATTGCCCAACGAGTTCGAGAGGTGTAATCCCAGAATCCTCGATGGAGAGAAGGACGACCACTGGATCGTAAGGAAGTGGTCGATGCAGATGGAGAAACTATTTCCGCGACACATTCGTGGAAGAGAGAGCGGTTTGGCTCGCCGATCACCACTGTAAAGATGAAGTCTATAGGCGGTGGTTGGATATTCGAGGATAACACCAATGCGATATGGTGACGACTACTTGAGGAGGTTCAAGGAACTCCGTTGAGGCTTTACTTCAATGTCGGTGTCAAGGAAAAAGTTGGAACGATGTCGTGGATAAGCCCCAAGGGAAGCGGTGTGGCGAGTATGAATGGGAGTTCCCTCGACTCCCCGATGGTGTGCCGTTGTAGTGCGGGGGTGAGGACTTCGGTTGATCTTTCGGTTGGCGCAACATCCCAATCTTCGGACTTGCCAAGATGTGGTAAGCTCGCGCTCGTCGAGAAGGCTTAGATTAAGGATTTGGGCTAGAGGCCCGTGGCCAGGGTGCGAGTCGGACGCACTCGGGAGGCAACTTTGTTTAGAGACGGACGGAGGAGCCACAACGGGCCGAACGACCGCATGTATACGGTTCGAGGCGAGGAGCGACGCGGAGGTGGTGACTACTTGTTTTGGTTCGCACTATGATTTTCGAGTGTGTGTTGGTTGATGCCGGTGCTTTGCACCTATCCTTTGATCGGCTATTTGCCGAGTTGCATTGCATCACGTTTGATCGCTGTTTGTGATGAGGATTAGCCTTGACTGAGACGGTTAGTCTGCGAGTTGTGGGTAGCTTTCTGCTATGCTATTTGGATCTCACGACTATTGCATTAGTTGCATCCCTAGATCGGCTGGTAGCCGGATGGTGCTCGGGGACGACCCGTGCTGGACCGATTGTGAAGCTGCGAACTGGGCCCTTTGGGCGGCGCGATTAGGTGGTGACCGGTGCCTTCGGGTAGGGCAAAGTTTTGGTCAGGACGGTAGTCCGAGTTTTGACCCAAGAGCGTGGAATGCCACGTGTGGGATCGTGAGATCGAGGATACACCGAGTGTGTAGTGAACCAACCCGAGAATTTCTAGCATTGATCATTCTTCGATGTTAATAGGATGATCAGAGGATCGGGTGTGTCGTTTCGAACACCCTACCTTGCGAGAAGGTCTTGCGTGCCAACAAATAGATTGGCTTTCGTGGTGTGGAGTTGTGAGGTACCTTGTACCTTGGGACTTGCGAGCTGATTTAACTCGCCTTGGGATTTTGAGCACGAAATAGTGCATGTTGAGGATTTGTCCCACTGGTTGTGGTGACTATCTCCCTTACCTAAAACTAGGTAAGTATTGGAGAGGATTTGGGGCCTAACTGGCCATTACCTTGGTTGTTCGAGAATCCTCAGATTGAAGGATACCTTCGGAGTTGTTGATGCTCTCCTGACGGAGTCACGAATTGTGAGCTCAAGTGGTAGGGAGATCTGTGCATTCCGTGTGTCGCTCCGTGAGAAACACCCTCTGTTGGGGTAGGACCTGTGGGGTCGTTTCGACTATACTTCGGCCATCGTGATCTAAAGTGAATCACGATTGGGCCTTTGCTCGGCAGTAGAGGCTCGTTGATCGTTTCGATTAGTCTTGTGGTATTGGCGTACTCGATCGAATCGTATTGCAATCGGGAGTAATACCTTTTTGTGTTGGTGTTGGAGGCTGCACCTCAAGCGAATGTTGGCACCTGTTTGGGACATCACGGGGATTAGCGTGACGTTGCTGAAGCCTGTAGTACTTCACCAACGTTAGGGTCTTGCGGAATGATAATTCCACGCCCTCTAGATGGATTGGTGGAACCGGTCGTAGACGGCCATGGGTATTCCGAGGAAGATCTACGAGGATCAACTGTGGAAGCGTACTGAGGTGAGCGGAGTGTAAACTCTCACTGTGGGATCAAGTTGTCGGGAAGAATTCGTGAGGGAAAGTACCAGGTACTGATTTTCCTTTGTTCGGATGTTGCATGTGGAATTACGTTCCTTGCAATGGAGACTTCGTGGAAGAGTGGTTGCGATCGACGTTCTGGTCGATGGTCACTTTCTGGTGACCTTGTTAGAGAGCTACTACTATTTGTAAATGGAACCCTCTCTATCACTTGAGTTGAGCTCTGTGCCTATGGATACCTGGGGTATCTGATGCTAAGGGAAGCATTGGGGCGAAGAATTTCGAATGATTCGTTTCGAGTGCTTGAGCAGTTAGTGCTATGAGTCCCTCTATTGAAGATAAGCTCTCGGCGTAGGCTTATGAAGAGTTTACTTGAGGCATCAAGTTGAGACTAAGGGAATGACCTTAGTAGATTGAGGATGTGTGTGGGTTGTGGTTCTTAACTATATATATAGAAGAGAAGCAGCGAGTACCACCCCAGTGGTGGAGTTGAGACTACTGTGGAGGCATTGGGGTGCAATGCCGATTGGTGAATCGAGTAACCATCTCTGGAGAACAAATTGGACGACTTGTCGAATGTCGCGACAATCGGAAGAGACGATCATTATGGATTGGATTTACACTCAGTAGTGCAATCTCTTATCAAGATCTGACTTTGAGTTGAGCGAGCAATGTTGGGATCAGAGTCAACGAATAGATATTGTATCATATCTCTTTAGTGTGCATTCCGATGGAGTGTTGATGGATAAGGTAACGGGTTTGAACCCCGGTTTCTTGCTACGAGCGGTATTGTTGGATCCGCCTCAGAGAGCTGTATAATGGAATTCCAATTGTACGAGTAAATTGAGGCAGAGCTAGGCTTCGCCCTCGACCTAGACGAGGAAAGTGAATACTGGAATTCAGCTTTTGGGAGCACTTGGTCTTGGTGATGACCAACTGAATAGCTTGTCGAGCGAGCGCAATTTAGAGAAGGAACTTCTCGGAGAAGACTTGAAGTTGCTTTATTGGTGGCCCGGAATGAAAAGGATGTTGGCGTGTTTGTAGCTCGTTGTCTAACTTGCCAACAAGTGAAAGCTGAGCAGAGAGTTCCCGCGGGGGAATTGCAGAGCCTACCGATTCCAGTGTGGAAGTGGGAGAAGATCACCATGGATTTTGTGATGGGATTGCCTCGCTCACAGGCAGGGCACGATGCTATATGGGTGATCGTTGATAGGTTGACGAAATCGGCGCATTTCATACCTATCCGTACTACTTGGACTAGAGAGAGACTCGCACATATATATTTGGATAAGAATGTGCGACTACACGGAGCACGGACCTCGATTGTATCCGACGGGGACACTCGCTTTGTGTCACACTTTTGGAGGAGTCTGCGGGACGCCTTGGGTACTCGACTGGACTTTTGCACTGCTTTCCACCCCCAGAGTGACGGGCAGTCGGAGCGTACTATCCAGACCTTAGAGGACGTATTTTGAGCTTGTGTGATGGACTCCCAGGGAGGATGGTCGCAGCATCTACCGATGACGGAGTTTGCTTATAACAATAGTTATCAAGCAAGCATCAAGATGGCACCGTTCGAGACATAGTATGGACGGAAGTGTAGATCGCCACTTCATTGGAGTGAAGTCGGCGAAAGATTGGCTTCAAGCCTGAAGTGCTCCAGGAAGTAGAGGATAAAGTTCGAATCGCTCGTGAGCGACTACTGACAGCCCAGAGTAGGCAGAGGAGCTATACAGATAAACGCCGACGAGACTTGGAGTTTCAGATTAGAAATCATGTTTTCATGAAAGTTTCGCCGTCAAAGGGAATTCGGAGATTTGGGAATTCGAGGCAAGTTGAGCCCTCGATTCATTGGACTATATGAGATCTTGGAACGTATAGGTCCGGTAGCGTATCGACTTGCTCTACCACCGAACCTATCGGGCGTGCACAACGTCTTTCATGTATCGGTCCTTCGGAAATATATCCACGATCCGGCTCATGTATTGGAGGCTGTACCCTTAGAGCTGCGGGAGGATTTGACCTTCGAGGAGCAACCCGGGAAGATCTTGGCTCGTGAGGTGAAGAAATTGCGGAATCGGGACATTCCGTACGTGAAGGTTCTTTGGAGCAACCACGAGGTGCGAGAGGCCACGTGGGAGCCTGAGAGCGCACTGCAGGAGCGCTATCCCCATCTCTTTCAGATGGAATCTTGAGGTATGAGTTCGCTTTAGAGTTTCGCGGACGAAACTCCCTTTTAGGAGGGTGAATGTAACATCGGACTTGCGCAAATTGCGGAGTTCGAGTATTCGACGTGAGTTCGGAGCTTTTCCGGATTTTACGGAGGGTCGTTGACTATGTTCCGACCTAGAGCACGTGTCTGAGGCTAACGGATGAATCCTAAGCACTAAAGTCCAAAAAGTTGGATTTTAGGTTGCTCTCGGATTGAGGTACGGAGGTGCATGCGGTACGGAAATTGTTGCTATCGTACGAAATTGTTGCTATCTGCAACGGGATGGATTACGTACCGGTATGGGAAGACGATGGACGCCAACCGAGCCTCGGGTTTGGGCATTTTCGCGGGGTTTATACGGTATGGGATGGCTTGTCTAGTCTGACTGGCGATTTCGACGGATTTGAGCTGAGGGGGTTTTAGCTATTGTTGCACTTCTATTAGTGCAAGCCACCCCTAGGGTTTCCCTTTGTGTTCTTCACAGCAAGAGGAGAGGTAAGAGCTCCCTCCACTCCATCTCCTTCTTCTCTCCTTGGTTTGGATGGGTTTTTGAGGATTAAAACCCTCTCTTTGCTCTCTTTTGCTTGGTAGAGCCTATTTCCTCCATTGTTGGAGCTTAGAGCTTGGTGAGTGGAGCTTTGTGGTGGATCAAACTTCAACCCTTGGGCCTTTTGGACTTGGTTTGAAGCTTCTTAGAGGTAAGCAACAAGCTCTCTTCACTTAGATTCGGTTTTTGGAGGTTTCTTTGAGATGAAACCCTAGTTTTGGATTCTAGGGTTAGAATTTGGGGATTTTCGATTTAGGGCCTTTGGGACCTAATTGATGGGTTTAGAACTTTGGTTTAGGTTGGATTAGAAGAACTCTAACTCCCATTTGGAGATCGAGAGAGTTTCCTTCGCACTCGGTGAGTTTTCTCCAACCTTTTGTGGAATTTCTTAAAGTGTGAACTCATGGTTCAACTTCTTAGCTTGTAACTCCTAGGGTGTGCTTCTTAGGACTCAAGGAGTGATTATCGAAGCTTCGTTAGCGGTTCGGAGCAACGCTACGCGCACTTGGTGGGTTTGGCTTCATGAGCATAGGGGCAAATGGCTCCTAAGTGCTTATTCGGTTTGATTTAATTATTTTGAATGCATATTCATGCTAAATAGATTTATTATGAATTTTGAATCACTTAAAATGCATGCCTTATGTATGATAAAATTTTCACTCTATATAGTAGAGCTATACGGGTTAAATTGCATGCATGTGGGGGTGGTTCTTGTGGGCGCACAGGAGTGTGCCATTTATGGTGATTATAGCTTAAATAATGTTAATTGTGAACATTAAACTTGTGTTGGAACTTAGAAAAGCTTAAGTGTCATCAAGCGGCACTTAACTTAGAAAACTATGAAAGCGCAACATAGAGACTTGACATAGGCCACTTTGGACATCTATTATTTCCATGTTAGAGACATGATGACATAGAGATAGGCCTTTTGGACACTTGTATATTCCATGTTAGAGACATGACAATTTGGGGACATATGACGAGTTTTGTGACTTTTTGCCATTGTGCTCATTCGCACATGCTTGTGAGGGTCGCTCCCTACAAGCGGCACTCGGAGTTGGCCAACGCGTTTCATGTATTCGCCGTGCGGGGTGGGCGCCGAAGTGGATTGCCGTAGGGCAGTCTCATTCCTAGGGTGGGAATGTTGACTACTACGGGGCCATTAGGCTCGGCATTTGGGCTAGGCGACCTTCGGGTGGGCATCGGCCATATCGCCTTCGGGTTGATCTTATTGTACTTAAACTTAAAGCAGTTTAAAGGAAATTGTGGATTTGATTAGAATAGTAAACTTCAACACTTTACTATCATTTGTGGACATTGTGGACTTTGACTAGAATAGTAAACTTTAACACTTTACTATCATTTGTGGACATTGTGAACTTTGACTAGAATAGTAAACTTCAATTCTCTACTATTAAATTTGGGAACATTATACTAGTAGCTGTACTTACTAATCATGCTTAGATTAGTCGTTTGCTTATGCTTAATTATGCTAAGTAGAGATAGCATGTTTAGTAGCTTACATGTTTATTTTACATGTCGTTTGCTTTACTTATGCATAGTTTATCGTTTACTTGTTTAGTTTTGGGCCTAGTGGAGCATGCAACTGAAGTCAGTAATTGCCCACTGGGAACTATTAATTAATAGTTCTCACGCCCTCTTTTTCTAATGTGTTTCAGAGCCTTCGGCACCGGCGGAGGCAAGGGATCGCGGCAAGGGAGTCGCGTCTAGTTAGCTCTTAGTAGCTTTACTCTCTTTTAGATGGTTCTACTTTTCTCTCTTTTGGTACTTGTGAGAGAGAGATTTTTGTATCCGGGTATAGAGACTACCATGTACCTTTTATAGCTTTTGGTTGTGGAGTTTTGGTTGTATTTATTTTTATACTTCATAGTGGATGTTAGTGCTTTATTTCCTATGTAGAGATCTAGTTGTTTTATTTCGCTCTGATACTACTAGATGTCTCTTTCTTGTTGGTTATTTATCGTTTTTGTTAGACGCCTTGTATGTTGTAGACATACGGCGGAGTCTGCGCGTGCGCTTGAGTCCGGGCGTGACATGTTGCTTGTTTATCATCTATTGTTTCTAACTCAAATCTTCCTCTCTCTTCGCATGGGTCTTCGAGCGAGAATGGCGAAAGTGAGGAAGAATCGAATGACGAGGATATAGCCGAAGCATACAACCAACTTCTTATCGAATCGAAAAAGATGGCTAAATTCAATAAGAAGTTGGAAAGTCGTTTGTTGGAGATTGAAGAAGATAACAACAATATGAGGATCATGAATGAAGCTCTTGAGGAGGAACGGGAATCAATTTTGAATATCAATTCGGTCCTCCAAAAGAAGCTAGAAGAAGCGGAATTAACGATGAAATCTTATAAGGATAAGATTGGATTTTTGGAGCAACAATTTAAGGAAACTTACACATCCAATCAAGTGTTAACCAAGCAAGTTCATCAACTCAAATCGGATCTTCAACAATTTTCCTCGGGTTCGAAAAAGTTGGATAACATGCTCGGGTTAGGTCAAACGAACAAGTTGGGCCTCGGATACGAAAGGACATATGTTGAGAAGGATCAAAAGACGATATTGAAAGTCTCAACAAATTTAAAAGCAAAGGTATGTCACCGATGCGGAGTCAAGGGACATATCAAAAAGAGTTGCCCGAACAAGACAACGAAATCTCAATCGGCACCTTCTTCTATTCGGTATCTCCCACGGAATCAAATAGGAAATCAATTGGGTCGAGTACCTCGTGCAAACCGGGAGACTAAGCCTCAACGTAAATATCAACCGAAGAACCAAGCATCGAGACAATCATCGGTTGAACAAAGGTTGAAAGAAGTCAAGCCTCACGTCGACAAGTCAAAGCAAGGAAAAATTCGACAAGTTTGGATTCGGAAAGGTGATATCTTTCCTTGTTATTCTTCTTAGCTTGTTTTTCGGTTATGTAATGCTTTGATAGGTGTATATTTCCTACTTTTATTCATTGCATTACATGCTTAGGCGATTTTTGGTACTTAGTGAATATCTTTGATGCTTGAGTTTCTTGTGTTTGAAAATCGTCTTTGAGGAAAGGTAAAGGGGAGTTTTTAAAATTTTTGAGAGTGGCAATGATTGAAAATCTTTAATCTAGAGAGATTAATGGTTTTTCAAAGAGAATTAACCGATTTTTAAAGTCAATTCAAATTGAATTAAATTCATATTAATTATCGATTTTACTTCACTTTTCATTATTTTGACGATAATTTATTATGTGATTTCTTCTTACATACCTTCATCAAAATTTTTGAAATTAATTTTAATCATTTTGTATTTAATCCATCTTGGTAGTGAATGTTGAATATAATTGATGGATATTTTCTAATTGACTAAGATTCGTCAAAATTATTTTCAATTGTGAGATTGTCTAATTGAGGGGGAGTTTGTTTTATTTTAAAAAAAAAGGAACTCCTTAGTTTAAAAGATGTGGAAAGAGTTACATCCGAAAGGAGTGTGAAAACTACCACCACATGTAGGAAAGAGCTACCACCCCGGTCGTCCGGTACGTGTGTGAAGCTACCACGTGAGAAATTATGAGAAAAACCGAAAAAGGTTGAAAAAATGAATATTTTAGAATTTTTCGGTGACATAAGGTGATAGTTTTTGAAAAAGATGCTCAAAGAGCCACCCCGGTGCTATATTAGTTAAATCTCTATTTTGAACGTGTTGCGACGAATTGGTGTCAATTTGGACAAATTTCTAGAAAATTATTATTTATCAATTCGCATCTTGATGATTTAAATAATTTTGATTGTTCTTAATATCAAATTTTGATGATATGATGTCTTTTGAAATCATAGAATATTTCTTGTCATCATAATAATTTTTGACGTCAAATCATTAATTTTTGTGAAATTAATTTGATTTTGGAGAATTTTTAAATGAAAAAGGCTATTTTTCGAATTACTGTTGATCTGTACCGGTACAGATTCATCCCATACCGGTACAAATTACTGTAGCCCGCGCTATAACACCGGTAACGATTCCTTTTTCTACTCTCTACACTCATTCAAAACGCGCTCTCTCTCTAAAACTCTCTCTAAAAACCCCGAGCCTCTTCTCTTTCGGATACGCATTTTCCCTCAAACAACGTATTTTAGCTTGGATCTAAGATCAAACCCGATTTTTGCATATTTTTTGAATATTCCGGGACAAGTGTTCGATCTTTGTTATTACTCGTTTTTGATGCAATTTTTTGCAGTAATTCACTATCTGGACTTATTATCTTGCATTCAGAACACTTAGAACTAGTTTAAATTCGCTATTTTTCGCAGATCTATGTTCTAGGTTTCTTTTTTAATGGAATTTCGGAAAAATTGTTTGATCTCTGTTTTCGTTCCTTTTTGATGCGATTTTTTCTTTGAAAATCGGCTTTTGGACACAAGATCTTGCATCTAAAACACCTAGACCACATTAAAATCCGTTATTTTTTACAGATTTACGTTCTAGGGTTCAATATTGGTAGAATTTCAGGATTTTTGAAAATGTGCCAAATTTGATGACATTTTCTGCATGATTCAAGTTCGTTAGTGCTTTAGTATTTATTCTTGAATTATTTGTGAATTTTTCACAATTTTTAGAGAATTTTTTCAAAAATGTGTTCATGTGAGGTTTTTCATGTGCAGGAAAATGGCTTTTTAACTGGTTCTTGTACTTCTGGTGCTCATGGCTGCTGGAGGTCGTCGAGGACGTAGTAGAGGAAGTAGAGAGACTTCCAAACGGACTCGCCAAGCTGAGGAGTCCGAAGGATCTGATCCTGACTATCAGGTCGAGGGAGCTGAGGAGGTTGAAGAAGAAGAAGAAGATCTTTGAGGAGCACTGTTTCCCGTCCAGACAAGGAAAAGGCATTCTTTGGTGAGTCATCGCGAGGAGGTGGTGCTACCGGGAGCGGCGAGCCAAGAGGATGGGCGAGGTTCCTCTGAGAGGGCTCGTGCTTACTCGGTGCGATCATGCCTAGCGGAGCGGCATGTAGTCTTCAAGGACACGAGCGAGGTTCACGAGTTTAGGCGGCCCGATGCGAGAGAGCACCTATTGAGCTTTGTTGGACGGGTAGCGGCTCGCACACCTTTTTGCGTGGAACTCATTCGGGAGTTCTACTGCGTGGTGTAGTTCTCGGCGAGGATGAAGAGACGGACTTATGTATTTGAGACGTCGGTGCGTGGACGAGGCGACGGTCACTCCTCACGAGATTGGAGAGATTCTAGGGATGTATGTTGACACGGCGGACTACATTATCTTCGGGACATTCCGGTCCTCGACACATTGGGAGACCGTGGTTGAAACGATCTGCAAGCGGGCGTTCGCACGGATCGGGCGATTGTGGAATCAAAGGATTTGCGCCCGAGTATCACTTGCTTTCTTTGATTACGTGCTACAACGTCCGACCAACTATTGGGACCAAGAGACTTCGGCGGGATCGTTTGCTATTATTGTTTCTTCTTGGTCACCCTGGCGGTGCCTTGGATTAAACATTAACATACCATTCCTTATACGCGTGAATGGTTCATGTTATCCGATCATCGATGCGGCGGGAGCTACTACCGTTTCCTTTGCTTATCGATCGGATTTTACGGGGACACGGCGTAGACACAAGGTGCGATAAGTATGACTATGGACTTGGGCCGATTGATGCGGTGACACAGGCAAAGTACGCGAGCACCTTGAAGACTTTTCGGCGGACCAAGGGAGCTCCACCGCTGCGACATCGAGTAGTCTTGCCTTCTCCACCTCCACCGTCACGACGAGCGGAGCGTGCACCGCTGCGGGGTCCTCTAGGTCGGGGAGGCGCAGATCACTTTGGACACACTTCATCGTGACATGGGTGAACTCACGAAGGAAGTGAGTTTTCTAAAGAAGGGATTCAAGAGTCTCGAGAAAGGAATGAAGAGGATCTTGGAGAAGATGGGTTGCACACATGATGATATCTTTCCATCGACCTCATCCTATCAGCGTTCTGTATCTCGCCAGCCGTTCTGCACAGTGTCGGACCGGTTCTTGGGTTCGGATCTCCTGCTAGAGGAGATGACGATGATGACGAGGCTACTGAGTGATTTTTGCCTCGACTTCTTTCTCCTGCTGATTTTTACTGCTTTTCTTAGGATTATGTTTAGTTTATCTTTGCCTAGTACTTGATGTTTTCTCTTTTATTATGCATCTTGGTCTGTAATTATGATGTGCTTACTCTCTTTTTCTTAGTCTTTTTCTCTCTACTTACTGTTTCTTTTTGGCAATTTTTGACAAAAAGGGGGAGAAGAATAAATAAATGCTAAACGAGGTAAGAAGGGAGGAGATATTCATGATGCATACACGAAGGGGAGACATACACGAAGGGGAGACATGATGATTTTAAGGAGGGAGAAGGAGATAGTTGTGTACGAAAGAAAAGTTGAAACGATAGAAAAGTTAAAGGACCAAGGACAAAAGGGGTCGAAGATGAGAACAAAGACATTAATTGGTGATTGACTAATGTTCTGATCTTCTATTTTATTTTGTAATTGTTTTGCAGGAAATCAAGACTTCAAGACTCCTAGTTGCGTCTAAGTCATAGAGTTTGTTTTAGGAGTTTTTGATGTACTTTTGGATTTCATATTGTATTTGGATTACACGCGAGAAGTTTAATGTTTTGGTGATGACATTGAACTTCGTTTCTCTTTATGATGTAATTTTAGTGAGCTTTTGTGTTTTGTCACGAAATTGCCAAAGAGGGAGATTGTTAAGGATTTTGTGTTGGCAAGTTTCGTGAATTAAGTCGGAGTCTTGAAGGATCAGAGCGGATCGAAGAACGGTGAAGAATCAAAGACTTCGAAGAAAGAGGAATTGGCTCACGATGAGAATCACGATGCCTAGGTAAGTTTTTAATTCATGTTATGGTGATTCATACTTAGTTATAGGCATTAGAATCGTAAAATCATTGAATAACGGATTAGAAACTGTAACGGAACTTTGTAGTTTTCGAAAAATGAAAAAATCAGCAAAAATACAAAGTTATACCGGTATGGAAAAAGATCTTTGTCTAGGTATGGGAAAAGTTGCTATCTGGTATAACCATCAATCCCATTACCGGTTCCAAGGCTTCGAAAAATAATCTTCCGTCCTTGTGGAACCGTGTAACGATTCAAGTTTATGCGTACGGATGGGTAAAAATCGAAAAATCTCTAATCCGAATCTAATTGATTCTAAAGTCTATAAATAGGTTCTTAGGGTTCTCTAACTTCGCACTTTATTATAATACATGTTTGAGAAACCCTAGAGGCTAGGAATTCCTTCAAAACCTATTTTCTACTAAATAGCCTCTTTTAGGTCAAATCGAGACATAGTAAATCCTTCTCTATATGTCGATTTGATCTACGCTTCGCTTGGAGTTTTCTTCTTCGGTTTTCATCGATACTCCAACGAAGGATCACCATATTCATGATTCTATTCATGGTGGCGTCGTGGATTCGGCGTGATTGAAGACTTCGTGGATTCGGAGCGTGGCGTCGTGGATTCGGCGTATTGAAGACTTCGTGGATTCGAAGCAAGGCGTTTCGTGGATTCGGAACGTGGGCGTTCGTGGATTCGGACGTGATCGTGGACAACTCGGTGGAGTGCGCGGAGATCCATAAGAGAGTTAGAGAGGTTAAGTCCGTGGAGTCGGTAATCACCTTGTAATCTTTTCTTTTAGTGGATTGGTATTCGCGTGTTGGTCCCGTGGGTTTTTTACTCCGAGTTGGAGTTTTTCCACGTAAATCTCGGTGTGTTTTTAATTTCCGCATTTATTTTTAACGCATCGATTATTTGTGTTTTTCTTTGGCCGGTACACCTATTCACCCCCCTCTAGGTGTCAGATACAATCTAGATAGATCCTTGGGGCTTCCCCGTAACTCACAGGGAGCACTTGGTTTTGGTGATGACCAACTGAATAGCTTGTCGAACGAGCGCAATTTAGAGAAGGAACTTCTCGGAGAAGACTCAAAGTTGCTTTATTGGTGGCCCGGAATGAAAAGGATGTTGGCGAGTTTGTAGCTCGTTGTCTAACTTGCCAACAAGTGAAAGCTGAGCATAGAGTTCCCACGGGGGAATTGCAGAGCCTACCGATTCCAGTGTGGAAGTGGGAGAAGATCACCATGGATTTTGTGATGGGATTGCCTCGCTCACGGGCAGGGCATGATGCTATATGGGTGATCGTGGATAGGTTGACGAAATCGGCGCATTTCATACCTATCCATACTACTTGGACTAGAGAGAGACTCGCACAGATATACTTGGATAAGATTGTGCGACTACACGGAGTACCTACATCGATTATATTGGACAGGGACACACGTTTTGTGCACACTTTTGGAAAAGTCTGCAGGACGCCTTAGGTACTCGACTGGACTTCAGCACTGCTTTCCACCCTCAGAGTGACGGGCAGTCGGAGCGTACTATACAGACACGCGAGGATATGCTTCGAGCCTGCGTGATCGGCTTCCTGGGAGGATGGTCGCAACAACTACCGATGGCAGAGTTTGCTTACGGCAGGTTATCAAGCAAGCATCAAGATGGCGCCATTTGAGGCACTCTATGGACGAAAATGTAGATCGCCACTTCATTGGAGTGAAGTTGGCGAGAGTTTGGCTTTAGGCCCAGATGTGCTCGGGAAACGAGAGGACAAAGTTCGCATTGCTAAGGAGCAGTTGTTGACAGCCCAGAGTAGGCAGAGGAGCTATGCTGACAGGCGTCGACGAGACTTGGAGTTTCAGATTGGAGATCATGTCTTTTTACAAGTCTCGCCGACCAAGGGGATCCGGAGATTCGGGATTCGGGGTAAGTTGAGCCCCGGTTCTTTGGACCGTATGAGATCTTAGAGCAAGTGGGCTCGGTAGCGTATAGACTTGCTCTACCGCCGAACCTATCGGGTGTACACAACGTATTCTATGTATCGGTCCTCCGGAAGTATATACATGATCCAGCTCATGTATTGGACACTACACCTTGGAACTAAGGGATGATTTGAGCTTCGAGGAGCAATCCGTGAAGATTTTGGCTCGCGAGGTGAAGAAGCTGAGGAACCGGGAACTTTCTTATATGAAAGTCCTTTGGAACAACCACGAGGAGCGGGAGGCCACGTGGGAGCTTGAGAGTGCGCTATCCCCATCTCTTTCAGATGGAGTCATGAGGTATGATTGTAATTTCTAGTTTCGCGGATGAAACTCCTTTGTAGGAGGGGTGAATGTGACGCACTGAACTTTCGCAAATTGCAAGTTTAAGTGTCGGTTGTGAGATCTGAGCTTTTCCAGATTTTCTGGAGGGTCGTTGACTGTGTTCCGACCTATGGCACGAGTACCAAGGTTAGTGGATGATTTCCAAGCACTAAAGTCCAAAAAGCTGGATTTTAGGTTGCTCTCGGGTTGGAATTTTATGCCTTTGTACCGGTACAAAATGGTGTCTATACCGGTACAAAATGATGGCTATACCGGTACAAGGCAAGATTTATACCGGTATAGATGAGGTGAGCAAACCGAGGCTCGGGTTTCTTGTTTCGAGGTTTATCTGGCACAAACTCGATTTGTCTTAGTACAGTGTGATTTTCGACAATCCGAAAGCTGAGGGCTTTCGGCATTTTGTTACCTCTTAACATCCTATATGGCTGCTCCCATCTCACTCCCTCTCATTTTTACACTCTCCCACACTTAGAGAGAGAGAGAAAGAGGAGGAGAAGGAGAAGAAGAAGAGGAGGAGATCTAGGGAGGAGGCTTGCATGTGGCTTTGGTGCTTGCTACTTCATCTTCCTCACCATTGGAGAGCTTGAGCTTGGCTTGGGAGCTTTCTTGGAGAAAGATCTTTGCTTCTAGATGGTTTTGAACCTTGAGAGGAGGCTCCTAAGAGGTATGGATTACTTCTAATTCTCTAGATTAAGCTTCTATTGCTTCCTAGTAGATGAAACCCTAGATGTTGATTTTAGGGTTTGTTTTTGGGGTTTTTTGATTTGGTGCATCTAGAGCTTAATTGATGATGTTAGAACCTTCCTTTAGGTTGGTTTGAGGAGACTCTAGCTTGCTTTTGAGATCTCTAGAGGGATTACTACCTTAGAGGTGAGTTTTGCCATTTTCTATGTGGATTTTGAGTTGGGTGTTTTCTAAGCCTTTTTAAACCTAATTAATTGGTTTAGAATCTTTGCTTAGGTTGCCTTAGAAGGGTTCTAGCTTCCATTTGAAGCTTCGAGAGAGATTTCACTCATAGGTGAATTTTTCCCTGTTCGTTAGTTTTGATCTTCGCAGTTTGAGTCGTGGGCTTGCCAGTTGACTTTGAAATTTCTTGTGTGACCTTTCTAGGGTACAAGGAATCTGAAAAGTGTCGGGGTTGGCGACCCGGAGCGTGCGAGGATCATCGGTGGGTTTGACCTCCAAATTCAATAAAAATTCTCATTGGGATTATTTGAGCACCGTAAAATAGAAAATTATGTGTTTTCATGATAGTTGCATCGTTGTTGAATTTTAGAATGCTTAAAACATATGCCTTATGTGTAATGAAATTTTTGACCTCTATATAGTAGAGAGTGGCTTGTGAACTTAGGCATAGTGTTGCATTCTACTTGTGGCTTGAGAGCATGTTGGATATAGTGAAAATGACATGAGAACAAGTGAACTTGAACTTAGAACTATGTATGACATAGGAGAAAAGCTAATGTCATTAAGCGGCATTAGACTTGGCATCGGTTTGTGAACTAGTGAGCTAATGTCATCAAGCGGCATTAGGCTCGGATTCGAATTTTGACATAGAAATTCTAGTGTCATGTGAACTATTGTACTAGACCTTACGGTTACTAGTGACATTTGCCATGAGAGTGACATGAGGTTTTGGACACTTGAGACTTGGACAGTGCTTGTTACCATTTGTGCTCTTCGCACATGCTTGTGAGGGTCTCTCCCTACAAGCCGGCCTCGGAGTTGGCCTTCGCGATTCGTTCGCGCGTGCGGTGTTGAGAAGCCTACGGGACCGTTTGGGACAGACTCATTCCTTGCGGGGGATGTTGGGGCTACCACGGTACTTAGGCGGCACAAGCTGGATTACACTTGTGTAGATCTTAGAAAGAGAACTGTACAGTGACATGTAATAGAAAATTGATATCACTACTAGATAGGACTTAGTAGTTGGATACTCGGATGTATTGTGGCATAGTATTGGACATATGTAGTATACTTGATAGGTCAACATTTCCATTATAGTATACTCAAGAGATTAATAGAAAGTACTTGTTTAAAGTTGACATTTCGGGTTGAATAAAGCATGTACCATATTTATTTTGGGTTAATTATTTAGCATTTACAGTTATGCTTTATTTACAGTTATTTACTTCAGTACTTGGAATATTACTTCTTTTGGGCCTAGTGGTGCAACCTGTGCAGGTCAGTAATTGCCCACTGGGAACTATATTTTTATAGTTCTCACGCCCTCTGTTTTCTGACGTGTTTCAGCGCCTTCAGCGGGGAAGGCCAGGGATCGCGGCAAGGGTGTCGTTTCGGACTAGCGACGAGGAGTCTCGCTAGGTGGTTCATCTCTCCTTTGTTTTTGTTGGAGAGGATGAGTGTGTGTACCTTTTGGTAGACGCTACCCCGTACCTAGAACTACACTCGGTTTACTCGTTGTATTTACTTTTACTTGTAGCGGTTATAGTACTCTCTTTCTTTCTTACCTGTCTTTTGATCCTACTTGCTGATAGGGATAGCTGTATGTGGCTCTGATATTCTTAGTTGTAGCCTATTATTGTTTTAATTCCGCTGTTTTTATTTAGACGTCTTGTATGTGTTGGCATATGGCGGAGTGCAGGCACGCTTTGGGGAAGGTCTGCCAGGCCGGGCGTGACGAGGGGACCGATTCTCACAAGTAGAGACCGGTCCCAACGCGACAAAGCGAGCGGAAATCGGCTAAGTCCTGAAAATCGGACTTACGGGAACCGGTCCTTGAGTTGGAAACCGATCTCCCAAGGTCCGGTCCTTGAAGCAGAGATCGGTCCCCGCTTGCGAAACTAGCCAAACATCAGAAAATTTGGCTAAGTTCCTGAGGGACACCCTACGTGTCACGCCCCGGGACCCAGCGGAAGCCCGCCCGGCGCGTGCCCAAACCCGCCGTATGTCTACAACATACAAGGTGTCTAACAAAAACGATAAATAACCAACAAAATAAAAAGAATCTAGAAGTATCAGAGCAGTATAAAAACTAGAATTCTAAACAAATAAGCTTACAATAAGTAGATAAAAGAAAGGACCATAATCCACTAAGAACTATAAAAGAGAGTACAACGAAAAGAAATCCAAACACCACTATAACCAAGTACATGGTAGTCTCTACATAGGGATACAAAACTCTCTCAATCTCACCAAAGTACAAAAGAGAGAAAAACCCCTACAAGGTGGAAAGCTGCGATAACTAGCTAGCGGTTCCCTTTCCACGATCCCTTGCCTCGCCCGGTCAAGGCTCGAAACACATAGAAAAAGAGGCGTGAGAACTATTAATTAATAGTTCCCAGTGGGCAATTACTGACTTCAGTTGCATGCTCCACTAGGCCCAAAACTAAGCAAGTAAGTATAAACGATAATAAGCGATAATAAGCGACATGTAAATAACATGTAAACTACTAAACACAATATCTCTACTTAGCACGAATTTGCATAAGTAAGCTATTCTAAGCATGAATAGAAAGCGTTATAATTAACATGAAGTTCCCAACTTGATAGTAAAAGACTAAGTTTACTATTCTAATCAAGATCTATAATGTCCACAAGTGATAGTAAAGTGTTAAAGTTTACTATTCTAGTCAAAGTCCACAGTTTTCTTTAAACTACATTAAGTTTAAGTACAATAAGATCAACCCGAAGGCGATATGGCCGATGCCCACCCGAAGGTGCCTAGCCCAAATGCCGAGCCTAATGGCCCCGTAGTAGTCAACATTCCCACCCTAGGAATGAGGCGTCCCACGGCAATCCACTTGGCGCCCAATCCCGCACGGCGAATACAAGAAACGCGTTGGCCAACTCACGAGTCTTGGGAGCATGAGAGCGACCCTCACAAGCATGTGCGAATGAGCACAATGGCATATAGTCACAAAACTCGTCACAAGTCCCAATTCGTCATGTCTCTAACATGGAATGTACAAGTGTCCAAAGGCCTATCTCTATGTCATCATGTCTCTAACATGGGAATAATAGATGTCCAATGGCCTATGTCAAGTCTCTATGTTGCAGTTTCATAGTTTTCTAAGTTAAGTGCCGCTTGATGACACTTAAGCTTTTCCAAGTTCCAACACAAGTTTAATGTTCTCAATTATATTAATTAAGCTACATAAACATGAATGACACACTCCCAGTGCCCACAAATCCCACCCTCACATGCATCTTTGTTTAACCCCGAAAGCTCTACTATATAGAGTGAAAATTTTATCATACATGAGGCATGCATTTTAAGTGGTTCAAAATTCATAATAAATCTATTTAGCATGAATATGATTCAAAATAATTAAATCAAACCGAATAAGCACTTAGGAGCCATTTGCTCCTATGCTCATGAAGCCAAACCCACCAAGTGCGAAAAGCGTTGCTCCGAACCGCTAACGAAGCTTCGATAATCACTCCTAGAGTCCTAAAAAGCACACCCTAGGAGTTACAAGCTAAGAAGATAAACCTTGAGTTCACACTTTAAGGATTTCGACAAAAGGTTGGAGAAAACTCACCGAATGCGAAGGAAGTGCTCTTGATCTCCAAATGGGAGTTAGAGTCCTTCTAATCCAACCTAAATCAAAATTCTAAACCCATCAATTAGGTCCCAAAGGCCCTAAATCGAAAATCTCCAAATCCTAACCCTAGAATCCCATTCTAGGGTTTCATCTCACAAAAACCCACAAAATTCAAAACTAGAGGAAAGAGATCATTCACATACCTCTAAGAAGCTCGACACCAAGCTCAAAAAGCCCTAGGCTTGAAGCTTGATCCACCACAAAGCTCCAAGAGGCAAGCTCCAAGCTCCAACAATGGTGGTAGAGGCTCTATCAAGCAAAAAGAGCAAAAGAGAGGGTTTTAATCCTCTAAAAATCCAACCTAAACCCTAGAAAACACAAGGGAGTAGAGAGAAACGCCCCTCACCTCCTTCTCTCTTGTTCTCGGCACAAGGAGAAGCCCTAGGGGCAAAGGGTGCTATATTAGAAGCAACAAAATGCTAAAACACCCCGTAGTTTAAAGCGCTCGAAATGCGCAGTGTCTGGTACAAGCCATCCCATCTACAGACCTGTAAACTTGACCAAACCCGAGGCTCGGGTTGGTCGCCTCGACCATCCCATACCGGTACGAGAATCCACCTGTCTGGGTATAGCAACAATGGGCATCTGGTATAGCAACCAAGGCCGTGTCTGGTACAAGCCCTCCGAGTCAAACCGAGAGCAACCTAAAATCCAAATTTTTGGACTTTAGTGCTTGGAATTCATCCACTAACCTCGGTGCTCGTGCCATAGGTCGGAACACAGTCAACGACCCTCCAGAAAAATCTGGAAAAGCTCCAAACTCAAGTCAACTACTCGAACTCCGCAATTTGCGCAAGTCCAGTATGTTACATTCACCCCTCCTAAAAAGGAGTTTCGTCCGCGAAACTCTAAAGCGAACTCGTACCTCAAGATTCCATCTGAAAGAGATGGGGATAGCGCTCCTGCAGTGCGCTCTCAGGCTCCCACGTGGCCTCTCGCTCCTCGTGGTTGCTCCAAAGAACCTTCACGTACGGAATGTCCCGATTCCGCAATTTCTTCACCTCGCGAGCCAAGATCTTCACGGGTTGCTCCTCGAAGCTCAAATCCTCCCGCGGCTCTATGGGTATAGCCTCCAATACATGAGCCGGATCATGGATATATTTCCGAAGGACCGATACATGAAAGACGTTGTGCACGCCCGATAGGTTCGGCGGTAGAGCAAGTCGATACGCTACCGGACCTATACGTTCCAAGATCTCATAGGGTCCAATAAATCGAGGACTCAACTTACCTCGAATTCCAAATCTCCGAATCCCCTTTGACGGCGAGACTTTCAAGAAGACATGATCTCCAATCTGAAACTCCAAGTCTCGTCGGCGTTTATCTGCATAGCTCCTCTGCCTACTCTGGGCCGTCAGTAGTCGCTCCCGAGCGATTCGAACTTTATCCTCTGCTTCCTGGAGCACTTCAGGGCCTAAAGCCAATCTTTCGCCCACTTCAATCCAATGAAGTGGCGATCTGCACTTTCGTCCATATAATGCCTCGAACGGTGCCATCTTGATACTTGCTTGATAACTATTGTTATAAGCAAACTCCGCCATAGGTAGATGCTGCGACCATCCTCCCTGGAAGTCAATCACACATGCTCGAAGCATGTCCTCTAGAGTCCGTATAGTGCGCTCCGTGCCCGTCACTGCGGGGTGGAAACGATCTTTGAAATCCAGTCTAGTACCCAAGGCGTCCGGTAGACTCCTCCAGAAGTGTGACACAAAGCGAGTGTCCCTGTCAGATACGATCGATGTAGGTACTCCATGAAGTCGCACAATCTCATCAAGGTACACTTGTGCGAGCTTCTCTCCAGCCCAAGTAGTATGGATAGGTATAAAGTGCGCTGACTTCGTCAACCTATCCACTATCACCCAAATAGCATCATGCCCAGCTTGAGAGCGAGGCAATCCGGTCACGAAGTCCATGGTGATCTTCTCCCACTTCCACACGGGAATAGGCAAACTCTGAAGTTTTCCCGCTGGAACTCGATGCTCAGCTTGTTAAGAATAATCTAATTATTTAAAGTCATCAAGATGCAAATTGATGAAAAATAATTTTTAGAAATTTGGCAAAATTGACACCAATTTGTCGCAATTCGTTCAAAATAGAGATTTAACTAATAAGGTGGCTCTTTGAGCATCTTTTTCAAACTATCACCTTATATCACCGAAAATTCTAAAATATTCATATATATATTTTCAACCTTTTCGGTTTTTCATATACTTTCTCATGTGGTAGCTTCACACACGTGGGACGGCCAGGGGTGGTAGCTCTTTCCTACATGTGGTGGTAGTTTTCACACTCCCTTTTAGGATGTAACTCTTTCCACATTTTTTTAATCATAGGAGTTTCTCCTTCCTTTTTCTTTTTAAATATTCAAACTCCCCCTAAATTAGACAATCTCACATTTGAAAATAATTTTGACGAACTTTAGTCGATTAGCAAATATCCATCAATTATATTCAACATTCACTACCAAGATGAATTAATTACCAAGAGATTAAAATTAATTTCAAAATTTTGATGAATGTATGTAAGAAGAAATCACATATTAAATTATCGTCAAAATAATAAAAAGTGGAGTAAAATCGATAATTAATATGAATTTAATTCAATTTGAATTGACTTTAAATACTATTTAAGGCTCTTTAAAAAACCTTTAATCTCTCTAACTTTATGATTTTCAATCATCTCCTTTCTAAAAAAAATTTCAATCAAACTCCCAATCACCTTTCCAAAATGATTTAAAAACGAATGAATTCTAAGCACAAAAAAAATCGTCTAATCATGTAATGGAATGAATAAAAATATGCACAAGCACCAATCAAAGCATTACATAAAAGAAAACAAACTAAGACGAAGAGTATGGAAAGATATCACCTTTCCGAATCCAAACTTGTCGGATTGTCGGTTGTCTTGGCTTGTCGATAATTTGCCCAACTTGTTTTGACTTTTGATGTTGTCCTTGAGGCTTAGAAACCCAAACCGCACGTTGTTTCGACTTAGAAATCCGGTTCGGTTGTGGGTTCGATCGATATTGACGTTGAGGTTTAGATGTCCGATTCGCTTGTGGCTTTGATTTCCGGTTCACATATGAGTCACGGTTTGCTTGATGCAATCGACTCAATTGATTTTTCTTTTGATTCCGTGGGGGAAGCCGAGTTGTAGATGATACCAATTGTCGTTTCGAAGTTGCCGATTGAGACTTGAAATTTTTGTTCGGGCAACTCTTTTTGATGTGTCCTTTGATGCCACATCTATGACACACCTTCTCCTTCAAACTTGTTGAGGCTTTCGATGTCATCTTTTGATCCTTCTCAACATATGTCCGTTCGTATCCAAGACCTAACTTGCTCGTTTGACCCAATCCGAGCATGTTATCCAATTTCTTCGTTCCCGAAGAAAACTTTTGAATATCGGACTTGATTTGATGGACTTGCTCGATCAATGCTTTGTTGGATTTGTATGTTTTCTCAAATTGATGCTCCAAAAATCCAACTTTATCCGTAGTAGATTTGATCATTAAATCCGATTCTTCTAGCTTCTTTTGGAGGACCGAATTATTATTCAAGATTGATTCCCGTTCCTCCTCAAGAGCATTATTCGTGGTCTTCAAATTCTTGTTTTCTTCTTCAAGATCGAATAAACGACGCCTCAACTTTTTATTGAGTTTCGCCATCTTCCGCGACTCAACAAGAAGTTGATTGTATGCTTCCGCTAATTCCTCGTCGTTTGATTCCTCATCGCCGGAATCCGAGTCCACGTCTTCTTCCTTTGATGTTTTCAACGCAATCCCTATACTTTTAGAGAAAGACTTGGAAGAAGATTGGTTAGTAGGAAAAGTCATCTCGTAAGTTTGCAACACACCTACTAACTCTTCGGCCATTAGATAGCAATATATCTAGATCCCGCTCTGATACCAATTGTGAGTTACGGGGAAGCCCCAAGGATCTATCTAGATTATATCAAACAACACCTAGAGGGGGGTGAATAGGTGTAAAGGCCAAAAACCACAAATCTCGATGCTTTAAAAAGTAAATGCGGAAAATAAAAAGCACACCGAGATTTACGTGGGAAAACTCCAAACTCGGAGAAAAAAACCCACGGGACCAACACGCGAATAAACAATCAATAAGAGAAAAGATTACAAGGTGATACCGAACTCCACGGACTCGACCTCTCTAACTCTCCTATGGATCTCCGCGCAATCCTCCTTCGGGTTGTCCACGCCCTCACGTTCGAGTCCACGAACGCCACCACTTCGAATCCACGAAGCTTCTATCACGCCGAATCCACGACGCCACTCGAATCCACGAGCCAACGATCCGAATCCACGAACCGCCTTCAATGTGCCGAATCCACGACGCTTCACGATTGTATCATGAATATGGTGATCCTTCGCTTAGGAGTATCGTAGAAAACCGAAGAAGACTCCAAGCGAAGCGTAGATCAAAGCGACATATAGATAAGGAATTACAATATCTCGATTTGATCTAGAATAGGCTATTTTGTAGAAAATAGGTTTTAGATGAATTCCTAGCCTCTAGGGTTTCTCAAACATGTATCTTCATGTTGTGCATCGAATTAGAGAACCCCAAGACCTTATTTATAGGTTTAGAAAACATAGAGATAGACTAGGATTCAAAAACATGTTTTTAAAACCTATTAGAAGACTTAGAGATAAATTAGGATTTGAAAATATATTCTTAAACCAATTAGAAAACATAGAGATAGACTAGGATTTGAAAACCTATTTAAAATCAATTAGAAAACATAGAGATAGACTAGGATTTGAAAACTTGTTTAAAAGCAATTAGAAAACATAGAGATAGATTACGATTTGAAAACCTCAATTTTGTCCATATATTCAATTTAAAAACATCCTAAGTCTTCCAAACACTTTTAAATATTTATAAATCATCATCAATAATATTTGAACTTACCGAGCATTGCGGATTCATGTTTTGAGTATGCGAGTCTTCGATCTTCATCTCTTCTTCTTTAAACCTTCAAGACTCCGGACTCACTTCACGAAATATGCCAACTTAAAATCCGTAACACAGCTTTCACTTGTTGGCAAGTTAGACATCTAGCAACAAACTCGCCAACATCCTTTTTCATCCCAGGCCACCAATAAAGTAACCTCAAGTCCTTGTACATTTTGGTGCCTCCTGGGTGAATAGCATAAGGTGCTCTGTGTGCCTCCTGAAGGATGTCCTCTCTAAGTCCCATATCTGCTGGCACACAAATCCGTCCACAGTAGCGCATCACTCCCTGATCATCCACTAGGAAGTCATCGGTGCAACCATCAACCATTTTGTCTCGAATCTTTTGCAACTCTAAGTCAAAAGCTTGCTTCTCTTTAATTCTATCCATAAGAGTAGGTTGCACCACCATAGTCATCAGCCGCATAGGCGTATCGGGAGTCACTACCTCCAACTCCAACCGCTTCATCTGCTCGATCAACTGCGGTTGAGTAACAACATGCATCGCTAAGTTCTCGGTAGATTTCCGACTTAGCGCATCCGCCACCACGTTAGCCTTAACCGGGTGGTAGAGAATAGTCAAATCATAATCCTTGAGTAGCTCCAACCATCTGCGCTGTCTCAAGTTCAACTCCTTCTGAGTGAAAAGGTACTTTAAGCTCTTGTGATCCGTATAGACCTCGCACCGCTCGCCATACAAATAGTGGCGCCACAGCTTCAATGCAAAGACTACGGCCGCCGACTCCAAGTCGTGTGTAGGATAGTTCTTCTCATATTCCTTTAATTGGCGAGATGCATACGCGATCACCTTGTCACCCTGCATCAAGACACAGCCCAATCCGTTAAGAGATGCATCACTATAAACCACATACCCTGCTCCAGCAATAGGTAATGTGAGGATTGGAGCGGTCGTCAATCTCAGCTTCAACTCTTGAAAGCTCTTTTCACACGCATCATTCCAAATGAATTTAGCTCCTTTGTGCGTGAGCCTCGTGAGGGGGGTAGATAACTTCGCAAAGCCCTCCACGAATCGGCAGTAGTAGCCGGCCAAACCAAGGAAGCTCCTGATCTCGGTGACGCTCGTCGGTCTTGGCCAATCCTGAATGGCTTCTATCTTCCTAGGATCCACTGCTATGCCTGATCCTGAAATCACATGTCCCAGAAAAGCCACTTCTCGAAGCCAAAATTCGCACTTCTTCGGCTGTGCAAATAACTTCTTTTCCCGAAGCACTTGTAGTACCAATCTCAAGTGTTCCTCGTGCTCCACATCACTTCGGGAATAAACCAAGATGTCGTCGATGAAGTGAGAGTTACGGGGTAGCCCCAAGGATCAATCTAGATCGTATCTAATCACCTAGAGGGGGGTGAATAGGTGTAAAGGCCAAAAACCACAATTCTCGATGCTTTAAAAAGTAAATGCGGAAAATAAAAAGCACACCGAGATTTACGTGGGAAAACTCCAACTCGGAGTAAAAAAAAACCACGGGACCAACACGCGAATACCAATCCACTAAAAGAAAAGATTACAAGGTGATTACCGACTCCACGGACTTAACCTCTCTAACTCTCTTATGGATCTCCGCGCACTCCACCGAGTTGTCCACGATCACGTCCGAATCCACGAACGCCCACGTTCCGAATCCACGAAACGCCTTGCTTCGAATCCACGAAGTCTTCAATACGCCGAATCCACGACGCCACGCTCCGAATCCACGAAGTCTTCAATCACGCCGAATCCACGACGCCACCATGAATAGAATCATGAATATGGTGATCCTTCGTTGGAGTATCGATGAAAACCGAAGAAGAAAACTCCAAGCGAAGCGTAGATCAAATCGACATATAGAGAAGGATTTACTATGTCTCGATTTGACCTAAAAGAGGCTATTTAGTGGAAAATAGGTTTTGAAGGAATTCCTAGCCTCTAGGGTTTCTCAAACATGTATTATGATGAAGTGCACGGAATTAGAGAACCCTAAGAACCTATTTATAGACTTTAGAATCAATTAGATTCGGATTAGAGAAAAATCAGATTTTTACCTTCTTGTCTAGGTACAAAAACGGGGCCATTACGGTAATGCAATGAAGGAAGATATTTCTGCGAAGGGCCATTACCGGTAACAGATTGATGGCTATCTTAGGTATAGCAACTTTTTTGTAGGTACAAAACCAATTTTATACGGTATAACTTTGTATTTTTCTTTGAAATTTCACTTTTCGAAAACTACAAAGTTCCGATACAATTTCTAATCCGTTATACAATGATTTTATGATTCTAATGCCTATAACTAAGTATGAATCACCATAACATGAATTAAACACTTACCTTGACGTCGTGATTCAACATGTCTCTTTTCTTCGAAGTCTAGGATTCTTCGACCATCTTCGATCCGCTCCAATCCTTCAAGACTCAGACTCAACTCACGAAACTTGCCAACACAAAATCCTTAACAATCTCCCCCTTTGGCAATTTCGTGACAAAACACAAAAACAAACCAAAATTACATTTTAAAAGAACTACGAAGTTCAATGTTATCACCAAAACATTGAACCTCTCGCGTGTAATCCAAATACAATAAAGATCCAAAAATACATCAAAAACTCCTAAAAACATACTCTATGACTTAGACACAACTAGGAGTCTTGAAGTCTTGATTTCCTGCAAAACAATTTCAAACGAAGTTAGAAAATCAAAACATTAATCAATCAACAATCTCTTTGTTCTCATATTCTCTCTCCTCTTCTCACTCTTTTATCCTTGTTCCATCAACTTTTCAAACTCTCCCTTTGCTCATAAATATTTCCTTCTCCTCCTTAATTATTTCTCCCCTTTGTATGCATCTCCCTACGTGTATGCACTATTAATTCCCCCGTACCGTAGTCCATTCTCCCCCTTTTTGTCAAAAATTGCCAAAAAGAAACAGAGAAAGAAAGAAACACAAACTAAACAGAGAGTAGTCAAATCATAGTTACAAACCTAGATGCATAAGAAAACAAAGTAAAGAGAAAAACATCAAGCAATGAGCATAAAGAGACGAGACATAATCCTAAGATAAGCAGTAAAGATAAGCAGGAAAGCGCGAGGCATCACTCAGTCGCCTCGTCGTCATCATCGTCTCCTCCAGCAGGAGATCCAGAACCGCCAGCCTCTGGACCGACACCAGGTAGGAACGGCTGGCGAGACACGGAGCGCTGATAGGCTGAGGTCGATGGAAAGATATCATCATGTGTGCACCCCATCTTCTCCAAGATCCTCTTCACTCCTTTCTCGAGACTTTTGAAACTTTTCTTCAGAAAGCCCATATCCTTCTTCAGCTCACCCATCTCGATCGTGAGTGCGCCCACATCACGATGAAGTGAGTCCAAAGTGACTACTCCAGTGGAGCTAGAAGACCCTGCAGGCGCTGCACGCTCTGCTCGTCGTGATGGTGGAGGAGGAGGAGGTACAGCAGGACTCGATGCAGTATGCGGTGTAGCTCCCTTTGTCTGCTGAAAGGTCTTCAAAGTGCTCACTGATTTTGCCCAAGTCACCGCATCAATCGAGCCCAGCCCAAAATCATATTTGGCACACTCAGTATCTACCCCGTTTGCTCGCAAAATCCGAGTAATCATCAATGGATACGGAAGTAGATCGCGCCGTGTAGAAGACTGAATAACGTGCACCATTCGCTGCCAAATGAGGCACGGAATGTTCAAGTTCAACCCATGAGACTGCTCAGGATGTCCAAAGAGATAGAGCAACACAAAGCGTTCCCAGCGAAGCCTCTTTGTCCCAATAGTAGGCGGAACATTGTAGCACATGACCAAAGATAGGAGATGATACTCAGAGCGCAGATCCTTAGATTCCAATAATGCACGATCGGTCAGAACGCCGGCTTGCGGATCGGCTGCAACAACGATCTCCCAGTCTGTCGAAAGGCTGAAGTGGCCGTATAATGAAGTCCGAGTATCAACCTCCATCCCCAAAAGCACACCAATATCATAAGGAGGGACAGTCAACTTCGTTCCTCGCACAGAAGTCTCAAAGACATAAGTGCCTGTCTCCTCATCCTCAGCCAGAACTAAACCACGCATATAGAACTCCCTAATGAGCTCCCCGCAGAAAGGTGAGCGAGCCTGAACACGACCAACCGGCTCAATGGGGACTCTCAACATAAGGCGACCAAACTCAGGAACCTGCTCAGTGAGTTCCTTGACGTTGACGTGCCGCTACGCAATACAGAACGAGTAGAAAGCTCGAGCTCTCGCGGGAGGAACATCGGCATCCCTCTTGGCTCGACGCTCCCGGTAGCACCACCTCCGCGTGACGACTCACCGGCAATGCCTTTTCCACTTGTCGGGACGGGAAACGGGCTCTTCGGCTCTTCCTCTTCTTCTTGACCTCCTCGGCACGATAGTCGGGGTCCGATCCCTCAGGCTCCTCGGCGGCACGTGTCCTTTTAGAGACACTCGTCGGCCTCCACTACCACGGCGACCACCACCTGAGGCCATGAGCACCAAGAGCACGAGTACGAGCGAAAAAGCCATTGTCCTACACGTGAAAAACCTCACATGAACACATTTTTGAAAAAATTCTCTAAAAATTGTGAAAAATTCACAAATAATTCAAGAATAAATAATAAAGCAATAACAAACTTGAATCATGCGAAAATTTTATTAAATTTGGCACATTTTCAAAAATCCCGAAATTCCACCAAAAAGGAACCCTAGAACATAAATACGCAAAAAACGGTGAATTCCAAAGTGTTCTAAGTGTTCTAGAAGCAAGATTATATGTCCAATCACGATTCTGACAAAAAATTGCATCAAAAAGGAACAAAAACAGAGATTAAACAATTTTTCCCGAAAATCCAATATTTTAGAAACCTAGAGCGTAAATCGGTCAAAAATAACGCAAACTAATGTGTTCTAGGTGTTCTAGATGCAAGATAATCAGTTCAGATAGTGAATTATAGCAAGAAATTGCATCAAAAACGGGTAAAAACAGAGATCGAACTCTTGTCCCAATATTAAAAAAAATGGCAAAAATCGGGTTTGATCTTTAAATCAGAGCATAATACTGTTAATACGGAGGAAATCGTGTAGAATAGAAGGAGGAGGGCTCGGGGATTTTTAGAGAGAGAGAGAGCGTTTTGAGAGAGTGTAGAGAGAGATCGAAAGGCGGTTTAGAGTAATTATATCGCCAAACTACGGTATTTTGTCTGGGTATAGGATGAGTTTATACTTAGGTATAAAAAATCGAATATCGAAAAATAGCCTTTTTCATTCAAAAATTCTCCAAAATTCAAATTAATTTCATAAAAATTAATTTCACTTCAAAAATTATTATGAAGAAAATAAAATATTCTATGATTTCAAAAGACATCATATCATCAAAATTTGAAATCAAGAAAAATCAAATAATTTAAAATCATCAAGATGCAAATTGATGAAAAATAATTTTCTAAAAATTTAACAAATTGACACCAATTTGTCGCAACCCGTTCAAAATAGAGATTTAACTAATATAGCACCGGGGGTGGCTCTTTGAGCATCTTTTTCAATCTATCACCTTGTATCACCGAAAAATTCTAAAATATTCACATTTTTTTTTCAACTTTTTCGGTTTTTCTCATAATTTCTCACGTGGTAGCTTCACACACGTACCGGACGACCGGGGTGGTAGCTCTTTCCTCCATGTGGTGGTAGTTTTCACACTCCTTTCGGATGTAACTCTTTCCACATCTCTTAAACTAAGGAGTTTCCCTTTTTTTAAATAAAACAAACTCCCCCTCAATTAGACAATCTCACAATTGAAAATAATTTTGACGAATCTTAGTCAAATAGAAAATATCCATCAATTATATTCAACATTCACTACCAAGATGGATTAAATACAAAATGATTAAAATTAATTTCAAAAATTTTGATGAAGGTATGTAAGAAGAAATCACATAATAAATTATCGTCAAAATAATGAAAAGTGAAGTAAAATCGATAATTAATATGAATTTAATTCAATTTGAATTGACTTTAAAAATCGGTTAATTCTCTTTGAAAAACCATTAATCTCTCTAGATTAAAGATTTTCAATCATTGCCACTCTCAAAAATTTTAAAAACTCCCCTTTACCTTTCCTCAAAGACGATTTTCAAACACAAGAAACTCAAGCATCAAAGATATTCACTAAGTACCAAAAATCGCCTAAGCATGTAATGCAATGAATAAAAGTAGGAAATATACACCTATCAAAGCATTACATAACCGAAAAACAAGCTAAGAAGAATAACAAGGAAAGATATCACCTTTCCGAATCCAAACTTGTCGAATTTTTCCTTGCTTTGACTTGTCGACGTGAGGCTTGACTTCTTTCAACCTTTGTTCAACCGATGATTGTCTCGATGCTTGGTTCTTCGGTTGATATTTACGTTGAGGCTTAGTCTCCCGGTTTGCACGAGGTACTCGACCCAATTGATTTCCTATTTGATTCCGTGGGAGATACCGAATAGAAGAAGGTCCCGATTGAGATTTCGTTGTCTTGTTCGGGCAACTCTTTTTGATATGTCCCTTTACTCCGCATCGGTGACATACCTTTGCTTTTAAATTTGTTGAGACTTTCGATATCTTCTTTTGATCCTTCTCAACATATGTCTTTTCGTATCCAGAGGCCCAACTTATTCGTTTGACCTAACTTGAGCATGTTATCCAACTTTTTCGAACCCGAGGAAAATTGTTGAATGTCCGACTTGAGTTGATAAACTTGCTTGGTTAACACTTGATTGGATGTGTAGGTTTCCTTAAATTGTTGCTCCAAAAATCCAATCTTATCCAAATAAGATTTGATCGTTAATTCCGCTTCTTCTAGCTTCTTTTGGAGGACCGAATTGTTATTAAAAATCGTTTCCCGTTCCTCCTCAAGAGCTTCATTCATGATCCTCATATTGTTGTTATCTTCTTCAATCTCCAACAAACGACTCTCCAACTTCTTATTGAACTTCGCCATTTTTCGCGATTCAATAAGAAGTTGATTATATGCTTCCGCTATATCCTCGTCGTTTGCTTCCTCCTCGCTTTCGCCATTCTCGCTCGAAGATTCATGCGAAGAAATAGAAACATTAGAATTAGTAGCAATAGAGGATAAACAAATAGCATTAGATGAAGGCAAAGAAGACTTAGAAATTAAAGCAATATGATCCTTTTCTTCATCACTTGGCGATGATTCACTCGAAGAAGAATCATCCCAAGTTTTTGCTTGCAAAGCTTTTTGTTTATATGTCTTCTTTGAAGGACAATCCGTTGCAATATGGCCGTAGCCTCTACACTTGAAGCATTGGATTTCCCTTCAAATTCATCTTTTTCATTGGATGACTTTGCAAGTTTTTTATCTTTCGATTTAGAATTAGAAGGAGGTTTAGAAAAGGATTTTTGCTTCGACGATGAAGCATTGTTCTTTCGGAAGTTCCGTCGGAATTTCTTCGTGAGGAGCGCCAGTTGATGTTCAAAATCCGCAAGCGTAATATTTTCGTCGGAATCCGTGTCGTCGTCTTCTTCCTTTGTTGATTTGAGTGCCATCCCTGTGCTTTTAGAAAAAGACTTGGAAGAAGATTGATTAGTAGGAAAAGTCATCTCATACGTTTGTAAAGCGCCTACTAATTCTTCGACTTTCATCTCGTCCGGATGCTTAACCGTTTCGATCGCGGCAACCTTTGCCCGAAAACGTTCCGGAAGAGTTCGAAGAATTTTTCTAACAACTTTTGACTCGGGATTTTCTCTCCCAAGTTAGCGCATGTATTTACTACGTCTTGTAGACGTGTATAGTACTCGGTAAAGGTCTCGTTTTCATCCATGAAAATCGAATCAAATTTGCTTGTAAGCATTTGTAATTTTTGGACCTTTACTAAGCTTGTTCCTTCATGCGTAACTTGTAGAGTATCCCAAATCTCTTTCGCGGTTTCACAAGCCGACACGCGAGTAAACTCCGTTTGCGACAAGGCATTAAATAAAGCGTTTATGCCCTTGCCGTTAAACGAAGATGCCTCGTTTTCATCTTTCGTCCACTTGTCTCGTGGTTTAGGCTTCTCAACATTATCGACCTTTTCGGTTGGAGGTTTCCATCCGAACTCAATTGATTTCCACACCCGCTCTTCGATTGCAATTAGAAAAGCTCTCATGCGAACTTTCCAATAGGCATAATTCGTGCGTCGAAAAGCGGAGGTCGATTAATGTTACCGCCTTCGGCCATTAGATATCAATAAATCTAGATCCCGCTCTGATACCAATTGAGAGTTACGGGGTAGCCCCAAGGATCTATCTAGATCGTATCTAATCACCTAGAGGGGGGTGAATAGGTGTAAAGGCCAAAAACCACAATTCTCGATGCTTTAAAAAGTAAATGCGGAAAATAAAAAGCACACCGAGATTTACGTGGGAAAACTCCAACTCGGAGTAAAAAAAAACCACGGGACCAACACGCGAATACCAATCCACTAAAAGAAAAGATTACAAGGTGATTACCGACTCCACGGACTTAACCTCTCTAACTCTCTTATGGATCTCCGCGCACTCCACCGAGTTGTCCACGATCACGTCCGAATCCACGTACGCCCACGTTCCGAATCCACGAAACGCCTTGCTTCGAATCCACGAAGTCTTCAATACGCCGAATCCACGACGCCACGCTCCGAATCCACGAAGTCTTCAATCACGCCGAATCCACGACGCCACCATGAATAGAATCATGAATATGGTGATCCTTCGTTGGAGTATCGATGAAAACCGAAGAAAACTCCAAGCGAGCGTAGATCAAATCGACATATAGAGAAGGATTTACTATGTCTCGATTTGACCTAAAAGAGGCTATTTAGTGGAAAATAGGTTTTGAAGGAATTCCTAGCCTCTAGGGTTTCTCAAACATGTATTATGATGAAGTGCACGGAATTAGAGAACCCTAAGAACCTATTTATAGACTTTAGAATCAATTAGATTCGGATTAGAGAAAAAATAGATTTTTACCTTCTTGTACCGGTACAAAAACAGGGCCATTACCGGTAATGCAATGACGGAAGATTTTTCTGCGAAGGGCCATTACCGGTAACGGATTGATGGCTATCTGGGGTATAGCAACTTTTTTGTACCGGTACAAAACCAATTTTATCTGGTATAACTTTGTATTTTCTTTGAAATTTCACTTTTCGAAAACTACAAAGTTCCGATACAATTTCTAATCCGTTATACAATGATTTTATGATTCTAATGCCTATAACTAAGTATGAATCACCATAACATGAATTAAACACTTACCTTGACGTCGTGATTCAACATGTCTCTTTTCTTCGAAGTCTAGGATTCTTCGACCATCTTCGATCCGCTCCAATCCTTCAAGACTCCGACTCAACTCACGAAACTTGCCAACACAAAATCCTTAACATGAAGACCACGACGAACCTGTCTAGATAAGGCTTGAAGACACGGTTCATTAGATCCATAAAAGCTGCCGGGGCATTAGTAAGCCCAAACGGCATAACAGTGAACTCGTAATGTCCATACCGTGATCTAAAAGCCGTCTTCGCCACATCCCCAGCGCAATCTTCAACCGATGGTATCCCGACTTCAAGTCTATCTTGGAATACACATTCGATCCTTGAAGTTGATCAAAAAGATCATCAATCCTCGGCAACGGATATTTATTCTTGATCGTGACTTTATTAAGTTCACGATAGTCCACGCAAAGACGAAGTGATCCATTCTTCTTCTTCACAAAAAGAACCGGTGCTCCCCAAGGTGACACACTCGGTCGAATGAAGCCCTTGTCCAACATATCCTGTAACTGTGCCCTCAGCTCCTTTAACTCTGCCGGTGCCATCCTATAGGGTGCCTTCGAGACTGGGGTAGTCCCGGGAGCGAGATCTACCACAAACTCGATCTCCCTATCAGGTGGCATGCCTGGTAGCTCCGCCCGAAACACGTCCGAAACTCCGTACCAGGATATCCTCGATCCTAGGGGTATCATCCTCACCCTCATTGCGATACGTGCCAAATAGGCTACGCATCCACGGTTGATCAGTTGCCTAGCTCGAGACGAACTGATCGACATCGCAAAAAGCGAACTCTGACATCCTCTAAACACCACCTCACTCTGACCCGGTTCTCTAAAAAGTAACAGTTCGATTAACACAATCGATGGTGGCGTAGTATCTAGCCAACCAATCCATACCCAAAACCACGTCAAAATCCCCCAACTTGCGCACCACTCGCAAATCCGCGGGCATGGTCCAAACTCCTACCCGAATAGGGCAACTGGGGCAATACTCTCGCACGTCCACAATGTGGTCGGGTACAACAATACGTCCAGGGTGTAGTAAAGGAACAAACTGGATGTCATGCAACTCGGCAAACAGCCGATCAATAAATGAATGTGATGCACCGGTATCAAATAATGCACGTACTCTAATGCCATCAAGTAAAATGATACCTGCCACCACATCCTCAGCTGTCGCTGCCGCCTCGGTCTGCGCGGCGTACATCCGCCCACTCGGCGCCTAACGTGACCCCTCGCTCTGGCGCTGGACGGTCGGCGCCCGATCGTGCGTGTCGACGGGGTTCCACCTGGCGGGTAGAGCCGGTGCCGATGCGAGAAGATGGTGCGGTGAAGAACCTCTCGGGCACTCGGTACGGATGTGGCCCTCACACTGCGGAAGCACCCTGCACGCCCGTGGACAACTGCGGCGGGTGGTGAGGACCACCGCGAGATCACACACGGGGAGGTCGGCGTCGGTCGGGTCCTCTCTCGGCCGACTCGGTGCGCCTCGAGGCTGCGGTGCCTCGGATGCTTCGGGGCCTCCTAGAGTGCGTCGCTCGCACCCTCGGCCGCGGGCCTCTTGCCCTTTTCCTTGTCCAAACCCTCGCCTCTCTCCTGTACCATAGCCGCGCCGCTCTCCACAGTGAGCGCGCGGTTCACCACCTGTCGGTAAGTCTGAAGCTCCGATGACTGCACGAACCGGAAGATCGACGGTCTCAGTCCACGCTCGAAGATGCGGGCCTTATCCTCGTCGTCCCGCACGACGAAGGGCACGCAATGCGAGCGAGAAAACTCCCTCTCGTACTCGGCTACAGATCGATCCCCCTGAGTCAGGCTGCGCAAACTCTGCTCCATCTGCCTCTTGACGCTGTCGGGGAAGTAATGTGACAATAGAAGTTCCTTGAACTTCATCCAGGTGATAGATGCCAAATCCGTGCTGGGGTTCTCCTGAATGTCCATCCACCAGCGGTAGGCCTCGCCGTCGAGGTGGTGGGTGGCGAGCCACACCCTATCCCGCTCCTCCACAAATGTGTCGCGGAATAGCTTCTCCATGTGCATCAACCACTTTTCCACAATCCGGTGGTCGACGTTCTCACCGTCAAAGATCCTGACCGCACTTCCTAAACTCCTTGAGGCGACCCATGAGTCGATCCCTCTCGGCTCCCGAGCCATAGCCGGAAATGCCGCCGCCACCGGTGATGCTCGGCGGCGGGGTGTCCCGGTCCTCCTCCCGGCGCTCAACTGCCGGTGTCGTCTGGTGTGAGCCGGCCGCGGGGGACTGCGCCCGCGGTAAGTCAACCTCGGCTGGTGCTGGCGGTGAAGGGGTCTGAGCCTCCCTCGCAGCCGCCTGCTGCAATAGAAGATCCTCCATGCGCTTCATGCGCGCTTCCTGTCCGTGGGCCGCGGTCGCCTGGCTGCGTCACCAATCGTGAGGGCCGCCAAGCGGCCCCTCAGCTCACGGACCTCGCCGGATCCAGAGGTAGCGGAGGTCTCGACCTCTCAAAAATTGCCGCATTATCCGCTCCAACGATTTCGAGCGAGTTATCGGCATCACCACTACAACATCATAAAAGCGCAAGTTAGTAAGCTCACGCAATCGCATCCCCGCTCATGCTATAAATACCCAAATCATGCGAAAGTAATGAAGTGTCATTTACTACTAACTCCGATGTTACGTTGTCGGCCGCCAACGTAACCCTCCACGGTTAGAAGTTATACACTTCTATCCAACTCTACTCACTAGAGTTATTCAAGATACCCAATCTTAATACTTTCGCTCACAAGTTAAATAGACCTCGTCTCTCACGAGCCTATATCCTATAGTCCAACCTGCCTAAGGTTTGCTAGGTCCACAAGAAGACTCAACCCTAGGCTCTGATACCAATTTACTCTGTCACGCCCGGGACCCGGCGGAAGCTTGCGCGCGTGCCCGGACCCCCAGTATGTCTACAACATACAAGGCGTCTAACAAAAACGATAAATAACCAACAAAATAAAAAGAATCTAGAAGTATCAGAGCAGTATAACAACTAGAATTCTAAACAAATAAGCTTACAATAAGTAGATAAAAGAAAGGACCATAATCCACTAAGAACTATAAAAGAGAGTACAACGAAAAGAAATCCAAACACCACTATAACCAAGTACATGGTAGTCTCTACATAGGGATACAAAACTCTCTCAATCTCACCACCTACAAGGTGGAAAGCTGCGATAACTAGCTAGCGGTTCCCTTTCCACGATCCCTTGCCTCCGCCGGTGCCGAAGGCTCTGAAACACATTAGAAAAAGAGGGCGTGAGAACTATTAATTAATAGTTCCCAGTGGGCAGTGCGACTTGATTGCATGCTCCACTAGGCCCAAAACTAAGCAAGTAAGTATAAACGATAATAAGCGATAATAAGCGACATGTAAATAACATGTAAACTACTAAACACAATATCTCTACTTAGCACGAATTTGCATAAGTAAGCTATTCTAAGCATGAATAGAAAGCGTTATAATTAACATGAAGTTCCCAACTTGATAGTAAAAGACTAAGTTTACTATTCTAATCAAGATATATAATGTCCACAAGTGATAGTAAAGTGTTAAAGTTTACTATTCTAGTCAAAGTCCACGTTTTCTTTAAACTACATTAAGTTTAAGTACAATAAGATCAACCCGAAGGCGATATGGCCGATGCCCACCCGAAGGCTGCCTAGCCCAAATGCCGAGCCTAATGGCCCCGTAGTAGTCAACATTCCCATCCTAGGTATGAGACTGTCCCACGGCAATCCACTTCGGCGCCCAATCCCGCACGGCGAATACAAGAAACGCGTTGGCCAACTCACGGATCTTAGGCTTGTAGGAGCGACCCTCACAAGCATGTGCGAATGAGCACAATGGCATATAGTCACAAAACTCGTCACAAGTTCCAATTCGTCATGTCTCTAACATGGAATGTACAAGTGTCCAAAGGCCTATCTCTATGTCATCATGTCTCTAACATGGGAATAATAGATGTCCAATGGCCTATGTCAAGTCTCTATGTTGCAGTTTCATAGTTTTCTAAGTTAAGTGCCGCTTGATGACACTTAAGCTTTTCTAAGTTCCAACACAAGTTTAATGTTCTCAATTATATTAATTAAGCTACATAAACATGAATGGCACACTCCCAGGTGCCCACAAATCCCACCCTCACATGCATGCTGTTTAACCCCGAAAGCTCTACTATATAGAGTGAAAATTTTATCATACATGAGGCATGCATTTTAAGTGGTTCAAAATTCATAATAAATCTATTTAGCATGAATATGCATTCAAAATAATTAAATCAAACCGAATAAGCACTTAGGAGCCATTTGCTCCTATGCTCATGAAGCCAAACCCACCAAGTGCGAAAAGTGTTGCTCCGAACCGCTAACGAAGCTTCGATAATCACTCCTAGAGTCCTAAAAAGCACACCCTAGGAGTTACAAGCTAAGAAGATAAACCTTGAGTTCACACTTTAAGGATTTCGACAAAAGGTTGGAGAAAACTCACCGAATGCGAAGGAAGTGCTCTTGATCTCCAAACGGGAGTTAGAGTCCTTCTAATCCAACCTAAATCAAAGTTCTAAACCCATCAATTAGGTCCCAAAGGCCCTAAATCGAAAATCTCCAAATCCTAACCCTAGAATCCCATTCTAGGGTTTCATCTCACAAAAACCCACAAAATTCAAAACTAGAGAAAAGAGATCATTCACATACCTCTAAGAAGCTCGACACCAAGCTCAAAAAGCCCTAGGCTTGAAGCTTGATCCATCACAAAGCTCCAAAAGGCAAGCTCCAAGCTCCAACAATGGTGGTAGAGGCTCTATCAAGCAAAAAGAGCAAAAGAGAGGGTTTTAATCCTCTAAAAATCCAACCTAAACCCTAGAAAACACAAGGAGTAGAGAGAGAAGCTCCTTACCTCCTTCTCTTGTTCTCGACAAGGAGAAGCCCTAGGGGCAAAGGGTGCTATATTAGAAGCAACAAAATGCTAAAAACCCCCCCAGCTTTAAACCAAATCGCCAGTCAGACTCCAGACAAGCCATCCCATACCTAAGACATGCACTGCGAAATAGCCAAACCCGAGGCTCGGGTTGGTCGCCTCCCCCATCCCATACCGACAGTAATCCACCCTATACAGTATAGCAACAATGGCCGTCAAGATAGCAACCAAGGCCGCACTGCGTACAAGCCCTCCAGAGTCAAACCCGAGAGCAACCTAAAATCCAAATTTTTGGACTTTAGTGCTTGGAATTCATCCACTAACCTCGGTGCTCGTGCCATAGGTCGGAACACAGTCAACGACCCTCCAGAAAAATCTGGAAAAGCTCCAAACTCAAGTCAACTACTCGAACTCCGCAATTTGCGCAAGTCCAGTATGTTACACTACGGGAATAGGTCCCTACATAGGGAGACCGGTCCCCAGGCCAGAAATCTGCCCAGTCTGGCAGATTGCAAATATGCAATTTCGGTGGGTTTAGTTGTAATTGTAGCAACATGTGATATACCATCACCTTCCCCTCTTCACAACCACTTCACCCTAAGCCTATTTTCCCTCATTCCTCTCTTTCTCTCTCTAGAAGCTCATTTCTAGAGCAAGGAGAAGCTCAAGAGGAGGCTTTGGAGGAGATTCCTAGAGGATTTGGAGGTGTTGAGCTCTCCTACAAGGTGGACTTGGGATTGCTCTTGGGCTAAGGTGAGTTTTGGTCAAGTAGAGTTCTAGGGTTTGTATTTAATCCTAGATTTTTGAAGTTTCTAGCTTGTTTTCTAGTGTTAGAAGACTACTAGAGCAAAGAACACCATGGAAAATCCATGGAAGCTCAAGTGCTCCTATGGTGGTTGGTTAGGGTTTGTATTAGATGCCATGTAGATGGTTCTAGTGGCTTAAGAATGGTATTAGGATGCTTCCTAGTTGATTCTAAGCTATCTTTTGTTTGTGGATGAGATCAATCTAGGAGATATCCTAATATAGCATTGTTTTTTTTTAGAGGAACCCAATATAGCATTGTTAGGATTTAGAAATTGGAGCTTTTGTCCTAGGTCGTTTCCGAGGCAAATTGACCTTATGGAAACCTAATTGGGGGTATCCCCGACGCGGGACAACGCCGTTGGTCGAAACGAGAGTGGCTAAGTAGAGCTACTTAGTAAATTAGCCTGATTTGGGCTCTATTTAGAGTGCAGGTCGCGAGATAGGTGTCGAAAAGTCACGAGATTCGAACCGCAAATCCATTACAATATTTAAGAGGTGGGGGGTGCATTCCGGAATCGTTGGATTTCCTTCTATGTCTGTTTCACTTTTGTTGAGCATAATATGTATATGATATCCACACATGATAGGGTAGTTGGTAAATGTAGTATGGTTGAACCTCAATACTATGCTTCTAACGTAGTTGAACTTAGTGATTGAAATGGAACCATTAGAGACATGTGAACTAGTACCCTATACTTGTGTGAATGTGAGATTGGACTATGATTATAGTAAACAAAGGTGACATTGAACATAGAGACAAGATTGGCATCAAGATGATAATAGTTAAACATGGTTTAACCCTAGTGGCATTATGGCAAGAGTGACAATATTATGATAAGGTAGAAACCTATCATTGACATAGTGACATTGTGACTAGTGGCTATGAATCCTCAAGTTGAGGGTTGGATCCATACTCATAATAAGTTTTGGCTTGAGGGAGGTAGCTCCCCTCGGCGGTGCGTTCGAACGGTCACCACGAGGATCGTGGCCCCGAGACGGTCCCTCGGGTCTTGCAGGCTTAGAGCCTCCCCAAACAAAAGGGATTTTGGGTTATGAGTTATTGGGGTTAACATTGTTAACCGGTAAAATTGGGTAATGAGCCAAGAAAGTAAAGTAAATGGCATGCATGCATAATCATCCATATTTGATTATCTATCTATTGACAACTTTCTTGCAGGCATAGTGTTAGCATTTAGTATGGTTACTATTTCTCTTCCTTTGAAATACTTATGCCTAAATAGACCTAATGGGTAAGTCGGCGGGGTCGGTTGCCGAGCCCACTGGAAACTTCGTTGTAGTTCTCACACCACTAACCCTACAGGTCCTAGCGCGAGCGGGGCTGCAGAGGACCGGGGCAAGGGTATTGCACCATAGCTAGTGGCCACCGGAGTTTTGTATTAGACATTCCCTTTTTGGTATACATGTATCAACTTTACTTTGTTGATTTAGAATTACAAATTGTAAACAATCATGTATTTTCAGGAGAATGGCAAACATGTAAAAGATGTAATGGTTGAATGAAAATGAATGTAATAGTTTTAGCTTACTAGTATTTGGTTTAAATCTAATCAAATATTATGTATGGTTGTATGTTATAGTTTAGAGCTTTTGCTTCCGTTGTTGCTTGCCTTCGTGCAAGTCTAGTATAATTGCAAATCTCTCTCTTTGTTTGCTTCATTATACTTGTTATCAGAGCCTTAGGCTGGGGGAGGCCCTGTCCGTTCGGCGTCTGTTGACGTGGCCCAAACCCGACCAAAGAGGCAGGAGGTGGGACGTGACAAGGGGATTCACCTGCAAACTTACGGAGAAATTTAGAATAAGCTAAGTCATTGAGGTCGAAATGAGCCTCAAAATCAGATACACCGTCAAGATTATAGGCCATGGAAAGGGTAATGCCATGAGGACGTAAGCCAACAATGGCGGCTACATTGAAAAGGGTTGGGGTAAGAGGGCCCCCTCTGAAAAGAAAAACGTTGTAGACAGGGGACCAAAAACAGAGAGCAGAAGCTAACAAAAGGTTATCGGCTATAGGAGGTTGCCTCGATAATCGAATAGCTTCATAAATCCCAATCTCCTTCCAGGAATTGCCATAAGCAGTCTCTACCCGATCCAACCAAGTCAGATATGCATCTGAGACGCTCGGCCAAGTCCGAAAACTTTTTCCTGTTGAGGCCGAGGGATACCAGGAGTGAAGATGAATTAAGTTAGCCATTAGCGGAAGACCTTCGCTGGAGAAAGAAAAATCATCAGGAGTTGGATCTTGGGTAAAAGAAGGTACCAAGATAAATCTAGCAGGGTCTGAGGGAAGATACGATTAGAGCAAGGTATAATCCAGTGAAAGGCGAGTAGGTAACGGCGGAAGCGGCGCCATTACTCAAAGCAAGGAAAAACACAGAAAGGGAAAGCAAAGAGCGGCAAGCGAAAGACTTCGACAGAGAAGACGAAGAAGAAATGAAAAAGACTTGGAAAGACAAACGAAATGAGAAGCTTGGTGAAGAAGGAAGAGGGAACCGTCTCGTCGAAGCATCGTATTGAAACGAATTTCGAGGCCGGCTATAATGATGAATAGACGGCGGCCATTAAGAGGACATAATTAATGCCGCATATAAGACAAAAATCGAGAGCGAATCAGGACCGCGAAGGAAGAATGAACGGCCAAAATCGAGTCGTACACTGGGTCTCGCATTGCATCAGCCACTGGCGCAGAGGATTTGAAATTGATTGGATCGAAAAATATGACTCGGATCACGCCTTTTTTCGAAGCAGTGGCGGGATTTTGACGTAAAAGGAACCGAGCAATCATGGTAAAATCGTGCCAAAAGGTGAAGGCATTGAACGCCGGCTACGAGCGTCGTCTTTCGCCGATGAGGCAATTGTTGAGCCAATCCAGCGCGGACAAGCTGGTAGACCAGGTCCACACCAGGACAACGGTTTCAGTAGTGCACCGGGAGTATATCGGGAGCACCGGGAGGAGCACAAACCGCACTACTAAAGGAGTTATAGCAACCGTAAGCAGTTGCAAACGGTTCCGATCGGCTGGAGGTGGTCTGAAATATCAGGAGATAATGACCGATCATGCAAGGGCTATAACCGACTCAGGGGCGATTCTATAAATAGGCACATGATACCCTAAAAAAGAATCTGTCACGCCCCGGGTCATTTTAGAGTATAAAAACAGCGGAATTTTTTTTTTTTTTAACCCTGACCCCCAAGGACGTACCAGACCTGCCACAAATACAGAGAGACCACTGGACACACGGACAGAGTCTCCCCTGTATTTGCACAGCATCGCACAAGTACAAAGAATGAAATACAGCCAAACAACCACAACCAAGTGTACAGATATTTATTCCAATCAACATACACATATTCACACCATTCACCACAGGTTCATTCACATTTACCTTTGCATATAAACGACATCTATCTTTTAAAATGTTTCCTACCCGGAAACTAGTTTTGAAATACTAAGTTATAAAATCCTCGATAAAACCTTTTAAAAATGGTTTCCCACACGGAAACCTTTTTCTTTTGAAAACACTACCACGAGGGGTAGAAAACCATTTTATATTGAAATTCCAAAAACCAATATTATATTCCAAAACCAAACGATATTTATAATTCCAAAACAGTATTAGAGAGACTGAACCATATACAAAGCTAATTACTTAATCAAATAAAGTAAGTTGTAAGGTAAACAAACCACGGGTCGGGAGCTACTACGCGTGCTAGGTACGCTCCTCTCCTGTCGTCCCACTAAAACCTGATGAAACACCTGAAAAAGAAGGCGAGGGTGAGAACATGTAAACATGTCTCCCCTCCCGGATACCTCACGGAGATAGACACAAGAGGAGATAATAGTAGTACAGTAGCTATGATAAACAAATAAACGGGAGAGATACACAGATATGAAACAACAGCTACTGTAAGTATGCGTCAACAGGTATAGAAGCTCAAAAGTACCCAATTTGAACCAATGCTCTCTTGGTCAGCACTGCAGACCTCAAGCCAAGGCCCCTACTACTCTCCTAAGCATATACCCCAGCTCAAAGCTCCAAGGGCTCACGGGTCGGTCCGCTGTCGAACCACTTTTCCGGAAAAGAACACCCTCACTTGCGGTGGATCAGACCGCTGGTGTTCGTGAAATGCGATGAGTACGTATCGGGCGATCAATGTAGATATGCTCAAAGATCATCCATCGGCAACTAGCCGACAATCCTGCCCCCCAGGGCCCATCGACCACGTGGGTCGTCAAGTAACCAGAAGAACCAACCAGGTACCAAGTACTGAGTGTGACTGACCAAATAGGTCCCAAGTACAGAAAGTGACTGACCAACCAGGTCCCAAAGTATGCAAAGTAACTGACCAACCAGGTCCTGAGTAGAGAAAGAAACTGACCAACCGAACAACAAGGTCACTGAGTACACTGAAGTAAACTGACCGAACAGGTCACAGATGTCATAGGCTGACAAGAAGTAATCTACTCTACTCCTACACATGATACTAAACATGAAAACACTGAGTAGAGTAATACTGTAACAAACAGGTGGAAGATATATCTAGGATAAACGATATAAACAGTAAGGGTGGAAGGAACGTCACCAGCGTGTACCACTGTACGGACGTCGGATCGAAGTACCCACCTGTACGACTGTCGCGTCTGTCTCCTGACTGCAAAAGAGTGTCAACCGGACCTAAGGAAGGTCCACTGGGTTAGTGTCTAACCCACCACTAATAAACACTGACACCACATCCCACAAACTAATCCCACGGAGATTGGTTTTCCAAAACCAATTACCGTAACTCGCCGGAAGTCCCGTAAACCGCACCGGGACTCCGCCGGGACCCACGAACAGTCCCGGAACGCAACGACTCATACCAAGAGTCACCCGCTGCCACCAAAACACTTATTTTAGTGTGACTTGGCAGCAAACACAGAGCAACACTACAATACAATTATCGTCGGATAATTGTACGAATACGGGTTCCCGGAAGTGTCTATTTCGACACCGGAACCTACCGTCGCTCACCCGTCATTTCTAAACCCTCAAAATGACGCGGGTGATCAGCCAACAAGGCTCAGCGACACTACAACAACTCGCGAGGCAACGTCGGAAGAATTCCGAACCAAACCCACGTTCCGTCGGCGGATTTCGCCGAGAAACGTGCCGAAAATCATTTTATGATCTCCACGAGGGCTTAGGACCTTGGACAATCAGTCCAGAGGTTACCCACAACCCACGCGTTCTGCCACCAGCAGCGAGAAGGCGTACAATTGCGTAAAAACCCTTCACGTTACACAAAATCGCATTATTTCATGCGATTCCTGGGGTTTTGTGGTCCGACAGAGTAAACCGAAGGTCAAACAGACCAACCAAGACACTTGCTGAAAGGTCTCGGCGTGCCGGAGACCGTGCTCACCTTTCGGAGCAATTTTGGACACTTTAGAGGGCGCGGGAGCGACACGAAAATCTGAGAACAGCGCGCACTACACGAAAAAATGCGTATATCTCGTTAACCAGGGATTCGCTGACCCTAAATAAGGTGAGCACTGTGATCTTCATCGACAGACGATCACCGTGCTCCTCGGAGGCACCGGAACAGCCTCGGGTCGCCGGAATAGCGCGCGCAAGCAGAAACAGCAGCCAAAAAGGCTCGAAAATGGCCGACATCGCCAAATCAGCGAAACGGAGCATCTCCGACAGAAAATAAAGTGAGCACAATGATCAGTGATCTGTCACGATCATCGTGCTCCCTTCGGTAGAGGTCAGGGAGGCCCCGATTGCTCGGAATAGCAAAACATCCTATTTAAGCTCTATTTCAAGCCTTGGCCGGAGCAAGCCAGCTCCGGCCGCTTTCCGGCGGCATGGCGGCAGGCACGACAGTCAGGGATGGATTAGGGGAGGGTAAGGAGCGTGATGCTCACCATGAAGGGCGGCGGAGAGCGGCGGCAGCGACGACGGAGCGATGCCCTAGCTCCCAATCCGAGGAGAGCTCGGACGGCGAGGAGGCTCCGGCGGCCGGCGCCGGTGGCCTTCGGGTGCGGCCGTCCGAGGTAGGTCGGCGCTCGGGCTAGCCGGCGGCGAAGGCGGTGACGACCCGCGGAAGCCGCGTGCGCCCGGACTCGGCCCGATTTGGCCGCGAGTGGCCGCAGGGGCCAAAACGGCGCCGGCGGCGTACGGACGGCGGGGGCCGGCGCAACGACGCCGGGAAGGCGCAGAGTCATCCAAAGGCGTCGGCGGCCCGTGGAGGCGGTGCGGGACCGAGACGCGGCGGTCCAGTGCGCTCGGCCGTAGGGCGCCGGATCACGACGGCGGCGCACAGGGGATGGCGGCGGCCGGCACAGCGGGTCGACGGAGGTCGGGGCTGCTGCCAGAGGTGGTGCCCGAGGTTATGTCCACCCAGACTGGTTCCACGACAGAGATGGTTGGGAAAAAATGATAGAGGGGTGGCCGGGTTCCAATTTTCCGGCGGCCGGGACACCTGCCGGCGACCGGGGTGCTCGCATGGGTTGGGCAGGGACCTGCTGAAACTATTTAGGGCACAGTTGGGGGTCAAGGTCGGCCAGATCTAGGGTTTCGTGCAAAGAAACCCTAGATGCTAAATATATACAAGTGGACTAATTGCAGAAAACCCCTCCAATACAGGATATTTAAATTTCAGCCCTTGCCAAGGCGTGCAAATTGCGCGTACATACCTCCCCGTCCGATCTCACGCGATTCGGCACATAAAATATCGCAACTTTTGCGAATTTATCGTCTTGCCATTTCCGACCTCTCCTCGATCAACTCATAATTTCCACAGATCCGTCCATCCGATTCGCAAACGGATCGCACCAGTACGATCAGCACATCGAAGACATCAAACCCACAATTTTGGTTTGCCTCGATCGGTCACGGATTCGCGATGAAACCCGTCCGCTCTCCAATGATCCGTTTTGCCAACATCGACCCCTTAGCGATCATCTTGCAATATCTGACGATCCACTCGTCAGATTTGCAAACGGATTGCGCCATCGCGTTCAGCACATCGAGGGCGTCGAAACTACCATTTTGTTTCATCCATTTTGGTCGCCGATTTGCGACGGAACCCATCTGCTCTCCATGAAACCATACAATATACATATATCGATGTGTAAACTGGCGTAACGTGAACTCGCCCCTGTATTGGACTTCCTTGCTATTTGTAGGGACCCCAACCATCCTCATCCATACTCTAGATCACCTGCATGGAGTCCGAGGAGTTTCACTTTGCGAGAATAGCAAGGTGCGGAAACCCCCATTTCGCTAAAACTCCTTTTTCTCGAAATTCGTGCATCGGATCAGGAATCCGTCATTGCCATTGGTTCCAGAATAGCTGAACCGGTCGAAACGAGCTATTGGACTGCTATGATCAGAGTCCGATACGCGTCCGAAGCCAACTCTCCTCCGCGGCTTCACCGAAAAACTGAAGTTACTATTCACTTAAGTCAAACTTCATAATCGCGTATCTTCTCCGTTTTAACTCATTTTCTCCTGAAACTTGACAAGTGCTTATGTAATTAAATTACACACATAAACATCGTCAACAGAGAGTCAAATGGCACAGTCAAAATTTCAGTCTTTACAGAATCTTTTCCCCTGCGAACAAAAGACCACCCTTATTTTACCGCATTTTACTTTCCTGCATTTACTGCATTTTTCTAGGAGTAGTTTGCTAAAGTAGAATCCTGGAGTCTTCTGCCCCACGGGCATCACTCTGTTGTAGACTAAACATCTCTTATTGTACTTTTGTAACATACTGGACTTGCGCAAATTGCGGAGTTCGAATATTTTACTTGAGTTCGGAGCCTTTCCACACGTTCTGGAAGGTCGTTGACGGTGTTCCGACCTATGGTTCGAACCCCGAGAACGATGGTTTTCAACTTAGCACCAAAATCCAAAAAGACGAATTTTTGGTCAGCTTTCGGATTGAGTTTTTTGGGCTCTGTACTGGTACACTCGTGATGGTTGTACCGGTACAGCCATGATGGCTATACCGGTACACTTTGAGATTTGTACCGGTACACCTAGTCGAAATTCGAAAACCCGAGGCTCGGATTTGCTGTTTTTGCAGGATTTGTACCAGTACACTTGCCCGTGTACCGGTACACTTGCCCGTGTACCGGTACACTTTGGCAGATTCTTAGCAGTTTGAACTGCAGGGGGTTTTCTGCAATTGTAGTCCTTCTATATGTGTCCTCACGCCCCTAGGCACTCCCTGAGCTTGCCCATTGCGGTGAGAAAGGTAAGGGAGCCCTCTACACCCTCCCACTCCCTTTCTTTGATTTTGGTTGGATTTCTAAGAGATCAAACCTCTCATTTTGCTCTATTTTGCTTGTTAGAGCCATTTCACCGTGGTGGAAGCTTGGAACTTGGACTTAGAGATTGTTGAGAGGAAGATCTTCACTTCTTGTAGGTTTTGATCCTTGTTTTGGAGTTTCTAGAAGATAAGCAACCAATTTTTTCTTCTAGATTTGGGTTTTGGAGCTTTCTACTAGATGAAACCCTAGATTTTCGAAATTAGGGTTTTATTTAGGGATTTTCGATTTGAGGGCTTTGGGATCTAATTGATATGTTTAGAACCTTTGTTTAGGTTGGATTGGAAGGACTGTACCTCCCACTTGGAGATTGTGAGAGCTTCCTTTCGTGAGTTTTCCTTCCTTTTCTTGATGTGTTTAACGATTGAACTAATGGTTCATCTTTTGATGTTGTAACACCTCTAGCCTACCTTGTAGGGTGCTAGGAGGAAGAATATAAGCTTCGTTAGCGATTCGGGAGACCGAGCAGAACATTCGATGGGTTTGACTTCATGAGAATAGGGAAAAATGCCTCCTATGTGGTTATTTGGTTTGGTTTATTCATTTTGCATGCATATTATAGAATTATTATGAATTTTAGAATACTTAAAATGCATGCCTTATGTATCATGAATATTTCACTCTATGTAGTAGAGCATTTTGGGAATTTTTGCATGCATGTGGTAAGTATTCATGTTAGCAACCTGAAAACATGCCTCTTATGAGTAAAGTAGCTCTATTTATGTATTTGCAAACTTTAAACTCATGTTGGAACTTAGAAAGCTTAAGTGTCATTAAGCGGCACTTAACTTAGAAAACTATGAAACTGCAACATAGAGACATTGACATAGGCCATTGGATATCTAATGTATTCCATATTAGAGACATGATGACATAGAGATAGGCCTTGGACTTAGTTGCTATACTTTCTATGTTTTAGACATGACGACTTGGTACTTGAGACGAATCTTATGATTACTTGCTATTGTGCTCATTCGCATATGCTTGTGAGGGTCGCTTCCTACAAGCCGGCACTCCGGAGTTGGCCAACGCGATACATGTTCGTCGTGCGGGATTGGGCGCCGAAGTGGATTGCCGTGGGACAGTCTCATTCCTAGGGTGGGAATGTTGACTACTACGGGGCCATTAGGCTCGGCACCGGCTAGACAAATTCGGGTGGGTCTTCGAGCCGAATACCTTCGGGCGGGTTTTTAAACTTAATTAGTTTAATTGACATTGGACATTGACTAGAATAGTAAAACTTGACACTTTATGTCACGCCCCGGGGTCGGCAGGACCTTCCCCAAAGCGTGCCCAGACCCGCCATATGTCAACACATACAAGGCGTCTAACTAAAAACAGCGGAATTAAAACAATAAAAGGCTATAACTAGAATATCAGAGCCACAACAACCAACGCTAAAGAACAGGTAGAGAGAAATAAGGAAACTACATCAAGTACAACTGAAGTATAAATAAAAGAAGTCTAAAAGTAACATCCTCAAAATACACAAAAGTGGTGGTCTCTATACAAGGTACACTCTCCATCTCTCACAAAATAAAACAAGAGAAATGGTAGACCACCTATGCACGCGTCCTCTCCAACAGTCGCTAACCCGAGGCAATACTCTTGCCACGGTCCCGAGCCTCCCCCGATGCAGAAGGCACTGAAAGTAAACAGAAACAGAGGGCGTGAGAACTATAATTTATAGTTCCCAGTGGGCAATTACTGACCTGAACCATTGCACCACTAGGCCCAAAGAGAAGAGAGTAAGTAAGCGATATAAATGAACTTGTAAATAAAGCATAAGAAATGCTACCATAATCATGTTCCAAATATATATAGTCATAAGTTCTCGTTCCAACATATCGGATGTTATGTTTTACTTTAACCAACAAGTATACTGAAATATAATTAAAGCATTATCAAGTATACTATACAATCGAGCAAAATCCACATAATCCAACTACTAAGCCCTATCTAGTAGTGATTGTCATTTAGTATTGTTGAATGTCCAAGTTCAATTCTCTTTCACTAGGATTTACCATAGTAATCCAACTTGTGCCACCTAAGTACCGTGGTAGCCCAACATCCCCCGCAAGGGATGAGTCCGTCCCAACGGTCCCGTAGGTTTCTCAACACCGCACGCGCGAACGAATCGCGAAGGCCAACTCGAGTGCTTGGCTTGTAGGGAGCGACCCTCACAAGCATGTGCGAAAGAGCACAAATGGCAACAAGTAAAGTCAAGTCTCAAGTCCAAACCTCATGTCTCAATATAGCAATAGTGACTAGCAACCCTACGGTCTAGTTCAAATATTCTCATGACACTAGATTCTCTATGTCAAGTTCATTCACGAGCCTAATGCCGCTTGATGACATTAGCTCACTATTCTACACTTTTGATGCCAAGCCAATGCCGCTTAATGACAAGGGCTTTTCTCCTATGTCATGCATAGTTCTATGTTCTCAAACACATGTCAAAATTCTTCTTAAACACATAGTTTCAAGTTTCCAAATAGAATGCTACAAGGCTTCAGCTCTCACATGCATACGTCTCTACTATATAGAGTAAAATTGCATTACACATAACATATGTATCTTAAGCATTCTAAAATTCACAAATAAATCAAATAGTATGAAAATGAACTAATTTCCATTTAACCATAAGCAAATAAGCACCAATGAGAATTTCTCATTGTGCTAGGTGAGGCCAAACCCACCGTCGCTCCAAGCGTCGCTCCGAACCGCTAACGAAGCTTCGATTCCTACTCCTAGTACCCTACAAGGTAGATCCTAGGAGTTACAACCTCAAGAGATAAGTCTTGAGTTCAAACTTTAAACATCTAGGTTAAAGTCAAGAAATACTCACCTAAATGTGCAACAATCCTCTTAGAAATTCCAAAAGGAAGCTAGATCCCTCCCAAGGCAACCTAAACAAAGGTTCTAAACCATTCAAAAGGAATCTAAAAGCCCCAAATCAAAAAGCCCCAAATAAAACCCTAATTCCCAAAATCTAGGGTTTCATCTATAGAGAAGCAACCAAACTCGAATCTAAAGGAAATGGAGAAGTTGCTTACCTCTTAGAAGCTCTAATCAAGGCTCTAGAGTCACCAAAGTTGAAGATCTTCCTTCAACTAGCTCCCAAACCAAGCTTCCAACCTTCCCTCATGGTGGAAAATGCACCAACAAGCAAAAGAGAGAGAAGAGGGAGATCAATCCACAAGAAAACACCCAAAATCCAAAAGATTGCAAAGGGGATAGAGAGAGAAACTCCCTTACCTTTCTCTCCCTTGTTCTCAGCACAAGAGAGGAGCCCTAAGGGCTGGGGTGCTATATTAGAAGCAACAAAATGCCAATAAGCCCCTACAGTTTCGGATTTTGGAAACTGCCAGTTTGTACCGGTACAAACCCGTTTTGTACCGGTATAAACCCTGCGAGGCAGCAAACCCGAGCCTCGGGTCTGCCCAGCCGCTCATCTATACCGGTATAAATCTTGGCTTGTACCGGTATAGCCATCATTTTGTACCGGTATAGCAACAATTTTGTACCGGTACAAAAGCATGAAATTCCAACCCGAGAGCAACCTAAAATCCAGCTTTTTGGACTTTAGTGCTTGGAAATCATCCACTAACCTCGGTACTCGTGCCATAGGTCGGAACACAGTCAACGACCCTCCAGAAAATCTGGAAAAGCTCAGATCTCACATCTAACACTCGAACATTGCAATTTGCAAAGTCCAGTGCGTCACATTCACCCCTCCTAAAAAGAGGTTTCGTCCGCGAAACTCAAAATTAAAGTCATACCTCATGACTCCATCTGAAAGAGATGGGGATAGCGCTCTCGAAGCGCACTCTCTAGCTCCCACGTGGCCTCCCGCTCCTCGTGGTTGCTCCAAAGGACTTTCGCATAAGAAAGCTCCGGTTCCTCAACTTCTTCACCTCGCGAGCCAAAATCTTCACGGGTTGCTCCTCGAAGCTCAAATCGTCCCTCAGCTCCAATGGTGTAGCATCCAAAACATGAACTGGATCATGTATATACTTCCGGAGGACCGATACATGGAAGACATTGTGTACACCCGATAGGTTCGGCGGTAGAGCATGTCTATACGCTACCGGGCCCACACGCTCAAGAATCTCATACGGTCCAATGAAACGGGGGCTCAACTTACCCCGGATCCCAAATCTCCTGACTCCTCGGGTCGGCGAGACTTTCAGAAAGACATGGTCTCCAATCTGAAACTCCAAGTCTCGTCGACGCCTATCAGCATAGCTCTTCTGCCTACTCTGGGCTGTCAACAACCGCTCCCTAGCAATGCGACCCTTGTCCTCTGCTTCCTGGAGCACATCTGGGCCTAAAGCCAAACTCTCACCAACTTCACTCCAGTGAAGTGGCGATCTACACTTCCGTCCATAGAGTGCCTCAAATGGCGCCATCTTGATGCTTGCTTGATAACTGTTGTTATAAGCAAACTCAGCCATCGGTAGATGCTGCGACCATCCTCCCTGGAAGTCGATCACGCAGGCTCGAAGCATATCCTCGAGTGTCTGTATAGTACGCTCTGACTGCCCGTCACTCTGAGGGTGGAAAGCAGTGCTGAAGTCCAGTCGAGTACCCAAGGCGTCCTGCAGATTCCTCCAAAAGTGTGACACAAAACGTGTGTCCCTGTCCGATACAATCGAGGTAGGTACTCCGTGAAGTCGCACAATCTCATCCAAGTAAACCTGTGCGAGTCTCTCTCCAGTGCAAGTAGTATGGATAGGTATGAAATGTGCCGATTTCGTCAACCTATCCACGATCACCCAAATAGCGTCATGCCCGGCCTGAGAGCGAGGCAATCCCATCACAAGGTCCATGGTGATCTTCTCCCACTTCCACACTGGGATCGGTAGGCTCTGTAATTTCCCCGCGGGAACTCGGTGCTCAGCCTTCACTTGTTGGCAAGTTAAACATCTAGCCACAAACTCGCCAACGTCCTTTTTCATCCCGGGCCACCAATAGTGTAACTTCAAATCCTTATACATTTTGGTGCCTCCCGGATGTATAGCATAAGGTGCACGGTGTGCCTCTAGAAGAATCTCCTCTCTAAGTGTCGGTTCCGCCGGTACACAAATCCGCCCACGGAATCTCATCAAGTCACCATCGTCCACACTAAAATCACCGGTGCAACCATCAACCATTTTCGCTCGAACCCTTTGCAACTCCACATCAAGAGCTTGCTTTTCCTTTATCCTTTCAAATAAAGTGGGTTGCACCACCAAAGTCATCAACCTCATAGGTGTGTCGAGTCACTACCTCCAACTCTAACCGCTTCATCCGCTCGATCAACGGCGGTTGAGTAACTATCATCATCGCTAAGTTTTCCGTCGATTTCCTACTTAGCGCATCGGCCCACCACGTTAGCCTTGCAGGTGGTAAAGTATCGTCAAATCATAATCCTTGAGGAGCTCCAACCATCTCGCCTCAAGTTCAATTCCTTCTGAGTGAACAGATACTTTAAGCTCTTGTGATCCGTGTATACTTCACACCGCTCGCCATAAAGATAGTGGCGCCATAGCTTCAAAGCAAAGACTACAGCCGCCAACTCCAAGTCATGAGTAGGATAATTCCTTTCGTATTCCTTCAGCTGGCGTGAAGCATACGCGATCACCTTCCCATCCTGCATCAACACGCAACCCAATCCATTAAAGGAAGCATCACTATAAATCACATACCTCGCTCCAAAGAATCGGCAAGGTTAGGATTGGTGCGGTAGTCAATCGCCTTCAACTCTTGAAAGCTTCTCTCACACGCATCATTCCAAATGAACTTGGTGCCTTTATGCGTGAGCCGCGTGAGGGGAGTAGATAACTTAGCAAATCCCTCAACAAACCTCCTGTAGTAGCCGGCCAAACCAATAAAACTCCGTATCTCTGTGACACTCGTCGGTCTAGGCCAATCCTTGACGGCTTCAATCTTCTTGGGATCTACGGCTATACCTGATCCTGAAATCACATGGCCCAAAAACGCCACCTCTCTAAGCCAGAACTCGCATTTCTTCAACTTGGCATAGAGTCTCTTTTCCCGAAGCACTTGAAGTACAAGTCTTAAGCGTTCCTCGTGATCCGCATCACTTCGTGAATAAACCAAAATGTCGTCGATAAACACTACGACAAATCTATCCGATATGGCCCGAAGACACGGTTCATCAAATCCATAAAGGCTGTAGGGGCATTAGTAAGCCCAAACGGCATCACGGTGAACTCATAGTGTCCATACCGCGTCTGAAAGCCGTCTTCGATACATCCTCGGGCTTGATCTTCAATCGCGGTGATATCCCGACCGCAAGTCGATCGTGGAGGACACGCTTGATCCCTGAAGCTGATCAAACAGATCATCGATCCTCAGCAACGGATACTTATTCTTAATCGTGACTTTATTGAGTTCACGATAATCCATACATAAGCGAAGTGATCCGTCTTTCTTCTTCACAAAAAGAATCGGCGCTCCCCAAGGTGACACGCCTGCCTCACATAACCTCTATCCAAAAGATCCCGCAACCGTGCCTTCGCCTCTTTCACTCTGTGCCATCCTATAGGGCGCCTTTGAGATTGGAGTAGTCCCAGAACGAGATCTACTACAAACTCAATCTCCCTATCAAAGGCATTCCCGGTAGCTCACCGAAACACATCCGGAACTCCTCACCACAGAATATCCTCAATACTAGGGGAGTCCTCAACATCTCGGAGTGCAATACTAGCCAAATAGGCTATGCACCCACTACTAATCAACTGTCTAGCTCGAGAGGAGCTAATAGTCATCGCAAACAGCGAACTCTGGCATCCCTGAAATACCACTACCTCGTGACTCGGCTCTCTAAAAGTCACCGTCCGGTTCACACAATCAATCGTGGCGAAGTACTGGGTCAACCAATCCATGCCCAAAACTATATCAAACTCCCCGCGTTTGTGCACCACAAATAGGTCCACGGCATGATCCAATCCCCAATCCGAACCGGGCAACCACTACAACACTCTCGACATCTATAGAATGACCAGGTATAACAACTCGTCCCGAAAATGACAAAGGTGTCCTAGGGATGTCATGCAACTCGGCAAACAGCCGATCAATAAAAGAGCAAGATGCACCGGTATCAAATAAAGCACGAACTCGAATGCTAGAAATCAAAATGATACCTGCAAGCTGCCTCGGGCGGCATACAAACGCCCACTCGGGCCCTGCCGTGACCCCTCGCTCGGCCTCTGCGCAGAAGATCTCCCAGCCTGGTTGTCACGCCCCAAGCCCGCCAATTCGGTCGGATTCGGCGCGCCGGCAGACCGCCGAACGGACAGAGTCTCCCCTGTACGTCCAAGGCGTCGCAATCAATACAATACAAGAATGTTCCACACAGGAACTGATATCAATCAAGATTGCATAAGGAAGTATCAAGACATAAACACATCCTAAGCTAATACAAGCATTCAACCCAGTTTATAATTTTTACATTACATTATCCTTCAACTCCCTATTACAATCTAGTTTATTACAAATTTAATACATGCTTGTTCTATCCTTGCTTTCCCATTACCCCTAGGCTCTGCCGACTGGGGTACTTCTATCTCCGGTCTCTGGGTAGGGCGCTATCTACTGAGCTACGCCCTTGCCTCGCGCCGCCGCTGCTGCGCCACTCGCGTGGGTACCTGTACCCCCAAAACACAACACGGGGGTGAGAACTATTGTCCATAGTTCTCGTGGGTACGGTCACCCAAGAGAAAAGCTCGACCAATAGGTCTAAGGAGGCCCTGCAGATATGTTAGTCCAAAGAACATCTATAGAGAGATAATATGCAACTAACATAAAAACTGGCCTCACGAGATGCAATATGCAACCATTATAAGTAGATTTATTTATTCTACTACTATCTTGCCAACTAGTTCTCTATCAACTAGCTTCTAAGGTGTCTCATTACCTTAGGGTTTCATCACATTTACCACTAGCACTCAAGGTTCTTCTACCTTATTCCAGCTAGCCACCCGACTCGGCCACGAGTCAATCAACGGCGGATAATCCGCCCTCTGCCTGGCTCGAGGTGAAGGACCCTGTCACATACACCTCAGCTTACGGCAAGCCAAGAACCACATCGCCCAACGGTCCGCCCGAAGGTCCGTGCACCGTGGTCAGGGATCCGCCAGTGGGAGAGGAACATGCCGCATACACCCATAGCCAAGATTCCCTGATAGGGAGAGGAACATGCCGCATACACCCTAGCGCTCACTTTGTTCTTGCTTAGTCACAATCCTCGAAGTTCTTCCGGTGGGAGAGGAACATGCCGCATACACCCGCGGAACCAGAACTATCGAGCTCACAATTACTGGGATTCCGGAATCCATTCCACTTTGCTTGAGGGTTGGCCTTAACCCTCAAGAGTCGACCCACTAGGTCCATTGTTCTTTACATCCTAGGTCCACTTGACTCTAGGGTTCATTCCTTGTCACATAACCTAGATTGTCTTAACTCTAGGTTCAATGTCATTCTAGCTCGACCTAGGTTTACTCACACTAGGTCCATTGCCATCGTTGTTCAACCTATGTCCTTGACACTAGGTTCAATGCCACTCACCTAGATCCATTGACTCTAGGTTTACTATAACCCATGTTCATTACACTAGGTTAGATGCCACACTCCTAGGTCCATTGACTCTAGGTTTACTATAACCTATGTTCTTTACACTAGGTTAGATGCCACTCGATCTATATGTGCATTTAGTCCATGACTCACATTCTTTACTTGGCTCTCTTATGTCTATCAATCCACTCATATGCATGTTTCTATTTTGCTAAGCATGCATTCTTTTACTCTTCTAGCATCGAACTTTATGCTATTATCATGCATTTCATTCATTTACTTGCAACTACTTAGCATTTAACTCTATATCACTAACATGCATTTCTACTTATGCGTTATTGAACATGCATCAACAAGAGTTAAATGACTCTTAGACATACAGGCGACCTAGTCGCTTCGATAAACACACCCACCTTGGTTTTGCTCTCCGATTGCTCGTCGACACTTGCAATCGGCCGCCGCGCACCCGTGACCCGATTCGGCTCAACTCGTGCGCGACCAACCGAACGATCTCCGAATCTCGATCTGAGACTTCGTGCCGTTGCCCCACGTCTTCAAGTTGCCCCAGTTCCGTTTTCGTGAATTTAGGGCTCCTATCTTGCGTGCTGCGGACATCTGGTATGAATATATTAAGATATTAATATCTTTGCAACCGCTCGTCGGATCACCGAACCGAGCGCGCCAACGCGTTCGTTGTACCCCCAATTAGGTTTCTATGGGGTCAAATAAGATCAATCTCGTCTATTTCTAAAATCCCCATTTGGATGCCCTAGATGCTACTATAGCCAAATTCACCAAATCGATCTACGAAATGAGGAATACTCATCTTGCTAGCATGCTAGGGTTCCATAAATCCCAACTCTAGGGTTTAAGACCCACTACAAGGGGATCTACCATGAGAGAGAGAGAGGGAGAGCTCAAGCTTACCTCTCAAGAGCTTGCCCACTTGAGGGAGAAGGAGGAGATGGTCATCATCATCATCACCATCATCTTCTTCTCCATCTCCTTCTTTCTTTTCTTCTTCTTCTTCTTCTTCTTTTTCTTTTCTTCTTCTCTTCTTGTCGAACGAGAGAGAGAGAGAGAGAGAGGGAGCGATCAGAGTGAGGGAGAGAGAGAGAGAGAGAAGAGGTTTTATCCCTCTCTTTACAACTAACCCCATGCACAATTGCTATAAGGCCCCTCAACTTTACAATATTTGAAATGTACCCAACCGGGCATTTTCGGCTCGGGGGACCGGTCCTCCCTAACCCAGACCGGTCCCGGAGAGTCTTGCTCCACTTTGCGCACTGGAGACCGGTCTCCCCTTAAGAGACCGGTCCCGAGAGCTCGCTCTCGCGGACACCCTTTCCGGACCGGTCTCCTTTTCAGGACCGGTCCCCTCAGTGGACCATCGGCCTACTCCAAGGACTTAGCCAAATTTTCAGCTTTTTCCGTTTCTTCTCCGTTCCAACTCACTTTTGGCTCGTTTGACCTCCGATTCTTTTCAAATTGAACCGAGCCTCTCCACACATGATTTAAATCATGTCCACATCATTATCTCATCCGCGCAAGTGCCGGATTTGGCTCACGGCCCAAAGTAGTTTTTCGGGCTTCGTTCTCGCACGTAGTGCACCGAAAACACCCGAAAGCTTCCAGACTTCACCGGAACCACTCTTATGGCCTTCTAAGCCAACATACCTCGTAACTTCAAGACTTTAGAAGTTCGATATGTCACACTCTCCTCCTTAAAAGAGTTTCGTCCGCGAAACTTACTCATTTCCATCAACTCACAATCCAATTCAATTTATCGAGTAATTTAGGAGATTCCAATGCACTTTTTTTTTTTTTTTTTTTTTTCGGAGCGGCCTTTCACTAATTAGAATCATTCACAGGCCCATCACGAAGAATGTGAGACTAGTTTCACTCACATTTGCTAAGCACAACTTCAAAAGTGCATTACAACTCCGATAGACATTAGTGGAAGCGCAAGTCGACATTCAACGACCTCTCACGCTCCAACATCACTTGCAAACAGTTTGCAAGAAACTTCACCTTGCGTTTACTCATCTCATCTCGAGCGCACTATCCAATCACCCACATTGCCTAAAGCAACATCTTAGGAGCATCACTTAGTGGTGAGTGCTTCAATATCAACCGAATCTTGCTCCATCGTGAGATGGTACACTTTGGCGCATCTCGCCTCCATTCCGTAAAAGAGCATTATCCTCAATTGTCATGTGGCTTCTTCTATCGAAGTGTCTCCTAGAGACCACTTGCTTCAATTTCAATTGCCACGACTTATTCGGCTCCTTAGATGCGATCACTTACACGAACACTTCGCTCGCGAATCCTGGTCAACTCTTCGTTAGAGTTATCAACTCACCGCTTACCTCGGTCTCTACGGGTGGACCAATGGTCGCCAACTCTACGTCAGCCTATCGCTTAGACGTGTCTCAACTACGCTTAGCGTTCTCTCGTTAATGGCGTAGACCCAATCAGCACTTTCGGCGAAATTCTCACTTGGGAATTCGCACACACTCCAATCAGGAGCAATCAAGACCCCAAACCACACTCAACTCTCGGATTGGGTCACAACCGCACTCTCGGCGCATTATCGATCTTACGATCCGACACGTGGCATTTTCACGTTCTCGGGTCCAAGCTCGGACTACCGTCTGACCAAAACTCTCGCCCTACTGCAGTGCCGTGCCTCTCGCGGTGCCCGCCTAATGGGCCTGTGCTCCACAGTCCACAAATGGTCCAGGCACGGGTCGTCCCCAAGCACTACCCGCTAACGTCGTCCTACACGACATGCTCTATAGAGCTACGCAATCTATCGACTTCTTGGCACCTAGTGCAAGCCATCAGCCCCACGAGTGATCCATGGCCCGCTTCACACTTAGCAACGCTAAAGTGCTACTGCCAATCCACTCTCTACCGAATCGAAACCGCACTCTACGAGTACTGCACGGCGTTCCACGCCTCGTAGCGTTTACGCTAAGTCTCGCCTTTGGGGCGGATCGCGCCCACGCACCGCCTACTAAGCAACTTTTCTAACCCCACATGGAGGTATCGCTACGCCCACAGGCCAAATTCGCCGCTAACCAACTATTTCCTCAATAGTGGTTCTAACTCTGCCAGCATCCGCCGCTCGGCCTATGCACGAGCACCACTCGCCCACCTCAATTCGAGGTATCACTTGGCCTCACACGCGCGTACTCGGCAACTAGTCGATCATGCTCTCAACAGCGGTTCTACTTCCACCGTCGGTCTATCGGTACTACATCCGAAACATTCGGATTACTCGGGTATCCTCAAGTATCACGGCTTAACTCTCGCAATCTACTACTCGTTGCCTTGAGAGTCGCCGCACCACTTCGTCTCTACCACGAGTCTTATCTCTCGCCGCCCACGAATCACAACTAGCCATTTGCTAGTGCCACTTGGCTTTCTACCTGCTCTAGCAGGCGCCACACTTTCACACTGCAAGCATGCCCGGGTATCTCCTCTCACCCGTCACTAGGTCCCTACTATAATGATGTATCAATAGTAGCAACTGACCATTCAATGAATACATGCAATGCATTAACTTAAAATCATGCAGAAATTCTCGCTTGATTTAATTAACTCATACCTGCCCCGAAGTCATCAGCAGCAGATTCCACAACCTGGGTCGTAGGTCTGTGACCGCTTGACGCTCGCCGCGAACCCTCCGGTTGCTTGATCACCACACCCCGCTCTCCGGATCGTGCCACAGGCTGCACGTCCACACGTTGTCCGGGAGCGGAGAACATCGTCGCCATCATCAGGGTATGACTCTCGCCTTGCGGGCACTCATCCCGCGTATGGCCTGGCTGCCTACAACGAATACACCTTCCGTCACGCAGCGCACACCGCCGCTCCTGGTGGGAGCCACCACGAATCACGCATCCGAGAGGAGGATCGGGTAGAGGACGACCTTGAGTGGTGTCTAGAACTTGACTGACCACCCAAATTGCTCAACGATGGCCTCGCCCCTCCTCGCTCATGCTTACGAGATTCGCGCTCCTCACGCACGAAAGCCTCGCCATGTTCGGCCCACAATGCCCGGTCCAACACCTCCGCAAAAGTTGTGAGCTTAAGGATTTGCACCTTCTTGTAAATCCCGGTCCGAAGTCCATGCAGAACCATTCGGCCCTTTCCTTGTCGTCCCGCACCACATCCGGACACAATTCACGATACGAGAAAACTCTCGCTCGTATTCTCTCACGTAGCGGTCTCCTTGTTGCGCCTTCCGAACTTGTCCCGAAGCTTTCTCCTTTCGTGTCGGGAAGTACGTAGAAAATACCAACCCCGAAACTCATTCCATGCCATAGGAGGAGGCTAGGCGATCGATTTCGTCGAATGCCTTTCCACCACGCCTTCGCTGACTGCTTCAAGCAATGCACAGCTAAAGGTACCTTGTCCCGCTCCAAGGTGTGTAGCTCCTCAAAGAGCGTTTCCATAGAGTCAATCCACATCTCTACGATCCATGGATCGTCGTTCTCTCCATCGAAGATAGGCGGATCGAACTCCTTGAAGGCCATAAGGGCCGCCAAAGCCCGTTCCTTCTCTCCCTCCATTTCCACGTAACCGGAGTCTGCTCCCGAATCCGTCGCCATTCCCGTCGGCACACGGCGCGCTGCTACCGGCGCAGCCGCCGCAGCCTGTCGTGCCAACAACTGATGGAGCTCCTTGATCTGCTCCTCCTGTCGCAGCACTACGCCCATGAGCGTACTCATCTGCTCGCGGAGCACCGGGTCTCCACTCGCCTCGGGTTGCTCAGGAACACTACTTGTTCCCTCCCGCGCCGATCTGGGTGAAGATCGCCTACGCGGTGCCATCTTTTCCTGAAACAGGACAACTCGATTAACTCTCAACCTTGTAGGTCAAGCACGAAACAACTTAACATTGACGCAAATCGGGCGAAAGTCATGCAAGGGCATCTATTCTCATCACTCGGTTTCATGTTGTGTATACCCAACATGAACATCCTCGGTTGAGAATAAACCACACCTCGAGTCTACCTCTAATATCCGTCTTAGAGGTTTCTAACTCTTGACCCAATCGATTAACCTTTCGCCAATAGTCACAAGTCCTCGTCTCTCACGAGCCTTATTCTCCTATGGTTTACTATCCTAGGGTCTCTTAGGTTCACCTAAACCATTGTCCCATTCTCTAATTATGCTCTGATACCAACTAATCTGTCACGCCCCAAGCCCGCCAATTCGGTCGCGCGCCACAGACCGCCGAAGGGACAGAGTCGCCCCTGGACGTCCAAGGCGTCGCAATCAATACAATACAAGAATGTTCCGCACAGGAACTGATATCAATCAAGATTGCATAAGGAAGTATCAAGACATAAACACATCCTAAGCTAATACAAGCATTCAACCCAGTTTATAATTTTTACATTACATTATCCTTCAACTCCCTATTACAATCTAGTTTATTACAAATTTAATACATGCTTGTTCTATCCTTGCTTTCCCATTACCCCTAGGCTCTGCCGACTGGGGTACTTCTATCTCCGTTCTCTGGGTATGGCGCTATCTACCGAGCTACGCCTTGCCTCGCGCCGCCGTCGCGCCACTCGCGTGGGTACCTGTACCCCCAAAACACAACACGGGGGTGAGAACTATTGTCCATAGTTCTCGTGGGTACGGTCACCCAAGAGAAAAGCTCGACCAATAGGTCTAAGGAGGCCCTGCAGATATGTTAGTCCAAAGAACATCTATAGAGAGATAATATGCAACTAACATAAAAACTGGCCTCACGAGATGCAATATGCAACCATTATAAGTAGATTTATTTATTCTACTACTATCTTGCCAACTAGTTCTCTATCAACTAGCTTCTAAGGTGTCTCATTACCTTAGGGTTTCATCACATTTACCACTAGCACTCAAGGTTCTTCTACCTTATTCCAGCTAGCCACCCGACTCGGTCTCGAGTCAATCAACGGCGGATAATCCGCCCTCTGCCTGGCTCGAGGTGAAGGACCCTGTCACATACACCTCAGCTTACGGCAAGCCAAGAACCACATCGCCCAACGGTCCGCCCGAAGGTCCGTGCACCGTGGTCAGGGATCCGCCACTGGGAGAGGAACATGCCGCATACACCCATAGCCAAGATTCCCTGATAGGGAGAGGAACATGCCACATACACCCTAGCGCTCACTTTGTTCTTGCTTAGTCACAATCCTCGAAGTTCTTCCGGTGGGAGAGGAACATGCCGCATACACCCGCGGAACCAGAACTATCGAGCTCACAATTACTGGGATTCCTAATCCATTCCACTTTGCTTGAGGGTTGGCCTTAACCCTCAAGAGTCGACCCACTAGGTCCATTGTTCTTTACATCCTAGGTCCACTTGACTCTAGGGTTCATTCCTTGTCACATAACCTAGATTGTCTTAACTCTAGGTTCAATGTCATTCTAGCTCGACCTAGGTTTACTCACACTAGGTCCATTGCCATCGTTGTTCAACCTATGTCCTTGACACTAGGTTCAATGCCACTCACCTAGATCCATTGACTCTAGGTTTGCTATAACCCATGTTCATTACACTAGGTTAGATGCCACACTCCTAGGTCCATTGACTCTAGGTTTACTATAACCTATGTTCTTTACACTAGGTTAGATGCCACTCGATCTATATGTGCATTTAGTCCATGACTCACATTCTTTACTTGGCTCTCTTATGTCTATCAATCCACTCATATGCATGTTTCTATTTTGCTAAGCATGCATTCTTTTACTCTTCTAGCATCGAACTTTATGCTATTATCATGCATTTCATTCATTTACTTGCAACTACTTAGCATTTAACTCTATATCACTAACATGCATTTCTACTTATGCGTTATTGAACATGCATCAACAAGAGTTAAATGACTCTTAGACATACAGGCGACCTAGGCGCTTAAACACACCCACCTTGGTTTTGCTCTCCGATTGCTCGTCGACACTTGCAATCGGCCGCCCGCTGCACCCGTGACCCGATTCGGCTCAACTCGTGCGCGACCAACCGAACGATCTCCGAATCTCGATCCGAGACTTCGTGCCGTTGCCCCACGTCTTCAAGTTGCCCCAGTTCCGTTTTCGTGAATTTAGGGCTCCTATCTTGCGTGCTGCGGACATCTGGTATGAATATATTAAGATATTAATATCTTTGCAACCGCTCGTCGGATCACCGAACCGAGCGCGCCAACGCGTTCGTTGTACCCCCAATTAGGTTTCTATGGGGTCAAATGAGATCAATCTCGTATTTCTAAAATCCCCATTTGGATGCCCTAGATGCTACTATAGCCAAATTCACCAAATCGATCTACGAAATGAGGAATACTCATCTTGCTAGCATGCTAGGGTTCCATAAATCCCAACTCTAGGGTTTAAGACCCACTACAAGGGGGTCTACCATGAGAGAGAGAGAGGGAGAGCTCAAGCTTACCTCTCAAGAGCTTGCCCACTTGAGGGAGAAGGAGGAGATGGTCATCATCATCATCACCATCATCTTCTTCTCCATCTCCTTCTTCCTTTTCTTCTTCTTCTTCTTCTTCTTCCTTCTTCTCTTCTTCTTCTTGTCGAACGAGAGAGAGAGAGAGAGAGAGAGCGATTAGAGTGAGGGAGAGAGAGAGAGAGAGAGAGAGGGAGAGAAGAGGTTTTATCCCTCTCTTTACAACTAACCCCCTGCACAATTGCTATAAGGCCCCTCAACTTTACAATATTTGAAACAGCCCAAACTGGGCATTTTCGGGCTCAGGGACCGGTCTCCCTAACCCAGGACCGGTCCCAGAGAGTCTTGCTCCACTTTGCGCAGCTGGAGACCTGCCTCCCCTTAAGAGACCTGGTCCCTGCAGAGCTCGCTCTCGCGGACAGCCTTCCGGACCTGCCTCCTTTTCAGTGGACCGGCCCCCTGTGGACCATCACCCTACTCCAAGGACTTAGCCAAATTTTCAGCTTTTTCCGTTTCTTCTCCGTTCCAACTCACTTTTGGCTCGTTTGACCTCCGATTCTTTTCAAATTGAACCGAGCCTCTCCACACATGATTTAAATCATGTCCACATCATTATCTCATCCGCGCAAGCGCCGGATTTGGCTCACGGCCCAAAGTAGCCTTTCGGGCTCCGTTTTCGCACCTAGTGCACCGAAAACACCCGAAAGCTTCCAGCCTTCACCGGAACCACTCTTATGGCCTTCTAAGCCAACATACCTCGTAACTTCAAGACTTTAGAAGTTCGATATGTCACACCGGTAGGATGCGTAGGTGTCCCCGGCCGGAACTCCGGTGAAGCCGGTGTCAAGGCCGACGACGGTGTCGGTGCGCATCCCCTCGGCAACTGATCGAAGTGGCCCTCCCGGCCACAAGAGTAGCACCGCCCCGACCCCGCGGCACCGTCGGGGTGGTGGGGGCCGCCGCAAATCACACAACGCGGTGCCTGCCGTCGATCTGGTCCTCGGCGCTGCTGTTGGGTACCTCGTCCTCGTGACTGGCTCCTGGGGTACTTTGGCGGTTTCCTCGAGTGCGTCTGACTCGCACCCTCGCCGGCGGGCCTCTTGCCCTTACCCCGATCCAAGCCTTCCTGTCGCTCCTTCATCACTATCGCGCCCCGCTCCACAATGAGAGCGCGATTTACCACCTCACGGTATGTGCGCAGGTTAGCGGACTGCACAAGCCTATAGATAGAAGGCCTCAGCCCACTCTCGAAGATCCTGGCCTTGTCCTCGTCGTCCCGCACAACAAAAGGTACGCAGTGTAAAAGCCTGGTAAACTCCCGCTCGTACTCAGTCACTGTCCGCTCCCCCTGACGCAAGCTGCGCAAGTCTGTCTCCCTCTGTCGCCGCACACCGTCGGGGAAGTAGTGCTCGAGTAGCGGTCCCTTGAACCTCGTCCAAGTCATCGATGCCAAGTCGGTGCTCGGGTTCTCTGGATGTCCCGCCACCACCGATAGGCCTCGCCGTCCGGATGGTGAGTGGCGAGCCAAACTCGTCCCTCTCCTCAACAAAAGTGTCGCGAAAGAGCTTCTCCATATGCATAAGCCACTTCTCGACTATCCAATGATCCACGTTCTCGCCGTCGAATACACGTGGACTGCACCTCCTGAACTCATTGAGGCGGCTCATCAGTCGGTCTCGCTCTAACCCCTCAACCATCGTCGGAAAAACCGCTCCTCCTGGAGGTATCTGAACCGGTGGTGCCGTCGCCACCCTCTCCTGCCGTGCCACCGACGGTGCAGAATGTAAAGATCCGGGCGCGGGAGTCGGCGCCTCGGCGCTACCACCTCGGCCGGGCCGGTGGTACCGGTGCTTGGCCTCCTCGGCGCGCCCGCCGTGCGAAGAAGGTCCTCAAGTCGCTTCATCCTCTCGTCCCGTCGGCGCGCCGCCTCGCTGTCGGGCCGCCGTCCGCCGAGCCACAAGGTCCGTGAGGACCGCCACTGTCCTCAACTCGCGGACCTCGCCGGACTCGAAGTAGCCGAGGCCTCGACCTCTCAATGCGTGCCATGTTATCGGCCCCGACGGATTGGGAGCTAGTAATAGGCATCCACACTGCAACAACATAAAAGCGCAAGTTAGTAAAACCCACGCTATCGCAACCCCACTCAAAAACCCAAATCATGCGAAAGTAAAGAAGTGTGCTTTCTACTAACTCCCGATGTTACGTTGTCGACCGCCAACGTAACCCTCCGCGAAGCTAGAAGTTATACACTTCGATTAAACTCCAACTTTTTAGAGTTATAATAAAACCCAATCAAGTACTTTCGCTCACAAGTTATATAGACCTCGTCTCTCGCGAGCCTATTTCCTATTGTTCAACCAGCCTAAGGTTTACTAGGTCCTCTAAGACGTCACCCTAGGCTCTGATACCAAATTAATCTGTCACGCCCGGGCCTGGCAGACCTTCCCCAAAGCGTGCCTGCACCCGCCATATGTCAACACATACAAGGCGTCTAACTAAAAACAATGGAATTAAAACAATAAAAGGCTATAACTAGAATATCGAGCCACAACAACCAACGCTAAAGAACAGTAGAGAGAAATAAGGAAACTACATCAAGTACAGCTGAAGTATAAATAAAACAAGTCTAAAAGTAACATCCTCAAAATACACAAAAGTGGTGGTCTCTATACAAGGTACACTCTCCATCTCTCACAAAATAAAACAAGAGAAATGGTAGACCACCTATGCACGCGTCCTCTCCAACAGTCGCTAACCCGAGGCAATACTCTTGCCACGGTCCCGAGCCTCCCCCGATGCAGAAGGCACTGAAAGTAAACAGAAACAGAGGGCGTGAGAACTATAATTTATAGTTCCCAGTGGGCAATTACTGACCTGAACCATTGCACCACTAGGCCCAAAGAGAAGAGAGTAAGTAAGCGATATAAATGAACTTGTAAATAAAGCATAAGAAATGCTACCATAATCATGTTCCAAATATATATAGTCATAAGTTCTTGTTCCAAATATATATAGTCATAAGTTCTCGTTCCAACATATCGGATGTTATGTTTTACTTTAACCAACAAGTATACTGAAATATAATTAAAGCATTATCAAGTATACTATACAATCGAGCAAAATCCACATAATCCAACTACTAAGCCCTATCTAGTAGTGATTGTCATTTAGTATTGTTGAATGTCCAAGTTCAATTCTCTTTCACTAGGATTTACCATAGTAATCCAACTTGTGCCACCTAAGTACCGTGGTAGCCCAACATCCCCCGCAAGGGATGAGTCTGTCCCAACGGTCCCGTAGGTTTCTCAACACCGCACGCGCGAACGAATCGCGAAGGCCAACTCCGAGTGCCGGCTTGTAGGAGCGACCCTCACAAGCATGTGCGAAAGAGCACAAATGGCAACAAGTAAAGTCAAGTCTTAAGTCCAAACCTCATGTCTCAATATAGCAATAGTGACTAGCAACCCTACGGTCTAGTTCAAATATTCTCATGACACTAGATTCTCTATGTCAAGTTCATTCACGAGCCTAATGCCGCTTGATGACATTAGCTCACTATTCTACACTTTTGATGCCAAGCCAATGCCGCTTAATGACAAGGGCTTTTCTCCTATGTCATGCATAGTTCTATGTTCTCAAACACATGTCAAAATTCTTCTTAAACACATAGTTTCAAGTTTCCAAATAGAATGCTACAAGGCTTTAGCTCTCACATGCATACGTCTCTACTATATAGAGTAAAATTGCATTACACATAACATATGTATCTTAAGCATTCTAAAATTCACAAATAAATCAAATAGTATGAAAATGAACTAATTTCCATTTAACCATAAGCAAATAAGCACCAATGAGAATTTCTCATTGTGCTAGGTGAGGCCAAACCCACCGTCGCTCCAAGCGTCGCTCCGAACCGCGAACGAAGCTTCGATTCCTACTCCTAGTACCCTACAAGGTAGATCCTAGGAGTTACAACCTCAAGAGATAAGTCTTGAGTTCAAACTTTAAACATCTAGGTTAAAGTCAAGAAATACTCACCTAAATGTGCAACAATCCTCTTAGAAATTCCAAAAGGAAGCTAGATCCCTCCCAAGGCAACCTAAACAAAGGTTCTAAACCATTCAAAAGGAATCTAAAAGCCCCAAATCAAAAAGCCCCAAATAAAACCCTAATTCCCAAAATCTAGGGTTTCATCTATAGAGAAGCAACCAAACTCGAATCTAAAGGAAATGGAGAAGTTGCTTACCTCTTAGAAGCTCTAATCAAGGCTCTAGAGTCACCAAAGTTGAAGATCTTCCTTCAACTAGCTCCCAAACCAAGCTTCCAACCTTCCCTCATGGTGGAAAATGCACCAACAAGCAAAAGAGAGAGAAGAGGGAGATCAATCCACAAGAAAACACCCAAAATCCAAAAGATTGCAAAGGGGATAGAGAGAGAAACTCCTTACCTTTCTCTCCCTTGTTCTCGACAAGAGAGGAGCCCTAAGGGGGTGCTATATTAGAAGCAACAAAATGCCAATCTTTTTTGAAATCATTAACTTTGTACCCAGACAAACCCGTTTTGTACCTAAGATAAACCTCGAGGCAGAAAACCCGAGCCTCGGGTTTGCTCACCGCTCATCTATACCTATAAATCTTGGCTTGTACCCAGATAGCCATCATTTTGTACCGGTATAGCAACAATTTTGTACCGGTACAAAAGCATGAAATTCCAACCCGAGAGCAACCTAAAATCCAGCTTTTTGGACTTTAGTGCTTGGAAATCATCCACTAACCTCGGTACTCGTGCCATAGGTCGGAACACAGTCAACGACCCTCCAGAAAATCTGGAAAAGCTCAGATCTCACATCTAACACTCGAACATTGCAATTTGCAAAGTCCAGTGCGTCACACTTTACTATTGCATTATGAACATTGGACTAGTTGGTCATATTTCCTATTCGTGTTTAGAATAGCTTTCTTACTTATGCACATTCATGCTAAGTAGAGATATCATGTGTAGCAGTTTACATGTTTATTTTACATGTCTTTTTACCGCTTTTATTTTACCACTTACTTGTTTAGTTTTGGGGCCTAGTGGCGCATGCAACTGAAGTCAGTAATTGCCCACTGGAAACTATTATTTAATAGTTCTCACGCCCTCTGTTTCTTATATGTTTCAGAGCCTTCGGCACCGACGGAGGCACGGGATCGCGGCAAGGGGGTCATATCTAGCTAGATAGCTTCAGCTTTTACTCCTATTTAGGTGGTTTTCTCTCCTTGTTCGTTTTGTGAGAGAGAGAGATTTTTGTATCCATGTATAGAGACCACCTGTATACCACTTTTATAGCTTTTGTTATGGGAATTCTTGTTGTATTTACTTTATGGTTGCATGGTGATGTTAGTACCTTACTTGTTTCCTATCCTAGCCTCTAGTTGTTATACTTGCTCTGATATTTCTAGATATTCCTCTCTATTGCTTTATTTATCGTTTTTGTTGTAGACGCCTTATATATTTTAGACGTACGGCGGGTCTGGGCACGTGCCGGGCGGGCTTTCACTGGGTCCCGGGGCGTGACAACTTTTCACCCATTTCATTCAATAAAAAATCACCTTCGGCTGTTCAGGCCGACCAGATTCTCTGCAGTGTTAGCCATTCGGCTCTTTCCCTGGCTTAGTTTCCGACCGATTCCATACATTCGGCTCATTCGACCGAATCGAAGTTTGGATAGAGTGTTCGAACCCGGCTGGCACGATCTCTCGTCAGTCGAATCGCTTGATCCAGTCGAAGGGCGCAATCTTCGAGGGTCACTATTCGTAGCCGTTTCACATCCCGACGCGCTTCCCGAGTAAGATCTTTGACCGAGTCAAGGGTCGGGACATTCGGCCACCAACACCTTGAATTCCTGATTATGAATCTTGAATTCTCAAAATTATTTTGTATAAAAGGACCTAATGTGAATAGCGCCTCTTCCCTATCATACACAAACTCCTCTCCAGCAATTATCACGTGGTTCTTGGTTTGCAGTAGAAACTCCTAACCTTATCAATGACTTTCCTGCCTAACCTCTTGCCCTCGGTAACTCAATTACCCTCATATTTGAGAACCCAAAAAAAAAAAATTGATATTTGATGTATATAAAGTTTAAAATTTCAAATTCTGATTTGAGCTACTTGAGACATTTGATGCATATAAAAGGTTCAAATTCAAAATTGTGACACGCCTCTTTAATTTGTTATCGGAACTGCATCAACATATTTGATAGATAAGAAAATAAAAAAACAACAAAATTCTATATAGAATCTGATTTTTAAAATTTTGCAGCTTATATTTGAGATTTAAAATTGTGGAAATATAAATGTTTTATATTTTTTGTTGTGAATGTTAAATTCCAAATTTTAATCTTCGAAATCGTTAATTATAAACGAAATTTAGCAACTCCAGATAGTAAATCCCAAATATTGAAATCCCAATTTCATATTTTGAAATTTAAAGTTTAATCTTAAACATTTTATATTTAAATTTTATTTCAAACTTTTTCGAAAATATATAAATTTTGAATTCCTAATCATATTTAATTGTTTATGAACAATATTTTAGAATTTACATACGTTGAAGCCTCCCGGCATTTGGAGGGCTTAAAAATAAAAATCACCAACCAAGAACCATGTAATATTTAATGTAATATTTAACTCCTTTTTACTGGTGTAGTTTATAAACAATGACCTTTCTGCCTAACCCCTTTCCCTTCCTAAAAAAATAAAAAAAATATACGTGATATTTGATGTATATAGAGTTCAAATAAAAGGTTCGAATTACAGTGATGACTCCTCAACTACATCAAAATATTTGCTAAAATTACATTAAAGAAATTAGAATTCAGCAGAATTCTATATAAAATCTAATCTTTAAAATTTTGAATCCTAAATCTCGGAGTTAAAGTTGTGGAAATATAAAAGATTTATATTTTATGTTGCCGATTTAAAATTCCAAATTGTAATCTTTTAATTATTATTCAAAATTATTTAGTCTTCACTAGTTCTATATGATGTGCAGGCTCAAAATATTAAAAAATTTAAGCATGTTACGATTAATTCTAGGATGGATATATATATGACTCCTAGTTTAGCCCCAAAAGAAAATACAAAGTCTCATGATCAAAATACAAAAACAAAATATTTAAATAATTAAGTTAAAAGAAAAAAATACTTATATATGTTTAAGTTTTTTCTAAATTTTTTAATTTGTAACTAAACCAAAATTTTAAAAATAAAAAAGTTCCCAAATAAATAATAAATAAATAAACCTATTAATCCCCGTAATTGAATCCACGTGGCATGATTACCTTAAGCCTAACCTTAATTGAATCCACCTTTTCATCTTCGTACGCGTCTCCACGGCCTCTTCATCTCCTTTTCATAATAAATAATTATTACTCATCTGTTTCCTGTAACGGCCTCTTCATCTTCGTTCGCGTCTCCTCGCCATCTCCTTCTCCGTCTTCCGCATCGCCCATTCGCATTGCTGCAGTCCTCACATCCCTTCCCTCGCTCACGCGCCCTCCTCACCTCCCTCAGCCACCACCCCCTCCGCCCCTCCGCCGGGCTTCTTCCTCGACCACCTCCGCCGCCGCAGCAGCAGGAATCGCCTCGGCCGCCATGCCAACTCAGCACAACCAAGGTCACCGCCGATTTGAGGAGCAAGATGCGCTTCCCCTATGGAGTTCAAGGTCGACACCAAGGTCGGGATGGAGATTGGGAGCTTCAAGTCGAAGCAAAACGGGATTAGGGTTTCGTGTAGCGGATTCGACGCCACAATCACGAACGCCAAGGCAACGCCCTCGACCTCAATTGCCAAGTGTGTAAGCCCCGAATCAAGATCCCCTTCCCAAAAAAAAAAGAAGGGAAATTATTATTTATATTTTTTTCTTTTATTTTTAATTATGAATATTTATTTAGTTTCTTAAGGTTGTTGAAATATATTTCTTTATTCTATATAATCTCTTTTGTTCACCGAGGAAAGGGTGGAAGGATATTATCGTGAGTTTAAACTTTTTAGGTGCTTCCGCTGCATCTTTAAGTTAACTGTGCTCTTTAACTAATTGCTAAACCTATGAGGTTATTTTGTTTGTTTACAGTTTGCTGCTTAATTTGGATTTATTTTTATGAAAATATCTTTTATGACGAAAAACTGAATCAACAATGAACAGCTTGGGACAAAATTCTCTTTTTACTGGCAATAAGAGGAAAAAAAAGATTAAAATATTCTTGGCCTTTAAATGAGCAAAAATTAGCTTTAGCTGATTGAATAAGTACCAAATTTCATGGTTCTTTTAAATTATTCCATCTCACATTCACGGATGATGTGCAACCAGGATGGTTAATGTAGTATTGTATTCTTTTTTGTTGCTAACTGATCCCATCATATTTTGCCAGTTAAGGTGTTTGCATTTGTCAATAGCTTTACTATCTCCTGGTTATTACCTTTTTCAGTCATAATTGGAAGTTCTTTGTCAACTTCAATTGTTTCCAATATGATGTCCTCTTGTCACGCCTTGCTACCCGCCTATTTGGTCGGGTTCGGGCCACGTCAACAGACGCCGAACGGACAGGGCCTCCCCTGCCCGCCCAAGGCTCTAACAACAAGTATAATTTGACAAATCAAAGAGAATTGCAATTATACAAGGCTTACACGAGGGCAAGCAACAACACAGCGGAAAAGTAAGCACTAAGCTAGAATATAAACCATACATGAACTTGATTACATTTTGAACCAAATACAAGTAAACTAATCTATTACATTCTTTTAACATTCAATACATCATTTCTTTTTACACATTTGTCATCTCCCAAAAATCACTTGAATGTTTACAACTTGACATCTATAGTTCAACAAAATAAAGTTGATACAAGTATAACCAAAAGAAAATGACTAGATGCAAACTCCGGTGGCCACTAGCTATGGCGCTAACCCTTTGCCCCGGTCATCCGCCGTCGCACTCGTGCTAGGACCTGTGGGGTTAGTGGTGTGAGAACTACAACGAAGTTCCCAGTGGGCTCGGCAACCGACCCCGCCGACTTACACACTAGGTCTATCCAGGCATAAGTATTTCAACGGAAATGAAATAGTAACCAAACTATATAAGCTAATACTATGCCTGCAAGAAAGAGTCAGATAGATAGATAATCGAATTTAAATATGTTTGCATGCATGCTCTTTACCATACTTTACTTTACTTTATTTGGCTCATTACCCAATCTTGCCGGTTAACATAGTTAACCCCAACAAACTCAAGACCCAAAATCCCTCACTGAACGGGGAGGCTCTAAGCCTACAAGACCCGAGGGACCGTCCGTCGGGGCCACGATCCCCTAGGTGACTGTTCCGGAACTCACCGCTTGAGGAGGAGCGACCTCCTCAAGCCAAGACTTGTCAAGAGTATCGATCTAATCCTCACATTGAGGATTCATAGCCACTAGTTACCATGCCATTGTCAATGATAGGTTTTCTACCTAATCATGTATCTCATTCTTGCCATAATGTCACTAAGTTAAAATATGTTTAACTAAGGTCATATCAATGCCAATCTCATCCCTATGTCAAATTCACCATTGTTTGCTAAGTTCACATTCCATTGTCATATTCATACAATAGGGTTCTAGTTCAAATGCCTCTATGGTTCCATTACAATTTCTAAGTTTATTTCTCTCTAGAACATGAATTGAAGTTCAACCAACCAGCATAAATACCAACTACCCTATCATGCATGAATATACTATACATATAAGATGCTCAAAAGGTGAAATAGACATAGAAGGGAATTCGATGATTCCGGAATGCACCCCCACCTTAAAATAATTTTGTGAGGATGCCCAAGAAGTTTCACGACCAACCGAGGTCTAGGTAAAAACCTGCAGTTTAAAAGTGAACCTAATCAGGCCATTTTACATAGTAGCCCCTATATCGGATTTTCGTTTAATTAAACGGAGTTGTCCCACGCATCGGGAATACCCCCAATTAGGTTTCTACAAGGTCAATTTGACCCAAGAACCCGTATGTTCAAAAGCCCCAATTTTGGGTGCTCCAACAATGCCCTATACCAAACCTAGGGTTTTGATCTCATCCACAAACAAAACATAGCTTTAGATCAACCTAGAAGCTCTCTAAAACCATCCTTGACCCATTAGAACCATCTATTTGGGGTTTACAACCAACCCTAAGAAATCACCATGAGAGCACTTGAGCTCTCATGGAGCTTTCATGGTGCTCTTAGACCTAGCATGCCTCTAACACTAGCAAGAAGCTAGAAACTCCAAATCTCAAGCTAAAACCAAAACCCTAGGGTTAAACTTGCAAGAACCTACCTCTTGTAGCAAGCTCAACCCAAGCCCTTGTGTAGGAGAGCTCCAAGATCCTCCAAGAAGCCTCCAACAAGCTCCAAAGCCACCTTCTCCAACTCCTTCTCCTTCTTCTTCCTTGCCCTAGAGCTTCTCTAGAGAGAGAAAGTGAGAGAAAAGAGAGTGAGTGTGTGTGTGCTGTGAAATGGGTGAAGGGCCAAGCCTATAGAGTGTTGTAACAATTGCTCATAAGCCCTCCAACACTTTTTATGTCGCACAGCCAAATCGTCGTCGGACCATCCCATCCCATACCGGTATGGGGAGATCTCAGACTGTATGGAGTGCTACGGTGACAAACCCGAGAGCAACTTCCTCGGTTTCGCAAGATCCACGCAGATCCAATCTTGTACCGGTATAAAATGCTCCAGAGGCAAACCCGAGAGCTGCCTCTCAGTTTCGCAGCATCTGTACCGGTATAAAATGGCTTGTACCGGTACAAACACCAAAAACCTCACAAACCCGAGAGCTCTCCCTCTCAGTCAAAGTTGCTATATACAAAGAACTTTGTCTGTACCGGTACAAAATGTCCAGACTTGTGTTTTTCGCGTCGTTTCGACTCGACTTCGCGCCGAACAACGCCAAAACCCTTTTAACTCTTTTAGACTATCCTTTAACCTTTCCAAGAAGTTTGGAATGGCAATTGGAACATGTCCAACTATTTTATTCTCGCACTTTAGTCAACTTTGCCAAAGTCCGATCTTATTGTCGAATTTTCGATATGCTACACCTCTGTTCATCAACTTTCAAATGATTGATATGACATGTTAGTATCTCGCCCGGCACTTCGTTTATCTCAGTTTAATATTTTGTGGGTATTGTCTAGAGGGCCACGCAGCAACCGCCGTCGGGGGAGGCCCGCATGGCGCTTTTTTCTTTTTCTTTTTTCCCTACTTTTCTATTTATTTAGGTTGTGGAGCGGGTATCGCCTCCGAAACTCCGAGCCGCTCTCGGCCTACTCTCCCAAGGAGGACGACACAAGATCGAGGAGGAGTTGGTGGCGATATCTAGGGTTATCTCTCTCTTTCTCTCTCCTGTTGGGCACCGGAGCTCTAGGTGTTGGATCCACTCATCCAGTTGTTCTTCTTATGGTAAGCCTCTCCCCTTTGTTGAGTTACTGGAGTAACAAGCTGTGAATAAGAAAGATTCTAATGTGTCGCTTTGATCGAATATATTTTGTGTGCAAAAAGTGCTGTTAAAAGGTTTTGGTTTGATTAGTACTGATTTATGTGTTTTGTTTGGTTATTTTTTACCTCTATTTCAGTTTGCCTAATACTATTTTTTTTTTTAATAAAATACTAAATACTGTTCGATTTGTATCAGGATGCCTCTAAGAAGATCTTCGAAATTCCAAAATCTGTTCCAAGTGCTGTCTATTAATCCTCCTGCAGCCCTGCACGGTTGCTTCCATTGGATCTTTGTCGGTTAGTTAGTATTTGTTAATTTGGTTTATTAATTTGTTTACTTTGATTTAACATCATCGGTTAATATTTGTTAATTTGTTTTATTAATTTGAGTACTTTGATTTAACTACCTTATTTCTTTAAACAATATTCGGATCTGAATCTGCAAGCTCCCAGATTATATCCAAATTGCTTTTAATTAGTTACTTGTTGTATGCATGTGTGTGTTATAAATTCTTTGTGTGAGTTCAATCATCTGCTGATCTAAAATAAAAATAAAAATGAGTGAATTGCGACACAATTTTATGATCTAATTATTGAATTATTTTATTATTTTGATTAATCTGCTATGTACTTTTTCTTTAGTTAAAAAAAACAAAAAATTCCTCTTCAGCTCAAAATTTTGTTACCTTATTGTTATTTTAATGTATATTTGACTCTGAATTTGAAAGCTTTTCGATATGTAGAACTTCTGAAAATTGAAAAAAATGATATTTTTTCAATTGCTGTGCTTTCCTTGGCCTCTGCGGATAAACAATTTTTGAACTGTAAGCTTTCCTATTCTTTGTTCTTCTATATAATATATATACTTACTTTGATTTACTTATGTAATACATATGTTTGTTATAGATATAAAACAAAACATTCAGGAGACTGATTTTGTCAATGTCACAATGCAATCCTTAATAAGAGTCACTCCCTTGAGAAACTTCTTTCTTATTCCTGAAAAGTATCAACATAGCAAGTCCCCGCGATCATCATTTTGGATAACTGACTCGCAAGATTAGGCATGCAAGGAACTTCAGAGGCAGGTTGGTTTTCCAGCTATTAGTTAACTACCTATAAGTCACATTTGGTGCCCAGGATTGGATTAGATAGGATAAGAAGAGCGATTGATGTTGGATGGATAGAGAGTTCACTGACTTGGAGGTCTCAAGAGGGTCGCAATAGGTGGGGAGTCCAGTGATGTACAATAGGAGTTTTTCGCCACTTCCAACTGCCTCCAAGCTGCTATATCTTCGCACCAACATCGCTCTATCATTTTGTACACGCACAATCCAATCCTGGCTGCCAAGTAGGCATTTCGAGACATGCAACAGATTCTTTTCTTTTGGTCATTATTCTGTCCGTCTTCAGGTCAGTCCACATGAGTTCCTACAGGCAGTAATGAAGGCCAGTGATAAGAGGTTTCAAATTGGTGTACAGTCCGATCCTGTGGAGGTTATGTCCTGGTTTTTGAATACATTGCATGCAAAATTAAGGAGCGCGAAGAAGGAAAAATAGGAGCATTATACATGACTGCTTTCAGTTTTTGGTTGCACAACTGTTTCTTTTTTTTCGTGGGGTTATTATGTATATAGCCTACAAAATTTCCTATTTACATATTTACCTCCCGTATAATTTGAATTTTGTCAAGAGAAAAATATTCACTTATGGACGACATCTAGACAATTGCAAGAATGTTGATGTGTCTTACGATGTTGTTCACGTACTTCTGTTGTTTCCCAAGTGTTTCTTTGTCGAAGGCATGAGAGATACCAAGCTTCCATGCTTTTCTTTTCCTTTCAATTAAATTATTGACCATGTTGAGTGCTGAGAGAAGGAATTGCATTTTAGTTGCAAATAACATCAACTATAGTCTTACACTTTTGACTGCTTTTTTGACTGCATGATGGCTTCTTCAACCCTATGGTCAGCATGGAAACCATTGCTAGCATATGTAACAAATTAATAAATATGACACAACTATCTAATTTTGATCGTATTAGTTAGAGCTTCTTTTTCCCGATAGAAGTGCTATGATTTTGCATTATTGGAGGATTTTGAGCAGTGAACTCGAAATAACATGACAATTATGTCCTTTTACCAAATTTAAGTTGAAAGGGGTTTTGTCTAACACTGTCAAGGATCCGATGGCCAATTTTGCACATATGTGGATGTAGAGGTCTTAAGATATAGTCGATTTATGGAGGTTATTACGTGCTAGAGTTCACCCTCTACAAATTCGAACGAGTTTGGGGAGGATGCAGCCCGGTTTGCTGTCGGAACAATATTATGCAAAGAGTTTGATTTCAAAATTAGAGATGCTAATTATGATGAAAGAAAAACAGATAGAAGAAGAATTGTATGATCATATTTCTCGAAAGTACAAAGATCTACGTAGTAAATGTGACATGCTTAAGATAGAACATGATATTCTTAAGAGATTCTACAATTTTTTAATGAATGAAAAAAAATCAAATTCTTGCTGACTAGAATTAAGTGAAGCCACGCTTTGACAAGTGTTGTAGCCTGCTTAACAAATCCAGCACTATTCCAATGGATGCAGAACCATCAGTATTTGCTGAGGCACCGGGCACGTGCACCAACAGGTGAAAAACGTGTAGCCATGAATGAAGCTCACAAATTGACGGCTGGTTTTGTGCATCCGAAAAGATTGGCTACTCCAGATTCCACTCCGCGCTCATCACCTATATCTCCAATCTTGAATCTGAGGTAGAGTCATAGCTATTACCAAAATCTTTTCATCAGCTTTTCTGATATTCTTATTGTAGTGAGGATTTGTAGACTCACAACTATTATTTTCAATCGATAGAGGTGCTATGATGTTGCATTGTTGAAGGATTTTGAGCAATAAACTCAATGGATGAAATGTTTGGAGAGATGATGTTACTAATTAGAGATCAATGTCGTGATTCTACCATGTTAATGAATTTAACAAGTTGTTGCTGCAATAACAAAATTCGGTTCTAAGCACCCTAGACTTTAATTTTTCGGCCAACAGAGTGACCGCTTTAATCTATTGGCTTAGGATCACTTTAGTAATTGATTTGGCCAAAGTATTATACTAATCAATATTAACGTAATCTTAGGCAAGAAGAAATGCAAGTTAGAATTGCACAGGTCTAAGATTTTAATATAATGATTTCACAGTTGCATTTTCGGCTCTATAGATGGGAGGCTATAGAAGATCACATGCTGACAACATAATAGTTTAGTTCTAGCTCTATAATTGGGTTGTGAACGAAATATAGACACTATAAACAAAAACCAAAAAAAAAAAAGTGAAATTATCAAGATAAATGATACTTTTGAGTTTCATTAAATATCTCAAGTCATTTGTATTCTCAATATTCATTTTTTCAACCGATTTTTTTTTTAACCTTCGCATTGTGATATTAGATTACTAATCAAGTTCTTACTTTTCGTTCCTACTATCTCTTATGGTCCTAAGTTAGGAAACAATTCGACATGAAGAAAAAAACTCATAAATTTCATGCATATAATATTGGTGGAGGTAGGTCTTTTAGTTTATCCATGCTTTATTTAGTGGTTTATTATTATTATTATTATTATTATTATTATTATTGTTTTGCCTAAGCTATTGGGATGCCTCTCATATCGCTATTATTGATCTATTAAAGTTCGTCATTCTCTTATTTGATAACTTGGTATCTCGTGAAGCCTTTTATCCGTTTATTACTACTTCGGTAATATCAATTCAATTACCCTTTCTTTAATTTTTCTGAGCTAACTGAACACTTTTGATTAGTCTTCTAGAATTTTTTTTCTTGCGAAAATAACAATTCTTCTCCTCTATTTTTTTTTTTCTAATTTATTATTTTTCTTAAATTTGTTTTTCTTCTCGAGGAGAGGACACGTGGAGGAGTAGCTTCTCAAAGGGAGAGGCATGCACACTCAAGGAAAAGAAAAACATGTAGAGAACAAGGCCATTTCTCAGCTCTCACAGCTTTATAATTGGACTACTTCAATACTGGCTATAAACTTCTTTTTCTTTTTCCTAATCTGTGAAGACCGAAATTTTGACTGTGCCATTTGACTCTCTGTTGATGATGTTTATGTGTGTAATTTAATTACATAAGCACTGGTCAAGTTTCAGGAGAAAATGAGCTAAAACGGAAAAGTTACGCGACCTGGAAGTCTGACTTAAAGTGAATAGTAACTTCAGTTTTCCGGATAAGTCGGGAATAGAAGTTAGGTTCGGGTACGTGTCAGATTCCAAATATAGGCTTCCAATAACTCGTTTCGAACGGCTCGGATGTACTGGAACCGTTGGCACTGACGGAATTGAATTTCGATGCACGGTTGTTGAGAAAAAGGGTCCCGAACGATATTACATATATAAAGTATATATGTTAATAAGTTGGTTATTACGGGAGTTGAGGAGAGATGGGTTCGTTACGAATCGGAGACCAAATCCAGCAAAACGAAATGCTAGATTCGATGTTCGCGATGTGCTGATCGCGCTGACGCGATCCGATCGGAAATCCGACGGACGGATCTCCGGGAATTACAAGATGATCGCGGGTCGATGTGTAATAATCGAATTGTTGGGGAGAGGATGGATTTATCGTGAATCCGTGACCGATCGAGGCAAACCAAAATCGTGGGTTTGATGTCTTCGATGTTCTGATCGCACTAGCGCGATCCGTTCACAAATCGGACGGACGGATCTACGGAAATTACACGTTGATCGAGACGAGGTCGTTGCGGACAAATCGGTATTTTCGCAAAAGAGCTTATATTTTATGCGCCGAATTGCGAGGTTTTGAATGTAGTTGGGCATACGCGCGAGATTCATCTATTGGTAGAGACTAGAGTGCAATTGGATGGCGGTGGAGGGCTAAAATGCAATTTGGGCACATGTATATAAAGGTTAGTTTTAGGGTTTCATGGAGAAACCCTAAACCATGGCCTCTTCATCTCCCTCCATCACCCCAAACCGCCTCCATCTCTATCTCGTGCGCGCACTCGCCGCCGGCAGTAACTCCGGCCACGGAAAAGGCCCCCAACCTCCCTCTGCTCTGTCTCTCCCTCCAACTTGCTCCCTCCTTGGCCGTATAACCCGAGAAGCCCCATCACCCTCAGGTAAGCGATCCATGGCCGAGATCCGTCGCCGGCGTGATTCCCCGCCGTCCTCGTGTTCACGGCGCCGCCTTGCCGGCCGGCCGCCGAGCCGTCGCTGGTCCAAGACTCGCACTGGCCGAGCCTGTGCCAACCCGCAGCGCGTGCGCCGCAGCCGCTCGGAACCGGCCGCGTTGCCAACCTCTCGACCCTCGGCGAGCCCCACCGCCGGTCGGAGCCGCCCCTTCTGCGCCGGAGCGCCGCGCCGCCGCCGCCGCTCCGCCGCGCCCTGCACCCGAGCCCATGCCAAGACGGGGCCCGCGGCCTCTCCGCGCGCGGCCGCCGCCTCTCTTCTCCTCCTCCAACCTCCGACGGTCACTCGCCGTCGCTCGGAGCTCCTCCGGCCCATTCCCGCAACCGCCGGCCGCCGCGTCACTGCGGCCGCCCGAGACGGTGCGGGTCAAGATGGAGCCCGTATGGGCTCCGGCGCCGCCGTCGCCCACCGTTAGGAGCACCACCCTTCCTCGGCCTTCCGCATGCGGCCGCGGCCGTCCGGACTGCGCCGGCCGCCGCCGTGGCCGCGGCGCCTTGGGAGCTCGAACCCGAGCTGTGCGGGCTCGGGATCTTCCGCGCCGCCGCCGCCACCTCCGTCGCCGGCCGGCGTGAGCACTGCTCACTGGCCGGCCGCGCCATCCACCGTCGGCGCCCCGTCGCCGGAGCTCCCGGGCGGGATCCGAGATGACTCCTTCTCGGGTTGGGGGACCTAGGGCATCAAGGTCCGCCGTCGTCGCCGCCGCCGACGCAAGCCCCGACCACCGGGACCCACCGGAACCTCCCCGGCCGCCGTGCCCGCCGTCCCGCCGCCGCCGGCGTGCCGTGGTCCACCCTGCTCCGGTAAGTGTTAGAAGTAGGGCTTTATTGTGGTGGTTCACTGTTCCAAGCTACCCGGGCCTTCCCGATCCTAACGGAAGGGAGCACGGTGAACAGGACACCTCGCTGATCACCGTGCTCACTTTATTTTCTGTCGAAAAAGCTCCGTTTCGCTGATTTGGCGATGTCGGTCATTTTTTGAGCCTTTTTGGGCTGCTTGTCTCGGCTTGCACGCGCTGTTCGGAGACCCGAGGCCGTTCGATGCCTCCGAAGGGAGCACGGTGATCCTCTGTCAGTGACGATCACAGTGGTCACCTTATTTAGGGTCAACAAGTCCCTGGTTAGTGAGAAATTGCATGTTTAGCATGCAGTGCGCGCAGTTTGCTGAACTTCGGGTTGCTCCCGCGCTCTCCACAGTGTCCGGAATTGCTCCGAAAGGTGAGCACGGTCTCCGGCACGCCGAAACCTATCAACGAGCGTATTGGTTTGGCTGAATGAGTTTTGGTTAGAGTAGTCGGACCATAAAAGCCCCGAAATCACATGAAATAGTGCGATTTCGGGTAATTCGGAGGGCTTTTGTGTAATTGTGCTATTCGTGGCTGCTGTGGACAGCAAGTGTGAGTTGTGGGTAACCTTGGGACTGATTGTCCAAGGCCCCAGACCATTGCGAAGATCGAAAATGCATTTTCGATGCGTTTCTCGGCGAAATCCGCCGACGGAACGCGGGTTCGGTTCGGAATTATTCCGATAGTACTTTGTGAGTTATTGTCGTGTCGCTGAGCCTTGTTGGCTGATCACTCACGTCATTTCGAGGGTTTAGAAATGACGGGTGAGCGACGGTAGGTTCCGGCGTCGAAATAGACACTTCCGGGAACTCGTATTCGTATAATTATCCGACGATAATTGTATTATAGTGTTACTTTATGTTTGCTGCCAAAACATCCGAATAAGAGTGTTTGGGGCAGCGGGTGACTCTTGGTATGAGTCGTTGCGTTCCGGGACAGTTCGTGGGTCCCGACGGAGTCCCGGTGAGGTTTACGGGACTTCCGGCTCAGTACGGCAATTGGTTTTGGGAAACCGATTTCCGTGGGTTTAATTATGGAGTTATGTGTTCGGTGTTTAGTATTTGTGGGTTAGACACTAACCTGGTGGACCTCCTTAGGTCCGGTCGATACTTCTTCCTCAGACAAGAGTCAGACGCCATGTTTGTACAGGTGGGTACTTCGATCCGACGTCCGTACAATGGTACACGCCGGTGACGTTCCTTCCACCTCATCGTTTATATCGTTTATCCTAGATATATCTTGCACCGTTTGTTACGGTATTACTCTACTCGGTGTTTTCATGTTTAGTATCATGTGTAGGAGTAGAGTAGATTACTTCTTGTCAGCCTATGACATCTGTGACCTGTTCGGTCAGTTCTCGTGTTTCCTTCAGTAGTACTTGCATACAGTTGAGAGGATGTTGAGTTGTTCCATCCTAGTTGACCTGAGTGGTCAGTTCTCGTGTTTCCTTCAGTAGTACTTGCATACAGTTGAGAGGATGTTGAGTTGTTCCATCCTAGTTGACCTGGTTGGTCAGTTTCTTTCTCTACTCGGACTGGTTGGTCGCTTACTTTGCATACTTTGGGACTTGGTTGGTCACACTTTCGTACTTGGGACCTATTTGGTCAGTCACACTCAGTACTTGGTACCTGGTTGGTTCTTCTGGTTACTTGACGACCCACGTGGTCGATGGGCCCTGGGGGGCAGGATTGTCGGCTAGTTGCCGATGGTTAATAATTGAGCATAATTGCATTAATCGCCCGATACTCGTCGCACGTCACGAACACCAGCGGTCTGATCCACCGCAAGTGGGGTGTTCTTTTCCGGAAAAGTGGTCGCAGAGGTTCGACCCGTGAGTCCTGGAGCTTTATGCTGGGGTTGGATGCATGGTAGAGTAGTGGGGGCATTGGCTTGAGGTCCGCGGCGCGTACCAAGAGAGCATTGGTTCGATTGGGTACTTTTGAGCTTCTATACTGTTGACGCATACTTACGATGTTTGTTGTTTCATATCTATATATCTCTCTCCATTTACTTGTTTATCATACCATCGTACTACTATTATCTCCTCTTGTGTCTATCTCCGCGAGGTATCCACTGGGAGGGGAGACATGTTTACATGTTCTCACCCTCGCCTTCTTTTTCGTGACATTGCGGGTTAGTGGGACAGGTGAGCGAGTCTAGTTCGCGACATAGCTCCGTCCCTTTGTCGGTTATTCCTTTACCCTTCCTATTTACTTTGTTTACGACTTAGACATTTATATGGTTCATGTTCTCTACTTATACTTTGGGATATCAAGTAATATTGGGTTTTCATAATGGTTTTGGATTTATGTTACAAAACGGTTTTCTACCCCTCGTGGTAGCGTTTTAAAGAAAGAAAAGGTTTCCTTGTGGGAAATAGTTTTTAAAAGATTTTATCGTGGATTTTATAACTTAGCATTTCAAAACCAGTTTCTGAGTAGGAAACATTTCAACTGATAGATATGGATTTATGAATGAATAATTATGGATAACCTGTGGTGAATGGTGTTTGGATGTGTATATTGATTGTAATTATATCTGTACACTTGGTTGTGGTTGTTTGGCTGTATTTCAGACTCTATGTACTTGTGCGATGCCGTGCAAATACAGGGGAGACTCTGTCCGTGTGTACAGTGGTTTCTCTGTATTTGTGGCAGGTCTGACATGTCCTTGGGGTCAAGGTTTATAAAAAAAAAAAAATTCCGCTATTTTTATACTCTAAAATGACCCGGGGCGTGACATAATCCCTTTGGATTGTCCTTTCCCTTTGATCATTTATTCTCCTTTTCCAATACCATATTGATTTTTATACCTTAGAGTGATGATTCTGGAAGAATCTAGGCTGGGATATATATGTGAGGAAATTAAGATTGATCTAAATGCCTGTCATCTAACTAAAGATTGTTCTCAAAAAATGAAAGAAAACTATTATTATCTAATTAAAGATTGTTCCCATAAATAAAAAAAAAAAATCGGAATTAAGTATTAAATAGTCAATTGAAACAAAATATTGTTTCATGGGAGTCTCATAAGTCAATTGTAAGGACAGACTCCTTTTGTTGGCCGTTGTATTAGTTACAAACTTCAGGTTTGTCATTTCTGGATAATTTCTGTGGGTATATGTTTTGCATTCTCCGGCCTTATAGTTTTTTTTTCTTATTATTCATGGGTCTATATACTTTGTTCTGCTGTTTGTTAGATTGTTCGTTCTTGCTTTGTAGCCACCGAACAATTGAAACTACCAATTGTGCTTTTGCTATGGTTTGTGTTTGCTTCTAACTTGCTGTTGGCCATAGTTTCTACCTGTTGGTGCTCAAGATCATAAATTTTCCAACATTTATCCTCAAAAAAAAAAAAAAAATCCATCATTTAATTGTTTTTTCTCATATTTCAGTTTGCTTGCTTATTTATTGGTTGTCTGTTGCTTGGGCATGGAACTATTTTTTTCCCTCTAATATCTAACCATTCGATACTAAATTAGTAGTTAAAATTTATTTTGTTATTATTTTTTTCTAGCCAAATATATATCATTGATTTGAAATAGACAAATTTAGTTATACAAACTAATAAGTAATAATGCACATTGTTAAGCATAGCTACAAATGTCAAAATTAATGAACTACCAATGCTAATTAAGTTTCTTTTATTTTTCATTTGTAAATTCTATAGTGATGATGATAGAAAAGTATTATTAATCTTTTCTAATGTTACATCAATGAGTTTTATGATTTAGTTTAGATATTCTCCTGAAGAATGGTAAAAACTATTACTTTATTTTTATTATTTAATTTTAAATTATTCAACATCGAGATTAAAAGAAAATTCTACAAAACCATTACTTTAGTTTAGATTGGGTTAAAATTCAACATCGAGATTAAAAACTATTACTTTAGTTTAGATTGGGTTAAATTTTTTTACATGTCTTCTACAGTTGAGTCGGGGTGGTTAAATAGTATGATTTAACTGGTGAAAATAGTCAAAGGAGTAGATTTAATGACAAAAAAAATTTTAGTATAAAGGAGTTTATACTCATAAGAGTCCAGTGACCGGACTATATACATATATGTGTTTAACTATACAATTTCGGTTTGGTTTAGTTAGTTTACAAGTTCAAATCAAACTGAATATGACAGTCGAATTTTCACAAATATCACAACCAAACTGAACAGAAAACCAATATAACTGAACCAAAAAATTTTATTTGGTTTGGTTTGGTTTGGTTTGGAAGGTTTTCGGATAGAATCCAAATTGTAAATACCCTTAATTGAACTCAAAAATATTAATCAGTAAGCCATAGTGATTAATTATAAAAATAATTTCCGCCGCATCACGCGGGTCTCTTAACTAGTTAAAATTAAACTGCTTATGAGCAAAACTGAACAAAATCAAATCAAAATTACCGATTTAGTTTAATTTCGTGGGTTTTTCAGTTCACTACCCACCCCAAGTAGAAATTGCTATTGCTGAAGTTCGATACAAACAGTCAAACACATAGCAAGCCATAGCTAAACAGACACTACACATTCAAAATTTTATTTATCGCATATACATACATACAAGGCAGAGACATGAAAAAGAAAAGAAAAAAAGCAAAATATACACATAAGACAGACTACCACAGGAAGAAACACTTGCACAACCAAAACCCCTCTCCTCTCTTCTCCTCTCCAAAACTTAAAAAAGTACACTACGCACATAATCATCAAGCACTAGCTAGCTACCTTCTTCGCCTTCTTCACCACAGCACTGCCGCCACGGGACTTGATGGACTTGGGCTGCTTGGGCTTGGGCTTGGGCTTCAGCACTGCCGGCTTCTTCTTCGTCTTCTTCGCCGCCCTCGACGGCCTCAGCGACGCCCTCTTCTCGGTTTCGCCTGTAGCCAAAGCCACCGCTTTTCTCTTACTACCAGCAGCAGCAGCCCTTCTAGGCTTTTTCCTCATCTGCTCGGCATTCTCCTCGCCCTTTTCAGCTTCTGCTAACTTGAACGAGGCCCTGACCTTGACGAACTTCCCTTTGGCAGTAAAGTTCTTGAGCTGGACCGCAAGGACCTTCTTGCAGTTGGGAGGAGCACTCCTTGTGCTTCGCTTCAATATGCTTCGCTATAGCATATGTGCTCGACCCGGTCTTGTCGTCGAGCGCTAAGATCGCGTCTTTGATCATCTAAACAACAAGTCATACCAAAACCAAACTTGAACCACGGCACGCATCGGAGTTGGGTACTCGAGAAATCAAAAGGACTAAGCGAGTAAAAGATCGGATTTTTAACCTGGAAATAGGGAGGGTGAGAAGGAGTTGAAGATTTCTTCCGCTTCGGCTTCGGCTTCGGCTTCTTGGTCCGTGGCTTATTCTCCTTCACCGGCTTCTCTTCCGCCGCGTTGGGCTCCGCCGGAGCGGCTGAGTCTCCCGCGGAGACGGGCTCGGCGGCGGTCGCAGCTTCTTCGGTGGTCGCCATGGTGAAGAAGAATTAGGGCAGGCCCGTTTTTTTTTCTTTCTTTCTTTCTTTCCTTTTTCTCTCGGATCGTGCAAAGAGAAATGGGGATTTGGATTGCCTTTTATAGTGAGGGATGGGAATGGTAGAGAAGGAAAGAGTTAGAAAAGTTGTGGTAGGTTGGGATTGGAGCACACGGATCGGGGTACTTTTGTGGGCGCGATCTTGGCCGTCCATTTGTTCGGGGATGCGTCGGGAGTGACTTCGTGATTTCTTATTCGTCGGAGTGGGACATTGGTGGTTTCATGGGCGGGTAGTGTTTTTACGCGTGTTTTTGCTGGAGCAAATGAAAGGACGAATGGAGATAGCAACTGTGGAAATTTTGATGAGATTTCGATTTGAGATGGAAGATAGAAAGCAAAGTATTGAGAAGAAACCGGAATGGGGATGAATGGTTCCGTATCTGCTGAGAATTGGGTGTTCAAAGTACTCCAAGGTTTATTAGTGACACAGTTTTGTGAAATGTTACCCGTAGTGTTACAGAGTTGGTGGTTCAATGGCGCTGTTTTTCTCTTTCATTAGGGAACAACTGCCATGGCTATAGGCTAGCCTCATTAAAAGAAAAAAAAAATTCCAATCTATCCTTCATTTCAAAAAAATTTCTACTTAGACTCTCCTCGATGGATTAGAAAATAAAAAATAACTTATAACATTTATATGTTAATTAGAAAATGAAAGATTTTCTCTCTCTCCCTTCCCAACCTACTAATATTTAAAAATATTTAATTTTTTTAATAATAATAATAGTAATTAAAATCAGAGAAGAAGAATAAAATTCAATATTTAATACTAATAAAATATTAGTATTACTGAATAAAATAATAATAATAATTATTATTATTATTATTATTATTATTAGGAAAACTTCAAACACCCCTATATGTGGTTTCACATTTTTTAGCTTTAAAGAGACGTTAAGATTCTTTTCACTTTATCACTTTATTATCCCGTGGTTTAAAGTGAGACGTTTCAGTGCTGTTTTCACACTTTATCACTTTACTATCCCGTGGTTTCACACTTTATTATTTTAGTACTGTAGTTTAAAAACCACCAAGACTAATTTGATACAAAATTAAAACCACAGGATATTAAAGTGATAAAGTGCAAAACCATAGGGTACTATTTTGATACTCTTTAAACCGCAGGGTACTAAAGTGATAAAGTGAGAAACCACAGGGTACTAACTTGATACATATTAACCTACAGCGATACTAAAGTAAAAAAAATTGAAACCACGAGAGAGTTTTTTGAAGTTTCCCTTATTATTATTATTGCTAGTATTTAATTTGACTATACAAGTCATTACGATCAAATTTAGTTTCTATAGTCAAATTAAATACTTGTAATAGTAGTAATAGTAATAATATTTAAAAATTATCATTTAGTAATAATAATATTTATTATTATTAAAAATTAATTTTTAATTATTATTATTTTAAAAATTAATTATTTTTAAATATTAGTAAGTTGGGAGGAAAAAGAGAAAAAAGTTTTCTCTCTCTTAATTAACATATAAATGCTATTAAGTCATTTTTTATTTTCTAATCTATCTAAGAGAGGCTAGATTAGAATTTTTTTAAAAGAAGGCTTGATTGGAAATTTTTTTTTTAATGAGACTAAGCATGGAGGATTAACTTTTTTTTTCACAAACTTCTAATTTTATATTATCAATATCTTTCTGAATATACTCACGATCGAGATTTGTCCACATCCTAATGCACATGGGATAAGTAATAAATTTAAAAGATAAATTTTATTCTATTTAAATTTTTATTTTTAAAGGATCCCATTAGAATCTGATAGGGATTAATATTTTTCTTATGGTCTTAAAATATATAAAAGAATTAGAATAATCTCTCCAAATTCTTTCTTTGGTTCACTCAAAGGCACCATCATAAATCTTCAAAATTTTGGTGTGTGTTGTGATCGACTCTGGTAGCTGGTTTGCGACCAAAAAGATCAACTCTACATAAGAACAAAAATGTGTTAAAGATTGAAACAATTTTTAGACAGACCAATAAGTTCATAAAGCAAGCCGAGATCAGATCCGAATAATTGTAACCTAAATTTCGCAGTGAAAAGGTATGTAAAAATCTATATGAATTTTCATAATAAATTAGTTGATAATTCCCAATATAGGTATCAAAGCTATTATGATCTAGTATAGCTCGGTGATTTGGGGTATAATGGAGATGTGGAATTGTAGTGCTATATTAATTGGATGGAGACTTAATACAACACTTTTCACTCTTAATTTTTCTCATTATTGATCGTATCAATCATTTCCCGCAGTGAAAAGGTATGTAAAAAATCTATATGAATTTTCATAATGAATTAGTTGATAATTCCCAAAATTGGTATCAAAGCTATTATGATCTAGTATAGTTCGGCGATTTGGGGTATAATGGAGACGTCATGTTCCGAGACCGCCAATTTGATTGATTCTGCACGCATACGTACGCCAAATGGATAGAACCTCTCCTGTCCACCCAAGGCTCAACCACAATAGTAGCATGTATAATGTGTTGTCCAGGAAAATATCAATATACATGACTTGCACCAGGTTAAGTAAACAAGAACAACTGGAAGTAAAATGTTATCTATGTAGTGTCTCTGGAGTTTAGCTGTCGGATTGATTACAGCATTGGTGGCTTCTCGACACATTTGTAGAGTGTCGGGATGAGTCAGAGACGTTTCGGCGCGACATAGATGCAAAAAGACTGAGTCCGTGAGAGTTGGAGTTTGGACACTAAAATTTGCAAAAGCAGGATTTTGTGTAACACACTGAACTTTGGCAAATTACAAGGTTTGAGTATTTGATTAGTGTTCTAAGTTTTTTCAGATTTTTTGGATGATCGTTGACTGTGTTCCGACCTATGACTCGCGTCCAAAGGAGTGAGGATGAGAACTTAGCACCAAATCCTTTAAATTACAGATTTTGGGCTGCTCTCAGGCTGAGCTCTTCAAGGCAGAGTACCGATACTGGACTTGGTACCGGTATGGCATCGCGAGGCTATCGGTACCCTGTGCAATTTTTCGCTTGACCAAGGCTTGGGTTTGCGGCCGCGGGTACCGATACTCCAACCTGCGTACTGGTACACAGTGCAGTCCGCAGACTGCAGATATTTTAGAGTTCTTTTTGTAATTGTTGCAACACAATATATACCCCAAACCCCTTTGGCTGGGGCCTTTTGTGCTGCAACCAGAGAAGGGAAGCAGTGAGTTCCTCTTCATTTTTCCATGGCTTTTTCCCTCTTTTTTGCCTGAAAATTTATGAATTGACCTCTCTACTTTGCAGGATGGTGATGGTTTTCCCACCTTGGAGAAGCTTTGGGGTGAAGACTTTAGCTTGTTTGAGGGAAGAACTTCAACCCCGGCACCTTCCTAGCTAGGTTTGGGACTTCAAGAGAGGTTAGTAGTTTAAATCTCTCCTTTGGATCATGATTTAGTCGTTTTTTTAAGATGAAACATAGAAATGTGAAATCTAGGGTTTTATTTGGGGGTTTTTTATTTGTAGCTTTTGGTGTTTAATTGATGGGTGTAGAACCTCCTTTTAGGTGGGATTTGGAGTGTTCTAGCTTCTATTTGGAGTTTGGAAGAATTCTACACCACCTAAGGTGAGTTTTGACCTCTTTTTGGGTTGGATTAAGATTAGCTTTTGGGGTGTTCGTTCATTACCCCCAACCCTCTTAAAATTTTCTTTAGGGAGTTAGGAGAGTAGTGGACACCTTTGTTCTCGCAAACGAAGGGGTTGCAAGGAGATCCGATGGGTTTGACCTTACTAAAATGGGTGAATTCCCCCTATGTTATCTCTTATGGTTTATAAATAGAAAATCATGCATATTCATACTAGATAGAGCATAAATAAATTTTAAAATACTTAACATGCACATGTTATGTATCATATTTTTGTAGCCTCTATGTAGTAGAGAGAAAAATGTATAATAGTTTGCATGTGAAGTGGCATCCTTGTTCTATGCTAGAGATATGTTATCCTTTGTAAAATGACAAGTTTTGTATGCTTATGGAAATAGAACACATATTTGAAATAGTAAACCACAATGTCATAAAGAAGTATTGGACTTAGTGAACGCCAAACCTTTACACTATGACATAGAACTAGACCTTTGGGTTGCCAGTATTTATACCATGTTGGGACATGACGATTGTGTATTTGAGATGATGATCATGCTTGCTTGCCATTTATACTCATTCGCACATGCTTGTGAGGGTCGCTTCCACAAGCCGACTCCGAAGTTGGCCTACGCGACATAAGCTCGCTCGTGTGGGATTGGGTGCCTATTGGGCCTAATTCCTAGAGTGGGAATATTGGATTACCACGGGCAATTAGGCGGCTCAAGCCGAACTGCACTTGTATAGGTCCTTAATTGAAAATGAAAATTAGACTTATAAACATATGAGTGACAATTACTACTTGATGGTAGGTAATGGTTGGACATAGTAGCATACTTGTTAGACATGCTTACTGCATAGTAGTATACTTGTTAGATATGCTTGTTGCATAGTAGTATACTTGTTGGACAAGTTTGGAGCATATTAGTATACTCATTCATGATAAAATAGTAATATCACTTGATGAACATCAGACTAAGTTGAGGCATAGTAGCGTAGCAAAGTTATAATTGTTAAATATATTAATGTTGTTTATTTCAGTTCTTTTACTACTTTTGCCTCTATAACCTAGTGGTGTATTTTGCTGAGGTCGGCGGCTTACCCACCGGGAACTATTGATTAATAGTTCTCATGCCCCCTATTTTGTTGTTTTTATTTACAGAGCTTTCCACTCAGGGAGAGGCTAGGGACCGCGGTAAGGGGATTGCCTCTAGCTAGACTGTTGGTGATTGCACTAGTTGGTCATCTCTCTTTTTGCTTTTAGTTGTGGAGAGAGAGATTTTTGGTACCCGGTATATAGAGACCACCATTTTGTATTTAGATTTATCTTTGTGGAACTTGTGATGTATTTAACTTTCGGATTCTCGTTAGTTATTCAGCTTTTATTTACTTTTACCTGTCATTAGAATATTGTTGTATTTATGCTCTGATATCTCTAGATGTTGTTTATTTTAGCTTTATCTATCACTTTGTTGTAGACGCCTTATATGTTGTAGGCATATGGCAAGTCTGGACACACACCGGGCGGACTTCCACTGGGTCCCGGGGCATGATAGATTATATTGGTATCAGAGCCTAGGGTTGAGTCTTAGTAGACCTAGTAAACCTTAGGCCGGTTGGACTATAGGAAATAGGCTCGTGAGAGACGGGGTCTATTTGAGTTGTAAGCGAAAGTATTATGATTGGGTTTTATATTAACTCTAAAATATTGGAGTTTAATCGAAGTGTATAGTTTCTAACTTCGCGGAGGGTTATGTTGACGGCCGACAATGTAACATCGAGAGTTAGTAGTGAAGCACACTTCATTATTTTCGCATGATTTGGGTGTTGTTACTTCTGAGTGGGATTGCGATAGCGTGGGTTTTACTAACTTGCGCTCTTAATAAATGTTGTTGTAGCTTGCTATGCCGACCACTCGCTCAAAATTTGTTGGGGCGGAGAGTGCGGCAAACTTCGAGGAGGTGGAGACCTCCGCTATCTTCGGATTTGGTAAGGTCCGTGAGTTGAGGACACAGCTTTCGAAGCTAACGAGACTTGTAACACAGTAGGCGGCGGCGGCCAAAGAACAAGCCGGCGCGCGCCAAACAGGCGCGAATGAAGTGACTTAAGGACCTGTTACTTCTGCAGTCAGCTGTGAGGGAGGCTCAAGATCCCGCAGCAACTGTGCTAGTTGAGGCCGTGACAGCGAGGGCACCGATCCCCGCGCCCATCGCTCCACGAGTGGCACCTTTTGTTGAGCCCCGGGAGGAGGTCGCAGCGGCACCACCGGTCCAAGTGTCCCCGAAAGGGGAGGTTTTTCCTATGATAGTTGAGGGAGCGGAGCGAGACTGGCTTATAGATCGCCTCAATGAATTCAGGAGGTGCAATCTGCAGATCTTCGGCGGGGAGAAAGTGGATCATTGGATCGTGGAGAAGTGGCTCATGCATATGGAAAAATTGTTCCATGACACTTTTGTTGAGGAGAGGGATCGAGTTTGGCTCGCCACTCACCACTTGGACGGCGAGGCCTATCGTTGGTGGACAGATATCTGAGAAAACCCCAACACAGACCTATCGACGATCACTTGGAAGCGATTCAAGGAGTTTCTGTTGTCGAACTACTTCCCGGACAGGGTCAAAAGGCAAATGGAAAAGGATTTGCGCAACTTGCGCCAAGGAGAGCGGATCGTGGCGGAGTACGTGCGGGACTTCTCCCGGCTCTTACATTGCGTGCCTTTCGTCATGCGGGAGGACGAGCACAAGGCCCGCATTTTCGAGAATGGACTTCGGCCGTCAATCTTCCAGTATGTGCAATCCTCCAATTTGCAAACCTACAGAGATGTAGTGAACCGTGCACTCATTGTGGAGAGAGGCGCGACGGATGTGCAGGAGCATTGAGAGGGCTTGGACAAGGGTGGTAAGAGACTCGCGGCTAAGGGTGCGAGTCGACGCACTCTAGGAGGCCGCCGAGACACCCTAGGAGCCGCCAGAGGGCATGGCTCATCCGCGCCACGTGGAGGATCCGATCGTCGCCGTGCTCCCGCCGTGTGATCCGCAGTGGTCCTCATTTTTCACTACAAAGGCTCGCGTGAGTAGGGCAAAGTGTGCTACTTGTGTGGCCAGGGAAGGTCATTTTCGTAATCGATTTCCCGAGGGGTTCTCTATCGCCGTTATCTCAGCATCGGCACCGGCTTCACCGGTCCTAGCCAAGGGACTCCTTCGCGCACTACCAACTCGCGCCCACCGTCCGGCCGATGTAACGAGGAGTCACGACAGCCCCGAGCGGCGCATGTACGCGGCTCGAGAAGAGGCGGTAGCAACCGAGGATGTCGTGGCAGGTATCATGTCACGCCCCGGGACCCAGCGGAAGTCCACACCCGGCGCGTGCCAAGACCTGCCATATGTTTAAAACATATAAGGCGTGTACAACAAAACGATAAATAAAGTAACAAAAGTAGAACATCTAGAAGTATCAGAGCAAATGTAACAACTAGATTCTATGATAGGAACAAGTAAAGAGCTAACATCCACTATAAAACCATAGGAGAAATACATAAGAAGTCCCAAAACAAAAGTTATAAGGAGTACATAGGTGGTCTTTATACATGGATACAAAATCTGTGACGCACTAGACTTTTGCAAATTGCAAGGTTCGAGTGTTCGATGTGAATTTTGATCTTTTCCACATTCTTTGGATGGTCGTTGACAGTGTTTCGACCCATGGCTCGAGTTCCGAGAATAGAGGTTTAAAATAATGCACCAAAGTCCAAAAAATGGAATTTTGGATAGCTCTCGGATTGCATTTGCAGGGCTTTATACCGGTACACTTTTGATGGTTGTACCGGTACACTTTGGAATTTGTACCGGTACACTTGGCCATTTTCTGGAAACCCGAGGCTCGAGTTTGGCAGTTTCGTGGAATTTGTACCGGTACACTTTTTCGTGTACCGGTACACTTTGGCAGATTCTGAAATTTTGAAACTGCAGGGGTGTTGTTGCAATTTGGCCTTTCTATATACCACCCCCACGCCCCCTTAGGGCTTCTTTTGTGCTGAGATTAGAAGGGAGAAGGGTAAGGGAGTTCCTCACACCTCCCACTTCATCTCCTTGATATTTTCTTGGTTTTTGAGAGATTAAACCTCTCTTTTTTCTCCTTTTTTCCTCTTAGAGCCATTGTCACCTTGGTAGAGGCTTGGAGCTTGAAGTTGGAGCTTGTTGGGAGGAAGATCATCACTTTTAGAGGGTTTTGATCCTTATTTTGAAGCTTTTAGAAGGTAAGCAATATATCCTTCCTTCTAGATTTGGATTTTGATGCTTTTGCTTGAGGAAACCCTAGATTTTGAAAATTAGGATTATTTTTGGGGCTTTTTGATTAGAGTCTTTTGGAGCCTATCTAATTGGTTTAGAACCTTCCTTTAGGTTGGTTTGAGAGGATTCTAGCTTCCATTTAGGAATTGCGCGCTAAGGGAATTTCTACTATAGTGAGTTTTTCTTGCCCTTATGTCATGATGTTTAAAGATTGAACACATGGTTCATCTTTTTGTTGTTGTAACACTTCTAGCATACTCTTTAGGGCGCTAGGAGTGAGGATCGAAGCTTCGTTAGAGTTTCGATGCATCGCGTGGAGCTTCGGTGGGTTTGACCTCACCAAAAACAATGAAAAAATCTCATTGGCGTTGATTCATGTTTGGTTAAATGAAAATTCATGCATTTTCATATTAGACACATTATTTGTGAATGTAGAATGCTTAAAATATATATATCTCATGTACAATACATATTTGTCCTCTATGTAGTAGAGAGTAGTTATGTTGAACTTATGCATGTGTTAGCATTCTACTTGAGACTTGAGATCATGTTGAACATAGTGAAAATGACAAGTAATATATACTCTTGGACATAGAATCCATGCTTGGCATAGGTGAAAAGCTAGGGTCGTAAAAGGGCCTTGGGCTTGGCACATGTGTGAGATAGAATAAGCTAATGTCATAAAGCGGCATTAGGCTTGGAATTGAACTTTGACATAAAGAAATGTAATGTCATAAAGGGGCATTGCACCAGACCTTTGGGTTCACTAGTGGCTATTACCATATTAGAGACATGAGGATTGGATATTTGAGACGACGACCATGCTTGTTTGCCATTTGTGCTCATTCGCACATGCTTGCGAGGGTCGCTTCCTACAAGCCGGCACTCCGGAGTTAGCCTTTGCGACCTATGTTCGTGCGTGCGGTATCGAGAAACCAACGGACCGAGCGGGATAGACTCATTCCTTACGGGGATGTTGGGGCTACCACGGCACTTAGGTGGAACAAGCTGGACTACACTTGTGTAGGTCCTATAACAAGATTGAACAATGACATCAATTAGCAATTGACAATCACTACTAGATAGGTTATAGTAGTTGGATTACTTGGACATGCTTATAACATAGTTTTGGGACATGTAGTATACTTGATAGTTTACTTATTGCATCATAGTATACTTGGTTGCCTTGTTAGAGCATATTTATTATATGTTGACATATTGGATCATGATAGCAGTTACATACATCATGTACTTGTGGCATAGTAGCATAGCATTTCATATATGCTTTCATATCAGCAGATACTTATCGTACTTTTTACGTTTATTTCTTTTGGGCTTAGTGGTGCATTTTGCTCAGGTCAGTAATTGCCTACTGGGAACTATAAATTATAGTTCTCACGCCCTCTGTTTCATGATTCTTTTTAGAGCCTTCCGCGTCGGGGGAGACCAGGGACCGAGGAAGGGGATTGTCTCGGGCTAGCGACTTTTGACGAGGGACCTTTGGATAGGTGGTCTACCTCTCTTCGTTTATTTTGGAGAGATTTTTGGAGAGTTGTACCTGTGCATAGAGGCCACCCTATTTTGGATTTGTGATAGATGTTGTATAACTTTATATTTTATCCTTACTGATTAGTTTTCTTTTGCCTATACCTGTTGATAGAACGTAGTTGTTTATTGCTCTGATATCTCTAGTTGTAGACTCTTGCTTGTTTTATTTCCGCTGTTTTTGTAGATGCCTTTTATGTGTTGACATATGGCGGGTCTGGACGCGCTACCGGGAGGGCCTTCGTCGGTCCCGGGGCTTGAAAGATTAATTTGGTATCAGAGCCTAGGATAAAGTCTTAGTGGACCTAGCAAACCTTAGGTTGGTTGGACTATAGGAGATAGGCTCGTGAGAGATGAGGTCTATTTGACTTGTATTTGACTTGTAAGCGAAAGTATCTAGATTGGATTTTATATAACTCTAAGAAGTTGGAGTTTAATCAAAGTGTATAATTTCTCACTTCGCGGAGGGTTACGTTGGCGGCCGACAACGTAACATCGGGAGTTAGTAGTGAAGCACACTTCCTTACTTTTGCATGATTTGGGTATTAATTGTTGAGCGGGGATGCGATAGCGTGGGTTTTATTACCTTATGCTTTTATGATGTTGTGGTGTCGATGCCGACGACACGCTCTAAGTTTGTTGGAGCGAATACCGCGGCAACGTTTGAGAAAGTGGAGACATCCGCTACCTCCGGATTCGACGAGATTTGTGGGTTGAGGAGCTCGACTTGTGGCCTCACTGACTTCGTGACTCAGCAGGCGGCTGCTAGGGAAGCTCAGGTGCCTTTGGCAGGGGCAGTTTTCCCCATGTGGGTTGTGGGAGCGGAGCGAGAGCGGCTCATGAATCGCCCCAACGAGTACAAGAGGTGTGGCCCAGGATCTTAGATAGAGAGAAAACCGACAACTGGATCGTAGAGGAGTAGTTGAGGCATATGGAGAAGCTGTTCCGCGGTATTTTTGTGGAGGAAAGAGACAGAGTTTAGCTCGCCACTCATTACCTGGACGGCGAGGTCTACTGATGGTTGTTGGATATCCAGGATAACCCCAACCTCGACCTTGCAGCGATTACTTGGAGGAGGTTCAAGGAACTCCTGTTGGAGCACTACTTCCCCGACAGTGTTAAAAGGGAGATGGAGCAGGATCCGCATGGTATGCTCTTGGGGGACCGGATTGTGGCCGAGTACGAGAGGGAGTTCTCTCGGTTTCTACATTGTGTACCTTTCGTTGGGCGGGACGACGAGGACAAAGGCCGCATCTTTGAGCGAAGACTTCGATGGTTGATCTTTTGGTTGGTGCAATCTTCCAACCTTCCGACTTACCGAGATGTGGCAAACCGCGCGCTCATCATGTAGAGCGGCGCAGCAGATGTGCAGGAGCGTTGAGAAGGATTGGACAAGGAAAGTGCAAGAGGCCCGCAACTGAGGGTGCGAGTCAGACGCACTCTGGGAGGCCGCCGTGACATTCCAGGAGCTGGAGCCGCCGCGAGGACGTGACTCATCTCGCACAAAGACGTGGAGGATCCGAGCGTTGCCGCACTTTGAGCCGCGTGATCCGCGTTGGTCGTCATTACCCACACGCAGTTGTTTGCCGAGACAGACAAAGCTACTTGTGTGGCCGTAAGGGCCACTTCCGCCTGGATCGCGAGAGGTCCGGGCTCTGCCATCTTCAAGATCGACACTGCTTTTATGAGGTCCCGCCTGTGGACGCCTTCGCGCTCACTACTGCACGGAGGCCACCCGTCCGAGACAGACGGAGGAGTCACGACAGCCCCGAGCGGGCGCATGTATGCGGCCCAAACCGAGGTAGCGACAAAGCACCCGAGATTGTGGCTATGTGTATTGGTCCATTTGGTGGCATTTGAGTTGAGTATTGTTTGATACCGGTGCTTCGCACCTATTCTTTGATCGGCTATCTGCCGAGTTGCATGGCATCTCGTTAGTTCGCTGTTTGCGATGATGGTTAGCCCCTTGAGCGAGGCGGTTGGTTTGCGGGTGGTGGGTAGCATGTTTTGCTATGCCTTGTGGATCTCACGATGATTGCGTTATTTGCATCTCTTGATCGGTCGTTCACGGATAGTGCTCTGGGCGCGGAGAATCGAGGCAAGTGGTTCAAGGCTACGCCTCGAGTTATAGGCATGCCCTATAGTTTATGCTCAACTTTTGTATGTTGAAGAACTAGAAATGTAAAGAGATGTAGTCATATTTTGGTTAAGTAACAATGTGATGTAAATGAATGTAATGAAAGGAAAAGAATGAATGTAAAGAAATGGTTTTATTTGTATTTGGTTTAAAATAATCAAATATGATGTGATGGTTGTATGTTTAGTATAGTAGTTAGAACTTTCACTACTTGAGTTGTTGCTTGTCCTCGTGCAAGTCTTGTACAATTATTTTCCGCTGTGTTGAAATTCTTGATTGTACATGTTAGTTTGAGCGAACGGGGTGGCCGTCTGTCCGTGCGTTTGTTCGCGTGCGAACCGACCAAATAGGCGGTCCCGGAGCGTGACAGGTTATCTCCCCGACAGTAGGGATTTGGGTTGGTGAGTTTGTTGAGGGCGAAACCTACGGGTTAGCCATGAGATTGGTCATGGATAACGTAATCTTGCATTCATCAGGAGCATTCTATCGAGCATAGCATTATTTTTTGTTAAGGCATATTAGCTGCATTTGTTATTTGGTTACCATCTATTCTTTCTTCTGTTATGCCTGATTTAGACATAGTGGGAAAGTCGGCGTGGTTGGTTGTCGAACCCACTGGGAACATTGTTGTAATTCTCACCCGACTATTTCCACAGAGCTGGGACCGAGCGAGCCGGCGGAGGATCGCGGTAAGGGTATCGCACCCTAGATAGAGACCGCCCGAGATACATTACATTTTGTAGTTGCATTTTCCTTTACTTATCATCTTTGTACTTGATGATTATTGATGTTTAAAGTAAATGTATTAAAGGTAATTTTTGGAGAAATATGATGTAAAAAGAGATGATGAAAAGAATTGTAAACGTTTAAAGAAGTATGCATGTATGTAACTTAAATTAATCATAGTACTTGTATGTTAATAGGTAGTTCTTTCACTTTGGCAATTGCTTGCCCTCGTGCAAGCCATCATGTATGCATCCGCAAGTGCAAAAAAAATTTATACTCTATCTGTACCTGTTGTTGAGCCTTGGGCGGACAGAGGAGGCTCTGTCAGTTCGGCGTCTGTTCGACGCACTCGAACCGGCCAAAAGGATCGAACTCGGGGCGTGACACTTTTTCTTCAATAACTCCGCGTACACTCGTTGAATCACTGAACCGAGTGCACCAATGCGTCAGAAAACCTATCAATTAGGATAACAAGAGATCAATCCTCATTTTGACCTTATAATCACAAAACCCTAACAAATGGCCCCTCTACAACATCACCTGTAGGTTATAGGTCTCAAGGATCTAAAAGGTAATTAACACCTAGAGGGGGGGTGAATAGGTGCACAATGGCCTAATAAAAATTCTCGATGCGATTTTAAGTAAATGCGGAAAAATAAAATCAACACACCGAGATTTTTACGTGGGAAAACTCCAACTTGGAGTAAAAAATCCACGGGACCGATCACACGAAAAATCCACTAAGAAACAATTGAGTACAAGGCGATTTACCCACGACTTTACCCAATCTACCGAATCTTCAATATGGATCTCCTTCGCTGGTCCACCACGCCGCAAATCCTTGCCGCGTCCACGCTTCGACTCCTCAAAGCTTCCACCGAATCCTCGGCCTTTCACGCGATCTCCGCGTCACCCTCCGTCCGGAGTTGTTGAAGAAAACTTTTGGTGATCTTACAATTTACGAACCATAGACCAAGGGAACCCTTTTTAGTCAATCATCAAGTCGATTCATAAAGGAGTATTCAAAGAGAAAAACCTAGAATCAACTAGACGATCAACAAGACAAAACTCGCTTTAAGAATCGAATCATAAAGCTCTAAAACGAGTTTTAGGGTTTTAGAAGAAGATGAATATTCAGCGATATATGTTTTGAAACCCCCCATGGTCTATTTATAGTGTTAGAAGACTTAGAAGTTGATTAGGATTGAAATCATCCAATTTTGGAAACAAATCCGTCACCAAGGTCCGGACTGCAAGGAAGGTCCCATTCTATAAGTCCTGACTTAATCCATTCAACCGGTTCATACGTTAAATAAATTTTCACATATGATCCGGATCTTCACAATGGTCCGGTCCTTCATCAAGATCGCGTAATGAACTCCGTTTCTGGATCCGATCATCACCAATGGTCCTGGTCCTTCATCAAGATCGCAGAATGAACTCGTTTTCCTGGATCCGATCATCATCAATGGTCCTGACTTAGACCGTATAATTCCGTATTTTCAAAAAGTTAAATTGAGATTAATTTAAGTCTTCTAACTACTAAGTTTTTCTTTATCAAATCACCAGAAATTATCTTAAATTCATACCTGAGGTGACGAGCTTCTTTGCAAAGTCTTGAATCTTCAATTTCCTTCTTTGTGCTCTTGACTTCTTCAAGACTCCAATAACTTCACGAAATCCGCCAACCTATAAAATCCTTAACATCACCTTCTCCAAATAGGTCCCTAGCTTGAACAAACATGGAGAAGCAAGTAGAAAAACTACCAATACACCTTCTAGAAGCTCACACTAGAAGGAAATACCAAAACCCTAACTCAATACCATGGAAACTCACCTAGAGTCCCAAGTTTTCCTCCAAAGCTCTTGCTCAAGCTAGCTTCAACCTTGTAGGAAGCTTCTTCTCCAATCTAGCTCCTCCAAACTCCTCCCTTTACTCAAGCTCTACAGAGAGAGGAAGAGAGAGAAAAAGGTTAGAGAGAGAGAGAGAGCCCTAAAGGTGTTGGTGTGAGAGCAAATGAGCTCTCACACATACCCCTTCACTTCTATACACTATCACACAAACACATTTGCACCTAAGCCCCTCTAATTCCACCATTTCACAACTGCCCAAACTAGACAATTTTCGCTTACGGGGTTCGGTCCCTCCCTCAGGGTCCTGTCCCCGAGAGCAGAAATTTTGGTACTTAGCCAAAATTTCAGCTTTTGCTCTCTTCGGTCCAAACACCTAATGCAATGGCTCTAATTCACTTAGAACCCATTACGGACCATTCCAACCCGTTCGACTCCGCACTCTTCTCGTTTCGACGGAAGCTCGGAACAACTCAACGGGGATGCGATACGTTACAGTAGTACCGGTAACCGACTCCAATACACGCACTCAACCTCGCACGGCACTGTGCTCCAATACCCCAAACTGCCAACCCGAGAGTAGCTATTCTCGGTCACGCACTAGGGTACCGATACCTCACCCAGGTATCGGTACTCAACCCCCCAGAACCTGAACTTACAAATTTTGGTGCTAAGTACTCCTCGCATTCTCGAAACACAAGTAATTGGTTGATACTCAGACAACGACCTTCAAAATCACCGGGAATAGCGCAACACACTATTCCAACACTGGAACCTTACAATTTGCTAAAGTTCAGTGTGTTACACTCGGGTCCGGACACCAGGGCATTATGTACCGGTAGTGTGATCTAGTACCTAAGATCAGTCGGCCTGCACAAAGACAGAGTCGTGTACCGCACTCCAGATGATACTTGCTACGTAGCTCACGGTTTGGAGGCTGGTACCGTGTCACGCCCCGGGGTCGGCAGGACCTTCCCCAAAGCGTGCCCAGACCCGCCATATGCCAACACATATAAGGCGTCTAAATAAAAACAGCGGAATTAAAACAATAATAGGCTACAACTAAGAATATCGTAGCCACATACGCCTATCCCTATCAAGAAGTAGGATCAATAAACAGCTTAGGAAGGAAAGAGAGTACTAAATCGTTACTAGTAAAAAGCAAACACAACCGTGTAGCTCTAGGTACATAAGGGTAGCCTCTACCAAAATACAGGTACACACACTCATCCTCTCAAACTAAAACAAAGGAGAGATGAACCACCTAGCGAGACTCCCCGTCGCTAGCCGAAGCGACACCCTTGCCGCGATCCCTGGCCTCCCCCGCTGAAGGCGCTGAAACACGTTAGAAAATAGAGGACGTGAGAACTATAAAAATATAGTTCCCAGTGGGCAATTACTGACCTGCACAGGTTGCACCACTAGGCCCAAAAGAAGAAATAGTACAGAAGTAAATAACGGTAAATAGAGCACAACTGTAAAGCTGAATAATTAACCCAAAGTAAATATGCTACATGCTTTATTAAACCCGAAATGCCCACTTTAAACAAGTACATTCTAATAAGCTCTCAAGTATACCATAATGGAAATGTTGTCCTATCAAGTATACTACCCATGTCCAATACTATGCCACAGTATATCCGAGTATCCAACTACTAAGTCCTAACTAGTAGTGATGTCAATTTTCTATTATATGTCACTGTTCAATTCTCTTTCTAGGATCTACACAAGTGTAGTCCAGCTTGTGCCGCCTAAGTACCGTGGTAGCCCCAACATCCCCCGCAAGGAATGAGTCTGTCCCAAACGGTCCCATAGGCTTCTCACACCGCACGCGCGAACGAATGGCAAAGGCTAACTCCGGAGTGCCGCCAGGTGAGCGAGCCTCACAAGCATGTGCGAAGAGCACAAATGGCAACAAGCACTGTCCAAGTCTCAAGTGTCCAAAACCTCATGTCACCCTCATGGCAAATGTCACTAGTAACCCTAAGGCCTAGTACAATAGTTCACATGACACTAGAATTTCTATGTCAAAGTTCGAATCCGAGCCTAATGCCGCTTGATGACATTAGCTCACTAGTTCACAAACCGATGCCAAGTCTAATGTCGCTTAATGACATTAGCTTTTCTCCTATGTTATGCATAGTTCTCTGTTCTCAAACACATGTCAAACTAACTATAACAATTTAGTTCAAGTTCTCAAATAGAATGCTACCACCCCTCAGCTCTCACAAGCATGCATCTCTACTATATAGAAGAAAAATTGCACTATACATAACATATGTATCTTAAGCATTCTAAAATTCACAAATAATATATGAAACATGAAAACACATGATTTCCCAATTAACCGTAGGCATATAAGCTCCAATGAGAATTTCTCATTGTGCTAGGTGAGGCCAAACCCACCGTCGCTCCAAGGGTCGCTCCGAACCGCTAACGAAGCTTCGATTCCTAGTCCTAGTACCCTACAAAGTAAATCCTAGGAGTTACAACCTCTAAAGATGAACCATGTGTTCAATCTTTAAACTTCTATACAAAGAATAAGGAAAAACTCACCTTAGTGCAAGAATCCTTCTCCAATCCTCAAATGGAGTGTAAATCCCTTCCAAAGCAACCTAAATCAATGTTCTAAATCAATCAATTGGACTCTAAAAGCCCTAGGTTGCAAACCCCCAAAATAAACCCTAATATGCCAAATCTAGGGTTTCATCTATAAAGAAGCAACCAAACTCAAATCTAGGGAAAGGAGATGAGTTGCTTACCTTCTAGGAGCTCCAAACAAGGCTCAAAACCCTCAAAGCTTGAAGATCTATCCTCCCTCAAGCTTCAAATCCAAGCTCCAAGCTTCACCCATGGTGGCAAATGCACCAAGAAGCAAAAAGGGTGAAAAGAGAAGATCAAGCTCTTAAAAACAACCAACCAAAATCAAGAAAGAGAGAGGGAAGGGTTTGAGAAGCTCCTACCTCTCTCTCTCTCTCTCTCTCTCAGCACAAAAAGACCCTAAGAGGGCTGAGGGGTTACAAATAGAAGCAACAAAATGCTAACAAGCCCCTGCAGTTTCGGATTTTCGAAAATCGTCGTACTCTAAGACAAACCAATTTTGTACCAGACAAACTCCACGAAATGTACCCAAACCCGAGGCTCCTGCTAGCTCGGTCGCACTTCTATACCTAAGATAAATCTCTGTCTCACTCCAAGATAGCCATCAAGGTCCGTACAGATAGCAACAATTTTGTACCAGACAAGAGCATAGAAATTCAACCCGAGAGCAACCTAAAATCCAACTTTTGGACTTTAGAGCTTGGAACTCATCCACTAACCCTCAGACTCGTGCCATAGGCTCTAACACAGTCAACGACCCTCCAGAAAATCTGGAAAAGCTCAGATCTCACATCCAACACTCGAACCTCGCTATTTGCAAAGTTCAGTGCGTCACATTCACCCCTCCTAAAAAGGGGTTTCGTCCGCGAAACTCGAAATCACAGTCGTACCTCATGACTCCATCTGAAAGAGATGGGGGTAGCGCTCTCGAAGCGCTCTCTCAAACTCCCACGTGGCCTCCCGCTCCTCGTGGTTGCTCCACATGACTTTCACATCGTAAAGCTCCCGATTCCCCAACTTCTTCACCTCGCGAGCCAAAATCCTCACGGGTTGCGCCTCGAAGCTCAAATCATCCCTTAGATCTAATGGTGTAGCATCCAAAACATGAGCTGGATCATGTATGTACTTCCAGAGGACCGATACATAGAATACGTTGTGTACACCCGACAAGTTCGGCGATAGAGCAAGTCTATACACTACCGAGCCCACACGCTCCAAAATCTCATACGGTCCAATGAATCGGGGGCTCAACCTACCCCGAATCCCGAATCTGCTGATCCCCTTGGTCGGCGAGACTTTCAAAAAAACATAATCTCCACTTTGAACCTCCAAGTCTCGTCGACGCCGGTCGCCGAAGCTCCTCTCGCCTACTCCGCCGTCAACAACCGCTCTTAGCAATGCGAACTTTGTCCTCTGCTTCCTGGAGCACATCTGGGCCTAAAGCCAAACTCTCGCCAACTTCACTCCAATGAAGTGGCGATCTACAGTTCCGTCCATAGAGTGCCCCTAATGGTGCCATTTCGATTCAAGCTTGATAACCGTCGCCGTAAGCAAAACTCGCCATCGGTAGTTGCCGCGCCATCCTCCCTAGAAGCCGATCACGCAGCTTGAAGCATATCCTCGCATGTCCGTACAATACGCTCCGATCGCCCGTCACTCCGAGGGTGGAAAGAAGTGTCAAGTCCGCTTGAGCACCCAAGGTGTCCTGCAAACTCCGCCAAAAGTGTGACACAAAACGTGTGTGCCTGTCCGATACAATCGATGTAGGTACTTCGTGTAGTCGCACAATCTTATCCAATTATATCTGTGCGAGTCTCTCTCTAGTCCAAGTAGTATGGATAGGTATGAAATGCGCCGATTCGTCAACCTGTCTACGAGCACTCAAATGGCGTCATGCCAGGCCTGAGAGCGAGGCAATCCCATCACAAAGTCCATGGTGATCGTCTCCCACTTCCACACTGGAATCGGTAGGCTCTGCAATTCCCCCGCGGGAACTCTATGCTCAGCTTTCACTTGTTGGCAAGTCAAACATCTAGCCACAAGCTCGCCAACGTCCTTATCATTCCGGGCCACCAATAAAGCAACTTCAAGTCTTCTCCGAGAAGTTCCTTCTCTAAAATGCGCTTGTTCGACAAGCTATTCAGTTGGTCATTACCAACACCAAGTGCTCCCAAAAGTTGAATTCCAGTACTCACTTTCCTCGTCTAGGTCGAGGGCGAAACTTAGCTCTGCCTCAATTTATTCATACAATTGGAATTCCGTTATATAGCTCTCTGAGGCGGATCCAACAATACCGCTCGTAGCAAGAACCTGGGGTTCAAACCCGTTACCTGATCCATCAACACTCCATTGGGATGCTCACTAAAGAGATGTGATACAATATCTAACCGTTGGCTCTAATCCCAACAGTGCTTGCTCAGCTCAAAGTCAGATCTTGTCAAAAGATTGCACGACTGAGTGTAATTCCAATCCTTAATTAAGCATAGCGTCATTTCCACATGGCTATCCTTTTATACCCGCTTGGCATGAACAGCCAGACCATAAAATTCTATAATAATCATCTCTTCGATTGTCGCTATTCTTGACATATCGTCCAAATTGGTTCTCCAGAAGTGGTTACTCGATTCACCAATTGGCATTACACCACAATGCCTCCACAGTAGTTTCATCTCCACCACTGGGGTGGTACTCGATGCTTCTCCTCTATATATAGTCAAGAACCACAACCCACACACATCCTCAATCTACTAAGGTCATTCCCTTAGTCTCGACTTGATGCCTCAAGTAAACTCTTCATAAGCCCACGCCGAGAGCTTATCTTCGATAGGGGGTCTCATAGCACTAACTGCTCAAGCGCTCGTAACGAATCATTCGAAATTCTCCTCCGCAAAGCTTCCCTTAGCATCAGATACCCCAGGTATCCATAGTCCCAGAGCTCAACTCAAGTGATAGAGAGGGTTCCATTTACAATTTAGTAGTAGCTCTCTATCAATGTCACCATGAAGTGACTATCGACCAGAACGTCGATCTCAACCACTCTTCCACGAAGTCTCCATTGCAAGGAACTTAATTCCACGTGCAACATCCGAACAAGGGAAAATCAAAGACTTGGTACTTTCCTCACGAATTTTCCCAACAACTCGATCCAACAAGGAGAGTTCACACTCCGCTCACCTCAAGATACTTCCGCAGCTTGATCCTAGCAGATCTTCATCGGGATACCCATGGCCATCTACGACCTTCTCCACCAATCCATCTAGAGGGCTTGGAATTATCATTCCGCAAGTCCCTAACGTTGGTGAAGTACTACAGGCAGTCACTCTAATCCCCACGATGTCCCAAACAAGTACCAATATTCGCTTGAGGTACAACCTCAAACTCCAACACAAAATGGTATTACTCCGAATGCAATACGATTCAATCGAGTACGCCAATAACTCGAGTCTAATTGAAACGATCAACGAGCCTCTACAGCCGAGCGATTGCCCAATCGTGATTCACTTTAGATCACGATGGCCGACGTATAGTCGAAACGACCCTACAGGTCCCACTTCAATAGAGGGTGTTTCTCACGAGACGAAACACTAGATGCAAAGATCTCCCCGTCACCCGAGCTCGCGATTCGCGACTCAGTCAGGAGAACAATAACCACTCCGAAGATGTCCCTCATTCTGAGGATTCTCGAACAACCGAAGGTAATGGCCAGTTAGGCCCCAAATCCTCTCCAATACTTACCTAGTTTTAGGTAAGGGAGGTAGTCACCACAACCAGTGGAATAAATCCTCAACACGCACTATTTCGTGCACAAAATCCCAAGGTGAGTTAAATCAGCTCGCAAGTCCCAAGGTACCAAGTACCTCACAAACTCCACACCACGAAAGCCAATCTATTTGTTGGCACGCAAAACCTTCTCGCAAGGTAGGGTGTTCGAAGCGACACACCCGATCATCTGATCATCCTATAGACATCGAAGAATGATCAATGCTAGAAATCCCTGGTTGGTTCACTACACACCTGGTGTATCCTCGATCTCACGATCCCACACGTGGCATTCCACGCCCTTGGGTCTAAGCTCAGACTACCATTCTGACCAAAACTCGCCTCTACCCAAAGGCATCGGTCATTGTTACTCACAAACCAACCACGCCCGTGTTAAGGATTTTGTGTTGGCAAGTTTCGTGAATTGAGTCGGAGTCTTGAAGGCGTCAGAGCACATTTGAACAAAGAAGATGCAAACAGACATTACAAGACTCAGCGGTGAAGCTCGGCACCACAGGTATGATTCTAAGAACATTTATGGTGATTTTAGACTAAGATATAGTAGTTAGAGGACTTGGATTGAATTCTATTTGACAAAAATCAAAGCCGGAAAATTTGGTCAAGATCCGGATCTCAAAGGTGACATCCGGATCTAAAAGGTGAGATCGGATCTCGAGAGGTGAGATCGGATCCCGTAAGCCTCGTCCTTTGCGCAATTTTAAGTGTGATCCGGATCCGGATTGAGATCCGGATCCCGTACCTTGCGCTCAGGATGAATTAAGGTGGACCGGATCTAAGAGGTGGGATCCGATCCCGAAGCTCTATATTTGATGTTGCGCAAGCAAGGACCGATCTCATGGCTTAGGACCGACTCCCGTGAAAAATATTTTTCAATGACGAAAGGCAGTGACCGGTTGAGGGGGCCGAGTCCGACCTTGGTCATGGGAAATATTTCCGCATTTGGTTGTTACAATCCTAATCTATCTCTAAGTCTTCTAATACTATATAAAGACCATGGGGGGTTCATAATTCAACATGCTTACATTATAAACTTTATTGAAAACCCTAGAAGCTTGTAGGTAGCCGTTTTTCTCATCTTCTACATCAAGCTTCTCCCAAATTGATTCTCGGTGCCCTAATTCTTAATGGTTTTCTAGAATCAATTTGAGAATTGCTTAGAGATTATTCCCATAGATCTTTAATGAGAATCTAAGCAATAAATCACCATCGATCGTATTGTTCTTGCTCCGGACGGAGTGTGCTCGTGGATTCGAGTGGGCGTCGTGGATTCGGCGTGTTCGAGGCTTCGTGGATTCGAAGTGCGTGCGTTCGTGGACTCGGACGTGAGGGCGTGGACAACCCGAAGGAGGATTGCGCGGAGATCCATAGGAGAGTTAGAGAGGTCGAGTCCGTGGAGTTCGGTATCACCTTGTAATCTTTTCTCTTATTGATTGTTTATTCGCGTGTTGGTCTCGTGGGTTTTTTTTTTTCTCCGAGTTGGAGTTTTCCCACGTAAATCTCGGTGTGTTTTTTAATTTCCGCATTTACCATTTTAAAGCATCGAGAATTGTGGTTTTTGGCCGATACACCTATTCACCCCCCTCTAGGTGTTGTTTGATACAATCTAGATAGATCCTTGGGGCTTCCCCATAACTAACAGCCTGCCCAAAGGACCCAGGCTCCGCAGTCTACAACTGGTCCAGGTACGGATCGTCCCCGAGCACCATCCGGCAGACAGCCGATCCAGGGATGCAACTAATGCAGTCGTCGTGAGATCCAAAAAGCATAGCAGAAAGCTACCCACAACCCGTAAACCAACCGTCTCAGTCAAAGGCTAATCCTCATCGCAAACAGCGAACCAACGTGATGCAATGCAACTCGGCAAATAGCCGATCAAAGGATAGGTGCAATGCACCGGCATCAACCATTGCACACTCGAAAGCCATAGTACGAACCAAAACACGTAGTCACTATCTCGACTGCCGTCGCTCTCGGGCCGACTTCGTATACACGCAGCCCGCGCGGGCTCGTTGTGACTCCTCCGTCCGCTTCTAAAACAGGTTGCCTCCCGGAGTGCGTCTGACTCACACCCTCGGCCATGGGCCTCTAGCCCAAATTCTTAGTCTAAGCCTTCTCGACGCTCTTGCACATACGCCACACCGCCTACCTCGACGAGCGCGCGGTTTACCACATCTTGGTACGTCTGGAGATTGGAAGGTCCGAAAGATCAACGGCTGAAGTCCACACCATCTCGTACAACAACGGCGCACCAAGTGGGAGCCAAGGGGACTCCTTCTCGCACTCGGCCACCGCCCGGTTCTCTTGGAACATACCACACAGATCCTTCTCCGACTTTCTCTTAACACTGCCAGTGAAGTAAAGCTTCAACAGGAGTTCCTTGAACCTCCTTCAAGTAGTCGCCACAATATCAGCATTGGTGTTATCCTGAATATCCAACCACCAGCTATAGACCACATCTTCCAGGTGGTGATCGGCAAGCCAACTCTGCCTCTCTCATCCACAATTGTGCCGTGGAAATAGTTTCTCCATCTGCATCGACCACTTCCTTACGATCCAGTGGTCGTCCTTCTCTCCATCGAGGATTCTGGGATTACACCTCTCGAACTCGTTGGGCAATCCATGAGTCACTCTCGCTCTGCTTCCTCAACCCACGAGCCCGCCCGGCGCGTGCCCAGACCCGCCGTATGTCTACAACATACAAGGCGTCTAACAAAAACGATAAATAACCACAAGAATAAGAAGAATCTAGAAGCATCAGAGCAGTATAACAACTAGATTTCTATACAAGGAAACATAAAAGAAGAGACTAAAAGTAAAGCACCAATCTCTAATATAAACTATAAAGAGAGTACATTAAAAAGAGATCCAAACACCACTATAACTAAGTACATGGTAGTCTCTACATAGGGATACAAAACTCTCTCAATCTCACCAAAGAACAAAAAGAGAGAAAAACCCCTACAAGGTGGAAAGTCATGATAACTAGCTAGCGGTTCCCTTTCCACGATCCCTTGCCTCCGCCGGTGTCGAAGGCTCTGAAACACATTAGAAAAAGAGGGCGTGAGAACTATTAATTAATAGTTCCCAGTGGGCAATTACTGACTTCAGTTGCATGCTCCACTAGGCCCAAAACGAAACAAGTAAGTAAAAACAAATAGTATAAGAGATAATAAACGACATGTAAATAACATGTAAACTACTAAATATGATATCTCTACTTAGCATGTATTTGCATAAGTAAGCTATTCTAAGCATGAATAGAAAGTACCATAACTAGAGCAATGTTCACAAATTAATAGTAAAGAGTTAAAGTTTACTATTCCAATCAAATCCCATATTGTCCACGAGTGATAGTAAAGTGTTCAAGTTCACTATTCTAGTCAAGTCCACAATTATCTTTAAACTACATTAAGTTTAAATACCATTATACCCGACCCGAAGGCGATATGGCCGATGCCCACCCGACGGCTGCCTAGCCCAAATGCAGAGCCTAATGGCCCCGTAGTAGCCAACATTCCCACCCTAGGAATGAGACTGCCCCACGCAATCCACTTTGCGCCCAATCCCGCACGGCGAATACAAGAAACGCGTTGGCCAACTCCGGAGTGCCGGCTTGTAGGGAGCTACCCTCACAAGCGAGTGCGAATGAGCACAATGGCAAGAGTCACAAAACTCGTCATAAGTCCCAAATCGTCATGTCTCTAACATGGAATGTACAAGTGTCTAAAGGCCTATCTCTATGTCATCATGTCTCTACATGGCAATAATAGATGTCAAAAGGCCTATGTCAAGTCTCTATGTTGCAGTTTCATAGTTTTCTAAGTTAAGTGCCGCTTGGTGACACTTAAGCTTTTCTAAGTTCCAACCTAAGTTTAATGTTCTCATTTACTTTAGTTAAGCTATAATAACATGAATGGCACACTCCCAGGCGCCCACAAGAACCACCCCCACATGCATGCGCTCAACCCGTATAGCTCTACTATATAGAGTGAAAATTTTATCATACATAAGGCATGCATTTTAAGTGATTCAAAATTCTTAATAAATCTATTTAGCATGAATATGCATTCAAAATAATTAAATCAAACCAACTAAGCACTTAGGAGCCATTTGCTCCTATGCTCGTGAAGCCAAACCCACCAAGTACGAAAAGCGTTGCTCCGAACCGCTAACGAAGCTCGATAATCACTCCTAGAGTCCTAAAAAGCACACCCTAGGAGTTACAAGCTAAGAAGATAAACCTTGAGTTCACACTTTAAGGATTTCGACAAAAGGTTGGAGAAAACTCACCGAATGCGAAGGAAGTGCTCTTGATCTCCAAACGGGAGTTAGAGTCCTTCTAATCCAACCTAAATCAAAGTTCTAAACCCATCAATTAGGTCCCAAAGGCCCTAAATCGAAAATCCCCAAATTCCAACCCTAGAATCCCATTCTAGGGTTTCATCTCACAAAACCCACAAAAATCAAAACTAGAGGAAAGAGATCATTCACATACCTCTAAGAAGCTCAACACCAAGCTCAAAAAGCCCTAGGCTTGAAGCTTGATCCACCACAAAGCTCCAAACACCAAGCTCCAAGCTCCAACAATGGTGGTAGAGGCTCTAACAAGCAAAAGAGAGCAAGGAGAGGGTTTTAATCCTCCAAAAATCCAACCAAAACCCTAGGAAACACAAGGAGTAGAGAGAGAAGGTCTCCTACCTTGCTTGTGTGGGAGGGCTCAAATGAAGCCCTAGGGGTGTGTGATACACAAATAGAAGCAACAAGATGCTAAAACACCCTCGTTGGCTCCGCTCACATTCTCGCTACTTGTACCTGCAGACAAATCCATTTTGTACCTAAGATAAACCCCGCGAAACAAGCCCAAACCCGAGCCTCGGGTTCGCCGAGTTCCGCTTCTCTTTATACCGGTATAAATCTTGGTCTCGTAGATAGCCATCATTTTGTACCCAGATAGACACCATTTTGTACCCAGATAAGGCACGTAATTTAACCCGAGAGCCACCTAAAATCCAACTTTTTGGACTTTAGGGCTTGGGACTTATCTCCAAACCCCAGACACGTGCCATAGGTCGAACACAACAACGACCTTCCGTAAAACTGAAAAGCTCCATCACAAGTCAAATACTCGAACTCCGCAATTTGCGCAAGTCCGATGTTACATTCACCCTCCTAAAAAGGAGTTTCGTCCGCGAAACTCTAAAACGAACTCATACCTCAAGATTCCATCTCGAAAGAGACGGGGATAGCGCTCCCGCAAAGGCGCTCTCGTGCTCCCACGTGGCCTCTCGCTCCTCGTGGTTGCTCCAAAGAACCTTCACGTACGAATGTCCCGATTCCGCAATTTCTTCACCTCGCGAGCCAAGATCTTCACGGGTTGCTCCTCAAAGCTCAAATCCTCCCGCAGCTCTATGGGTACAGCCTCCAAAACATGAGCCGGATCATGAATATATTTTCGAATGACCGATACATGAAAGACGTTGTGCACGCCCGATAGGTTCGGCGGTAGAGCAAGTCGATACGCTACCGGACCTATACGTTCCAAGATCTCATATGGTCCAATGAATCGAGGACTTAACTTACCTCGAATTCCAAATCTCCGAATCCCCTTTGACGGCGAGACTTTCATGAAGACATGATCTCCAATCTGAAACTCCAAGTCTCGTCGGCGTTTATCTGCATAGCTCCTCTGCCTACTCTGGGCCGTCAGTAGTCGCTCCCGAGCGATTCGAACTTTATCCTCCGCTTCTTGGAGCACTTCAGGGCCTAAGGCCAATCTTTCGCCCACTTCAATCCAATGAAGTGGCGATCTGCACTTTCGTCCATATAATGCCTCGAACGGTGCCATCTTGATACTTGCTTGATAACTATTGTTATAAGCAAACTCCGCCATAGGTAGATGCTGCGACCATCCTCCCTTGAAGTCAATCACACATGCTCGAAGCATGTCCTCAAGAGTCTGTATAGTACGCTCCGACTGCCCGTCACTCTGGGGGTGGAAAGCAGTGCTGAAATCCAATCTAATACCCAAGGCGTCCTGTAGACTCCTCCAGAAGTGTGACACGAAGCGAGTGTCCCTGTCAGATACGATCGATGTAGGTACTCCATGAAGTCGCACAATCTCATCCAGGTACACTTGTGCGAGCTTCTCTCCAGCCCAAGTAGTATGGATAGGTATAAAGTGCGCCGACTTCGTCAACCTATCCACTATCACCCAAATAGCATCATGCCCAGCTTGAGAGCGAGGCAATCCTGTCACGAAGTCCATGGTGATCTTCTCCCACTTCCACACGGGAATAGGCAAACTCTGAAGTTTTCCCGCTGGAACTCGATGCTCAGCTTTCACTTGTTGGCAAGTTAGACATCTAGCAACAAACTCGCCAACATCCTTTTTCATCCCAGGCCACCAATAAAGTAACCTCAAGTCCTTGTACATTTTGGTGCCTCCTGGATGAATAGCTGTAACATACTGGACTTGCGCAAATTGCGGAGTTCGAGTATTTGACTTGTGATGGAGCTTTTCTAGATTTTCTGGAAGGTCGTTGACTGTGTTCCGACTTATGGCGCGTGTACCGAGGTTTGGGGATAAGTCCCAAGCCCTAAAGTCCAAAAAGTTGAATTTTAGGTGGCTCTCGGGTTGGAAATTCTGTGCCTTATACCGGTACAAAATGGTGTCTATACCGGTACAAAATGATGGCTATACCGGTACAGACCATGATTTATACCGGTATAAAGAGGGCAGACTTGGCGAACCCGAGGCTCGGGTTTGGCTGTTTCGCAGGGTTTATACCGGTACAAAATTGATTTGTACCGGTACAAACTGGCAGAATGTGAGGAGACCGAACTGCAGGGGTGTTTTAGCATCTTGTTGCTTCTATTTGTGTACCACACACCCCTAGGGCTTCATTTGAGCCCTCCCACACAGCAAGCAAGGTAGGAGACCTTCTCTCTCTACTCCCTTGTGTTTCCTAGGGTTTTGGTTGGATTTTTGGAGGATTAAAACCCTCTCCTTGCTCTCTTTTGCTTGTTAAAGCCTCTACCACCATTGTTGGAGCTTGGAGCTTGGTGTTTGGAGCTTTGTGGTGGATCAAGCTTCAAGCCTAGGGCTTTTTGAGCTTGGTGTTGAGCTTCTTAGAGGTATGTGAATGATCTCTTTCCTCTAGTTTTGGTTTTTGTGGGTTTTTGTGAGATGAAACCCTAGAATGGGATTCTAGGGTTAGGATTTGGGGATTTTCGATTTAGGGCCTTTGGGACCTAATTGATGGGTTTAGAACTTTGATTTAGGTTGGATTAGAAGGACTCTAACTCCCATTTGGAGATCAAGAGCACTTCCTTCGCATTCGGTGAGTTTTCTCCAACCTTTTGTCGAAATCCTTAAAGTGTGAACTCAAGGTTTATCTTCTTAGCTTGTAACTCCTAGGGTGTGCTTTTTAGGACTCTAGGAGTGATTATGGAAGCTTCGTTAGCGGTTCGGAGCAACGCTTTTCGCACTTGGTGGGTTTGGCTTCACGAGCATAGGAGCAAATGGCTCCTAAGTGCTTAGTTGGTTTGATTTAATTATTTTTAATGCATATTCATGCTAAATAGATTTATTAAGAATTTTGAATCACTTAAAATGTATGCCTTATGTATGATAAAATTTTCACTCTATATAGTAGAGCTATCTGGGTTGAACTGCATGCATGTGGGGGTGGTTCTTGTGGGCGCCTGGGAGTGTGCCATTTATGTTATTATAGCTTAACTAAAGTAAATGAGAACATTAAATTTGGGTTGGAACTTAGAAAAGCTTAAGTGTCATCAAGCGGCACTTAACTTAGAAAACTATGAAACTGCAACATAGAGACTTGACATAGGCCTTTTGACATCTATTATTGCCATGTAGAGACATGATGACATAGAGATAGGCCTTTGGACACTTGTACATTCCATGTTAGAGACATGACGATTTGGGACTTATGACGAGTTTTGTGACTCTTGCCATTGTGCTCATTCGCACTCGCTTGTGAGGGTAGCTCCTCATGCTCCTCAAGACTCCGAGTTGGCCAACGCGTTTCTTGTATTCGCCGTGCGGGATTGGGCGCCAAGTGGATTGCCGTGGGACAGTCTCATTCCTAGGGTGGGAATGTTGGCTACTGCGGGGCCATTAGGCTCGGCATTTGGGCTAGGCAGCCTTCGGGTGGGCATCGGCCATATCGCCTTCGGGTCGGGTATAATGGTATTTAAACTTAATGTAGTTTAAAGATAATTGTGGACTTGACTAGAATAGTGAACTTGAACACTTTACTATCACTCGTGGACAATATGGGGTTTGATTGGAATAGTAAACTTTAACTCTTTACTATTAATTTGTGAACATTGCTCTAGTAATGGTACTTTCTATTCATGCTTAGAATAGTTTACTTATGCAAATACATGCTAAGTAGAGATATCGTGTTTAGTAGTTTACATGTTATTTACATGTCGTTTATTATCGCTTATACTATTGTTTTTACTTACTTGTTTCGTTTTGGGCCTAGTGGAGCATGCAACTGAAGTCAGTAATTGCCCACTGGGAACTATTAGTTAATAGTTCTCACGCCCCTTTTTCTTATGTGTTTCGTAGCTTCGCACGGCGGAGGCAAGTGGATCTGGGGAAAGTGGAACCGCTAGCTAGTTATCGCAGCTTTCCTCCTTGTAGGGGTTTTTCTCTCTTTTTGTACTTTGGTGAGATTGAGAGAGTTTTGTATCCCTATGTAGAGACTACCATGTACTTAGTTATAGTGGTGTTTGGATCTCTTTTTATTGTACTCTCTTTATAGTTTATATTAGAGATTGGTGCGTTACTTTTAGTCTCTTCTTTTATGTTTTCTTGTATAGAAATCTAGTTGTTATACTGCTCTGATGCTTCTAGATTCTTCATATTTTTGTGGTTATTTATCGTTTTTGTTAGACGCCTTGTACGTTGTAGACATATTGCGGGTCTGGGCACGCGCCGGGCGGGCTTCCGCTGGGTCGCGGGGCGTGACAGATTAAATTGGTATCAGAGCCTAGGGTTGAGTCTTCTTGTGGACCTAGCAAACCTTAGGCACGTTGGACTATAGGATATAGGCTCGTGAGAGACGAGGTCTATTTAACTTGTGAGCGAAAGTATTAAGATTGGGTATCTTGAATAACTCTAGTAAGTAGAGTTGGATCGAAGTGTATAACTTCTAACTTCACGAGGGTTACGTTGGCGGCCGACAACGTAACATCGGGAGTTAGTAGTAAATGACACTTCCTTACTTTCGCATGATTTGGGTATTTATAGCTTGAGCGGGGATTCGATTGCGTGAGCTTACTAACTTGCGCTTTTATGATGTTGTAGTGACGATGCCGACGACTCGCTCTAAATCTGTTGGAGCGGATAATGCGCCACACCTCGACGAGGTCGAGACCTCCGCTACCTCCGGATCTGGTGAGGTCCGCGAGCAGAGGGGCCAGTTGGCGGCCCTCACAGCCTTGGTGACGCAGCAGACGGCACGCACCGGCAGTGAGGCGCGCGCATGAAGCGCATGGAGGACCTTTTACTACTAGCCGGCGGCGAGGGAGACACCGGCCCCCGCACCACCAAAGACCGCCCGAGGTTGTTCTATCGCGGCGTTAGCCCCCCGCACTCGGCCACACTGCACGACTCCCTAGCCGAGCACCGGACGAGGATCGGACACCCCGCCAAGGAGAGCATCGCCGTAGCGCATTTCCGCTATGGCTCGGGAGCCGAGAGGGATCGACTCATGGCTCGCCTCAAGGAGTTCAGAGGTGCAGCCCCTAGGACCTTTGACGAGAGAAGGTCGACCACCGGATCGTGGAAAAGTGGTTGATGCACATGGAGAACCGTTCCGTGACACGTTCGTGGAGGAGCGGGACAGTAGTGTGGCTCGCCACCCACCACTTGGACGGCGAGGCCTACACCGGTGGATGGATCTCCGGAGAACCCCAAACACGTACTTAGCTTCTATTACTTGGACGAGGTTCAAGGAGCTACCGTTGGCACACTACTTCCCGACGCCGTCAAGAGGCGATGGAGCAGAGTTTGCGCACTCGACACAGGGTGACAGATCCGTAGCCGAGTACGAGAGAGAGTTTTCTGCTTCGCATTGCGTGCCCTTCGTCGTGCGGGACGACGAGGATAAGGCCCGCATTTTCGAGCGTGGATCGCGATCGTCGATTTTCCTGCTCGTGCGCTCCTCCGAGCTTCGACTTACCGACAGTGGTGAACCGCGCGCTCATCGTGGAGAGCGGCGCGCCATGGTACAGGAGAGACGCGAGGGCTTGGATAAAGGAAAGGGCAAGAGGCCCGCGGCCGAGGGTGCGAGCCAGACGCACTCTAGGAGGCCCCCGAAGCATCCGAGACACCAGCAGCGCAGTCGTGGCGCACCGCCCCAGCGAGGAGGACCTGACCGACGCCGGCCTCCCCGGTGTGTGATCCGCGGTGGTCCTCATCACCCGCCGCAGTTGTCCACACGGGGCAGTGCTTCCAGTGTGGCCAGGAGGACCACATCCGTACCGAGTGCCCGAGAGGTTCTTCACCGGCACCGTCTTCTGCAGCGGCACCGGCTCTACGCCCGCCACCTGTGGGACCCCGTCGACACAAGATCGCATCGGGCGGCCGACCGTCCGCCGCGTAGCGAGGGGGTCACGACATGTGCGCCGAGTGGGCGCATGTACGCCGTGCAGATCGAGGCGCAGCCGATACCGAGGCCGTGGTAAGGTGTATCATTTTACTTGATGGCATTAGAGTACGTGCATTATTTGATACCTGCATCACATTCATTTATAGATCGGCCGTTTGCCGAGTTGCATGACATCCAGTTTGTTCCTTTACTACACCCTGGACGTATTGTTGTACCCGACCACATTGTGGACGTGCGAGAGTATTGCCCCAGTTGCCCTATCCGGATAGGAGATTGGACCATGCCCGCGGACTTGCGAGTAGTGCACAAGTTGGGGGATTTTGACGTGGTTTTGGGTATGGATTGGTTGACTAGATATTACGCCACTATCGATTGTGTTAACCGAACGGTTACTTTTAGAGAACCGGGTCGAGTGAGGTGTGTATAGAGGATGCCGTAGTTCGTTATGATGTCGATCGCCTGCCTCGAGCTAGACAACCGATCAACCGTGGATGCGTAGCCTATTTGGCTTGTATCGCATTGAGGGGTGAGGATGATACCCCTAGGATCGAGGATATCCTGGTACGGAGTTTCGTGACGTGTTTCCACCGAGCTACTGTGCATGCCACCTGATAGGGAGCTCGAGTTTGTGCTAGATCTCGCCCCCGGGACTACCCTAGCCTCAAAGGCACCCTATAGGATGGCACCGGCAGAGTTAAAGGAGCTGAGGGCACAGTTACAGGATATGTTGGACAAGGGCTTCATTCGACCGAGTGTGTCACTTTGGGGAGCACCGTTTCTTTTTGTGAAGAAGAAGAATGGATCACTTCGCCTTTGCGTGGACTATCGTGAACTTAATAAAGTCACGATCAAGAATAAATATCCGTTGCCGAGGATTGATGATCTTTTTGATCAACTTCAAGGATCGAATGTGTACTCCAAGATAGACTTGAAGTCGGATACCATCGCTGAAGATTGCGCCCGGGAATGTGGCGAAGACGGCTTTTAGATCACGTATGGACATTATGAGTTCACCGTTATGCCGTTTGGGCTTACTAATGCCCCTACAGCCTTTTTATGGATCTAATGAACCGTGTCTTCAAGCCTTATCTAGACAAAGTTCGTCGTGGTCTTCATCGACGACATCATAGTTAATTCCAGAAGTGAGGTGAAGCACGAGGAACACTTGAGATTGGTAGTACAAGTGCTCCGGGAAAAGAAGTTATTTGATCAGCCGAAGAAGTGTTAATTTTGGCTTCGAGAAGTGGCTTTTCTGGGACATGTGATTTCAGGATCAGGCATAGCAGTGGATCCTAGGAAGATAGAAGCCATTCAGGATTGGCCAAGACCGACGAGCATCACCGAGATCAGGAGTTTCCTTGGTTTGGCCGGCTACTACCGCCGATTCGTGGTGGGCTTTGCGAAGTTATCTTCCCCCCTCACGAGGCTCACGCACAAAGGAGCTAAATTCATTTGGAATGATGTGTGTGAAAGGAGCTTTCAAGAGTTGAAGCTGAGATTGACGACCGCTCCAATCCTCACATTACCTATTGCTGGAGCAGGGTATGTGGTTTATAGTGATGCATCTCTTAACGGATTGGGCTGTGTCTTGATGCAGGGTGACAAGGTGATCGCGTATGCATCTCGCCAGTTAAAGGAATATGAGAAGAACTATCCTACACACGACTTGGAGTTGGCGGCCGTAGTTTTTGCATTGAAGCTATGGCGCCACTATTTGTATGGCGAGCGGTGCGAGGTCTATACGGATCACAAGAGCTTAAGGTACCTTTTCACTCAGAAGGAGTTGAACTTGAGACAACAGATGGTCGAGCCGCTCAAGGATTATGATTTGACTATTCTCTACCACCCGGCAAGGCTAACGTGGTGGCGGATGCGCTAAGTCGGAAATCTACCGAGAACTTAGCGATGCATGTTGTTACTCAACCGCATTGATCGAGGATGAAGCGGTTGGAGTTGGAGGTAGTGACTCCCGATACGCCTATGCGGTTGATGACGATGGTTGTGCAACCTACACTTATGGATAGAATTAAAGAAAAGCAAGCTGTTGACTTAGAGTTGCAAAAGATTCGAGACAAAATGGTTGATGGTTGCACCGGTGACTTCCTAGTGGATGATCAGGGAGTGATGCGCTTTGGTGGACGGATTTGTGTGCCGGATTCGGGACTTAGAGAGGACATCCTTCGTGAGGCACACAGGGCACCTTATGCTATTCATCCAGGAGGCACCAAAATGTACAAGGACTTGAGGTTACTTTATTGGTGGCCTGGGATGAAGAAGGATGTTGGCGAGTTTGTTGCTAGATGTCTAACTTGCCAACAGGTGAAAGCTGAGCATCGAGTTCCAGCGGGAAAACTTCAGAGTTTGCCTATTCCCGTGTGGAAGTGGGAGAAGATCACCATGGACTTCGTGACAGGATTGCCTCGCTCTCAAGCTGGGCATGATGCTATTTGGGTGATCGTGGATAGGTTGACGAAGTCGGCGCACTTTATACCTATCCATACTACTTGGACTGGAGAGAAGCTCGCACAAGTGTACCTTGATGAGATTGTGCGACTTCATGGAGTACCTACATCGATCGTATCTGACAGGGACACTCGCTTTGTGTCACACTTCTGGAGGAGTCTACAGACGCCTTGGGTACTAGTTTGAATTTCAAGATCGTTTCCACCCCGCAGTGACGGGCGGTCGGAGCGCACTATAGACTCTAGAGGACATGCTTCGAGCATGTGTGATTGACTTCCAGGGAGGATGGTCGCAGCATCTACCTATGGCGGAGTTTGCTTATAACAATAGTTATCAAGCAAGTATCAAGATGGCACCATTCGAGGCATTATATGGACGAAAGTGCAGATCGCCACTTCATTGGAGTGAAGTGGGCGAAAGATTGGCTTTAGGCCCTGAAGTGCTCCAAGAAGCAGAGGATAAAGTTCGAATCGCTCGGGAGCGACTACTGTCACGCCCCGGGGTCGGCAGGACCTTCCCCAAAGTGTGCCCAGACCCGCCATATGTCAACACATACAAGGCGTCTAACTAAAAACAGCGGAATTAAAACATTATAAGGCTACAACTATGAACATCAGAGCCACAACTAAACAAGAACCAAACCACAAGTAAAAGAAAGTGAAGCGTCTAAATCACTAACATAGAAATAGAGAGTAGTACAAAGATAACAACATAACCTCTCAAATACACAAAAGTGGTGGTCTCTATACAAGGTAAAAACACTCCTTCTCTCCAAAATAAAACAAGAGAAAAAGGAAAGCACCTATCCAAAACCCTCTCACAAGTCGCTATCCCGAGGCAACTCCTTTGCCGCGGTCCCGAGCCTCCCCCGATGCAGAAGGCACGGAAAAGAGTCAGAAACAGAGGCGTGAGAACTATAAACATATAGTTCCCGGTGGGCAATTGCGACTGCACCATTGCACCACGAGGCCCAAGAGAAAAAGAGAGTAAGAGCGCGATATAATTAAGCTTGCAATTAAAGCATAAAGAAATGCTACCCTAACTATGTTTCAAAATTAGATGTCATAGTTTCCTGTTCCAACATATAAAATGAGACGTTTTACTATAACCAACAAGTATACTAAAATGTAATTAAAGCATTAACAAGTATACTAGAACCCCAAGTGAAGTCCACATAATCCAACTACTAAGTCCTATCTAGTAGTGATTGTCATTTAGTAAAGTTAAATGTCCAAGTTCAATTCTCTTTCACTAGGATGTACCACAATAATCCAACTTGTGCCACCTAAGTACCGTGGTAGCCCAACATCCCCCGCAAGGAATGAGTCTGTCCCAACGGTCCCGTAGGTTTCTCAACACCGCACGCGCGAACGAATCGCGAAGTCCAACTCCCGGAGTGCTTAGGCTTGTAGGGAGCGACCCTCACAAGCATGTGCGAAAGAGCACAAATGGCAACAAGTAAAGTCAAGTCTCAAGTCCAAACCTCATGTCTCAATATAGCAATAGTGACTAGCAACCCTACGGTCTAGTTCAAATATTCTCATGACACTAAATTCTCTATGTCAAGTTCATTCACGAGCCTAATGCCGCTTGATGACATTAGCTCACTATTCTACACTTTTGATGCCAAGCCAATGCCGCTTAATGACAAGGGCTTTTCTCCTATGTCATGCATAGTTCTATGTTCTCAAACACATGCCCAATTTCCTCTTAAACACATAGTTTCAAGCTTACAAATAGAATGCTACAAAGCTTCAGCTCTCACATGCATACGTCGCTACTATATAGAGCAAAATTGCGTTACACATAACATATGTATCTTAAGCATTCTAAAATTCACAAATAAATCAAATAGCATGAAAATGAACTGATTTCCATTTAACCATAAGCAAATAAGCACCAATGAGAATTTCTCATTGTGCTAGGTGAGGCCAAACCCACCGTCGCTCCAAGCGTCGCTCCGAACCGCTAACGAAGCTTCGATTCATACTCCTAGTACCCTACAAAGTAGATCCTAGGAGTTACAACCTCAAGAGATAAGTCTTGAGTTCAAACTTTAAACATCTAGGTCAAAGTCAAGAAATACTCACCTAAATGTGCAACAATCCTCTTAGAAATTCCAAAAGGAAGCTAGATCCCTCCCAAGGCAACCTAAACAAAGGTTCTAAACCATTCAAAAGGAATCTAAAAGCCCCAAATCAAAAAGCCCCAAATAAAACCCTAATTCCCAAAATCTAGGGTTTCATCTATAGAAGCAACCAAACTCGAATCTAAAGGAAATGGAGAAGTTGCTTACCTCTTAGAAGCTCTAATCAAGGCTCTAGAGTCACCAAAGTTGAAGATCTTCCTTCAACTAGCTCCCAAATCAAGCTTCCAACCTTCCCTCATGGTGGAAAATGCACCAACAAGCAAAAGAGAGAGAAGAGGGAGATCAATCCACAAGTAAACAACCAAAAACCCAAGGAGAAGTAAATGGATAGAGAGAGAAGCTCTCTTACCTTCCTCTCCTTTGTTCTCAGCACAAGAGAGAAGCCCTAAGGGCTGGGGTGCTATATTAGAAGCAACAAATTGCTAAAAAGCCCCTGCAGTTTCGGATTTTCGAAAACTGCCAGACGTATAAGCCAAGTACTGCAGTGCACACTAAATGACCAAACCCGAGGCTCGGGTTTGTCGCCTCAGCCGTCCCATACCAGACGGATCCCCTCTGTGATAGCAACCAAGGCTCTGACAAAGAACTTTTCCTGTCTGAGACTCCCCGTGATAGCAACCGAGAGCAACCTAAAATCCAACTTTTTGGACTTTAGTGCTTGGGATTCATCCACTAACCTCGGTACACGTGCCATAGGTCGGAACACAGTCAACGACCCTCCAGAAAATCTGGAAAAGCTCAGTTCTCACATTTAACACTCGAACATTGCAATTTGCAAAGTCCAGTGCGTCACAACTACTGACGGCCCAGAGTAGGCAGAGGAGCTATGCAGATAAACGCCGACGAGACTTGGAGTTCGAGATTGGAGATCATGTCTTCTTGAAAGTCTCGCCGTCAAAGGGAATTCAGAGATTTGGAATTCGAGGTAAGTTAAGTCCTCGATTCATTGGACCATATGAGATCTTGGAACGTATAGGTCCGGTAGCGTATCGACTTGCTCTACCGCCGAACCTATCGGGCGTGCACAACGTCTTTCATGTATCGGTCCTTCGGAAATATATCCATGATCCGGCTCATGTTTTGGAGGCTGTACCCATAGAGCTGCGGGAGGATTTGAGCTTCGAGGAGCAACCCGTGAAGATCTTGGCTCGCGAGGTGAAGAAATTGCGGGATCGGGACATTCCGTACGTGAAGGTTCTTTGGAGCAACCACGAGGAGCGAGAGGCCACGTGGGAGCCTGAGAGCGCACTGCAGGAGCGCTATCCCCATCTCTTTCAGATGGAATCTTGAGGTATGAGTTCGCTTTAGAGTTTCGCGGACGAAACTCCTTTTTAGGAGGGGTGAATGTAACATACTGGACTTGCGCAAATTGCGGAGTTCGAGTATTTGACTTGTGATGGAGCTTTTCCAGATTTTCTGGAAGGTCGTTGACTGTGTTCCGACCTATGGCGCGTGTACCGAGGTTTGGGGATAAGTCCCAAGCCCTAAAGTCCAAAAAGTTGGATTTTAGATGGCTCTCGGGTTGGAAATTCTGTGCCTTATACCGGTACAAAATGGTGTCTATACCGGTACAAAATGATGGCTATACCGGTACAGACCAAGATTTATACCGGTATAAAGAGGGCAGACTTGGCGAACCCGAGGCTCGGGTTTGGGCTTTCGAGGTTTATACCGGTACAAAATGGATTTGTGCGGTACAATCTGCGTAAGTGAGCAGAGGCCATAGCATCTTGTTGCTTCTATTTGTGTATCACACACCCCTAGGGCTTCATTTGAGCCCTCCCACACAGCAAGCAAGGTAGGAGACCTTCTCTCTCTACTCCTTTGTGTTTCCTAGGATTTTGGTTGGATTTTTGGAGGATTAAAACCCTCTCCTTGCTCTCTTTTGCTTGTTAAAGCCTCTACCACCATTGTTGGAGCTTGGAGCTTGGTGTTTGGAGCTTTGTGGTGGATCAAGCTTCAAGCCTAGGGCTTTTTGAGCTTGGTGTTGAGCTTCTTAGAGGTATGTGAATGATCTCTTTCCTCTAGTTTTGGTTTTTGTGAGTTTTTGTGAGATAAAATCCTAGAATGGGATTCTAGGGTTAGGATTTGGGGATTTTCGATTTAGGGCCTTTGGGACCTAATTGATGGGTTTAGAACTTTGATTTAGGTTGGATTAGAAGGACTCTAACTCCCATTTGGAGATCAAGAGCACTTCCTTCGCATTCGGTGAGTTTTCTCCAACCTTTTGTCGAAATCCTTAAAGTGTGAACTCAAGGTTTATCTTCTTAGCTTGTAACTCCTAGGGTGTGCTTTTTAGGACTCTAGGAGTTATTATCGAAGCTTCGTTAGCGGTTCGGAGCAACGCTTTTCGCACTTGGTGGGTTTGGCTTCACGAGCATAGGAGCAAATGGCTCCTAAGTGCTTAGTTGGTTTGATTTAATTATTTTGAATGCATATTCATGCTAAATAGATTTATTAAGAATTTTGAATCACTTAAAATGCATGCCTTATGTATGATAAAATTTTCACTCTATATAGTAGAGCTATCTGGGTTGAACTGCATGCATGTGGGGGTGGTTCTTGTGGGCGCCTGGGAGTGTGCCATTTATGTTATTATAGCTTAACTAAAGTAAATGAGAACATTAAACTTGGGTTGGAACTTAGAAAAGCTTAAGTGTCATCAAGCGGCACTTAACTTAGAAAACTATGAAACTGCAACATAGAGACTTGACATAGGCCTTTTGACATCTATTATTGCCATGTAGAGACATGATGACATAGAGATAGGCCTTTGGACACTTGTACATTCCATGTTAGAGACATGACGATTTGGGACTTATGACGAGTTTTGTGACTCTTGCCATTGTGCTCATTCGCACTCGCTTGTGAGGGTAGCTCCCTACAAGCCGGCACTCCGGAGTTGGCCAACGCGTTTCTTGTATTCGCCGTGCGGGATGGGGCGCCGAAGTGGATTGCGTGGGACGATCTCATTCCTAGGGTGGGAATGTTGGCTACTACGGGGCCATTAGGCTCGGCATTTGGGCTAGGCAGCCTTCGGGTGGGCATCGGCCATATCGCCTTCGGGTCGGGTATAATGGTATTTAAACTTAATGTAGTTTAAAGATAATTGTGGACTTGACTAGAATAGTGAACTTGAACACTTTACTATCACTCGTGGACAATATGGGGTTTGATTGGAATAGTAAACTTTAACTCTTTACTATTAATTTGTGAACATTGCTCTAGTAATGGTACTTTCTATTCATGCTTAGAATAGTTTACTTATGCAAATACATGCTAAGTAGAGATATCGTGTTTAGTAGTTTACATGTTATTTACATGTCGTTTATTATCGCTTATACTATTGTTTTTACTTACTTGTTTCGTTTTGGGCCTAGTGGAGCATGCAACTGAAGTCAGTAATTGCCCACTGGGAACTATTAGTTAATAGTTCTCACGCCCCCTTTTTCTTATGTGTTTCAGAGCCTTCGGCACCGGCGGAGGCAAGGGATCGGGGAAAGGGAACCGCTAGCTAGTTATCGCGACTTTCCTCCTTGTAGGGGTTTTCTCTCTTTTTGTACTTTGGTGAGATTGAGAGAGTTTTGTATCCCTATGTAGAGACTACCATGTACTTAGTTATAGTGGTGTTTGGATCTCTTTTTATTGTACTCTCTTTATAGTTTATATTAGAGATTGGTGCGTTACTTTTAGTCTCTTCTTTTATGTTTCCTTGTATAGAAATCTAGTTGTTATACTGCTCTGATGCTTCTAGATTCTTCATATTTTTGTGGTTATTTATCGTTTTTGTTAGACGCCTTGTATGTTGTAGACATACGGCGGGTCTGGGCACGCGCCGGGCGGGCTTCCGCTGGGTCCCGGGGCGTGACAATAGCATAAGGTGCCCTGTGTGCCTCCTGAAGGATGTCCTCTCTAAGTCCCGAATCCGCTGGCACACAAATCCGTCCACCAAAGCGCATCACTCCCTGATCATCCACTAGGAAGTCACGCAATCATCAACCATTTTGTCTCGAATCTTTTGCAACTCTAAGTCAAGAGCTTGCTTTTCTTTAATTCTATCCATAAGTGTAGGTTGCACAACCATCGTCATCAGCCGCATAGGCGTATCGGGAGTCACTACCTCCAACTCCAACCGCTTCATCTGCTCGATCAACTGCGGTTGAGTAACAACATGCATCGCTAAGTTCTCGGTAGATTTCCGACTTAGCGCATCCGCCACCACGTTAGCCTTGCCCGGGTGGTAGAGAATAGTCAAATCATAATCCTTGAGTAGCTCCAACCATCTGCGCTGTCTCAAGTTCAACTCCTTCTGAGTGAAAAGGTACTTTAAGCTCTTGTGATCCGTATAGACCTCGCACCGCTCGCCATACAAATAGTGGCGCCATAATCCGTGGCGTCACCAAGGCTGTGAGGGCCGCCAACTGGCCCCTCAGCTCGCGGACCTCGCCGGATCCGGAGGTAGTGGAGGCCTCGACCTCCTCAAAAGTTGCCGCATTGTCCGCTCCAACAGATTTCGAGCGAGTTATCGGCATCGCCACTACAACATCATAAAAGCGCAAGTTAGTAAGCTCACGCAATCGCATCCCCGCTCATGCTATAAATACCCAAATCATGCGAAAGTAATGAAGTGTCATTTACTACTAACTCCCGATGTTACGTTGTCGGCCGCCAACGTAACCCTTCGCGAAGTTAGAAGTTATACACTTCGATCCAACTCTACTTACTAGAGTTATTCAAGATACCCAATCTTAATACTTTCGCTCACAAGTTAAATAGACCTCGTCTCTTACGAGCCTATATCCTATAGTCCAACCTGCCTAAAGTTTGCTAGGTCCACAAGAAGACTCAACCCTAGGCTCTGATACCAATTTAATCTGTCACACCCCGGGACCCAGCGGAAGCCCGCCCGGCGCGTGCCCAGACCCGCCGTATGTCTACAACATACAAGGCGTCTAACAAAAACGATAAATAACCACAAAAATATGAAGAATCTAGAAGCATCAGAGCAGTATAACAACTAGATTTCTATACAAGGAAACATAAAAGAAGAGACTAAAAGTAAAGCACCAATCTCTAATATAAACTATAAAGAGAGTACATTAAAAAGAGATCCAAACACCACTATAACTAAGTACATGGTAGTCTCTACATAGGGATACAAAACTCTCTCAATCTCACCAAAGAACAAAAAGAGAGAAAAAGCCCTACAAGGTGGAAAGCTGCGATAACTAGCTAGCGGTTCCCTTTCCACGATCCCTTGCCTCCGCCGGTGCCGAAGGCTCTGAAACACATAAGAACAGGGGGCGTGAGAACTATTAATTAATAGTTCCCAGTGGGCAATTACTGACTTCAGTTGCATGCTCCACTAGGCCCAAAACGAAACAAGTAAGTAAAAACAAATAGTATAAGCGATAATAAACGACATGTAAATAACATGTAAACTACTAAATACGATATCTCTACTTAGCATGTATTTGCATAAGTAAGCTATTCTAAGCATGAATAGAAAGTACCATAACTAGAGCAATGTTCACAAATTAATAGTAAAGAGTTAAAGTTTACTATTCCAATCAAATCCCATATTGTCCACGAGTGATAGTAAAGTGTTCAAGTTCACTATTCTAGTCAAGTCCACAATTATCTTTAAACTACATTAAGTTTAAATACCATTATACCCGACCCGAAGGCGATATGGCCGATGCCCACCCGAAGGCTGCCTAGCCCAAATGCCGAGCCTAATGGCCCCGTAGTAGCCAACATTCCCACCCTAGGAAGGAGACTGTCCCACGGCAATCCACTTCGGCGCCCAATCCCGCACGGCGAATACAAGAAACGCGTTGGCCTACTCCAGAGTGCCGGCTTGTAGGGAGCTACCCTCACAAGCGAGTGCGAATGAGCACAATGGCAAGAGTCACAAAACTCGTCATAAGTTCCAAATCGTCATGTCTCTAACATGGAATGTACAAGTGTCCAAAGGCCTATCTCTATGTCATTATGTCTCTACATGGCAATAATAGATGTCAAAAGGCCTATGTCAAGTCTCTATGTTGCAGTTTCATAGTTTTCTAAGTTAAGTGCCGCTTGATGACACTTAAGCTTTTCTAAGTTCCAACCCAAGTTTAATGTTCTCATTTACTTTAGTTAAGCTATAATAACATGAATGGCACACTCCCAGGCGCCCACAAGAACCATCCCCACATGCATGCAGTTTAACCCAGATAGCTCTACTATATAGAGTGAAAATTTTATCATACATAAGGCATGCATTTTAAGTGATTCAAAATTCTTAATAAATCTATTTAGCATGAATATGCATTCAAAATAATTAAATCAAACCAACTAAGCACTTAGGAGCCATTTGCTCCTATGCTCGTGAAGCCAAACCCACCAAGTGCGAAAAGCGTTGCTCCAAGCCGCTAACGAAGCTTCGATAATCACTCCTAGAGTCCTAAAAAGCACACCCTAGGAGTTACAAGCTAAGAAGATAAACCTTGAGTTCACACTTTAAGGATTTCGACAAAAGGTTGGAGAAAACTCACCGAATGCGAAGGAAGTGCTCTTGATCTCCAAATGGGAGTTAGAGTCCTTCTAATCCAACCTAAATCAAAGTTCTAAACCCATCAATTAGGTCCCAAAGGCCCTAAATCGAAAATCCCCAAATTCCAACCCTAGAATCCCATTCTAGGGTTTCATCTCACAAAAACCCACAAAAACCAAAACTAGAGGAAAGAGATCATTCACATACCTCTAAGAAGCTCAACACCAAGCTCAAAAAGCCCTAGGCTTGAAGCTTGATCCACCACAAAGCTCCAAACACCAAGCTCCAAGCCCCAACAATGGTGGTAGAGGCTCTAACAAGCAAAAGAGAGCAAGGAGAGGGTTTTAATCCTCCAAAATCCAACCAAAACCCTAGGAAACACAAGGGAGTAGAGAGAGAAGGTCTCCTACCTTGCTTGTCAGGGAGGGCTCAAATGAAGCCCTAGGGGTGTGTGGTACACAAATAGAAGCAACAAGATGCTAAAACACCCCTGAGTTCGGTCGCTCACATTACGCTTGTACTACAAATCCATTTTGTACCGGTATAAACCCTAACGGAACAGCCAAACCCGAGCCTCGGGTTCGCCAAGTCTGCCCTCTTTATACCGGTATAAATCTTGGTCTGTACCGGTATAGCCATCATTTTGTACCGGTATAGACACCATTTTGTACCGGTATAAGGCACAGAATTTCCAACCCGAGAGCCACCTAAAATCCAACTTTTTGAACTTTAGGGCTTGGGACTTATCCCCAAACCTCGGTACACGCGCCATAGGTCGGAACACAGTCAACGACCTTCCAGAAAATCTGGAAAAGCTCCAACACAAGTCAAATACTCGAACTCCGCAATTTGCGCAAGTCCAGTATGTTACATTCACCCCTCCTAAAAAGGAGTTTCGTCCGCGAAACTCTAAAACGAACTCATACCTCAAGATTCCATCTGAAAGAGATGGGGATAGCGCTCCTGCAGTGCGCTCTCAGGCTCCCACGTGGCCTCTCGCTCCTCGTGGTTGCTCCAAAAAACCTTCATGTACGGAATGTCCCGATTCCGCAATTTCTTCACCTCGCGAGCCAAGATCTTCACGGGTTGCTCCTCAAAGCTCAAATCCTCCTGCAGCTCTATGGGTACAGCCTCCAAAACATCAGCCGGATCATGGATATATTTCCGAAGGACCGATACATGAAAGACGTTGTGCACGCCCGATAGGTTCGGCGGTAGAGCAAGTCGATACGCTACCGGCGGTAGAGCAAGTGATCTTCTCCCACTTCCACACGGGAATAGGCAAACTCTGAAGTTTTCCCGCTGGAACTCGATGCTCAGCTTTCACTTGTTGGCAAGTTAGACATCTAGCAACAAACTCGCCAACATCCTTTTTCATCCCAGGCCACCAATAAAGTAACCTCAAGTCCTTATACATTTTGGTGCCTCCTGGATGAATAGCATAAGGTGCCCTGTGTGCCTCCTGAAGGATGTCCTCTCTAAGTCCCGAATCCGCTGGCACACAAATCCGTCCACCAAAGCGCATCACTCCCTGATCATCCACTAGGAAGTCACCGGTGCAACCATCAACCATTTTGTCTCGAATCTTTTGCAACTCTAAGTCAAGAGCTTGCTTTTCTTTAATTCTATCCATAAGTGTAGGTTGCACAACCATCGTCATCAGCCGCATAGGCGTATCGGGAGTCACTACCTCCAACTCCAACCGCTTCATCTGCTCGATCAACTGCGGTTGAGTAACAACATGCATCGCTAAGTTCTCGGTAGATTTCCGACTTAGCGCATCCGCCACCACGTTAGCCTTGCCCGGGTGGTAGAGAATAGTCAAATCATAATCCTTGAGCAGCTCCAACCATCTGCGCTGTCTCAAGTTCAACTCCTTCTGAGTGAAAAGGTACTTTAAGCTCTTGTGATCCGTATAGACCTCGCACCGCTCGCCATACAAATAGTGGCGCCATAGCTTCAATGCAAAGACTACGGCCGCCAACTCCAAGTCGTGTGTAGGATAGTTCTTCTCATATTCCTTTCATTGGCGAGATGCATACGCGATCACGTTGTCACCCTGCATCAAGACACGGCCCAATCCGTTAAGAGATGCATCACTATTAACCACATACCCTGCTCCAGCAATAGGTAATGTGAGGATTGGAGCGGTCGTAAATCTCAGCTTCAACTCTTGAAAGCTCCTTTCACACACATCATTCCAAATGAATTTAGCTCCTTTGTGCGTGAGCCTCGTGAGGGGGGTAGATAACTTCGCAAAGCCCTCCACGAATCGGCGGTAGTAGCCGGCCAAACCAAGGAAGCTCCTGATCTCGGTGACGCTCGTCGGTCTTGGCCAATCCTGAATGGCTTCTATCTTCCTAGGATCCACTGCTATACCTCATCATGAAATCACATGTCCCAGAAAAGCCACTTCTCGAAGCCAAAATTCGCACTTCTTCGGCTGTGCAAATAACTTCTTTTCCCGAAGCACTTGTAGTACCAATCTCAAGTGTTCCTCGTGCTCCACATCACTTCGGGAATAAACCAAGATGTCGTCGATGAAGACCACTATGAACCTGTCTAGATAAGGCTTGAAGACACGGTTCATTAGATCCATAAAAGCTGCCGGGGCATTAGTAAGCCCAAACGGCATAACAGTGAACTCATAATGTCCATACCGGTATAGACACCATTTTGTACCGGTATAAGGCACAGAATTTTCAACCCGAGAGCCACCTAAAATCCAACTTTTTGGACTTTAGGGCTTGGGACTTATCCCCAAACCTCGGTACACGCGCCATAGGTCGGAACACAGTCAACGACCTTCCAGAAAATCTGGAAAAGCTCCATCACAAGTCAAATACTCGAACTCCGCAATTTGCGCAAGTCCAGTATGTTACAACCGCCTGTTGCGGTAAGGGCCTTCCCAGGTGCTTCCTTCACGCATCATGCATGCGCGCCGCGTTGACCTGCTGTTGAGCCGCCGTCGCCTGCTGAGCCGCCAAACCAGTGAGAGCCGCAAATAGGCACCTCACTCACGGACCTCATTGGATCCAGGGGTAGTGGATGTCTCCACTTCCTCAAACGTTGTCGCGTCATCCGCTCCAGCAAGCTTAGAGCGGGTCGTCGTCAAGACACCACAACATCATTAAAGCGCAAGTTAATAAAACCCACGTTATCGCAACCCCGCTCAACAATACTCAAATCATGCGAAAGTAATGAAGTGTGCTTCACAACTAACTCCCGATGTTACGTTGTCGGCCGCCAACGTAACCCTCCGCGAAGTTAGAAGTTATACACCTCGATTAAACTCTAACTTTTTAGAGTTGTAATAAAACCCAATCAGGTACTGTCGCTCACAAGTCAAAAAGACCTCGTCTCTCACGAGCCTATTTCCTATAGTCCAATCAGCCTAAGGTTTGCTAGGTCCTCTAAGACGTTACCTTAGGCTCTGATACCAAATTAATCTGTCACGCCCCGGGGTCGGCAGGACCTTCCCCAAAGCGTGCCCAGACCCGCCATATGCCAACACATATAAGGCGTCTAAATAAAAACAGCGGAATTAAAACAATAATAGGCTACAACTAAGAATATCAGAGCCACATACAGATATCCCTATCAGCAAGTAAGATCAATAAACAGTTAGGAAGGAAAGAGAGTACTAAAACGGCTACTAGTAAAAAGTAAACACAACAGTGTAGCTCTAGGTACATAAGGGTAGCCTCTACCAAAATACAGGTACACACACTCATCCTCTCCAACTAAAACAAAGGAGAGATGAACCACCTAGCGAGACTCCCCGTCGCTAGCCGAAGCGACACCCTTGCCGCGATCCCTGGCCTCCCCCGCTGAAGGCGCTGAAACACGTCAGAAAATAAAGGGCGTGAGAACTATAAAAATATAGTTCCCAGTGGGCAATTACTGACCTGCACAGGTTGCACCACTAGGCCCAAAAGAAGAAATAGTACAGAAGTAAATAACTGTAAATAAAGCATAACGGTAAATAGAGCACAACTGTAAAGCTGAATAATTAACCCAAAGTAAATATGCTACATGCTTTATTAAACCCGAAATGCCCACTTTAAACAAGTACATTCTAATAAGCTCTCAAGTATACCATAATGGAAATGTTGTCCTATCAAGTATACTACCCATGTCCAATACTATGCCACAGTATATCCGAGTATCCAACTACTAAGTCCTAACTAGTAGTGATGTCAATTTTCTATTATATGTCACTGTTCAATTCTCTTTCTAGGATCTACACAAGTGTAGTCCAGCTTGTGCCGCCTAAGTACCGTGGTAGCCCCAACATCCCCCGCAAGGAATGAGTCTGTCCCAAACGGTCCCGTAGGCTTCTTACACCGCACGCGCGAACGAATCGCAAAGGCTAACTCCTCGAGTGCCGCAGGGAGCGACCCTCACAAGCATGTGCGAAGAGCACAAATGGCAACAAGCACTGTCCAAGTCTCAAGTGTCCAAAACCTCATGTCACCCTCATGGCAAATGTCACTAGTAACCCTAAGGCCTAGTACAATAGTTCACATGACACTAGAATTTCTATGTCAAAGTTTGAATCCGAGCCTAATGCCGCTTGATGACATTAGCTTACTAGTTCACAAACCGATGCCAAGTCTAATGTCGCTTAATGACATTAGCTTTTCTCCTATGTCATGCATAGTTCTATGTGCTCAAACACATGTCAAACTAACTATAACAATTTAGTTCAAGTTCTCAAATAGAATGCTACCACCCCTCAGCTCTCACAAGCATGCATCTCTACTATATAGAGGAAAAATTGCACTATACATAACATATGTATCTTAAGCATTCTAAACTTCACAAATAATATATGAAACATGAAAACACATGATTTCCCAATTAACCGTAGGCATATAAGCTCCAATGAGAATTTCTCATTGTGCTAGGTGAGGCCAAACCCACCGTCGCTCCAAGCGTCGCTCCGAACCGCTAACGAAACTTCGATTCCTACTCCTAGTACCCTACAAAGTAAATCCTAGGAGTTACAACCTCTAAAGATGAACCATGTGTTCAATCTTTAAACTTCTATACAAAGAATAAGGAAAAACTCACCTTAGTGCAAGAATCCTTCTCCAATCCTCAAATGGAGTGTAAATCCCTTCCAAAGCAACCTAAATCAAGGTTCTAAACCAATCAATTGGACTCTAAAAGCCCTAGGTTGCAAACCCCAAAATAAACCCTAATATGCCAAATCTAGGGTTTCATCTATAAAGAAGCAACCAAACTCAAATCTAGGGGAAGGAGATGAGTTGCTTACCCTCTAGGAGCTCCAAACAAGGCTCAAAACCCTCAAAGCTTGAAGATCTATCCTCCCTCAAGCTTCAAATCCAAGCTCCAAGCTTCACCCATGGTGGAAAATGCACCAAGAAGCAAAAGGGGAAAAAAGAGAAGATCAATCTCTTAAAAACAACCAACCAAAATCAAGAAACAGAGAGGGAAGGGTTTGAGAAGCTCCTACCTCTCTCTCTCTCTGGTCTCAGCACAAAAAGACCCTAAGGGGGCTGAGGGGTTACAAATAGAAGCAACAAAATGCTAACAAGCCCCTGCAGCTTCGAATTTTCGCGCAGTGTCTGCATTACAAGCCGATTTGTACCGGTACAAACCCCACGAAACAGCCAAACCCGAGGCTCGGTTAGCTCGGTCTGCACTTCTATACCGGTATAAATCTCGGTCTGTACCGGTATAGCCATCAAGGCTGTACCGGTATAGCAACAATTTTGTACCGGTACAAGAGCATAGAAATTCAACCCGAGAGCAACCTAAAATCTAACTTTTTGGACTTTAGAGCTTGGAACTCATCCACTAACCTCGGTACTCGTGCCATAGATCGAAACACAGTCAACGACCCTCCAGAAAATCTGGAAAAGCTCAGATCTCACATCCAACACTCGAACCTCGCTATTTGCAAAGTTCAGTGCGTCACATACCGGTACTAGAACCCGAGTACTGGTACCCAGAATGAAAAAGGCTGAATTGTAATAATACAAAATAGAATGTATGAGGGGTCTAAATGCAATTGTTGGGGTTTATATAAAACCCCAACCCTTACACCTGTTATTCCCATGCATGAAAGAGAGCTTTGTTCGTATCTCCTTCTTTTCTCCCCTCCTCTCTCTAGAGATTCTTCATCAAGGTGGTACCACTACAAAAAAACTTTAGTTTAAGGACGCTTTTTTGATGACGCTTCATCCAAGCATCGTTATTATATAGTAAATACCGACGCTTTGTGAAGCGTCGTTATTTAAATTATCAAAAAAATTTTATTATTTAATTTTTATTGTATCTAATACATTTAATTAAAAGACGGTTTTGATTTAGCCCCTTTTTTTACTCGCTTCCTTAGCTTAGTCCATAACTAATTACCCATCTCTCTCTTTAGGCCATATTAATTATTACCCATGTCTCTCTCTCTCTCTCTCTCTCTCTCTCTCTCTCTCTCTCTCGATAAAAAGAGCGACACACGTTCCCCTTCGAATCCCCTCCCATCCCAACCCTCTCTTTCTTCCTCCACTAGAAACCCTAGACCCCTCTCTCCCCAAACCCTAATCGCGAGGGATTCGCTCATCCGGATGCGCCCTTAACCGTCCTCGATTGAGGTTTTTTGGATCGATCGGGGGTTTGGGATTCGGCTCGGGGAGTTTCGTCCCAGTCGGGAGATGGATGACCGGGATCCACTTTGGAGCCTCCGCCGCCGCCGCGCCCGCCCGCCGATGGACGAGGAGGAGGAGGAGGAGGAGAAAGAGCGCCGCTCGCCCGCGGCGGCGGCGATGGCGAAGGAGGCCCCCGCCCTTTTCCGGGGCCAGCGCTACGCAGAGTGCATTGACATGTTGAAGCAGCTGTTGCTGAGGAAAGAGGGCGATCCAAAAGTGCGTGTGATCAATTACTTTTCTTCTCTGGTTCTTCATATGTATCCTCTTCCGATCTTTTTTGATTTGTGTGATCTCTGAATCTCAGGGACGTGAATTAGTATTAAAACGAAGAAGTATGAAATTTGGTTCAATTTTGCGTCATAATGGGGTATATATGTAGTGAAACCTCTGCTTGAAGTGATCGCGAAACCATATAATCAGCTTATAAAGTTTGGTATACTATGATCGATCAAGGTTAAGTTGCTTACTTTCCAAGTTGTACAATCTTCGCCATTATTCTCTGATCCAGTGGTCAGTATGAGTATGTCTACTTCATCCTCCTTTCATACTTGATTGTGGTTATGAAGAACGGAAGTGGCTAAGTATTTGCTTTTAAACAAAAGATCTTTGAATTTTGGTTTATTGAGGTTCAAGTTCGAATTTGTTTGGAACAGCTAGTCATTACCTAGACAGTGTTCTACGAGTAGGAATTAAGCCTCTCAAGGTAGAGGGATATACTCCATTATTGAAGCATGTGTTATGTAACACCCCGAACTTCTAAAGATTCGAAATTACGAGGTATGTTGGCTTAGAGTGCCGCTGGAATGGTTCCGGTGAAGTCCGGGAGCTTTCGGGAGTTTTCGGTGCACTAGGTGCGAAAACGGAACCCGAAAGGCTATCTCGGGCCACGAGCTAAATCCGACGCTTGCGCGGATGAGATAACGATGTGGACATGATTTAAATCATGCGTGGGGAGCCTCGGTTCGATTTGGAGCGAATCGGAGGTCAAATGAGCCAAAAGTGAGTTGAAACGGCAAAGAAACGGGCAAAAAGCTGAAAATTGGCTAAGTCCTGAAAATTGGCTGCATTACCGGTAACACTATATAATCTGTACCGGTACAGGGGGTAAAATTCGAGAAAATAGCTCTCGGGTCGGCTGTTGCGAAATCGCATTACCGGTAATGCGATGTAATCATCATACAACTTGGGTCCGGCAAAATGAAGTCTGCTGCAAATTAGAGAATTGGGAGGGCTTTTATGGCAATTATCACAACATGTAATAACCCTTTCTCTCCCTCTCTCCCTCACAGAACTCTCTCCCACCCTCTCTTTGTCGACTGAAGCAAGGATAGAAAGAAAGAAAGAAAAGAGAGAAGGAAAAGAAAGAAAAAAAAGAAGAAGAAGAAGGTGATGATGATGGAGATGATCATGGCCATCCCCTTCTTCTCCATTGTGCAAGATAACTTTATGGAGAGGTAAGCTTAGCCTCCTCTCATGGTAGATCTTCTAGAAGTGGGTTTCTAGACCTTAGAAGTAGGATTTTGATTTCTCTACTAGTGTAGAAACCCCGTAGTAAGCAAAGAACACATGAAACTCATGTTTTCTTCTTGCGGCTCTAATGGTGGATTCCTAGGGTTTGTTCTAAACACCCAAGGGATGGTTCTAGTACTCTTAGATGAGTTCCTAGAGATGAAACAAGCTCTCTTTTGCTTGTTCTAGGAATCAAAATGGTGGGTTTTGCAAAAATACAAAACCTAGGGTTAAAAATGGGGTTTTTGTAAATAAAAGAGTTTGATCTCATTTGACCCCATACAAGCCTAATTGGGGGCCTAACGAACGCGTTGGCGCGCTTGGTTCGGTGATCCGACGAGCGGTTACAAAGTTATTAATATTTTAATATATTTTTAATAGATGTCCGCAGCACGCAAGATATAGCTCCTAAATTCATGAAAACTGAACTGGAGCACCGTGAAGACGTAAGTTAACACGGGGAAGTCTCGGATCGAGATTCGGAGGCCGTTCGGTTGGTCGTGCGAGAGTTTGGGCCGAACTGGTCACGGGTGCGCGACGATTGAAAGTGACTACAAGCAATCGAAGTGCGAATTAAGGTGGGTTGTGTTTACCGAAGCGACTAGGTCGCCTAAATATGTCTAAGAGTAATGATTTCAAGTTGATGCATATAATTGACATATGTTGCAAGTATAGAAAATCATGTTAAAGAACATTGTGTTAAATGCTAAATAGATGCATGATATAGCGTAGTATATGATGCTAGATGTGTAGATGAATGCATGCTTAGCATAGTGAGAACATGCTAGATGATTGCATAAAGATAATAATATGCATGAAAATGGACTGGTAAACATAAGAGAGCCAAGTCAAGAATGTAAGAAATGGACATAAATGAACCTAGATCGAGTGGCATCTAATCTAGATCGTGTGGCATATAACCTAGTGTAAAGAACATAGGTTATAGCGAATCTAGAGTCAAATGAACCTAGATCGAGTGGCATCTAACCTAGTGTTAATGAACATAGATTGTAGAAAACCTAGAGTCGAAGAATCTAGGTAAGTGGCATTGAACCTAGTTGTCAAGGACATAGGTTAAACAAGAATGTAAAGGACCTAGTGTTAGTAAACAAAGGTCGAATCAGGATGGTGTTGAACCTAGAGTTAAAGTAACCTAGGTTGTGAGATGAAGATAGCAAACCTAGAGTCAAAGAGACCTAGGATGCAAAGAACAATGGACCTAGATAGGTCGACACTATAGGGTTAAGACCAACCCTTGAGTTATGTGAAATGGATTCCTAATCCCTTAGGTAATGGTGCTAGTGCAGCGGCTGCTAGTGCAACAGAGCAAGTGAATGGCAACTGCAGGTACGTGTGGTTCTCCTCGCCTGGCAGTGACTCATCGGTTACGTGTGGTTCTCCTCGCCCGGTATGAGTATGAGTTCGTGGACGCGGGTACGTGTGGTTCTCCTCGCCCGTGGGTCCATTGAGCGACTTGTGGTCCGGGGGTTGATGATAGTTCTCACCCTGTGCGTGGACCTATAGTCGAGAAAATCTAAGGCTGAGGTGCATGTGAGACGTCCTTCGCCTCGAGCCTGACAGAGCACGGGTTATCCGCAACTGATTGACTCAAGACCGAGTCGGGTGGCATAGCGAGCTAAGGTAGAAATGACATTAGAAGTGCATTTCTAATAAGCATGGAATGCCCAAGAGTGAAGAGAATAAATAGCTAAAGTAATATAGCTAAATGCAAGAATGGAATAGCTAACGTGAATAATGGCTAGAGTAAAAAGGATAAGCTATAAGCTAATTAATAGCTGCATATTGCATTTGTGAGGCATGTTTTTATGTTAGTTGTTTATTATCTAGCTATAGATATTTTTGGACTAACATATTTGTGGCCTCCTTGGACCTATGTTCTCTTGGGTGCCCGTACCCACTGAGAACTATGGACAATAGTTCTCACCCCCGTGTTGTTTTTGGGGGTACAGGTTCATACGTGAGTGGCGCAGCAGCAGCGGCGCGTGGCAAGGGCGTAGCTCCGTAGATAGCGCCCTACCCGGAGACCAGAGATAGAAGTACCCCAGTCGGCATAGCCTAGGGGTAGTGGGAAAGCGGGAAAGAACAAGAATGTATTAAACTTGTAATAAAAGGTTTTAACTTAGATTGTATTAGGAAGTTTAAAGCAAAAGAAAACGTGATGTATAAAATGTAAACTGGGTTGAATGTTTGTAATAGCAAGTAGCTGCATTATGTTTTTGATACTTCCTTATGCAATCTGATTGAATCATGTTCCTGGTTGGAACCTTCTTGTACTGGTATTGATTGCGATGCCTTGGACGTACAGGGGAGACTCTGTCCGCGTACAGAGAAAATCCTGTCCGTTCGGCGGTCTGTTCGACGCGCCCGAACCGGACCAAATTAGGAGCGGTTTCGGGGCGTGACAGATAAGATGGTATCAGAGCATAAAGTAGTGAATGGGGCAATGGTTTAGTTGAACCTAGGAGACCTTAGGATAGCAAAACCTTAGAGGTTAAGGCTCGTGAGAGACGAGGACTTGTGGTTTGTGGTGAAAGTAGTATGGATTTGGTCGTGATGTGTAACCTCTAAGACGGATATTAGAGGTAGACTTGAGGTGTAGTTTGTTCTCAACCGAGGGTGTTCGTGTTGGGCAGGCACAACATGATGTGAGTTACGGGGATGCCCCAAGGATCTATCTAGATTGTATCTAGCACCTTATCCAACACCTAGAGGGGGGTGAATAGGTGTATCGGCCAAAAACCACATGTCACGCCCCGAGACCGCTACCAATTTGGTTCGGTTCGAGAACGCCGATCAGGCGCCGAACGGACAGCACCTCCCCTGTCCGCCCAAGGCTCGACAACAAGTCATGTACAAAGAATTGCCCAGGAAATGAAATTCTACACCATACATGACAAAAAGATGCACCTAAGGTGCGAACAACAATAAAAGCAAGATACAAGTATTCCATACAAGTAATATAAAGAGAGAAGAGTCTAACTATTACAATCATTCAACATTCGTTTACATTGTTTAACTTCAAAATATAAATACATGTTCATCTCCCAAAATGTAGGTTACATCATTCCTTTATACAATTTTAACTCCAAAATATACCACGGGTGGCTCTAATGCAAGTAGGTGGCCACTATCAACTAGGGCGCGATGCCCTTACCGCGATCCTCACCAGCAGCCCGCGAACTAGCACCTGTAATAGAGTGGGGTGAGAACTAACTTCCTTAGTTCCCAGTGGGCTCGGCCACCGACCCCACCGATCTCCCCACTAGGTCTAAGCAGGCAAAAACAGGTAGATAGATAGATAGATAATTATTTTAAAGCTGTAACTGCGGTAAGTAAAGCATGATATACACAATGCAACTACTGCTATGCCTGAAACAACAAGATCATGATATAGTTATGAAATATCTATCATGCTACTATGTTCCAATCAAGTATGTATGAAATACTCATTATGTTATTACCCAATCCTTGGCTAGCCCGTAGGCACGCCCACGACTCAACACATTCAACCTCATGGGTTGTCTGCGGGACCCCACATAGGCTATCCCTCGGGACCCCTGTAACATACTGGACTTGCGCAAATTGCGGAGTTCGAGTAGTTGACTTGAGTTTGGAGCTTTTCCAGATTTTTCTGGAGGGTCGTTGACTGTGTTCCGACCTATGGCACGAGCACCGAGGTTAGTGGATGAATTCCAAGCACTAAAGTCCAAAAATTTGGATTTTAGGTTGCTCTCGGGTTTGACTCTGGAGGGCTTGTACCGGTACAGCCTTGGTTGCTATACCGGTACAGCCATTGTTGCTATACCCAGGTGGATTCAGACGGTATGGGATGGCCGGAGGCGCAAACCCGAGCCTCGGGTTTGGTCGCAGGTCTCAGATAGGTATGGGATGGCTTGTACCGGTACAGCCTAGCAGATTTCGAGCAGTTTAAACTGCAGGGGTGTTTTAGCATTTTGTTGCTTCTAATATAGCACCCTTTGCCCCTAGGGCTTCTCCTTGTGCTGAGAACAAGAGAGAAGGAGGTAAGGAGCTTCTCTCTCTACTCCTTTGCATTTCTAGGATTTTGGTTGGGTTTTCCTTAGGATTAAACCCTCTCTTTTGCTCTTTTTGCTTGGTAGAGCCTTCCTCACCATTGTTGGAGCTTGGAGCTTACCTTTTGGAGCTTGGTGGAGGATCAAACTTCAAGCCTAGAGCATTTTGAGCTTGGATTGGAGCTTCTTATAGGTATGTGGATGTATTCCTTCCTCTAGATTCGGTTTTTGTGGCCTTTTGTGAGTTGAAACCCTAGTTTTGGATTCTAGGGTTAGGATTTGGGGATTTTCGATTTAGGGCCTTTGGGACCTAATTGATGGGTTTAGAACTTTGATTTAGGTTGGATTAGAAGGACTCTAACTCCCATTTGGAGATCAAGAGCACTTCCTTCGCATTCGGTGAGTATTCTCCAACCTTTTGTCGAAATCCTTAAAGTGTGAACTCAAGATTTATCTTCTTAGCTTGTAACTCCTAGGGTGTGCTTTTTAGGACTCTAGGAGTGATTATCGAAGCTTCGTTAGCGGTTCGGAGCAACGCTTTTCGCACTTGGTGGGTTTGGCTTCGTGAGCATAGGAGCAAATGGCTTCTAAGTGCTTATTCGGTTTGATTTAATTATTTTGAATGCATATTCATGCTAAATAGATTTATTATGAATTTTGAACCACTTAAAATGCATGCCTCATGTATGATAAAATTTTCACTCTATATAGTAGAGCTTTCGGGGTTAAACAGCATGCATGTGAGGGTGGGATTTGTGGGCACCTGGGAGTGTGCCATTCATGTTTATGTAGCTTAATTAATGTAATTGAGAACATTAAACTTGTGTTGGAACTTAGAAAAGCTTAAGTGTCATCAAGTGGCACTTAACTTAGAAAACTATGAAACTGCAACATAGAGACTTGACATAGGCCTTTTGATATCTATTATTGCCATGTAGATACATGATGACATAGAGATAGGCCTTTGGACACTTGTACATTCCATGTTAGAGACATGACGATTTGGGACTTATGACGAGTTTTGTGACTTTTGCCATTGTGCTCATTCGCACACGCTTGTGAGGGTAGCTCCCCAAGCACTCCGAGTTGGCCAACGCGTTTCTTGTATTCGCCGTGCGGATTGGGCGCCGAAGTGGATTGCCGTGGGACAGTCTCATTCCTAGGGTGGGAATGTTGACTACTACGGGGCCATTAGGCTCGGCATTTGGGCTAGGCAGCCTTCGGGTGGGCATCGGCCATATTGCCTTCGGGTTGATCTTATTGTACTTAAACTTAATGTAGTTTAAAGAAAGCGTGGACTTTGACTAGAATAGTAAACTTTAACACTTTACTATCACTTGTGGACATTATAGATCTTGATTAGAATAGTAAACTTAGTCTTCTACTATCAAGTTGGGAACTTCATGTTATTTATAACGCTTTCTATTCATGCTTAGAATAGCTTACTTATGCAAATTCGTGCTAAGTAGAGATATTGTGTTTCGTAGTTTACATGTTATTTACATGTCGCTTATTATCGTTTATTATCGTTTATACTTACTTGCTTAGTTTTGGGCCTAGTGGAGCATGCAACTGAAGTCAGTAATTGCCCACTGGGAACTATTAATTAATAGTTCTCACGCCCTCTTTTTCTAATGTGTTTCAGAGCCTTCGACGGCGGAGGCAAGGGATCGTGGAAAGGGAACCGCTAGCTAGTTATCGCAGCTTTCCACCTTGTAGGGGTTTTTCCCTCTTTTGTACTTTGGTGAGATTGAGAGAGTTTTGTATCCCTATGTAGAGACTACCATGTACTTGGTTATAGTGGTGTATGGATTTCTTTTCGTTGTACTCTCTTTTATAGTTCATAGTGGATTTTGGTCTTTTCTTTTATCTACTTATTGTATGCTTATTTGTTTAGAATTCTAGTTGTTATACTGCTCTGATACTTCTAGATTCTTTTTATTTTGTTGGTTATTTATCGTTTTTGTTAGACGCCTTGTATGTTGTAGACATACGGCGGGTCTGGGCACGCGCCGGGCGGGCTTCCGCTGGGTCCCGGGGCGTGACAGATTAAATTGGTATCAGAGCCTAGGGTTGAGTCTTCTTGTGGACCTAGCAAACCTTAGGCAGGTTGGACTATAGGATATAGGCTCGTGAGAGACGAGGTCTATTTAACTTGTGAGCGAAAGTATTAAGATTGGGTATCTTGAATAACTCTAGTAAGTAGAGTTGGATCGAAGTGTATAACTTCTAACCTCGCGGAGGGTTACGTTGGCGGCCGACAACGTAACATCGGGAGTTAGTAGTAAATGACACTTCATTACTTTCGCATGATTTGGGTATTTATAGCATGAGCGTGGATGCGATTGCGTGAGCTTACTAACTTGCGCTTTTATGATGTTGTAGTGGCGATGCCGATAACTCGCTCGAAATCTGTTGGAGCGGACAATGCGGCAACTTTTGAGGAGGTCGAGGCCTCCGCTACCTCCGGATCCGGCGAGGTCCGTGAGTTGAGGGGCCAGTTGGCGGCCCTCACAAGATTGGTGACGCAAAGAGCGACGGCGCAGCGTGAGGCGCGCATGAAGCGCATGGAGGACCTTCATCGCGGCAAAGGGCCGCGAGGGAGGCTCGACCCTTCACCGCCAAAGACCACCCGAGGTTGACTTACCGCGGCGCAGCCTCCCCGCCGCCGGCTCACACTGCACGACACCGGCAGCTTGAGCGCCGGGAGGAGGACCGGACACCCCGCCGTCGAGCATCACCGGTGGCGGCGGCATTTGGGCTTATGGCTCGGGGAGCCGAGAGGATCGACTCATGGGTCGCCTCAAGGAGTTTAGGAAGTGCAGTCCGAGGATCTTTGACGGTGAGAACGTCGACCACTGGATTGTGGAAAAGTGGTTGATGCACATGGAGAAGCTATTCCGCGACACATTTGTGGAGGAGCGGGATAGGGTGTGGCTCGCCACCCACCACCTCGACGGCGAGGCCTACCGCTGGTGGATGGACATTCAGAGAACCCCGCACGGATTTGGCATCTATCACCCGGATGAAGTTCAAGGAACTTCTATTGTCACATTACTTCGACGGCGTCAAGAGGCGAGATGGAGCGAGTTTGCGCAGCCTGACTCAGGGGGATCGATCTGTAGCCGAGTACGAGAGGGAGTTTTCTCGGCTTCTGCATTGCGTGCCCTTCGTCGTGCGAGACGACGAGGATAAGGCCCGCATCTTCGAGCGTGGACTGAGACCGTCGATCTTCCGGTTCGTGCGCCATCGGAGCTTCGTACTTACCGACAGGTGGTGACCCGCGAGCTCACTGTGGAGAGCGGCGCGGCGATGGTCCAGGGGAGACGCGAGGGTTTGGACAAGGGAAAGGGCAAGAGGCCCGCGACCGAGGGTGCGAGCCAGACGCACTCTAGGAGGCCCCCGAAGCATCCGAGGCACCAGCAGCGCAGTCGAGGCGCACCGACTCAGCGAGGAGGACCTGACCGACGGCGACCTCCCGGTGTGTGATCTGCGGTGGTCCTCACCGCCGCCGTGCTGTGTCCACGGCGGGCGGCGGTGCTTCCTGGCAGTGGCCGTGAGGGCCACATCCGTACCGAGTGCCCGAGAGGTTCTTCACCGGCACCATCTTCTCGCATCGGCACCGCTCTACCGGCCGCCCGCCACCAGGGACCCCGTCGACACGATCGATCGGGCGGCCGACCGTCCAGCCGCAGCGAGGGGTCACGTCTGTGCGCCGAGTGGGCGCATGTACGCCGCGCGCAGATCGAGGCGGCCGATACCGAGGATGTGGTGGCGTATCATTTTACTTGATGGCATTAGAGTACGTGCATTATTTGATACCGGTGCATCACATTCATTTATTGATCTACCGTTTGCCGAGTTGCATGACATCCGCTTTGTTCCTTTACTACACCCCGGACGTATTGTTGTACCCGACCACATTGTGGACGTGCGAGAGTATTGCCCCAGTTGCCCTATTCGGGTAGGAGTTTGGACCATGCCCGCGGATTTGCGAGTGGTGCGCAAGTTGGGGGATTTTGACGTGGTTCTGGGTATGGATTGGTTGACTAGATACTACGCCACTATCGATTGTGTTAATCGAACGGTTACTTTTAGAGAACCGGGTCAGAGTGAGGTGGTGTTTAGAGGATGTCAGAGTTCGCTTTTTGCGATGTCGATCAGTTCGTCTCGAGCTAGGCAACTGATCAACCGGGGATGCGTAGCCTATTTGGCTAGTATCGCTTTGAGGGGTGAGGATGATACCCCTAGGATCGAGGATATCCCGGTGGTACGGGAGATTCAGGACGTGTTTCGTGAGCTACTGTGCATGCCACCCGATAGGGAGATCGAGTTTGTGGTAGATCTCGCTCCCGGACTACCGCCTCGAAGGCACCCTATAGGATGGCACCGGCAGAGTTAAAGGAGCTGAGGGCACAGTTACAGGATATGTTGGACAAGGGCTTCATTCGACCGAGTGTGTCACCTTGGGGAGCACCGGTTCTTTTTGTGAAGAAGAAGGGATCACTTCGTCTTTGCGTGGACTATCGTGAACTTAATAAAGTCACGATCAAGAATAAATATCCGTTGCCGAGGATTGATGATCTTTTTGACCAACTTCAAGGGTCGAACGTGTATTCTAAGATAGACTTGAAGTCGGGATACCATCAGTTGAAGATTGCGCCTGGGGATGTGGCGAAGACGGCTTTTAGATCACGGTATGGACATTATGAGTTCACGGTTATGCCGTTTGGGCTTACTAATGCCCCGGCAGCTTTTATGGATCTAATGAACCGTGTTTTCAAGCCTTATCTAGACAAAGTTCGTCGTGGTCTTCATCGACGACATCTTGATTTATTCCCGAAGTGATGTGGAACACGAGGAACACTTGAGATTAGTACTTCAAGTGCTTCGGGAAAAGAAGTTATTTGCTCAGCCTAAGAAGTGTGAATTTTGGCTTCGGGAGGTGGCTTTTCTGGGACATGTGATTTCAGGATCAGGCATAGCAGTGGATCCTAGGAAAATAGAAGCCATTCAGGATTGGCCAAGACCGACGAGCGTCACCGAGATCAGGAGCTTCCTTGGTTTGGCCGGCTACTACCGTCGATTCGTGGAGGGCTTTGCGAAGTTATCTACTCCTCACGAGGCTCACGCACAAAGGAGCTAAATTCATTTGGAATGATGCGTGTGAAAAGAGCTTTCAAGAATTGAAGCTGAGATTGACGACCGCTCCAATCCTCACATTACCTATTGCTGGAGCAGGGTATGTGGTTTATAGTGATGCATCTCTTAACGGATTGGGCTGTGTCTTGATGCAGGGTGACAAAGTGATCGCGTATGCTTCTCGCCAATTGAAGGAATACGAGAAGAACTATCCTACACACGACTTGGAGTTGGCGGCCGTAGTCTTTGCATTGAAACTATGGCGCCACTATTTGTATGGCGAGCGGTGCGAGGTCTATACGGATCACAAGAGCTTAAAGTACCTTTTCACTCAGAAGGAGTTGAACTTGAGACAGCGCAGATGGTTGGAGCTGCTCAAGGATTATGATTTGACTATTCTCTACCACCCGGGCAAGGCTAACGTGGTGGCGGATGCGCTAAGTCGGAAATCTACCGAGAACTTAGCGATGCATGTCGTTACTCAACCGCAGTTGATCGAGCAGATGAAGCGGTTGGAGTTGGAGGTAGTGACTCCCGATACGCCTATGCGACTGATGACTTTGGTGGTGCAACCTACTCTTATGGATAGAATTAAAGAGAAGCAAGCTCTTGACTTAGAGTTGCAAAAGATTCGAGACAAAATGGTTGATGGTTGCACCGGTGACTTCCTAGTGGATGATCAGAGAGTGATGCGCTACTGTGGACGGATTTGTGTCCCTACAGAGCATATGGGACTTAGAGAGGACATCCTTCGGGAGGCACACAGAGCACCTTATGCTATTCACCCGGAGGCACCAAAATGTACAAGGACTTGAGGTTACTGTATTGGTGGCCCGGGATGAAAAAGGATGTTGGCGAGTTTGTTGCTAGATGTCTAACTTGCCAACAAGTGAACGCTGAGCATCGAGTTCCAAACGGGAAAACTTCGTAGTTTGCCTATTCCCGTGTGGAAGTGGGAGAAGATCACCATGGACTTCGTGACAGATTGCCTCGCTCTCAAGCCGGGCATGATGCTATTTGGGTGATAGTGGATAGGTTGACGAAGTCCGCACTTTATACCTATCCATACTACTTGGGTGGAGAGAAGCTCGCACGGGTGTACCTTGATGAGATTGTGCGACTTCATGGAGTACCTACATCGATCGTATCCGACAGGACACTCGCTTTGTGTCACACTTCGGAGGAGTCTACGGACGCCTTGGGTACTAGATTGGATTTCAGCACTGCTTTCCACCCCCAGAGTGACGGGCAGTCGGAGCGCACTATACAGACTCTAGAGGACATGCTTCGAGCATGTGTGATTGACTTCCAGGGAGGATGGTCGCAGCATCTACCTATGGCGGAGTTTGCTTATAACAATAGTTATCAAGCAAGTATCAAGATGGCACCGTTCGAGGCATTATATGGACGAAAGTGTAGATCGCCACTTCATTGGAGTGAAGTGGGCGAAAGATTGGCTTTAGGCCCTGAAGTGCTCCAGGAAGCAGAGGATAAAGTTCGAATCGCTCGGGAGCGACTACTGACGGCCCAGAGTAGGCAGAGGAGCTATGCAGATAAACGCCGACGAGACTTGGAGTTTCAGGTTGGAGATCATGTTTTCTTGAAAGTCTCGCCGTCAAAGGGAATTCGGAGATTTGGAATTCGAGGTAAGTTGAGTCCTCGATTTATTGGACCCTATGAGATTTTGGAACGTATAGGTCCGGTAGCTTATCGACTTGCTCTACCGCCGAACCTATCGGGCGTACACAACGTCTTTCATGTATCGGTCCTTCGGAAATATATCCATGATCCGGCTCATGTATTGGAGGCTGTACCCATAGAGCTGCGGGAGGATTTGAGCTTCGAGGAGCAACCCGTGAAGATCTTGGCTCGCGAGGTGAAGAAATTGCGGAATCGGGACATTCCGTACGTGAAGGTTCTTTGGAGCAACCACGAGGAGCGAGAGGCCACGTGGGAGCTCGAGAGCGCACCGCAGAGCGCTATCCCCATCTCTTTCGATGGAATCTTGAGGTATGAGTTCGCTTTAGAGTTTCGCGGACGAAACTCCTTTTTAGGAGGGGTGAATGTAACATACTGGACTTGCGCAAATTGCGGAGTTCGAGTAGTTGACTTGAGTTTGGAGCTTTTCTAGATTTTTCTGGAGGGTCGTTGACTGTGTTCCGACCTATGGCACGAGCACCGAGGTTAGTGGATGAATTCCAAGCACTAAAGTCCAAAAATTTGGATTTTAGGTTGCTCTCGGTTTGACTCTGGAGGGCTTGTACGACCTTGGTTGCTATACCCAGACGGCCATTGTTGCTATACCCAGACAGGTGGATTCGTAGCATGGGATGGCTGGAGGCAGCCGACTCCCGATACGCCTATGCGACTGATGACTTTGGCGGTGCAACCTACTCTTATGGATAGAATTAAAGAGAAGCAAGCTCTTGACTTAGAGTTGCAAAAGATTCGAGACAAAATGGTTGATGGTTGCACCGGTGACTTCCTAGTCGATGATCAGGGAGTGATGCGCTACTGTGGACGGATTTGTGTCCCGGCAGATATGGGACTTAGAGAGGACATCCTTCAGGAGGCACACAGAGCACCTTATGCTATTCACCCGGGAGGCACCAAAATGTACAAGGACTTGAGGTTACTTTATTGGTGGCACAGGATGAAAAAGGATGTTGGCGAGTTTGTTGCTAGATGTCTAACTTGCCAACAAGTGAAAGGCGAGCATCGAGTTCCGGCGGGAAAACTTCGAGTTTGCCTATTCCCGTGTGGAAGTGGGAGAAGATCACCATGGACTTCGTGACAGGATTGCCTCGCTCTCAAGCTGGGCATGATGCTATTTGGGTGATAGTGGATAGGTTGACGAAGTCAGCGCACTTTATACCTATCCATACTACTTGGGCTGGAGAGAAGCTCGCACAAGTGTACCTTGATGAGATTGTGCGACTTCATGGAGTACCTACCTCGATCGTATCTGACAGGGACACTCGCTTTGTGTCACACTTCTGGAGGAGTCTACAGGACGCCTTGGGTACTAGATTGGATTTCGACCGCTTTCCACCCCCGAGTGACGGGCGGTCGGAGCGCACTATACGGACTCTAGAGAACATGCTTCGAGCATGTGTGATTGACTTCCGGGGAGGATGGTCGCGACATCTACCTATGGCGGAGTTTGCTTATAACAATAGTTATCAAGCAAGTATCAAGATAGCACCGTTCGAGGCATTATATGGACGAAAGTGCAGATCGCCACTTCATTGGAGTGAAGTGGGCGAAAGATTGGCTTTAGGCCCTGAAGTGCTCCAGGAAGCAGAGGATAAAGTTCGAATCGCTCGGGAGCGACCTGCGACGGCAGTAGGCAGAGGAGCTATGCAGATAAACGCCGACGAGACTTGGAGTTTCAGGTTGGAGATCATGTTTTCTTGAAAGTCTCGCCGTCAAAGGGAATTCGGAGATTTGGAATTCGAGGTAAGTTGAGTCCTCGATTTATTGGACCCTATGAGATTTTGGAACGTATAGGTCCGGTAGCGTATCGACTTGCTCTACCGCCGAACCTATCGGGCGTACACAACGTCTTTCATGTATCGGTCCTTCGGAAATATATCCATGATCCGGCTCATGTATTGGAGGTTGTACCCATAGAGCTGCGGGAGGATTTGAGCTTCGAGGAGCAACCCGTGAAGATCTTGGCTCGCGAGGTGAAGAAATTGCGGAATCGGGACATTCCGTACGTGAAGGTTCTTTGGAGCAACCAAGAGGAGCGAGAGACCACGTGGGAGCCTGAGAGCGCACTGCAGGAGCGCTATCCCCATCTCTTTCAGATGGAATCTTGAGGTATGAGTTCGCTTTAGAGTTTCGCGGACGAAACTCCTTTTTAGGAGGGGTGAATGTAACATACTGGACTTACGCAAATTGCGGAGTTCGAGTAGTTGACTTGAGTTTGGAGCTTTTCCAGATTTTTACGGAGGGTCGTTGATCGTGTTCCGACCTATGGCACGAGCACCGAGGTTAGTGGATGAATTCCAAGCACTAAAGTCCAAAAATTTGGATTTTAGGTTGCTCTCGGGTTTGACTATGGAGGGCTTGTACCGGTACAGCCTTGATTGCTATACCGGTACAGCCATTGTTGCTATACCGGTACAGGGTGGATTCTGTACCGGTATGGGATGGTGAGCGACCAACCCGAGCCTCGGGTTTGATTTGCGAGATGCATGTCAGGTATGGGATGGCTTGTCTTACGACCTAGCAATTCGACGATTTAAGCTGCGAGGGTGTTTTAGCATTTTGTTGCTTCTAATATAGCACCCTTTGCCCCTAGGGCTTCTCCTTGTGCTGAGAACAAGAGAGAAGGAGGTAAGGAGCTTCTCTCTCTACTCCTTTGCATTTCTAGGGTTTTGGTTGGGTTTTCCTTAGGATTAAACCCTCTCTTTTGCTCTTTTTGCTTGGTAGAGCCTTCCTCACCATTGTTGGAGCTTGGAGCTTACCATTTGGAGCTTGGTGGAGGATCAAACTTCAAGCCTAGAGCATTTTGAGCTTGGATTGGAGCTTCTTAGAGGTATGTGGATGTATTCCTTCCTCTAGATTCGGTTTTTGTGGCTTTTTGTGAGTTGAAACCCTAGTTTTGGATTCTAGGGTTAGGATTTGGGGATTTTCGATTTAGGGCCTTTGGGACCTAATTGATGGGTTTAGAACTTTGATTTAGGTTGGATTAGAAGGACTCTAACTCCCATTTGGAGATCAAGAGCACTTCCTTCGCATTCGGTGAGTATTCTCCAACCTTTTGTCGAAATCCTTAAAGTGTGAACTCAAGATTTATCTTCTTAGCTTGTAACTCCTAGGGTGTGCTTTTTAGGACTCTAGGAGTGATTATCGAAGCTTCGTTAGCGGTTCGGAGCAACGCTTTTCGCACTTGGTGGGTTTGGCTTCGTGAGCATAGGAGCAAATGGCTTCTAAGTGCTTATTCGGTTTGATTTAATTATTTTGAATGCATATTCATGCTAAATAGATTTATTATGAATTTTGAACCACTTAAAATGCATGCCTCATGTATGAAAAAATTTTCACTCTATATAGTAGAGCTTTCGGGGTTAAACAGCATACATGTGAGGGTGGGATTTGTGGGCACCTGGGAGTGTGCCATTCATGTTTATGTAGCTTAATTAATGTAATTGAGAACATTAAACTTGTGTTGGAACTTAGAAAAGCTTAAGTGTCATCAAGCGGCACTTAACTTAGAAAACTATGAAACTGCAACATAGAGACTTGACATAGGCCTTTTGACATCTATTATTGCCATGTAGAGACATGATGACATAGAGATAGGCCTTTGGACACTTGTACATTCCATGTTAGAAACATGACGATTTGGGACTTATGACGAGTTTTGTGACTTTTGCCATTGTGCTCATTCGCACACGCTTGTGAGGGTAGCTCCCTACAAGACGGCACTCCGGAGTTGGCCAACGCGTTTCTTGTATTCGCCGTGCGGGATTGGGCGCCGAAGTGGATTGCCGTGGGACAGTCTCATTCCTAGGGTGGGAATGTTGACTACTACGGGGCCATTAGGCTCGGCATTTGGGCTAGGCAGCCTTCGGGTGGGCATCGGCCATATCGCCTTCGGGTTGATCTTATTGTACTTAAACTTAATGTAGTTTAAAGAAAATCGTGGACTTTGACTAGAATAGTAAACTTTAACACTTTACTATCACTTGTGGACATTATAGATCTTGATTAGAATAGTAAACTTAGTCTTCTACTATCAAGTTGGGAACTTCATGTTATTTATAACGCTTTCTATTCATGCTTAGAATAACTTACTTATGCAAATTCGTGCTAAGTAGAGATATTGTGTTTAGTAGTTTACATGTTATTTACATGTCGCTTATTATCGTTTATTATCGTTGATACTTACTTGCTTAGTTTTGGGCCTAGTGGAGCATGCAACTGAAGTCAGTAATTGCCCACTGGGAACTATTAATTAATAGTTCTCACGCCCTCTTTTTCTAATGTGTTTCAGAGCCTTCGGCACCGGCGGAGGCAAGGGATCGTGGAAAGGGAACCGCTAGCTAGTTATCGCAGCTTTCCACCTTGTAGGGGTTTTTCTCTCTTTTGTACTTTGGTGAGATTGAGAGAGTTTTGTATCCCTATGTAGAGACTACCATGTACTTGGTTATAGTGGTGTATGGATTTCTTTTCGTTGTACTCTCTTTTATAGTTCATAGTGGATTTTGGTCTTTTCTTTTATCTACTTATTGTATGCTTATTTGTTAAGAATTCTAGTTGTTATACTGCTCTGATACTTCTAGATTCTTTTTATTTTGTTGGTTATTTATCGTTTTTGTTAGAAGCCTTGTATGTTGTAGACATACGGCGGGTCTGGGCACGCGCCGGGCGGGCTTCCGCTGGGTCCCGGGGCGTGACAAACCCACATAGGCTATCCCTATCGAATCACGTGCCAAGACCTCCGGAGACTCGCACTACTCGTGTGGAGCGACCAACCATGAGCGGTGAGCAGACTGTGTGAGTATGATCTTCTCCTCCATTTGGAGGGCATCCACGCAGGGGAAATCATACATAGGTGTTCTCTAACACTATGTCACATACCATTGTCATTCATCAAGTTCTATGCTTGGTTCTTGTAGCTCTAGTGTTCTTTACACTAAGTTCAATGCCACTAGTCATCATGTTATCTACTTGGTATACATGTCACTAGTATTCTTTATACTATGTCATAATGTTAATCATCAGGTTATATACTTGGTTCACATTCACATATCTCTAGTGTTCTTTACACTAAGTCATAATGTCATAATTAAATTGTCTCTAGGGTTCAATGTCATTTTCTCATTGCTATGCTTCCTATGTCCTAATGCAAATCTACGGTGTCGCACGATAAGGGAGGATGCAAGCATGCTCCCTATGTCCTAATGCAACCCCCCGTAGTTCCACACGATAAGGAAGCACACTAGAGTAGCCATTTAACCATACCAACCCTAGCGTGCATGAAAACGATACATATGTACATATTTATGCAATATGACCAATAATTTACTTAGACATAAAAGGGAGCCCAACGGCTTCGGTAAAGCACCCCCCACCTTTTGGGATGTCCCTTGTAGCAACCACGTAGGTTTCGTTGCCTCGAACCTCTACTTCGACTCTTCGGCCAATTTCCGAAGCTGAAAGCCTTTGTTTGGCTCGGATCGCTTAAACCGTTCGCCGAATCGACGAACCGTCGCCTCGCACGCGTTTGTCACGCCCCGGGACCCAGCGGAAGCCCGCCCGGCGCGTGCCCAGACCCGCCGTATGTCTACAACATACAAGGCGTCTAACAAAAACGATAAATGACCAACACAAAAGAAGAATCTAGAAGCATCAGAGCAATATAACAACTAGAATTCTAGACTAGGAAGCATAAAAGAAGTGACTAAAATAAAGTACCAAAATCCACTAAGAACTATAAAGGAGTAAATACAACAATAACCTCCACGAGCAACAACTAAAGATCCCAAAGCGAAAACTAACATAATACATGGTGGTCTCTATAAATGGATACAAAAATCACTCTCTCACAAAACACAAAAGAGAGGAATAACCACCTAAACAAAAGTGGCAAAGAAGCTAGCTAACTAGGCGACTCCCTTGCCGCGATCCCGTGCCTCCGCCGGTGCCGAAGGCTCTGAAACACATAAGAAACAGGGGGCGTGAGAACTATTAAAAATAGTTCCCAGTGGGCAATTACTGACTTCAGTTGCATGCGCCACTAGGCCCAAAACTAAGCAAGTAAGTGTAAGCGAAATAAATAACGAGTAAGCTACTAAAGCATGTTATCTCTACTTGGCATGAACATTACACAAGTAAAATACGCTATTCTAAGCATGAATAGAAAGTATTATAAATAACATGAAGTTCCCAACTTGATAGTAAAAGATTTAAGTTTACTATTCTAATCAAGTTCCATGATGTCCACAAGTGATAGTAAAGTGTTAAAGTTTACTATTCTAGTCAAGTCCACAATGTCCACAAGTGATAGTAAAGTGTTAAAGTTTACTATTCTAGTCAAGTCCACAATTTCCATTAAACTATATTAAGTTTAAGTACAATAAGATCCAACCCGAAGGCGATATGGCCGATGCCCACCCGAAGGCTGCCTAGCCCAAATGCCGAGCCTAATGGCCCCGTAGTAGTCAACATTCCCACCTTAGGAATGAGATCGCCCACGGCAATCCACTTCGGCGCCCAATCCCGCACGGCGAATACATGAAACGCGTTGGCCAACTCAGATCTTGAGGAGGGGAGCGACCCTCACAAGCATGTGCGAATGAGCACAATGGCATATAGTCACAAAACTCGTCATATGTCCCAAATCGTCATGTCTCTAACATGGAATACACAAGTGTCCAAAAGGCCTATCTCTCTGTCATCATGTCTCTAACATGGAAATAATAGATGTCCAGTAGCCTATGTCAAGTCTCTATGTTGCAGTTTCATAATTTTCTAAGTTAAGGGCCGCTTGATGACACTTAAGCTTTTCTAAGTTCCAACACAAGTTTAATGTTCACAATTAACATTATTTAAGCTATAATCACCATAAATGGCACACTCCCAGGCGCCCACAAGAACCACCCCCACATGCATGCAATTTAACCCAGATAGCTCTACTATATAGAGTGAAAATTTTATCATACATAAGGCATGCATTTTAAGTGATTCAAAATTCATAATAAATCTATTTAGCATGAATATGCATTCAAAATAATTAAATCAAACCGAATAAGTACTTAGGAGCCATTTGCCCCTATGCTCATGAAGCCAAACCCACCAAGTGCGTGTAGCGTTGCTCCGAACCGCTAACGAAGCTTCGATAATCACTCCTTGAGTCCTAAGAAGCACACCCTAGGAGTTACAAGCTAAGAAGTTGAACCATGAGTTCACACTTTAAGAAATTCCACAAAAGGTTGGAGAAAACTCACCGAGTGCGAAGGAAACTCTCTCGATCTCCAAATGGGAGTTAGAGTCCTTCTAATCCAACCTAAATCAAAGTTCTAAACCCATCAATTAGGTCCCAAAGGCCCCAAATCGAAAATCCCCCAAACCTAACCCTAGAATCCCATTCTAGGGTTTCATCTCACAAAAACCCACAAAAATCGAAACTAGAGGGAAGAGATCAATCACATACCTCTAAGAAGCTCAACACCAAGCTCAAAAAGCCCTAGGCTTGAAGCTTGATCCTCCACAAAGCTCCTAAAAGCAAGCTCCAAGCTCCAACAAGAAGACAATGGCTTTAGGTGGCAAAAGGAGAAGAAGAGAGAGATCAATCTCCTAACAATCCAGCAAAAAAGCCAAAAGAGTACAAGGTTTTAGAGAGAGAAGGTCTCCTACCTTGCTTGCTGTGAGGGAGGGCTCAAATGAAGCCCTAGGGGTGTGTGGGAACCTAATAGAAGCAACAAGATGCTAAAACACCCCTGCAGTTCGGTCTGCTCACATTCTGCCAGTTTGTACCGGTACAAATCCATTTTGTACCGGTATAAACCCTGCGAAACAGCCAAACCCGAGCCTCGGGTTCGCCAAGTCTGCCCTCTTTATACCGGTAAAAATCTTGGTCTGTACCGGTATAGCCATCATTCTGTACCGGTATAGACACCATTTTGTACCGGTATAAGGCACAGAATTTCCAACCCGAGAGCCACCTAAAATCCAACTTTTTGGACTTTAGGGCTTGGGACTCATCCCCAAACCTCGGTACACGCGCCATAGGTCGGAACACAGTCAACGACCCTCCAGGAAATCTGGAAAAGCTCCTACAAGAGTCAAATACTTGAACTCCGCAATTTGCGCAAGTCCAGTATGTTACATTCACCCCTCCTAAAAAGGAGTTTCGTCCGCGAAACTCTAAAGCGAACTCATACCTCAAGATTCCATCTGAAAGAGATGGGGATAGCGCTCTGCCGGTGCGCTCTCAGGCTCCCACGTGGCCTCTCGCTCCTCGTGGTTGCTCCAAAGAACCTTCATGTACGGAATGTCCCGATTCCGCAATTTCTTCACCTCGCGAGCCAAGATCTTCACGGGTTGCTCCTCGAAGCTCAAATCCTCCCGCAGCTCTATGGGTACAGCCTCCAATACATGAGCCGGATCATGGATGTACTTCCGAAGGACCGATACATGAAAGACGTTGTGCACGCCCGATATGTTCGGTGGTAGAGCAAGTCGATACGCTACCGGACCTATACGTTCCAAGATCTCATAGGGTCCAATGAATCGAGGACTCAACTTACCTCGAATTCCAAATCTCCGAATTCCCTTAGATGGCGAGACTTTCAAGAAGACATGATCTCCAATCTGAAACTCCAAGTCTCGTCGGCGTTTATCTGCATAGCTCCTCTGCCTACTCTGGGCCGTCAGTAGTCGCTCCCGAGCAATTCGAACTTTATCCTCTGCTTCCTGGAGTACTTCAGGGCCTAAAGCCAATTTTTCGCCCACTTCACTCAAATGAAGTGGCGATCTGCACTTTCGTCCATACAATGCCTCGAACGGTGCCATCTTGATACTTGCTTGATAACTATTGTTATAAGCAAACTCCGCCATAGGTAGATCTTTGCGACCATCCTCCTGGAAGTCAATCACACATGCTCGAAGCATGTCCTCTAGAGTCTCAGTATAGTGCGCTCCGACCGCCCGTCACTGGGGGTGGAAAGCATCTTGAAATCCAATCTAGTACCCAAGGCATCCTGTAGACTCCTCCAGAAGTGTGACACAAAGCGAGTGTCCCTGTCAGATACGATCGATGTAGGTACTCCATGAAGTCGCACAATCTCATCAAGGTACACTTGTGCGAGCTTCTCTCCAGCCCAAGTAGTATGGATAGGTATAAAGTGCGCCGACTTCGTCAACCTATCTACGATCACCCAAATAGCATCATGCCCAGCTTGAGAGCGAGGCAATCCAGTCACGAAGTCCATGGTGATCTTCTCCCACTTCCACACGGGAATAGGCAAACTCTGAAGTTTTCCCGCTGCAACTCGATGCTCAGCTTTCACTTGTTAGCATGTTAGACATCTAGCAACAAACTCGCCAACATCCTTCTTCATCCCAGGCCACCAATAGAGTAACCTCAAGTCCTTGTACATTTTGGTGCCTCCTGGATGAATAGCATAAGGTGCCCTGTGTGCCTCCTGAAGGATGTCCTCTCTAAGTCCCAAATCCGCCGGCACACAAATCCGTCCACCAAAGCGCATCACTCCCCCCGATCATCCACTAGAAGTCACCTGCAACCATCAACCATTTTGTCTCGAATCCTTTGCAACTCTAAGTCAAGAGCTTGCTTCTCTTTAATTCTATCCATAAGAGTAGGTTGCACCACCATAGTCATCAGCCGCATAGGCGTATCGGGAGTCACTACCTCCAACTCCAACCGCTTCATCTGCTCGATCAACTGCGGTTGAGTAACAACATGCATCGCTAAGTTCTCGGTAGATTTCCGACTTAGCGCATCCGCCACCACGTTAGCTTTGCCCGGGTGGTAGAGAATAGTCAAATCATAATCCTTGAGTAGCTCCAACCATCTGCGCTGTCTCAAGTTCAACTCCTTCTGAGTGAAAAGGTACTTTAAGCTCTTGTGATCCGTATAGACCTCGCACCGCTCGCCATACAAATAGTGGCGCCATAGCTTCAATGCAAAGACCACGGCCGCCAACTCCAAGTCGTGTGTAGGATAGTTCCTCTCGTACTCCTTCAATTGGCGAGAAGCATACGCGATCACTTTGTCACCCCTGCATCAAGACACAGCCCAATCCGTTAAGAGATGCATCACTATAAACCACATACCCTGCTCCAGCAATAGGTAATGTGAGGATTGGAGCGGTCGTCAATCTCAGCTTCAACTCTTGAAAGCTCTTTTCACACGCATCATTCCAAATGAACTTAGTTCCTTTGTGCGTGAGCCTCGTGAGGGGAGTAGATAACTTCGCAAAGCCCTCCACGAATCTGCGGTAGTAGCCGGCCAAACCAAGGAAACTCCTGATCTCGGTGACGCTCGTCGGTCTTGGCCAATCCTGAATGGCTTCTATCTTTCTAGGATCCACTGCTATGCCTGATCCTGAAATCACATGTCCCAGAAAAGCCACTTCTCGAAGCCAAAATTCGCACTTCTTCGGCTGAGCAACTAACTTCTTTTCCCGAAGCACTTGTAGTACCAATCACAAGTGTTCCTCGTGCTCCACATCACATCGGGAATAAACCAAGATATCGTCGATGAACACCACGACGAACCTGTCTAGATAAGGCTTGAAAACATGGTTCATTAGATCCATAAAAGCTGTCGGGACATTAGTAAGCCCAAACGGCATAACTGTGAACTCATAATGTCCATACCGTGTTCTAAAAGCCGTCTTCGCCACATCCCTGTGCGTAATCTTCAATCGATGGTATCCGACTTCAAGTCTATCTTGGAGTACACATTCGATCCTTGAAGTTGATCAAAAAGATCATCAATCCTCGGCAACGGATACTTATTCTTGATCGTGACTTTATTAAGTTCACGATAGTCCACGCAAAGGCGAAGTGATCCGTTCTTCTTCTTCACAAAAAGAACCGTGCTCCCCAAGGTGACACACTCGGTCGAATGAAGCCCTTGTCCAACATATCCCGTAATTGTGCCCTCGGCTCCTTTAACTCTGTAGGTGCCATCCTATAGGGTGCCTTCGAGGCCAGGGTAGTCCCGGAACGAGATCTACCACAAACTCGATCTCCCTATCGGGTGGCATGCACAGTAGCTCCGCCGGAAACACGTCCCGAAACTCCCGTACCACCGGATATCCTCGATCCTAGGGGTATCATCCTCACCTCAATGCGATACTAGCCAAATAGGCTACGCATCCACGGTTGATCGCCTGTCTAGCTCGAGACGAACTGATCGACATCGCAAAAAGCGAACTCTGGCATCCTCTAAACACCACCTCACTCTGACCCGGTTCTCTAAAAGTAACCGTTCGATTAACACAATCGATGGTGGCGTAGTATCTAATCAACCAATCCATACCCAAAACCACGTCAAAATCCCCCAACTTGCGCACTACTCGCAAATCCGTGTGCATAGTCCAATCTCCTATCCGAATAGGGCAACTGGGGCAATACTCTCGCACGTCCACAATGTGGTCGGGTACAACAATACGTCCAGGGTGTAGTAAAGGAACAAACTGGATGTCATGCAACTCGGCAAACACGATCTATAAATGAATGTGATGCAGGTATCAAATAATGCACGTACTCTAATGCCATCAAGTAAAATGATACCGCCACCACATCCTCACTGTCGTCTGCGCCTCGATCGCGCGGCGTACATGCGCCCACTCGGCGCACTGTAGTGACCCTCGCTCGCGGCGACGGATCGGCCGCCCGATCGATCGTGTCGACGGGGTCCTCTCGGTGGCGGCCGGTAGAGCCGTGCCGATGCAAGACGGTGCCGGTGCGGAACCTCTCGGGCACTCGGTACGGATGTGGCCCTCCCGGCCACACCGGAAGCACTGCCGCCCGCCGTGGACATCGGCGGGTGGTGAGGACCACCGCAGATCACACACCGGGGAGGCCGGTCGGCCAGTCCTCTCGCCGGGGCGGTGCGCCACGATCACGCCGGTGTCTCGGATGCTTCGGTGGCCTCCTAGAGTGCGTCTGGCTCGCACCCTCGGTCACGGGCCTCTTGCCCTTCCCCTTGTCCAAACCCTCGCGTCTTTCCTGCACCTTGGCCGCGCCGCTCTCTCTGATGAGCGCGCGGTTCACCACCCGGTAAGTCTGAAGCTCGGAGGATCGCACGAACCGGAAAATCGACGGTCGCGATCCACGCTCGAAAATGCGGGCCTTATCCTCGTCGTCCCGCACGACGAAGGGCACGCAATGCGAGAAGCGAGAAAACTCTCTCTCGTACTCGGCTACGTATCCGTCCCCGTGTCGTGCGCAAACTCGCTCCATCCGCTCTTGACGCCGTCGGGAAGTAGTGTGCCAACGGTAGCTCCTTGAACCTCGTCCAAGTAATAGAAGCTAAGTCTGTCTTTGGGGTTCTCTCGGAGATCCATCCACCGTAGGCCTCGCCGTCCAAGTGGTGGGTGGCGAGCCACACTGTCCCGCTCCTCCACGAACGTGTCACGGAACGGTTTCTCCATGTGCATCAACCACTTTTCCACGATCCGGTGGTCGACCTTCTCTCCGTCAAAGGTCCTCTGCCGCACCTCCCGAACTCCTTGAGGCGAGCCATGAGTCGATCCCTCTCGGCTCCCCGAGCCATAACCGGAAATGCCGCCGCCACCGGCGATGCTCTCACCGGCGGGGTGTCCCGGTCCTCCTCCCGCGCTTAATCGCCGGAGTCGTCCTGGTGTGAGCCGGCCGCGGGGGATCGCGCCGCGGTAAGTCAACCTCGGCCGGTGCTTGCGGTGAAGGGGTCCGAGCCTCCTCGCAGCTCGCCGCAGAGAAGGTCCTCCATGCGCTTCATGCGCGCCTCCTGACGCTGTGCCGCTGTCGCCTGCTGCGTCACCAAGGCTGTGAGGGCCGCCAGCTGGCCCCTCAACTCACGGACCTCGCCGGATCCGGAGGTAGCGGAGGCCTCGACCTCCTCAAAAGTTGCCGCATTGTCCGCTCCAACAGATTTCGAGCGAGTTATCGGCATCGCCACCACAACATCATAAAAGCGTAAGTTAGTAAACTCACACCATCGCATCCCCGCACAAGCTATATATACCCAAATCATGCGAAAGTAAAGAAGTGTTGTCTACTACTAACTCCCGATGTTACGTTGTCGGCCGCCAACGTAACCCTCCGCGAAATTAGAAGTTATACACTTCGATCCAACTCTACTTACTAGAGTTATTCAAAATACCCAATCTTAATACTTTCGCTCACAAGTTAAATAGACCTCGTCTCTCACGAGCCTATATCCTATAGTCCAACCTGCCTAAGGTTTGCTAGGTCCACAAGAAGACTCAACCCTAGTCTCTGATACCAATTTAATCTGTCACGCCCCGGGACCCAGCGGAAGCCCGCCCGGCGCGTGCCCAGACCCGCCGTATGTCTACAACATACAAGGCGTCTAACAAACACGATAAATGACCAACACAAAAAGAAGAATCTAGAAGCATCAGAGCAATATAACAACTAGAATTCTAGACTAGGAAGCATAAAAGAAGTGACTAAAATAAAGTACCAAAATTCACTAAGAACTATAAAGGAGTAAATACAACAATAACCTCCACGAGCAACAACTAAAGATCCCAAAGCGAAAACTAACATAATACATGGTGGTCTCTATAAATGGATACAAAAATCACTCTCTCACAAAACACAAAAGAGAGGAATAACCACCTAAACAAAAGTGGCAAAGAAGCTAGCTAACTAGGCGACTCCTTTGCCGCGATCCCGTGCCTCCGCCGGTGCCGAAGGCTCTGAAACACATAAGAAACAGGGGGCGTGAGAACTATTAAAAATAGTTCCCAGTGGGCAGTGCGACTTCAGTTGCATGCGCCACTAGGCCCAAAACTAAGCAAGTAAGTGTAAGCGAAATAAATAACGAGTAAGCTACTAAAGCATGTTATCTCTACTTGGCATGAACATTACACAAGTAAAATACGCTATTCTAAGCATGAATAGAAAGTATTATAAATAACATGAAGTTCCCAACTTGATAGTAAAAGATTTAAGTTTACTATTCTAATCAAGTTCCATGATGTCCACAAGTGATAGTAAAGTGTTAAAGTTTACTATTCTAGTCAAGTCCACAATGTCCACAAGTGATAGTAAAGTGTTAAAGTTTACTATTCTAGTCAAGTCCACAATTTCCATTAAACTATATTAAGTTTAAGTACAATAAGATCCAACCCGAAGGCGATATGGCCGATGCCCACCCGAAGGCTGCCGAGCCCAAATGCCGAGCCTAATGGCCCCGTAGTAGTCAACATTCCCACCCTAGGAATGAGACTGTCCTACGGCAATCCACTTCGGCGCCCAATCCCGCACGGCGAATATATGAAACGCGTTGGCCAACTCAGGAGTGCCTTAGTGTGAGCGACCCTCACAAGCATGTGCGAATGAGCACAATGGCATATAGTCACAAAACTCGTCATATGTCCCAAATCGTCATGTCTCTAACATGGAATACACAAGTGTCCAAAAGGCCTATCTCTCTGTCATCATGTCTCTAACATGGAAATAATAGATGTCCAGTGGCCTATGTCAAGTCTCTATGTTGCAGTTTCATAGTTTTCTAAGTTAAGTGCCGCTTGATGACACCTAAGCTTTTCTAAGTTCCAACACAAGTTTAATGTTCACAATTAACATTATTTAAGCTATAATCACCATAAATGGCACACTCCCGTGCGCCCACAAGAACCACCCCCACATGCATGCAATTTAACCCAAATAGCTCTACTATATAGAGTGAAAAGTTTATCATACATAAGGCATGCATTTTAAGTGATTCAAAATTCATAATAAATCTATTTAGCATGAATATGCATTCAAAATAATTAAATCAAACCGAATAAGCACTTAGGAGCCATTTGCCCCTATGCTCATGAAGCCAAACCCACCAAGTGCGTGTAGCGTTGCTCCGAACCGCTAACGAAGTTTCGATAATCACTCCTTGAGTCCTAAGAAGCACACCCTAGGAGTTACAAGCTAAGAAGTTGAACCATGAGTTCACACTATAAGAAATTCCACAAAAGGTTGGAGAAAACTCACCGAGTGCGAAGGAAACTCTCTCAATCTCCAAATGGGAGTTAGAGTCCTTCTAATCCAACCTAAATCAAAGTTCTAAACCCATCAATTAGGTCCCAAAGGCCCCAAATCGAAAATCCCCAAAACCTAACCCTAGAATCCCATTCTAGGGTTTCATCTCACAAAAACCCACAAAAATCGAAACTAGAGGGAAGAGATCAATCACATACCTCTAAGAAGCTCAACACCAAGCTCAAAAAGCCCTAGGCTTGAAGCTTGATCCTCCACAAAGCTCCTAAAAGTAAGCTCCAAGCTCCAACAAGAAGACAATGGCTCTAGGTGGCAAAAGGAGAAGAAGAGAGAGATCAATCTCCTAACAATCCACCAAAAAAGCCAAAAGAATACAAGGTTTTAGAGAGAGAAGGTCTCCTACCTTGCTTGCTGTGAGGGAGGGCTCAAATGAAGCCCTAGGGGTGTGTGGGAACCTAATAGAAGCAACAAGATGCTAAAACACCCCTGCAGTTCGGTCTGCTCACATTCTGCCAGTTTGTACCGGTACAAATCCATTTTGTACCGGTATAAACCCGGCGAAACAACCAAACCCGAGCCTCGGGTTCGCCAAGTCTGCCCTCTTTATACCGGTATAAATCTTGGTCTGTACCGGTATAGCCATCATTTTGTACCGGTATAGACACCATTTTGTACCGGTATAAGGCACAGAATTTCCAACCCGAGAGCCACCTAAAATCCAACTTTTTGGACTTTAGGGCTTGGGACTCATCCCCAAACCTCGGTACACGCGCCATAGGTCGGAACACAGTCAACGACCCTCCAGGAAATCTGGAAAAGCTCCTACAAGAGTCAAATACTCGAACTCCGCAATTTGCGCAAGTCCAGTATGTTACAGCGTTCGTGGACCTAACAATATGTTAGAAATGAGGTTAAAAGAGATCAAAACCTCATCCTAAGAAAAGCCCCAATTTGAGCCCTAGAATTTTGCCCCGAGCAAAATCCCACATTAGAGCCCTAATTGCTTGTGCAAACCATCCCTTAAGGATGCGAGGGTTCCAAGAAAATTGTTTCTAAGGAATAAAATCCATGCTAGAAGAAGCTACCATGAAAGCTCTTGAAGCTTACCTCAAGTAGAAGCTCCAATGGTGGAGAAGAGGAAGATGAGATGATGCTAGGCTTGCTCCTAGCTCAATCCTTCTCCAAATCCTTTACTCCTTCCCTTTCCTTCTCCTTTTTCTCCTTCTTCTTCTTCTTTCTAGAGAGAGAGAGAGGGAGAGTGTTATGTTGTGTGTGTGTGGGAAATAACAATGAGGGGGAGAGGAGAAGCCCTCTATAGGCTCTATTGTAACAAAATGCCAAAAGCCCCCTCAACAATTCAAACTGCACCAAACTGGGCATTTTTCGAGTGGGACCGGACATCCCCTCAATGTCCGGACAGCACTCTGCGAAATCCATTTTTGCCCATTTGACAGCTTACTGTGTCCGGACAGCATCAATTGTCCGGACATCCATTGTCCGGACAGCATTCCTTTGTCCGGACCCAGTGGGTCTCCTCAGCCCAACATTTAAGGACTTAGCCAAATTTCAGCACTTTTCGTTTCTTCTCCGTTTTCGCTCGTCTTGCCTCCGATTATTTTCAAATCGCACCGAGACTTTCCAAACATGTTTTCGAACACGTTTTCATCATCTTTTCATCCACGCTAATGTCGGATTTAGCTCGCGACCCGACATAGCTTTTCGGGTTCCGTTTTCGCGCCTATGCGCACAAAAACGCCCGAAGGCTTCGAACTTCACCGGGAGCAACTCCGGTGCACTTTTTGCCTTCGGATCAACTTCGAACTTTTCGAAGTCCATCCAATCTACAATCAGTCGATTCTAAACATGGTGCAACTCTCGGATTTCGAGAATTCACGGATTGGCTTACGAAAACCCCCAGGCCAGTTTCTCCAGCGTACGGGATCCGGTCTTCACGGATTGTCCGGACAATGGATGTCCGGACATTCCTCATTGTCCGGATCCCGAGAGCTAGTATTTCTGGACTTAGCCGAATTTCTTCCCCTGCACAGCAGGGCTCCTTGTGGCATCCGGTCTCCATGGGATGTCCGGTCTCCACTGGCCAAAAACTGCAGAATGGAGCAGTTTGCACCATTTGCGGTCGAGGTCTACTCTAATGCACTTTTTGGCTTAGAGTCAGCTTCGATCTCTCCGATTCTCACCACTACGACACTTAGTCGATTCCGGATGAAGTACAATCCTCATATTTTGAGAATTCACTTTCTTACACCACAAATCTCGATGCAATAAAAAGTAAATGCGGAAAATAAAAACACACCGAGATTTAACGTGGGAAAACTCCAACTCGGAGTAAAAAACCCACGGGACCAACACGCGAATAACAATCCACTAAGAGAAAAGATTACAAGGTGATTATCGACTCCACGGACTTAACCTCTCTTAACCTCCTATGAATCTCCGCGCACGCCGCCGCGTTGTCCACGCCCGAGTCCACGAACGCCTCCACTTCGAATCCACGAAGCCTTGATCACGCCGAATCCACGACGCCCACTCGAATCCACGAGCGCACTCCGTCCGGAGCAAAAACAATACGATCGATGATGATTTATTGCTTAGATTCTCATTTAAGATCTATGGGAATAATCTCTAAGCAATTCTCAAATTGATTCTAGAAAAACATTAAGAATTAGGGCACCGAGAATCAATTTGGGAGAAGCTTGATGTAGAAGATGAGGAAAACGGCTACCTACAAGCTTCTAGGGTTTTTCATAAATAATCTAGGCTTAACCATGTTTTAGAAACACCCCTACATCTTATTTATAGGTTTAGAAGACTTAGAAGTAGATTAGGATTCAAAAAATATAATTTTGGAACAAATTCCGTCATTGAGGACCGGTCCTCAGAGTCAGGGACCGGTCCTTTTATGCGCGACAGAAAATATGAGGTACGGGAACCGGTCCTCCCATCCAGGGACCGGTCCTCCCAGCCAGGGACCCGTCCTCCCAGCTAGGGACCCGTCCCCACAGCCAGGGACCCGTCCCTGAACCTTGAAAGTTTCAAATTTGTCCAGTTATCTCATTTAAAACCATTCTAAGTCTTCCAAACACTTTCAAATGTTTATAAATCATCACCAATAGTATTTAAACTTACCGAGCATTATGGATTCATGTTTCGAGTCTGCGAGTCTTTGATCTTCGTCTTTTCTTCTTTAAACCTTCAAGACTCCGGACTCACTTCACGAAATATGCCAACATAAAATCCGTAACACATGAAACCGGACGATGAGAATAAACGCCCTCGCGTGACTTTCGCCTGATTGGCTTTTGAGCCGGTATTAGTGGTCTCGTGTTCGACCCAAGTTGGTCGAGAACTAATCGAGTTGTCGTGTTTCAGGAGACGATGGCACCGCGTAGGCGATCTTCGTCCAGATCGGCACGGGAGGGGACAAGTGGTGTCCCTGAGCAAATCGACGCGAGCGGAGACTCTGAGCTTCGTGATCAGTTGGCCTCACTCGTGGGAGTGGTGAGGCAACAAGCGGACTTGGTGCAGCGGCAGCAGGAGGCTGCCATGCGCCAGGAGGAGCAAATGAAGCGACTCCAAGAGACGTTAGATCAGCTGGTGGCTGCACCGGCTGCAGCTCGTCAGGGACGGCCGGGCGTTGCGGCGGAGGCGTTTCCGCCGGGGTCGGGTGATCCGGCTGCGGTTGGTCCGAGGTGGAGCGCGAACGGGAGCGGGCTTTGGCGGCCCTGATGGCCTTCAAGACGTTGGATCCACCTATCTTCGATGGGGAGGATGTCGATCCGTGGATCGTGGAGATGTGGATTGACTCTATTGAAACCCTCTTCGAGGAGATGTACGCCTTAGAGCGGGACAAGGTGCCCCTAGCCGTGCACTGTTTGAAATTATCGACAAAGGCGTGGTGGAAAGGCATTCGATGGCATCGATCGCCTAGTCTTCCTCCCCCGACTTGGGAAGAGTTTTGGGGATTGGTATATTCTACTTATTTCCCCTACAGTGAAAAGAAAAAGCTTCATGACAGGTTCAGGAAGCTCCGGCAAGGAGGCCGCTCTGTGAGGGAGTACGAGCGGGAATTCTCCGCATCGTGAATTGTGCCCCGGATGTGGTACGGGATGACAAGGATATGGCCGATTGGTTCTTATGTGGACTTCGACCAGATATTTATGAGAACGTGCAAATCCTCCAGCTCACAACCTTCGCAGAGGTGTTGGATCGAGCATTGTTGGTAGAGCATGGCGAGGCTTTCGTGCGTGAAGAGGGCGAATCCCATAAGCAGGCGCGGGGAGGGGTGAGGCCACTATCGAGCGGTTCGGGTGGTCAGCCGAGTTCTGGGCGACACTCGAAGTCGTCCACTACCCGACCCTCCCCAGGCTATGTGATTTGTGGCGGCTCTCATTGGGCGCGACGATGTGTACAGTGCGAGGGGAGATGCCTTCGTTGTGGGCAGCCAGGCCATATGCGGGATAAGTGCCCGCAAGGTGATAGCCGGGCTTTGGCGGCGGCGACGGTCTATTCCTCTCTCGGACGGCCTGCAGGTGTGCCACCTGCAGCATGGTAAGGAGAGCGACCGTTGAGGATGATTCCACCGGAGGGTTCGCGGCGAGCGCCGAGATGCCAAGGACACGCGACCAGAGTGGTGGATTGTCACGCCCCGAGCCCCGCCTATTTGGTCAGGTTCGGGCGCGCCGACAGGCCGCCGAACGGACAGAGTTTCCCCTGTACGTCCTAGGCGTCGCAATCAATACAATTCACGAGTGTTCCAACCAGGAACTGAATTCAATCACAGATTGCATAAGGAAGTATTGAAACATAAACACAACTAAGTTATTACAAGCATTCAACCCAGATTATAAATTTACACGTTACATTCTCTTTGCTCTTCCAAATACAATCATAATTATAAGTACAAATCTATTACACTTTGCTTTCTTTTCTCTCTTTTCTGCAACCCTCGCTAAGCTGAGTCAGGGACTGCTACCTCGGTCTCCGGGGTAGGGCGCTATCTATGGAGCTACGCCCTCGCCTCGCGCCGCTGCTGCCGCGCCACTCACGTGTGTACCTGTACCCCAAAAAACAACACGGGGGTGAGAACTATTGTCCATAGTTCTCAGTGGGTACGGTCACCCAAGAGAACAGCTCGACCAACAGGTCCGAAGGAGGCAACTGCAGGTTAGTTTAATAAACAGATAGACATATATATCTTGATTTTGCAACTAATAAAACCATGCATTGCCTCAACGTAATAATGAAATGCTAACTGTAACAATGCCAACTACGTGCAAGTCATGCAATCATATACTTGTGCAATTAATCCACAATCTAGTAGTTCAATCGATACTACTTGCAATTATTTATTCTTTGACATTCTTTATTATTAGCTATTCTTTAGCACTTGCCGTTCTTTACCCTTTATTCTTGGCCACACATTACTCATTTGTAAATCTTTCCTAAGGTTATATTTACCTTAGCCAACTATGCCACTCGACTCGGTCTTTAGTCAATTAATTATGAATACAAGATCCACTTTCCAATTCTAGGTCCTTTTGGCTAACCCGTAGGTTTCGCCTCAACCAACACATTTCTTTTACCCAATCTCTTGGCTAACCCGTTGGGCCCTTAGTGTAAGATACCGAACTTCAGAAATCATGAAGTTGCGGTAGAAGGTAATATATCGGATTCTTAAATTAAAAATAAATATAAATAAAAATGGTGTGAGATACTATTTTTATTGGGTTTATAAAAGTAGAATGTAAGCCTGGATTGACCTGTGCTGAAATCGGACCTGAAACAGAAGATCTAGAATTTTCTGTGAGAGAACGGGCAGATAAATTAACAGAAAATGTACGATTAATCGGAAAATTACGAAAGCGGGGGATATGTCGGGATTATTTGTACGAGGCTAGATTTAAAGTTTCGTGCCGTTCGACACCGGAAGATGAGAAATAAAATCCGAATGCTATCCGATAGCGATTACGATTCGGTAGAGTTCGCGATGACCAAAGGTGATCGAAGCTGAGAGATTTAAAGTTCTTCTGTTAAATTATATAAAAACGAGCATAGCTGTCAAGTTTGAGCTCAAACGGACATTAGAAGAAGCGGGCGAAAATATCAAAGCTTGGTGAAGGTTGAAGTGAATAGTATGAATAGTGTTTGGAGTGTTGCTTATTAGAGAAGCTATTAGCTTCTTCTCCCTCAACCTGGCAGCACCCTCAAAGCCATCACACGCATGGAGAGGAGAAAGAAAAGCCTCTCTTTTCTCTCTCTAAATATCTCTCACATCTCTCTATAATATCCGCTCAAATTCGCGGTGTTGGCGGAGAACGATCCTGCGAACGCGTTGGAGGCGACGGATCGAGCTCTCGTGCGCCCGTTTGTGCGGCGTGCCTTCGACCCGGCGTTCACAATGGTGGTAAGTGTTTAGGGTTTGGTTTATATGCTCTAAAAATGGATTTAGAGGAATCCTAGCATGCTAATTAGAGCTTTATTGCCTAAATCATAGGTTAATTTAATGATTTTTGCAATAGTAAATCTATAGGGCTTAGAAATGCAATTTTCGCTAATAGTAGGGTTTGATCTAATTTGACCCACCGTAGACCTAATTGATAGGTAACCGAATGCGTTGGCGAAGTCGGTTCGGCGATTCGTCGAGCCGTTGCGAAGTTATTAAAGAAACGGACGTTTAGGCTTCGTTTTCGCCTGGAGGGCCGAGGCGACGTCCAAAAATCACGAGATTGGATTCCGAGCGTCGTAACAGCAAACCGAAGACCTTTAATTTCTGGATCACGGATCGGAGGTCGTTCGGTGGTCGCGCGTGAAATTGGGTCGAGCCGTGCGGCGTGCTCCGCGGGAGGCCGATTGCAAGTGACGACGAGCAATCGGAATGCGATAGAAGGTGGGGGGTACCATACCGAAGCCGTTGGGCTCCCTTTTATGTCTAAGTAAAATTGTTGGTCATATTGCATATAAACTTATATATGTATAGATTCATGCATGTTAGGGTTTATGTAGCTATTTTATTACTCTTGCATGCTTCCTTATCGTGCGACGCTTTAGACTTTGCATTGGGACATAGGGAGCATAGAGATGAGTATATTGACATTGAACCCTAGAGATGAACTAATCTTGCATGAATGACAACTAGAGACATATGAACCAAGTATCGAATTTGAGGATTGATATATGACATAGTGCCTAGAACACTAGTGACATGAGTACCAAGTAGATAACTTGATGAATGACATGTGCAACAACTTAGTGTAAAGAACACTAGAGATACGTGAACCAAGTAAAGAACTTGACGATTGACATTATGACATAGTGTAGAGACACTAGTGACATGTGATCCAAGTAAATAACTTGATGACAAATGACATAGAGACATAGTGCTACAAAACACTTATGCATTGATTCCCCTGCGTGGATGCCCTCCCAAGTGGAGGAGCAGATCATACTCACCTTTGTCATTCGGCGCTTGTGGTGGTCGCTCCACACGAGTAGTGCGAGTCTCCGGAGGTCTTGGTACGTGAATCGATTGGGATAGCCTATGTGGGGTCCCAAGGGATAGCCTATGTGGGGTCCCGCAGACAACCCTCGGGTTTGTGGTGTGAGTCGTGGGCGAGCCTACGGGCTAGCCATGGATTGGGTTATAAACTCAAAGGAATTACGAGATTGGGTACAAAAGTACATATTGAGCATGATAGAATTGCAAGTTTACTTGATAGAGTTATATTAGCATGTTAGCAATTACATGGCTAGAGCATTTACTCTGATCTTGTTGTTACAGGCAAAGTAGTTTTTGCATTTCTTCTATTATGCTTTACTTACAGCAATTACAGCTTTAAAATAAAATATCTATCTATCTATCTACTTATGCCTGCTTAGACCTAGTGGGGAGATCGGTGGGGTCGGTGGCCGAGCCCACTGGGAACTAAGGAAGTTAGTTCTCACCCCACTCAATTACAGGTTCCAGCGCGCAGGCGGGCGGTGAGGATCGCGGTAAGGGCATCGCGCCCTAGTTGATAGTAGCCACCTACTTGCATTAGAGCCACCCGTGGTATATTTTGGAGACATAATTGTATAAAGAAAATGATGTAATCTACACTATAGGAGATGAATATGTATTCATATTTTGAAGTTAAACAATGTAAACAAATGGTTGAATGGTTGTAATAGATAGACTCTTCTCTCTTTATATTACTTGTATGTTATACTGGTATCTTGCTCTTGTTGCTATTTGCACCTTTAGGTGCATTGTTTAGTCATGTATGTAATAGAATTAAATTTCCTGGGCAATTCTTTGTACATGACTTGTTGTTGAGCCTTGAGCGGACAGGGGAGGTGCTGTCCGTTCGGCGCCTGATCGGCGTCCCCGAACCGAACCAAATTGGTAGCGGTCTCGGGGCGTGACAGGTAAAGATGGTATCAGAGCAAGCTAAGAGCAAGTAAAGAGAGAGTCTAGGATTGACCTAGGAGACCCTAGGACGGTGAGCCTTAAGGCTATAGGTGCGTGAGCGAGACGTGAACCTAAGCCGGGTGGCGGAAGTTGAATCGATTGGGTTAAGTATTGAAACCTCTAAGATGGACATTAGAGGTAGACTCAAGATGTGGTTTATTCTTGACCAAGTGTGTTCATGTTGGGCGATCGACAACATGAACCCGAGGGATCGGAATAAACGCTCTTGCATGACTTTCGCCCGATTTGAGTCAAATCGATGTCTGTTGTTACGTGCTTGACCTAGAGGGTCGAGACTGATCGTGTCATCACGGTTCGAGGGACGATGGCACCGCGTAGGCGATCTTTGATTAGGTCGGCGCGGGAGGGGACAAGTGATGTCCCTGAGCGTTTCGACGTGCGAGCGGAGAATTGAAACTTCGCTATCGATTGGCCCCACTCGTGATAGTGGTGAGGCCACAAGTCGAGTTAGTGCAATGTCAGCAGGAGGCTGCCATACACTAGAGGATCGTGTAAGCGGGACTCAAAGAGATGGTGGATCAGTGGTGATCACACTAATTTCAGCTCGTCGAATATGGTTGGGAGTCGCGACGAAGGTATTTCCGTCGAGGTCGGGCAACCCGACTTCTATCAGTTCAGAGGTGAAGGCGTTGAGGGAGTGAGCTTTGGCTGCCCTCATGACCTTCAAGTAGTTTGATCCGTCTACCTTGATAGAGAAGATGCGGATCCGTTGATCGTGGAGTTGTGGATCGACTCCATGGAGACTCCCTTTGAGGATTGGTACACTGTGGTGCGGGACAAGTATTGTCCATAATGGTTGACGAAGGTGTGGAGGATAGGCGTCGAGTGGAATCGATCGCCTAGTCTCCCTCCTATGGCTTGGGAAGTGTTTCGGGGATTGATAATCTCCGTTTATTCCCTAACAGTGAGGAGAAAAGTCTGGTGAGGTTCGGAAGCTGCGGCGAGGAAGCTGCACCGTGGGGGAATACGAGTGGGGATCCTCCCGCATCGTGAGTTGCATCCCAAACGAAGTGTGGGATGACAAGGATGTGGCCGATGTGTTGGTGCGGAGACTTCGGCCGAACGCGGTCGAGGTTGTGGATGTACGAAAGTGGATTCTCAAAATTCGAGGATGGGACATCATTTGGAATTGACTAATTGTCGATTTGGTACACTTCGGAAGGGCCGAAGGCGTTGGAAACCTAAAAAGTGCAAAGTGGCCTTAGTGGAGGAGTAAGGTCTTCATCTTCTTCCTCAGGTGGAGAGAAGCTTTTGGGGGTAAACTCTTGAACTTGCCAATGGCATACATCTAGGGTTTTGCTATTTAGGCTCTAGAATGATTTGGGATAACCAAACCTTGGCATTGGCGACGACCCCCCTCCTCTCTAAGACAGTCTGTGGGTGCGCCACCTACGGCATGGTCGGGAGAGCGAGTGATGAGAATGTGGCAACCGGAGGGTTCGCGGCGGGCACTAAGTGACCATGGGTACGCGACCCAGGTTGTGGAACCTACTACTACTGGCCGCGTCATGGTAGGCATGAGTTGTTGGAGTAGGCTTGTGCTCCTACATGATGTAGGGTTGATGCATAGCATGCATTTGTCATATGGTCACCTACTATTAATTATGCATTAGTATAGTAGAGACCAATGGACGGGTGAATGTAGATACCCGAGCATGCTTGCGTGTGGAAACATGTTACCTGTTGAAGCAGGTAGAGAGCCAAGTGATACTAGCGAATGGCTAGTAGTGATTTTTGGACAAAGTGGTGCGGCAACTCTCAAGGCAGTGAGCAGTGGATTGCGAGAGTTGAGCCGTGATACTTGAGGATACCCGAGTAATCCGAGCGTTTCGAACGTAGTTTCGATAAATCGACGATGAAAGTAGAACCATTTGTTAAGAGCGTGACAGTTAGTGGTCGAGTCCGGGCATATAATGATACCTCAAATTGAGGTAGGTGAGTAGTGCTCGTGCGACCAGTGTGCATAGGCAAGGTTGCCTAGTGCTGGATTTGGTTTGGAACGCTATAGAGGCGTATAGAGCGCACGAGTATAGGTACTCGTGGTGTGCGGTATTGACTCAGCCGGGAGAGTGAGTTGGCAGTAGCACTTTAGCATGGCTAAGTGTGAAGCGGGCCATAGATCACTCGTAAGGCTGGTGGCTCGCACTAGGTGCTTAGGAGCCGGTAAAGTGTGTAGCTCCGTAGAGCATGTCGTATAGGACGACGTTGGCGGGTGTTGCTTGGGGGATGACCCGTGCCTGGACCGTTTGTGGACTGTGGAGCCTAGGCCCTTTGGGCAGGCGCAGTCAGCTGCAAGTGGCAGCGGCCCGATACCTATAGGTACGGCAGAGTTTTGGTCAGGACGGTAGTCCGAGCTTGTACCCGGGAGCATGGAAATGCCACGTGTTGGATCTCAGGATCGAGAATGCACTGAGAGTGCGGTTGTGACCCAACCCAAGAATTTGATGTGGGTTGCGATCTTGATAGCTCTTGGTTGGAGTGTGTGCGAATTCCCAAGTGAGAATGTCGCCCAGTGCTGATTGGGTCTACGCTTGCGAGTAAGAGACATCGAGCGTTGAGACACGTCTAGGCGGTAGGCCGACGTAGGGTTGGTGACCATTGGTCCACCCGTAGAGACCGAAGATCGGTGTGGCCGGTAACTCTATTAATGAGTTTGGCTTAGGATCACGAACGAAGTGTTCGTGTGAGATTAGTGCGACAGAAGGGGCCGAATTGGCCGTGGCCATTGGAATTTGAAGCAAGTGGTCCCCAGGAGACACTTGAATAATGGAGGCCACGCGAGAGAGTTGGAGTTGATGCTCTCTGGAGAGTTGGAGCATAAGGATAGTGCTCTTCAGTGGATTGATATTTAAGATGTGCCGAAGTGCGCCATCTCACGATAGAATAGGGATCCGGTTGGGATTGGAACACTCGCAATTAAGCGATGCACCTACGATATTGCTTCTAAGCAATGACGGTGATCGAATCGGAGTGTGTTCCCTGAATTGACTGTGAATGCAAGGAAGAGCTGTATAAGACTCTTGGATAGCCAGAGTGGTAAAGCGCCACTTTGTGGACGCCTGACTAATCCGAGAAGGTCTACCCGTGTGCATTGTGTAGTGGTGGTGGGTCGTTCGACTAGTTGGCGCATTCATGCTAGATCCACACCACGAGGATGGCGGGTAGTCCCGGTCTCAAATGAAGCGGTTCGGCCTTGGTGTGCCGTTTGTGAGTGGGGTTGGAGTAGGTAAAGTCGTCGAGTATCGACTTGCCCTACCACCGAGACTCGCGGGAGTGGTAATGCACTTTCAGAGATTTACTTGACTGATGTGAGTGAATCTAGTCTTATATCTTCCGTAGTGGGCCTCTTGACAATCCCGATGAGTAAAAGGCCACTCCGAAGTGCGAAAGTATATTGAAACTCCATATTGCTCGATAAGCTGAGTTGTAGCGTGAAGTGATTTGAGGTGCGGGGGAAGCTGAGTCCCCGTTATGTTGGCCAAGTATTTGCTGATGGCCGAGTCCGCCTACAACAACGGTTACCAAGCCAGTGTGGAGATGGCACCGTTCGAAGTCCTTTGCGGGCGGAAGTGCCGATCTCCTGTGCATTGGGGTGATGTAGGTGAACGGGCGGTGATAGGTCCCGACGTGTTGTGGGGGGCGGAAGAGAAAGTTCGCCTCGCTCGTCAGCGGATGCTCACTGCGCAGTCGAGACAACAAAGTTATGCCAATAAGCACCGTAGAGAATTGAAATTCGCGGTAGGAGACCGCGTGTTCTTGAAAGTTTCTCCTATGAGAGGCGTGAGGCGATTTGGAGTACGAGGAAAGTTGAGTCCTCGATATATTGGACCGTATGAAGTGTTGGAACGCATTGGTGTGGTAGCTTATCGAATTGCATTGCCGCCACAATTAGCAGACGTGCACAATGTGTTTCATGTTTCCAACCTTCGGAAATATGTTCACAATCCCGAACACACTATGATGTTTGAACCGCCGGAGCTTCAAGAGGACTTGAGCTATGAAGAGTTTTCGGTGGCAATTATTGCTCGGGAGGTGCGCAAACTGCGGAATCGCGAGATTCCTTATGCTCGAGTTCGGTGGAGCAATCACGACGATCGTGAAGCCACTTGGGAGCTCGAGAGCGAGATGAAAACACATCATCCTCATCTATTTGGGGAGTAAGGTATGAATGTAAATTTAAGTTAAATATAAGGGTTCGTTGCGAGGAGGAAAGTATTTTTAAGGAGGGGAGGATGTAAGATAGAACTTGAAATCATGAAGCTGCGGTAGAAGGTAATATATCGGATTCTTAAATTAAAAATAAATATAAATAAAAATGGTGTGAGATACTATTGTTATTGGGTTTATAAAAGTAGAAGGTAAGCCTGGATTGACCTGTCTTTGAAATCGGACACAAACGAGAAGATCTAGAATTTTTACGCGAGAGAACGAGATAAATTAACGAGAAAATGTACGATGTCGAGAAAATTACGAAAGCGGGGATATGTCGGGATTATTTGTACGAGGCTAGATTTAAAGTTTCGTGCCGTTCGACACCGGAAGATGAGAAATAAAATCCGAATGCTATACGATAGCGATTACGGTTCGGTAGAGTTCGCGATGACCAAACGGGATCGAAAGCGAGAGATTTAAATTTCTTCGTTAAATTATGTAAAAACGAACATAGGTCAAGTTTGAGCTCAAACGGACATTCCGAAGGGCAGGCGAAAATATCAAAGCTTCAGCTGAAGGTTGAAGTGAATAGTATGAATAGTGTTTGGAGTGTTGCTTATTAGAGAAGCTATTAGCTTCTTCTCCCTCAACCTGGCAGCACCCTCAAAGCCATCACACGCATGGAGAGGAGAAAGAAAAGCCTCTCTTTTCTCTCTCTAAATATCTCTCACATCTCTCTATAATATCCGCTTAAATTCGTGGTGTTGGCGGAGAACGATCCTGCGAACGCGTTGGAGGCGACGGATCGAGCTCTCGTGCGCCCGTTTGTGCGGCGTGCCTTCGACCCGGCGTTCACAATGGTGGTAAGTGTTTAGGGTTTGGTTTATATGCTCTAAAAATGGATTTAGAGGAATCCTAGCATGCTAATTAGAGCTTTATTGCCTAAATCATAGGTTAATTTAATGATTTTTGCAATAGTAAATCTATAGGGCTTAGAAATGCAATTTTCGCTAATAGTAGGGTTTGATCTAATTTGACCCACCGTAAACCTAATTGATAGGTAACCGAATGCGTTGGCGAAGTCGGTTCGGCGATTCGTCGAGCCGTTGCGAAGTTATTAAAGAAACGGACGTTTAGGCTTCGTTTTCGCCTGGAGGGCCGAGGCGACGTCCAAAAATCACGAGATTGGATTCCGGGCGTCGTAACAGCAAACCGAAGACCTTTAATTTCTGGATCACGGATCGGAGGTCGTTCGGTGGTCGCGCGTGAAATTGGGTCGAGCCGTGCGGCGTGCTCCGCGGGAGGCCGATTGCAAGTGACGACGAGCAATCGGAATGCGATAGAAGGTGGGGGGTACCATACCGAAGCCGTTGGGCTCCCTTTTATGTCTAAGTAAAATTGTTGGTCATATTGCATATAAACTTATATATGTATAGATTCATGCATGTTAGGGTTTATGTAGCTATTTTATTACTCTTGCATGCTTCCTTATCGTGCGACGCTTTAGACTTTGCATTGGGACATAGGGAGCATAGAGATGAGTATATTGACATTGAACCCTAGAGATGAACTAATCTTGCATGAATGACAACTAGAGACATATGAACCAAGTATCGAATTTGAGGATTGATATATGACATAGTGCCTAGAACACTAGTGACATGAGTACCAAGTAGATAACTTGATGAATGACATGTGCAACAACTTAGTGTAAAGAACACTAGAGATACGTGAACCAAGTAAAGAACTTGACGATTGACATTATGACATAGTGTAGAGACACTAGTGACATGTGATCCAAGTAAATAACTTGATGACAAATGACATAGAGACATAGTGCTACAAAACACTTATGCATTGATTCCCCTGTGTGGATGCCCTCCAAAGTGGAGGAGAAGATCATACTCACCTTTGTGCATTCGGCGCTTGTGGTGGTCGCTCCACACGAGTAGTGCGAGTCTCCGAGGTCTTGGTACGTGAATCGATTGGGATAGCCTATGTGGGGTCCCAAGGGATAGCCTATGTGGGGTCCCGCAGACAACCCTCGGGTTTGTGGTGTGAGTCGTGGGCGAGCCTACGGGCTAGCCATGGATTGGGTTATAAACTCAAAGGAATTACGAGATTGGGTACAAAAGTACATATTGAGCATGATAGAATTGCAAGTTTACTTGATAGAGTTATATTAGCATGTTAGCAATTACATGGCTAGAGCATTTACTCTGATCTTGTTGTTACAGGCAAAGTAGTTTTTGCATTTCTTCTATTATGCTTTACTTACAGCAATTACAGCTTTAAAATAAAATATCTATCTATCTATCTACTTATGCCTGCTTAGACCTAGTGGGGAGATCGGTGGGGTCGGTGGCCGAGCCCACTGGGAACTAAGGAAGTTAGTTCTCACCCCACTCAATTACAGGTTCCAGCGCGCAGGCGGGCGGTGAGGATCGCGGTAAGGGCATCGCGCCCTAGTTGATAGTAGCCACCTACTTGCATTAGAGCCACCCGTGGTATATTTTGGAGACATAATTGTATAAAGAAAATGATGTAATCTACACTATAGGAGATGAATATGTATTCATATTTTGAAGTTAAACAATGTAAACAAATGGTTGAATGGTTGTAATAGATAGACTCTTCTCTCTTTATATTACTTGTATGTTATACTGGTATCTTGCTCTTGTTGCTATTTGCACCTTTAGGTGCATTGTTTAGTCATGTATGTAATAGAATTAAATTTCCTGGGCAATTCTTTGTACATGACTTGTTGTTGAGCCTTGAGCGGACAGGGGAGGTGCTGTCCATTCGGCGCCTGATCGGCGTCCCCGAACCGAACCAAATTGGTAGCGGTCTCGGGGCGTGACACTTAGCTTCCTCCCGCGGGGTTCCATAACTCACCAACTCGAAATCCCAATTATCGAGCCCTAAGCTGCCTCCCGATGCGTCTGCTGGACAGATACTTTTGTCCATGGGCAAATACTTTAGCCCATCATGTGACAACTCCGGAGTTTACTGCTTGGGTGGAGCGACCACCACCAAGCCAAAAACAGACTATGTGAGTATGATCTGATCCTCCTATAGAGGGTCCAACACTAACAATGCCACATTAAGTGTTCATTAATGCCACTTTTAACAACACGAGAAATCCTCTATCCCTATGTCGATATCATAGTGCTAATATCACACTTGTATTTTACTTGCCCTTCACCTAGATCTAACTGACTCTAGGTTTATTGTCGACCTATGTTCCACAACACTAGGTTCTTTGTCATTCTTATCCATCCTAGGTTCACGACACTAGGTTCATTGTTGTTCGTGTCCAACCTATGTTTTATACACTAGGTTCAATGCCACTTGCTTATTTACATGATCTATAACATGTCAATATGCATGTTTACCCACCACAATCTCGAAATACTAAATGCACCTAGCATATAGTCCATAAGATGTTATTCAAGTATTTTTTCTATATACTCTAACATGCTCTAGTACATATCATCATGAAACTATCCACTAGCATGTATCCTCAATGTATCATGTGCAAGTATCAACTAGCATGCATTCTAATGAATTAACATGCACTAATAGCTAGCATACATTCTAATGGGTTAACATGCACTATTCTAATCATGCTAACACGTATATATATTCATTCATGGTAGCTAGTGCATAGTAACTCATGCATCGCTCTACGCATTCACCAATGCAATCAACTACCACTATACATGTATTAATGCATCAATAAGAAAACATATATTTCTTCGACATGTCGGCGACCTAGTCGCTTCGGTAAGCACAACCCACCTGTTATCGCGTTCCGATTGCTCGTCGACACTTGCAATCGGCCTCCCGCGGCATCCGTATCCGGCACGGCCTGATACTGCAACTGCGCCTCAACCGTGTTCCGCTTCACAACCCCGAAAATTATAGGTCTTCGGTTTGTTGCCACGAGCCCACGATTCCATTTTCACGATTTTTGGAAACTTTCGCCGCAAACTACGACCATTTTTACGTCAACGGCTTCAAACCTCAATATCTTCGCAACGGTTCGACGGATTGCCGAACCGACTTCGCCAGCGTGTTTCGTTACCTAGCAATTAGGTTTACATAGGTTCAATTTAGATCAAACCCATCTAATAGCAAAAATTGCATTTCTAAACCCTAGCCTCTAATTATGCTCCAAATAATCCGAATATTAAGGATTTAATATGCTAGCATCACATTAGAAGCTATTAGAACACTTAAACTTAAGGATTAAGTCAAATCCCAAAAGCTTACCTAAATGTGAACGCCGCGACGAAAACACGTCGCTCCAACGGCCGCCCGAAAGTTCAAACCGACGCTTCCAACACGTTCGCAAGATCGTTCTCTGCCAACGCCGCGAATTTCGGCGAGGAATATAGAGAGATGAGAGAGATATTTAGAGAGAGAAAAGTGGGTTTTTTTTCTTTCTCCTCTGTGTGCGTGTGAGGGTGTGGAGTGTGTGTGTGGCTCGGTTGGGAGGAGAAGAAGCAGTAGCTTCTTTAATAAGCCACCCAACACTATTCATCACACTATTCACCTTAATTTTTGGCTTAAGCTTTGATAGCTTCGCCTGCCCTTCGGAATGTACGATTAAGCTCAAATTTGACAGCTATGTTCGTTTTTACATAACTTAACAGAAAAAATTTAAATCTTTCAGTTTCGACCCCATTTGGTCACTGAAAGCTCTCTGAAAGTAATCTTTATCAGATAGCAGTCGGATTTTATTTCTCATCTTCCGGGTGTCAGAATGGCACGAAAGTTTAAATCTAGTCTCGTAATAATAATCCTGACTTACCCGTCAGTTTTTATAGTTTTCTGACACTGTGCATTTTCTGCTAATTTATCTGCCTCGTTTCTCACAGAAAATTCTAAATATTCTGTTTTCGCTCCGATTTCAGCTCAGGTCATTCCCAACCTAACCTTACACCCTTAAGTCCAATAAAAATAGTATCTCACACTATTTTTATTTACACTTAATTTTTATATTAATTTTCGGTGCCCTACATCCCACCGTAACTTCGTAAATTCAGAAGTTCGGCACCTTACATGGATCCTGCTGATGCTGACGACGTCAGGGCAGGTATGAGTTAATTAAGCAATCTTATGCTTTCTCATGATTGTAAGTTGTTGCATTGCATGCCAGTATCATTTGGTCAGTACTACTAGTTGTACATTGCATAGTAGGAACCATTGGGAGGGTAAGTAAATATCCGGGCGTGCTTGCGTGGTAGATGCAATGACTACTGGAGCTGGTAAAGGATAAGACGAGGATAAGATAGTACTAGCAAGGTTGCTAGTAGCGCGTGCGTAGTTGGGATGCCTAAGCAGGGTAGCCTAATGCATGACCCAAGCGGGACCACTATTGTGAAAATAGTTGGTCAGTGCTAATTTGGCCTGTGGGCCTAGTGGTACCTCCTAATGAGGTCAGAGAAGGTGCTTAGTAGACGTGCGCGGGAACGACCTTGCCGAAGTCGAGTCTTAGCGTAGAACGCTATAGAGTCGTATAGAGCCCGCGAGTATAGGTACTTGTAGAGTGCGGTTGCGACCCAACCCGAGATTTGAATGTGGTTTGGGGTCTTGATAGCTCCCCGACGGAGTGTGTGCGAATTCTCAAATGAGAATTTCGCCCAAGAATGCTAATTGGGTCTACGCTAGTAATGAGGAACGCTGAGCGTAGTGGAGACACGTCTAAGCGAAAGGCCTACGTAGGGTTGGTGAGAGTAACGTGGCCGATAACTCTATTAAAGGGTTTGGCTTAGGTTCACGAACGAGTGTTCGGGGGAGTTGGTCGTGGCAAGGAACCCGGTTGGGCGTGGCAATTGGAAATTGAAGCAAGTGGTCTCTAGGAGACACTTGGATAGGAAAGCCACGTGAGAATTAGAGTCGGAGCTCTATTATGGATTAAGAATCGAAGATGTGCTAAAGTGCTCCATCTAGTCAAGAGCTAGATTCGATTGAGATCGGGACACTCGCGAATTGCGATGCACCTACGATGTTGCTCTAGGCAATGTGGGTGATCGGAGTGCAAGTGTTCTAGGATGAGAGGAGTAGGTGCAAGGTAGAATTCCTTGTAAATCGGTTGCGAATGGTGTTGGAGCGTGAAAGGTCGTAGAATATTGACGTGCGCTTCCACTAGTGCTCGCAAAGGCTGTAAAGCACTTTCGATGATGTGCTTGGCAAATGTAAGTGGAACTAGTCCCACATTTTTCAAGATGGGCCTTTGGATAATTCTATTTAGTGAAAGGCCGCTTTGAAGATGAAAAGTGCATTGGAAGTCCTCGATTACTCAATAAGCTGAGTTGAGGTTTGGGTTCGCGAAGTAAGTGAGTTTCGCAGACGAAACTCTTTTTAAGGAGGGGAGAATGTAACACCCCGAACTTCTAAAGATTCGAAATTACGAGGTATGTTGGCTTAGAGTGCCGCTGGAATGGTTCCGGTGAATTCCGGGAGCTTTCGGGAGTTTTCGGTGCACTAGGTGCGAGAACGGAACCCGAAAGGCTATCTCGGGCCACGAGCTAAATCCGACGCTTGCGCGGATGAGATAACGATGTGGACATGATTTAAATCATGCATGGAGAGCCTCGGTTCGATTTGGAGCGAATCGGAGGTCAAATGAGCCAAAAGTGAGTTGAAACGGCGAAGAAACGGGTGAAAAGCTGAAAATTGGCTAAGTCCTGAAAATTGGCTGCATTGCCGGTAACACTATATAATCTGTACCGGTACAGGGGGTAAAATCCAAGAAAATAGCTCTCAGGTTGGCTGTTGCGAAATCGCATTACCGGTAATGCGATGTAATCAGACTGCATACAACTTGCGTACGGGCAAAAAATGAAGTCTCGCGCAAATTAGAGAATTGGGAGGGCTTTTTGGCAATTGTCACAACATGTAATAACCTTTTCTCTCCTCTCTCCCTCACAGAACTCTCTCCCACCCGCTCGCTGTCGACTGAAGCAAGGAGAGAAAGAAAGAAAGAAAAGAGAGAAGGAAAAGAAAGAAGAAAAAGAAGAAGAAGAAGAAGATGATGATGATGGAGATGATCATGGCCATCCCCTTCATCTCCATTGTGCAAGATAACTTCATGGAGAGGTAAGCTTAGCCTCCTCTCATGGAAGATCTTCTAGAAGTGGGTTTCTAGACCTTAGAAGTAGGATTTTGATTTCTCTACTAGTGTAGAAACCCCGTAGTAAGCAAAGAACACATAAAACTCATGTTTTCTTCTTGCGGCTCTAATGGTGGATTCCTAGGGTTTGTTCTAAACACCCTAGGGATGGTTCTAGTACTCTTAGATGAGTTCCTAGAGATGAAACAAGCTCTCTTTTGCTTGTTCTAGGAATCAAAATGGTGGGTTTTGCAAAAAATGCAAAACCTAGGGTTAAAAATGGGGTGTTTGTAAATAGATGAGTTTGATCTCATTTGACCCCATGCAAGCCTAATTGGGGGCCTAACGAACGCGTTGGCGCGCTCGGTTCGGTGATCCGACGAGCGATTACAAAGTTATTAATATTTTAATATATTTTTAACAGATGTCCGCAGCACGCCAGATATAGCTCCTAAATTCATGAAAATCGAATCGGAGCACCGTGAAGACGTAAGTTAACACGGGGAAGTCTCGGATCGAGATTCGGAGGCCGTTCGGTTGGTCGTGCGAGAGTTTGGGCCGAACCGGGTCACGGGTGCCGCGGGCGGCCGATTGCAAGTGACTACAAGCAATCGAAGTGCGAATTAAGGTGGGTTGTGTTTACCGAAGCGACTAGGTCGCCTAAATATGTCTAAGAGTAATGGTTTCAAGTTGATGCATATAATTGACATATGTTGCAAGTATAGAAAAGCATGTTAAAGAACATAGTGTTAAATGCTAAATAGATGCATGATATAGCATAGTATATGATGCTAGATGTGTAGATGAATGCATGCTTAGCATAGTGAGAACATGCTAGATGATTGCATAAAGATAATAATATGCATGAAAATGGACTGGTAGACATAAGAGAGCCAAGTCAAGAATGTAAGAAATGGACATAAATGAACCTAGATCGAGTGGCATCTAATCTAGATCGTGTGGCATATAACCTAGCGTAAAGAACATAGGTTATAGCGAATCTAGAGTCAAATGAACCTAGATCGAGTGGCATCTAACCTAGTGTTAATGAACATAGGTTGTAGAAAACCTAGAGTCGAAGAATCTAGGTAAGTGGCATTGAACCTAGTTGTCAAGGACATAGGTTAAACAAGAATGTAAAGGACCTAGTGTTAGTAAACATAGGTCGAATCAGGATGGTGTTGAACCTAGAGTTAAAGTAACCTAGGTTGTGAGATGAAGATAGCAAACCTAGAGTCAAAGAGACCTAGGATGCAAAGAACAATGGACCTAGATAGGTCGACACTATAGGGTTAAGACCAACCCTTGAGTTATGTGAAATGGATTCCGGAATCCCTAGGAATGAATGCTGCAAGTGCAGCGGCTGCTAGTGCAACAGAGCAAGTGAATGGCAACTGTAGGTACGTGTGGTTCTCCTCGCCTGGCAGTGACTCATCGGGTACGTGTGGTTCTCCTCGCCCGGTATGAGTATGAGTTCGTGGACGCGGGTACGTGTGGTTCTCCTCGCCCGTGGGTACATTGAGCGACTTTTGGTCCGGGGGTTGATGATAGTTCTCACCCTGTGCGTGGGCCTATAGTCGAGAGAATCTAAGGCTGAGGTGCATGTGAGACGTCCTTCGCCTCGAGCCTGACAGAGCGCGGGTTATCCGCAACTGATTGACTCAAGACCGAGTCGGGTGGCATAGCGAGCTAAGGTAGAAATGACATTAGAAGTGCATTTCTAATAAGCATGGAATGCCCTAGAATGAAGAGAATAAATAGCTAAAGTAATATAGCTAAATGCAAGAATGGAATAGCTAACGTGAATAATGGCTAGAGTAAAAAAGAAAAAGCTATAAGCTAATTGATAGCTCCATATTGCATTTGTGAGGCATGTTTTTATGTTAGTTGTTTATTATCTAGCTATAGATATTTTTGGACTAACATATTTGCAGGGCCTCTTTGGACCTATTGGTCATTGTTCTCTTGGGTGATCGTACCCACCGAGAACTATGGACAATAGTTCTCACCCCGTGTTGTTTTTGGGGTACGGTACATACGTGAGTGGCGCGGCAGCCGGCGCGCGTGGCAAGGGCGTAGCTCCGTAGATAGCGCCCTACCCGGAGACCAGAGATAGAAGTACCCCAATCGGCATAGCCTAGGGGTATTGGGAAAGCGGGAAAGAACAAGAATGTATTAAACTTGTAATAAAAGGTTTTAACTTAGATTGTATTAGGAAGTTTAAAGCAAAAGAAAATGTGATGTATAAAATGTAAACTGGGTTGAATATTTGTAATAGCAAGTAGCTGCATTATGTTTTTGATACTTCCTTATGCAATTTGATTGAATCATGTTCCTGGTTGGAACCTTCTTGTACTGGTATTGATTGCGACGCCTTGGACGTACAGGGGAGACTCTGTCCGCGTACAGAGAAAATCCTGTCCGTTCGGCGGTCTGTTCGACGCGCCCGAACCGGACCAAATTAGGAGCGGTTTCGGGGCGTGACATGTTAATTAATCCAAAGTTAGGCCTCTAGCTCATGTTATCTTTGACTATGAGTTTGGTATTACATACAGATGTTATGGTTCTACAAAGCATAACTTTGCCATGTAACTAAACCAGAGTAGAAAATTATCCATACCTTTTCATTTGTTGAACTGCAATTATAGGATTCTATCAATCTTTGCCTTCCATTAGTTTTTGTGAGCAGCATAAATTTGATTCTTAATACTGCTAAGTTATAAGCTTGTTATATCCCCTTATTTTGTCATTTGGGACAATATATATTTCTTGCAAAATATGCTATACTATGATCTGTGTTGCAACGGTTCCACCTTTCAACGTTGACCTAATTTTGCTTGGACCATTGTTCTGACACTAGGTATGAGAAAGTTGATTTATGTTATTTCTATTAATCATGAAAAGACTGTTAAATATTTCTAGGCCTTATCACCTTCTAGACGTGTCTAGGTAACTCTTTATTATCATGAAAAACTTGAATGATGATAATGTAATAATATTATAGATAACTCAAAAGTGAAGTTTGTAAATTAGCCTAAGAGCAAACAAATGTAGTTACTTCACCTAAATAAGATCGTTCTTATGGCACAATAAGAAACTTGAGCTTAGATAATTGATCCCTTTTGTTTTGGTTGCCTACTACTGTACTCTTAAGTTTTCTTCCTTTTGGTCTTTAACTTGTCTCCTGAAAAAAAAAAAAAGTTTTGGGGAGTGTTCACTTCACGTCAATTATCAACTATTTTTTGGGTTCAAGACTAAGGTTTATTTCCTTGAAAGGTAATTTATATAAAAAAAAGGGACCTACCATGAAGCTGTCAAGAGTGAGTAAAAAAAAAAAGGAAAAGTAAATAGCCTAGATAGAATGAAGATGAAAATCTTTGATACTCCTATATATTTGTTCACAACTTTGTAACCATGAAGCTGTCAAGTTTGTAATATTTTTTTTTAACAACTTTTATATAGATTTTTTTTTTTAATTTGAATCAATCTTTATTTCAACTTTTATGTAGCTTTTCCAATGCTAGATGGAAAATCAGAACATAGATTACTGTAATTGCTTCTGTGCAGAAGCAAAACATCCCTCGTGGGCCAAGTCATTGATCACAGTTTCTTGAAGTTTTTAACTTAATAACCAACTTTATGTTCTTTGTTTAATTAGAACACACTAATTAATCCTGCTTGTTAGTTGTTAGTTGTAGCTGATGTTTGTAAGTGACAACTCTTGATGCTGTGCAGAAGAAAAATGAATAAACAAAGTACAAAGTGTATATTACAAAACGAGTATAAGAGGCAGCAAATAGTACAGTAAGAAAACCTCTGCAAATCTTCATTAAGGAATTGAGTTTACAAAATGAAAAGAATGTGTCCCTAGCTTAATTAGTTTCAATTGGTAATCTAGTAATTTATACACCCTTGGAAGCACATCTCAAATTTGATGATCTTTTTTTGAAAATTTGAGGAAGCTTTTTAATTTGATTCAGATTCTTTTGTTCAACAACTTTAAGTAAGTTTGAATCTTATTTTGGATCAAAACCCTGTTCATGGTTTCATTGCCCCCCTGTTTGTAGAATATTATGTTTTGTTGGTCCTTCAAAAGCCCTTCTGTTTTTTATAAACAAGTTTAATTTATTAAATAGGTTACTGATATTTCCTGCTACTCTTTTTCCTTACCCTGTTCATGGAATCTTGGTTTTCTAGCCGATGATTTATTATTCTCTTAATTTGGAATTGATTTGGCTACAAATTTCGTATTTTGATTAATCATAGAGTATGTCTGTTTAAGTTTATATGCTCCCACTTCTTGTACAAGTATATTAGAGCATAACCCAATTTGTAAGGCGTGGGTAAGGCGTGCCTCCTTGGCCTTTAGAGCTGCAAGTGATGTTGTCGGTGGTTAAAGCTTATTTCGAATAATGCATGTTTCTTAAAAGATTTTAAGCAGATGTGATATATTTTGCTCAATTTTGTATTGTCGAGAATATGCTAAAAGCGACTTTTTCCTTCCCTAATTGCCGGTTGCGACACTAAAGACCACAGAAATCTAAGCCTTTCCATGACCACGTGTTTGTCTTTTCAATTGTGGATGATCATGTATGGTTTCGATACTAGGTGAAGTATCAATCTTTGTCTTTGTATTAAAGATTAGCTGATGATTTTTTTTATATAGCAGATTGCTGAGGCTCAACGTTTTTTCAAATTTTTTTTCAGCTTCAAAAAGCATTTCTACTAATAATATGTTCATTAGACTAGGTTATTGGAATAAATTTATTGGAATAATTCAAATGTTACGTGAAATGAGTCCGACTTAACAGGTTAATTGCTGAGGAGTTACCGGTTAATTTTGTGTGATGAAAATCAGTGTAATGCGATGCATGCTTAGTATTACTGTAATCTGCGTTAAGAGATGGTTTTGACTCCCATTCTTTCACGCAGGTAGCTTTAATATCTTTGAAAAAGCTTTGTTGAATGCATCCTTGTTTTGTTTATTATTTTGCACTTTGTGTTTTGTGCTACTTTGGTCCTCACTTCCACATCCTTTAATTATAATGACAAGTCTTATATCTGACTTCTTATATGAGAGAGAATTAATATATTATTATGATTTGGGAAGACAATTGACCTAAATAATCACATCATATGAGAGAATTAATATATTTTCTTTCATATCTTGAATCACTTCAATTTTATATCACTCCTTCTAGGTGAGGTGGTGGCATTGTCGAAACCGACTATTTTAGACATTACAAAGCATTTGTGATGCAGTCCAAGCTAGAACGAAGAAGGTTATTTCCAACTCTGTTCAGATTCAGCAGTTAGCGATGTCATAAGTTTCCTTGCAGATAAGATGCTCTTTTCTGGTGTAGATAAGTACTATGGTGTCATTCTTATTCCTGAGGGATTTGTTGAAAGTATTTCAAAACTGTATGCACTCTTGCTGATACTATTGCTCATTATACAGTAGACTACAGCTTCTAACACTTGGTGAGTTAGACATTTAAATAATATATTGGATGCTCTGTAACTGTTGTAGGAAATTCATAGTCTCCAAAACAAAGGTGTTTCCACAGATGATATTTCGCCTTATCTTTAGCCTTGGGCATCTGCATTGTTCGAATTTTTATCATCATTCATCAGAAAGGAGGTACTCCTTCCTATCCATTATAATGGAATGGCTTTCTATACTTTCCTAATTCCTTTAACTGAATATTTTGGTGCTTGATTAATAAGAACATCTTCTTTGATTTAGCTACTTCTCCCGCCAGAGTCTGACAACACTACACAGTTGTCCCAGGTAGATGCGTTTCAAGTGCTTTATGCATTTGAAATTGTTTTATACATCTATGTACTTATTTATTGTAATTATGTGCGATTGAGACAGAAACTTCAAGCCACTTTGGTCGAAGCAGAAATGGACAAGCGAATGATAGGTTGTACTTTTTTAAAATATGCGTACAAGTTAGGACTTCAAAGATTCTACCTAACTTATTGTACATAGCTAATGAAGTCTTAAGGAGTACTTTTTTATCCACAAAACATATATCTGATTAATCCTATCATTTGTCTTGGCTTTCTTGTTATTTCCTTTGAACATTTCTGTGCTTTGTGCTTTGATTTCTTGTTTGTCCTGTTCCTTTTGATTTATAATATATTCTGTACTAATTCTTCCAGAAACAAGAGGCATATAAGGGGAAAAAGTTTTACGTCGTATGCCACTTTTTTGGCAATCAAGCTCGGGGATCCCTACCATCGAAATTTGACTGTGATTATGCCTATGTGAGTTTCAATTTTGTGGGAATCTTCATTTTGAATGTCAAATTCATGTCATGATCAGCTTCCATGAGCTGAATATGTGCAGGTTCTCGGCCATATCTATTGTCATATGCTTGCAGCTGGTTTGAACGGATATATAACAATTCAACACAAGCTGCCTCACATCTTGAATCCTCACAAAATCAATCTCATATATATTCAAGAGACAATTGAAGTTGAAAGTACAAATATATTAGAGATAATTGGTAATTTTTGATCAGGAATCCATCAATTTCCTGATCAAAAATTTATATTTTTCTCATTATTTTTTTTAAAATTTTGATTGCATCCAACAAATAAATATGACACTACAACATTTTATATTAAAGGTGGCTTTTATAGGTACCTATAGCGGCTTTTTGAAAAGCTGCAATAAAAAGTACCGGCTTTTTTTAAAAAGCCACAAAAAAAGCCGGTGAAAACTAAGTCGGTATAGGTCTATGTCATATAACGGCATTTTATAAAAGCCGCATTTTAGTGCCTATAGCGGCTTTTTGAAAGCCACAATCAGCATTTAAATTGTGGCACTATTATAGCTATTTTTGATTATCTATAGTGGCTTTTTGACACAATAACAATTTTTAAAAGCTACAGCAACTAAATAGCCGCCTTTAATTAGTATAGCAGCATTTGGTGTGCCATAATACTATAGTTTTTGCGGCTTTTCGATGCTGTTAATAAAATTATATTGTGGCTTTTTGAAAGCTGTTAATATGCATATACAGTGACTTTTTATAAAGCTACTATTGATCGAAATATATGAACTTTTTAATACGTATATTAAATAGTGATAGTTGTATGAAAGATACAATATAAAAATGACACATTCATAACAAAAAAGTTGTTTCATTCATATATATATATAAGCCAAGAATATCGAATGAAACAAAAATACTAATTGTTCCTCACATCCTCAACATCAATAAAATGATAAAACACTATAATATCCAAAAATAGTTTTTTTTTAAAATGATACAAAGAAACATAAAATGATGCTAAAGAGCATAATAGGTCCAAATACAAAAGAAATGATCAAATATCACTCGAAGGATTTGATGATGCTGACGTACAGCAAGTGCCCGAAGACTCATGATCCTGTAACAAAAACAAAATTTTCTTTCAATAAAATAAGAATATACTTAACAATTAAAACATAATGATAAAATCGATAAAATTATGTAGATAAAGTCATTTTTCCTACCCGACGATCGCCACCAAGGTAACAATATCACCCTTCATCCTGGGCATTGATCCTTTTGAATTTTCGATAAGATAAACTATAAAGTCTTCATTTGCACATTAGTTCTTTTCCGACTTTCAGTAAGGTTATTCTTCAAGCTGCACAAGAAAGAAAAGGCTATTCATGGCAACAAAAGCTGAAAATAGGCTTCTTAATTAAACACGTACCATCAACACACCTCATGCCATTGGATTGCTTTGTCACACTCCAATGCATCGGCCATCAAAAGTTTGTGATGGCGAAAAAAGTACGGCGAAAATAGTCATACAATAATCTACAATTAGACCATCTATTGGGCTATAAAAGAAAAGAACATGCAGATATTGCACCAATTTTGCACGAATTAAAATAAATCTCTCCAAAAAATAATAAAAAAAAAAATATGCAAGGATCAGTTCCATCTCAACATCTCATTGCGCCACTTAACAATCATTCAATCAATGGACAATCAGCTGCAAACACAGTTAAGACAGATGCTACCTCAACATCTACCGCTCGCGTAGTAGCTTATGCTTCTTTCTCATCCGCTCTCGCCTCTCTTCTTCCTCAATAAGGCGAAGCTGTTCTTCGTCCTCCTTTCTAGCAATCTTCAAGCTGTACATGGCCATTCATTAATACCGACTACTAGGTAACTCCAGAAAACAATACTTAGATGAACCTCACATGATATCAATTCAATGAAAAAAAAAAAAATCAAGTACCCACCGGATAAGCTCTTGATTTGAGTACTATAATAATTTCTGTTAGTTTAGTTAGTGAGCTCAGTTTGAGCCACCGGACTAATCGAAAAGAGAATTCACTTGAAATAAAGATTGAATACACAAAAATCAAAATACATACCTTCTACGCTCTTCCTTCTGTATCTTATCAAAACCAACCTCCATGTCACTATGATCCTCATCCATCCCTGCATGCCTACTAGGATCATATCTGCACAAAAGATCTGCTTAGATGGCTTTTTCTTTGGACAGTCATCATGCGTGGCGTGCGAAGAGATCTGCTTAGATGGCTTCATAAAGCAGCAGATCAAAAGTCAGAACAGCATATATATAGTAAGCAGCAGATAGGAATCATATATGTAAGAGATAGTCTTATGTACTAGCTCCTTATTCAGAACCTAAACTTGGATTCTCTTCGGTATAGTTGCAGGCAGTTGCGTAAGTAAAGAAAATTCCATGTCGGGAAAAGGAAAAGATGACCTGAGGTTTTGATGAAGGCAACGGCTTCTTCGGTGCTATTGGCTGCTTGGGTGCTATTTTTACTTTATCCAACCCCGAAGACATTCTTTTGTTCAGGATAACGATTTTGAGTGGTTGAGGCATGGGGCTTCACAGGCAAAGAATTCTTCTTTATGCCAGGGTCATTTACAACCTTCCCAATAGACCTACGAGAATCGGTGGACTGCACAGAACCTTTCCAATAGGCCTTCGTGAATCAGGAATGCATTGGGACCCTTCCAATAGGCCTATGAGAATCAGCAGACTGCACTGGAACCTTCTGAGTCAATGCTTTACTCCCAACAACCTGTCTCGGCCTATTTGCCACGCCAGCACTAACCACTTTTCTAATAGATTCAGTTGAAGCTGGCGTATGTCGGTTTGGAGGAGCTTCCTTTGTAGACCCCACTTTCGTTTGCACGTTCTTGTTTGTTGAGACCAGGTTCTTTGATTCACGGCCATTAGAAGCTAGACTACTTGCAGGTTTGCTTATTGTTGGCAACTTGCTCTTCTTCAATAGTTATTGCGAAGGTCGACGATCTTCCACATAAGGAGAAACCTGTATAAGTATCCTCCTCTATGAAAGACCAAATATGCTTTGCAATAAATAATCCAGATACTGGTGCATTAAAAATCACGATATACCAGATCTTGGAACTAAAACATTTCGGAGGAAGGTGGCTCCTTAGTCCGCAGGAGAAGGAAGATCGTAATCATCTGAGAGTAGAAACGAGTAGTCCCTCATGTCTTTGAGTGTCTGAGCTTTCTTCTTTGTCTGAAAGGGAAAAATTCAATGTTAAGTACACGTCACACACCACGCAATGAGCACATAGCGATATTAGTAATACAAGATATAGAATGTAGTGTCCTTATTTCCTCCACACCTCATTAACAACTTTCGGTTGTAATGTACTTTTGTTTTTACTTCGAGGGTAAGGGATCCCTTTTCCGCAAAAGGAGAAGAACATTAACTTTTATTGTTAAAATTAAAGCTAGATGATTTGAAACCAAGGATTTGTTGCACATACACTTGAAGAACTTGATGCTTTAGCGACAATGTGCTTGGTCTCTCTAATAGAGCAGCTTTCTTCGATAACTCGTGGAGCAATAACAGGCTTTGAAGGGCCAAAGAAGGAGACAAACCTGTAAAGAGAAATGATATTCTTTATGAATGAACAGAATGCTATGCATTATCAAACCATCCTAAGTATTGATGAGTAGAAAAAATTAAGAGTAAATCCACCGGTACAAGCAAATTTAGTATTCCAATAATTCAAACAATTTCACACCATGAAATAACATTCAGCTTTACTTTATAATTCAAACACCAACTATCATAATAAGTCAGCTCCTTATTTTAAACTTCCTAATTTGGTTTTATTTAAGTTTTGATGGTTGCTAGAGATCTGTAAATTTATTAGTTTGAGATATGATCTCACTTTGGATACAAGGATCCTGGCCTTTCTGTAGCTGATTGCTGGCCTACTCATGATGAGTTCAAACTGAGCAATTGCACTAAGATCTGTTTCTTTAGACACACAAGTGTTACAATTTATAAAAAAATGGGAATATAGCTACCAATTAAAGTCCAAGAGACACAAGAAACAGAATCAGTGTCTTTGCTAGCAAGAGTCATCTGCATAAGGATAAGCTCAAAAACACTTAGCAAGGACACAAAGCATCAACTCACTTATCATTTGGCACCGCCGTCCTCTTGATTTGCATTTCCATTAGCTTACATACTCCTGGACTCCTAATTAGTATTTTCTGTTACAATTCACCAAACTTCAGTCAATATTTAATCAACATTACCTCAATTCATTGCTCCCATGACCTGTTTTCAGCTCATATTAAAACCTGCATCATGCTGAAATTCTGCACAATGCATAAATTTCAGCACTTCGGCTTCTCCTTCGCAGCCCCTATGCCAATTCAAATTAAGTAACTCAAGTATTTATAACCTCTTTAGAGTAACTCCTCTCACTCAACCCAGGGAAAAACTAATCACTTACCTAATTCGAAGCTTCATCAAGTTTTCTTTTAATTCGAACTATCAAAGAGGCTCCATCAGCCTCCTTCAATTTGGGCGCCCAAATCCAGGGCAGCACTTCAGCTTCTTCTACCTATTAACACCAATTTTAATGCCTTAGATCTAGTCTTTATGCAGTTATAGTTAATTCTTAGCTGGGATCTAAGTTAATTACCCCAAGTTTCAACCTTGCTTAGCTGAATTTCCCACTTGGGTAGCTCCAATCAGCCCAAACCTCCAAGTCTGCCAACTCTACAACAAGAAACCCTTGCATACATCAACTTTAAGGTAATTATCTTGAGTAGATGCACTTACTAATCAAGCTTACCTTCACCTAGGTGTTTCCCCCAAATTGTTCTCGGCTCTAATAGCCCGAGGTTTCTGCTCGGCAGCTTCTATCAGCCAGGAAACGCCAAGGCTGCCACTTCTTCCATGCTTCTTCACCTAGCTACAACTAGGGATTTAGAGAGATAAAGAAGAGGAAAACAAGTGAAAGAAGGTGAAGGAGAGGGAGCTGGATATGTAGGCATCCTCAGGTGAATAGGGGTGAAGGGATAAGATCAGATAATTGTCACTTAACCCCTTAAAATGCTGAAACTGCATTGCAGTCCAGAAGTTCGCGAATCAGTCCCTGCCGGTTCGCGATTCAGTCCCTGCAGGTCTGCAATGCAGTCCCTGCACTAACCAATAGCTTGGCAGCAGCAACTTGAAGCCTTTTTGCGCGTCTAGTTCTCTTCAAACACGTCTAATCACTTCCAAATTATACTAATATACCTTCACAAGCTACCAATTTAATTTGGAAGCAATTAATTTTTATTTTAGCATTATTGTGATCAATTTGATCCCAATTAGCCACGTAGTCAAAATTTTCGACATATTACAATGTGTGTACTTCTGTTTGGCTCGACTTTCTTTGGCTAACGTCTCATGTTCAGATCTACCACCAAAATATGAATGATAAAGTTTTGAGTGCACACTTGAGCAATTCAGGGAAAAATTTTAAAGTTTTGAGTGCACACTTGAGCAATTCAGGGAAAATTTTCAAGGCACGTATGAGCTATACATGTAATGTTTTTTTTCCTCCCAAGACTCAAACTAGAGACCACATTCAGCTTACCAATCTAAGAGTGAAACGCAAGCACATATCATCATAACCGCATAAAATCTCAAAGAGAAATGTCGATTAGTTAAGCTAAAAGGCTCATCAAGAAGTGATTGCAAATCGATTACAAGGTAAAAGAGGAAAGATGTTTATGAGTGAACATTGTGACATTCAAGACCTAAAGATCCTCCCCGATTCTTAAATTCTCAAAGATTAAGCAGATCATTAACCACCTAAAACATCAATATAGTAGGTTATCAAAAATGCTATAAAGCTTTGAAAGGACAAAGCAATTTCTAGAAAAATGGAAGATTCAGAACAAGTACTTGCTAAAGAAAAAAGATTTACACAAGTATAAATAGCATTCTAGATCAAGTCAAAATGTAACAGTGCTCACTACCTTGGTGGCAAGCACCTAATTTTAGAATGTTGCTTAGAAAGTTCTCATGGGCTAGTTGCAATATGAAACAGTGGATGGACTGTTATACAAGCAAATTAGAAGAATCAAATAGCCATGATCTATATAGAAACTAGTCCGGAGAATCAAAATTGCTGAAAATAGGGAATCTTCAGTCTTTTTGTTTGTTTCTTTCTTTTTGAAAACAGGAAAATATTCCCTCTTTCTCTCTTTCTTTCTTTCTTTCTTTTTGTTTGTTGTTTATAATAGGGAATCTACAATCTCAACACTCTCAACACAAACTTTGTAAATAGAAACTTGTACCTACAGATTATAAGTGTATTAAGTCGTGGAACTTACGGTAAGCTCCACTATATCATGCATGGTTCAGCAATAGTTGGAACGAGTGATATTTCCATCTATGAGAACCTTAATTCGAATTTGATAAGTAATCACATACGAAGGATTCGGTTCTAAATAGAGAAAGATAATTTGTTGGCCCAATCTTATCTATAGTCTAACATATTATAAATTTGGATCTAACTTTTAGGTGAGATCTCAGAGGCAAAATAGAATTCATTACAATGCATAAACTTGCACATAAATCTCACAAATTAAAGTCCACTTAGCATTAAAGCTGCATTACTACAATTTTTTTCTTTCCTTCTTTTGTTACAGCTATAATGTGGACAAGAGTACCAACTTCATTTAAGTCATCCTAGTTTGGCACAGAGTAAAAATTAGTTTCTGTAGGAAATTTTCTAGAGTTCTTACTGAAGTGTATTGGGTAGTTTTTGTTACCTCTTTTTTTAATAAATAAAGGGTTTTATTTTGCATTTTTTGTGCTTAAGGTGTGGAGCCAAATTCATGTATTATAGTCTCTAAATTAATATAGTTCATAATATTCAGATTAGTCCAGTGATTTCACATTCTACACGAAGACAACTAATTGTAGAATTTTAAAGTTGATCATCAATTTCACATTCTACACGAAGACACAGACCTTGATTCAAATTTCGAAATCATTTACAAAGTCTTTGAATTACAAGTTCCAAACTCAAAACAAATATCGAAAAGAGTAAGAATGAAGAGATCATAGTCACAATCTCCAAATGTTGGTGGATTTAATTAGTTGAATCCGAAGTTAATTATAAATAAAAAAACTAATTAAAAATTTTAAAAAACTAGATAATGATTAATATAAAACAGAGTATACGCACAAGCTAATCTCCAAAGCTAATTAAAAATGAAAAAAAAAAAAAAAAAGATGATCAAAACTCACCAAAAAAAAGTAGTGAAAACGAAGGATTCCTCCCAAGCGATGATCCCGTGTGACTCGGCGAAGGTCCTCCCAAGCGACGATCGTGTGCGATCTCAGGGGGGATCGCCTCGACGAACGATCCTTCCCGATCCGGCCATTGTTTGTCGCGTGAGAGGAGTGGACGAGTCGAAAACCCTAGAAAATTGTTGAGGAGAAAACCCTTGAGAAGAAGAGGTTGGAGGAGACGATGTGGGATTTGATCCGAGGGAGAGAGGGAGAGAGAGAGAAAGAGATTGGAGGAGACCATGTCGTTTAGACCCGGGAGGAGAGAGAGAGGGAGAGAGAGAGAGAGAAAGAGATGGATAATTTGTGCCTGGAGAGAGAGAGAGAGAGAGAGAATGAGATGTTACTTATGGGCTAGGCCCAAATAATGAGAGGAGAAATGTATAGTTTGGATTATTATTTTGGGCCGGCCCAATTCAAAAAGCCGCTAAAGAACTGCCGCCTTTTAACTAATTTCCTGTAGTGTGAGATTGATTTTACCGACGCTTTGTAATGCGTCGGTAGATTTTTTATTGACATTTAAAAGCGTCATTAGCTGCTAAAATAAAGGTCCTTAGATGCCATGTTTTTTGTAGTCTACGTGAGAGAAATTGAAGGTAGAAATTAGTGGATTTGGTGGAGAAGAAACTCAAGGGTAAGGAGGATTTCATGGAGCAAGAACCCAAGGTAGGTTTCTTGCATTTCTTCGTTAGGGTTTGAGTTAAATAACCTAAATTGTTAGGTTTTGTAGTCTCTAGGATATCTAGAACTTGATTATGCTATGAAATCCTAGAAACTTATAATATGATGGGTATCTTATATGAATCCTAGAGTTAAAAATGGGATTTTATAATATCAGGGATCTAACATGGGTTTGATCTCTTGTATTCCTAATTGAAGTGTAAATCAACGCGTTGGGTGGCTCGGATTGAAATTTCGACGAGTCTACGTCGAGTTATTGAGGAAAAACTTCATTTCATCTTCGTTTGTCATAGGTCGAGAGGAGCGGACGTCCATAAATCGCGGGAAGTGGTTTCTCGCACTCCGGCGTCCCTATGAGGTGGGTGGTGCTATCCGAAATCTTTGAATCTTTCATTATGTCTATATCCCCTTGTTGAGCATATGTGTATATGTATAGTGAATTCATGCATTATAGGGCCAAATAACCTCTTAGTTTACGGCAGTTTTCGACATAAATTTTATCCTGAGGGGTTCATCTTGAAAAGACTACATTGGGCAGCTTCTCAATGATGCCTCATTAAAGAGCTCCAATTATTTGTTACTTGTCATTTTTATCTCTATTCAAAATTTAATCCTTTCCTCTAGCGATTAAATTTTTTTTTCTGAATTTTGGTATTAAAAAACGCCTAGCTCCCAAGAAGGCGTTGATGGAAAGTTTCCCACCAAAGTTTTATTCGATTCTTCCTTGCTCGCTAGCAAAATTATAATGTTTCTACTGAGATTTTATCCGGTTCCTCCTTGCGCACTAACAAAATTATTTCTCTCTCAAGCTGCAGCATGGTTCCCATGGTCATCAAAAATATCTGAAAAATATGATAGTCATCTATTAACTATACTATTTGACACCTCCATCAAAGGCGACGTGGCATCTCTCACCATCTTTCCTTCCACGTGGCAGCTCCTCTCTCTTCCCCTCTCTCTTCCCTCACCTGATCATTTCTCTCTCTTCCTTCTCGGACCCCACTCTTTTTGGCTCATCTCTTTCTCTCTTCTTTGGGACTCACAGATTTTTTTCTCTCACTCTTCCTCTCTCTCCTCCCAACCCATTTCCTCTTTCTCTCCCCGTCTCTCTCTAGCACTCTCTTTTCCCCTCTCCTCTCCTCCATATCTCTTCCTTCTCTAAGATGGTCCCTACACTTTTTCTCCTTCCTCCGGTCCCCATTCTCTCTCTTCCCACTCTCTTTCTCTCCCTCCCCTACTCTCTCTCTCTCTCTTATGCCTCTTATTTTATTTCTCTCTCTCTCACTCCCTTCTCCACTCTCTCTTTCACGCAGGGATTTGGCTAGCCTTCTGCGGCGATGGCGATGGCGACGGCAGACTATGACGGCAAAGAACGGTGGCGGCTAAGGCGACCGCGGTGGAACCGCGAGCAGAGCAGAGTGGGAGCGGGCGGGCGGGTCGGGCCGCACGAGTCGGCGTAGGCGGGCGGGAGCGAGACGGCGCGGCACTCGCGCCGCGCTAGCCGGGCGCAGACGCTCGTGGGCGTGACCGCGCAGGGATGGGCCTCGGTGGAGCCATTGCCACGGATAATAAGGTATTTTTTTCTTTTTTTCATGCTTTACTATTAATTTTTGGCATCCAAGTACTAGCCTTAACTAATATTAGTGCAGTAGTGCTAATTACTCTACTCCTTTTATTAATTGTGACTCACAAAGCTTGCTGTTATTTGTGCAGTGTAGCCATATCATGGGTCGAAGTGAACAAGATGAATTGATCAGCTACAGTATATTTTATCCTTGCACGCAGCAGTGCCGACATATTTTTCTTGAAGGTTCCTCTTTGTATATATATATTTTTTCCCTCTCTTACATTTTTTTTGCATTTTTTTTTGCTCTCCTCATATATACAAAATAATTTATATTTTTTTGTCTCGACCTCATCTCATCGAGAAATCTTAATAGTTTCTTTTAATTAATGTGAGTATCTCATATAACCTCAAAAATAATTTACCGTGAGCATCTCATATAATCTCAAAAAAAATTAAATTAAAAAATTTTAAAAAAAAAGACTTTTTGTAGGAGAGGTGCCGCCGTGGTCCGCCGTGGCGGTGGCAAGGTGTCTTGCGTAAGTAGCCCTTGTGAGAGGGAGTAATTGTTGAAGTAGCGTAACTTGGTGTTGGTCCGAGTCGCACCGCGGCACTTGAGCGCCTGGCCGGGAATCTTTGCGAGACGAGCACGGTCCGCCATTGAGCCAGGGGCAGTGGCCACCGCCGCATTGCCATGCTCGGCCTCGTGGAATGGCGCACCTGCAGACTCCGGCGGGAGTGGATGAGAGCGTTGGAAAGGCCGCCGCCGCTTCCGCTCCGCGCTCGGTGTCATTGTCGTATTAGAAAAATATTCCACCAAAAAAGAAGAGGATTGAAGTTAGTGGAATATTCAAGAAGATTTAGGTTAAAAAAAGTAGGAATATCTTCTTCTTTTTTTCCTCACTCCTTCCTTTTAATTTGTTTTTTTGGTGAAGAAGATAAATATAGGAGAAGAAGAGGAAATGTAAGAAGTAGAAGAGGAGGATGAGGAGAAGAGACTCCCTTAGCTTGGAAGGCTTTAACTATTTAAGCTTCTAAATAGTGTTGCTGAGAGAGAAGCACTCCAGGCTTTAGTGGCATCTCATGAACCGGAAAAGTTAGAGAATAGAAGAGAGGGCGTGCATGGCTCCCTTTCCTTTTCTTTTTCCTTTTGTTACTCTTCTCCCTATTCTCTGTTTTCTTCTTCTATGTACTCTCATTCCTTCTATTTTTTATTTTCTATTTTTTTATTTTCCTTTTTTCTTTCTTCTTCTTTCCTAGGTGTGTTGGTGTAGGTGCAAAATTAGGAAAATTAGAATAGGTGACCAGGACGACGGTGGCGGCTTTCCCAAAGAACAATGGCATACAGAGGACGGCGTGAGGTGGCTTCGGTGGCGTCAATGCCGATTGCCACCTCACTATTAAGAGATTTTGGCATTTGCTTAGTTTTTATTACTATGAACATCTCATATACCCACAATAGGAAAAAAATTAAATTAAAAAAAAACTAAAGAAAGAGATGGTTTTTAAGGTATTTAAGGCGTAAGATAGATCTTTATATATCCAAATCTACACATTTTTTTAAATTTTTTAAAGATGAAAATATAACAAAAATGATGAAATTATCATGGAACGTATGAACCTAGATTGATTTTTTCTATCTTTTTTGTCACTAATGGGATAAGAAAAATGTACGGAGAACCCCTTGACTATGAACAATTTTCAAAAAATCTCTGAACTGCGTGCTTAAGTAATTTTCGAAAAAAATTAAAATTAAATTAATTTACTAATAATGCTAACAGTGTCATTAAATTCAATACAATTTTAAACATAAATGGTTAGAAAAGTTTAAATAAAAAATAATAAAATTTTAGAAAACTGCTTTCCAAATGGTCCCGTGTTGAAAGATCGTAATATAATTCTATCTTTTCTCTCTCTCTTTTTTTTTTAATCTTTTCTTCTCTATCTCTGCTACCAGTGGCAAAATTTATAAAAATATGAACGTCTTGCTCAGCGCAAAAGCATGTTTCTACTACTTCGTGTGCAAAAATTTTTATACGCATTTTTATTTTATATTTGAAATACAATCGAAACCGATGTGTTGTAAAATATTTTTACAAAATGTTAGTTGTTTCATTTTTAATATATTCTAATTCCAAAAGTATTAATTGAGATGAGATCTTTGCCATAACAATTAACTTTAATAATATCTATCAGCTGGGGAGCGCGGGCTCTTAACCAGTGTAGCATAAATTGGTGTCTTCAAGTGATCAAATTACTACTCTCGGAGGAGTTTTTATTCAACTAGTCTCCTTCAAAAAAAATATTGTAAAAATAGGCTTGTGAAATTTTTATTTGCAAAAATAGGCTCGAATCGCCACGTAGGCCATGGGGAGTGGGAGAGGTTAAATGCGTGAACCATCTACCGCTTTCAAGAGAAAGCGGTAGATGGTTCACCGCATTCCTAGGCTTATAAAACTTGATCGTAAAAGGCTGAATGCGGTGAATGGTTCACCGCTTATAAAAGCGGTAAACCAATCACCGCATTTATATGCGGTGAACCATTCACCGCATTCAGCCTTTTACCCCACACACAGCAGCAGCGATGCAGAATCCCACATTATACAGAATAACAAAGTTTTCAAGCATTTCAAATACAACAATAAATACATAAAATCATCTATACCAACTTCCACCACAATTTAAGCATATAAAATCAGCAATACCAGTATCAGCACACTTCAAAATTAATAAAATTAGATAATACTATAATGAATCCATGTAAAAAGATCTGAAATATCAAATATACATAAGATTCCCAAAAATAACAAAAAAAACATCAAAGCCCCTCCATCCCCCTCCAAGCGCTCTCACCCTCGTCCCTTGCCACGTCCACGACCGCGTCCACGTACACGACCCCGTCCTCGAACCTGTCCTCGAATAGGTATGTCATGCTCCATCTCCGGCTGCACGGGCTCAATGACATCCATCTCGGTCAATATGCTCGATGGCGATGCCCTCGACAATCGGCTCCATCCCTTGCTCGCCGATGGTGCATTCCCTTCCCGATCTCGTCTGCCGCCACGTCGATATATAATATCATCGCGACGAACCTGCATAGTGAATGGAGCGTCAGAATGATGGATAGACGTGAATGGAATATGAAAATAACATACCTCTGATGTAGATAGAAGATCAGATGAAGGGATGGATGCCGACGGAATATCGAACTGCACTTCCAATGTCGAAGGGACATCAGAAGTCGAAGGGATATCGGATCGATGAATTGGGACGGATGTCGATGGAAAATCATACGCAGCATCGAGGAGGAGGAATATCACCGAAATCATATGCAGGGCCGAGGGGGAGGGAATAGCACCGAAATCATACCCAGGCATCGAGGAGGGGGGAATATCATCGAAATCATATGCAGGGGCCGAGGTGGAGGGAATATCACCGAAATCATACCCAGGCATCGAGGTGGAGGGAATATCACCGTGGCCACCAAAAGTCGGAGAAGAAACATCTGAATGCTCACACGTGTAACGTCGGAAGGCTCTCTAACACACTCTCGAGATCCCACCTCACATGTATTAGAGCATCCATCATTCTAGTGGGCTCCGGAGGATCATCCAGCAAATGACCAATACTGTTAATACCATGCCGGATAGCATACACCTGTATAAACATGGATGATTATATATAATGAATATCCTTATATTGAAATATACTATAAATTAAGATAATCTTACCAATCGTCGCTCGACATTCCCACGCGGCAGAAAAGTAAGTGGAGGCCGCTGTACAGGACGAGAAATCCACCTCCGCGTGATCCCCCAATACCACTGCATGTACATAGAGGTGGCGCATATCGGATCTGGATCGGCGAAAGGACTCTGCTCCGCAATATTCTCTAGACGATCTCCCCAACGCTGAATATATGGAGCATGAAACGCTGCCTAGTCCTCGCCTGATCTACTCCGCGAGGTGATCCTCTCAGATAGCTTCTACGCTCCTAGATATGTCAAAGTTAATCCAAACCGACGAACTCTATCGTAAATGTAGCTCGACAATATGATAGCATATCAAACTAGTTCTCGAACGCCAGATTGCAGAGCCCTCAAGACAAAATGCTGGAAGACCGATCAAAACATCCTCCGTATAGGGCATCCACGTAACCTGTACAAGTGTATTAAATAAAATGAATGTAAAATTTTAGAATGTATATGCATGTATTTAATTTATGAAATCTATACGTACGTGACTCCCTCTCACGATCCAAATTCATCGCGATAAAACTCAATGTCACGCTCGACATTTCCACGAAATCGCAATCCCATGTTCCACTAAATAATTAATAGTACATTAAATTATATCAATACAATATTAATATTTATTATTTTATTATATTATAATTGAAATACATAGCATACCGACAACCCAATGGGCAATCATCGAGATTCGGTAGAGCTCCAACTCGATCGGGACGTCCAATATGTAAATGGTCCCATGCCCATATCTAAGAACAAAAAAAGTTAACTATAAAATTAGTAAATGAAACTAAGTTACAAATTATTAGTAAAAAAAACTAAGTTATATTGATTTTACCTGTAGTAGTGTACCAAAAGCACAACACTCGGCCTTTCCTTTAATAGAGGCATTCCCTAATGCCCGATAGAGATGGGCCAAGGTAGCTGCGCCCCAAGCTAGGCCTCCGCAGAAGTCAAAATCCTCAAGTAGCGGTAGCCACTTGAGGTGAACGCGATGTCCAGTGGGGTTAGGGAACAAACTGCACCCAATTTGAAATAAAATGTATGCTCGTGCAGATGCTGCAACCATGGCCGCCGGAGCATCTGCGGGAATATGCCGAAAATGCTGAAACAACCAGTCCAAGCGGATCTGGCCGGTGACGACATTGTCTGGCTGTATTCCAAGAAGGAGCTCACATGTATGCAACAAATCAAATGACGCACGTCCTGTAACGGGCTCCCCAGACACTCGTAGTCCAGCTATAATGGCCACGTCACGTAGCGTAACTGTCATCTCTCCGTGACGTAGGTGGAATGTCTGTGTCTCGCGCCTCCATCGTTCTATCAACGCCCCTAACAAAGACTGATCTAGCTGTACTCGTCTGAGGCGGGAGACGTAGAAAAACCCAGCATGTCGTAAGTGCTCCCTCACTCCCTCATGCTCGATCGTCCATGTGTTCGCTTACGGCCATGTTCGTAACCGAATCGGCGCGTACTTCGTACAGTTTATTCACTTTTTAGCAAATTCCCCTTTTAAATATTTAACTTTCAACCTTTTTTGTAAATGCATGACTTAACATACCGCTGATCGTACGTAGCTCGACCGATGCCTATCCTGGTCTGATAGAACTGATGGATCAACTGGCCCGGGATCCCCGTGATCCTCCATCTGCAAAATTAAGTATACAAAATTAGTGATCATTAATTTAACATTATGAGCTAAAACTAGAAATAAAATTACTTTTGATAGTCTAACATAAGTTATCATCAACCTATAGCTCTACGTCTACGGCCCTCATTTGTTCTATCTTGATTATTTGGACATGTAGTCCTATAATGTCCCTGTTGTTTACAAATTGTGCACATCGTTCTTCGCATTCCTTCTCTCTCGTCCATGGCGTTTCGGATACGAGTGGATCTTGGACGGCCTTTCTTTCTCCTGATAGGTGGGGGTGCCAGCGGTGGTCTTTGAGGGCGTGGCCAACTTCTTTTGTCCGGGACGGGGTGAAATTGCGGGAAGTAAGCACCACGGTAAGACTCTGATGTATACCATTCAGAACACAGACTATAGTAGTCAATGTTCATTTGACCATTATCGCATACGCCTAGAAGATGTGAGCATGGCAACCTAGTGAGCTCAAACTCATGGCATGAACAAGTCGAGCTTTTCCGTCAAGAACCACCTCAAATTGTGCATTTCCGGTATTAATTTGAAACTCGTTTACTCCAAAACGATCCACACGGTGTCCTCTCGCGATTATCATACTACTCTTAATTAACGCCTCCTGTTTTGGTGCCAACACTGTAAAGAATGTCTCACCTTTATCACGACGCTTAACAAAATAATTGTTCACTTTATAAAATGTAGCGGCCACAAATGCTGTGATAGGTAAGCCACGTACACCTTTAAGCACTCCATTTAAACTCTCCGACCGATTTGTTGTTATTGTCCCAAAACGCCGTCCTCCATCAAATGCTCTAGCCCAATATTCCCTTTCCCTTTGAAGATCGTGCACCCAAAGCCATGCCGCCGGATCCATTTCTTTCAACTGATCCTTATGCTCATAATACTCCCTTGCGGTTGCAGCACATCCTATGCCCGTATAAAATTTATTAAGCACATTTTCATTTTTAAAACCGGCTTTTTTCATGTTAGCCTTCATATGGCGAAGGCACCAACGGTGAGCATGTCCCTCGCATCTCGGAAACTCCTCCGCAACAATCTCCTTTAACCCAGGAAAGCGGTCTGAAATTAAACAAATAGATCGATCACGTGTCACTAAAACCTTTAAATGTCGTAAAAACCAATGCCAACTAGCCGCATTTTCTCCCTCACAAATAGCAAACGCCAATGGGTATAACCCATTATTGGCATCTACACCCGTCGCAATCAACGCATGCCCTTGATATTTTCCATACATATGAGTTCCATCAATGCTCAACAATGGTTGACAATAAGAAAACCCATTAATTGACGGCCCGAATGCCCAAAATACTCAGCCAAACTGCCTTACACCATTTGGCAAGATTTTAGGATCAAGACACCATTGAGTCCCGGGATTCACGCGCTGTAGTGTAGATAGAAAGCGACCAAGATCGGTGTATGACTCCTCCCAACCACCATAAATGATCTGTAGTGCTTTACTTCTAGCCTGCCACGCTTTCGAATAAGGTATGTCTACATGCAATTCATTACGCACTTTTTCTTTAATTTCCGCCGGTGTCAAAGTAAGCTTTACCCTTAATGATGGCAGAATATGTCGACAAACAAGAGATGAAGTACAGTTTCGATGTACAGTGTTAAGCACCGGCACTAAACATGTATGTTGCCCGGCGTATTTTTTAACTCTAAAATAACTCACATCCTTTGGTACCGATACATATAATCTCCAAGAACATGAATCTACCGAGCATTTAACTGTATACGCCTTTGTCGTCGACTTTATTACTTTCATTTTCACGTTGTGAGCAATATGCCATTCCCTAATAGTGTGCAATAAACTTGCTTTATCTCGAAATACCCGACCGACCCATAAGTCATCAATAGTAGGAGGGGGCTGTTCAATCTGCGGACGATCATGCACATCGTTGTCAGCGACATACTGCTCAATCCAATCGTCATCTTCTACAAATTGATCTGGATGATCTATGTACTCTGCACCTTCATCTGGATCATCAACATATTCATTATTGACAATTGGATCATCCCACTCAGTATATATGATATCTGCGAGGACACCCAATCCACCATCATGATCCGCATCATAACGATGAACTTCGCCACACCGTTCTCATTTACGCCAAATTTGAGGAATCGTGTTCACTAACCCTTCTTCGCCCATCGCTTGTTGCACTTCCGTTCGATTTCCTATACCGTCATTTTCTTCCCAATGGATATGATCCAAAGTCATGCACATCGGAGATGTATGAAATCGCAATTATTTCGTAATTAATCACGTCCTAACTAAATAAAATAGTGAATGACTAAATTACAAACTAGCGTATCCTAACCCTTCTTCACATGAGACGCCTTGTTCTCTACCCAGTGGGGCATGAGAAGTAGAAGCCGTGGCATGATGAATAGTACGTGGGAGGGGAGGATGATCACTAACAAATATATTTGGAAATTCGTACTCCCTACAATTGATAGGAGAATGCAATATAAACATTTGTTATGTTAATATATTTATGCAAAATTCATATATTGCAATACTAACCTTCGTGCACTTGCTCCTCCTCCGATATCAGTATGAAAAGATTCTCTTTCGGGTCCAGGGGATAATACATCAACATTAAAATCACTATTTAACATTCTAGAATAATACCCCTGAGATACAATCATTTGTTTTTCAAAAAAAATTATCAAACACGGAGGGGTTCCTGACAATGCCATCGCACCCCTCAGTGAGTCATCGTCCGTAATTTCAACCATATCGAATTGATTCACTCCTACGAATATCGGACTTTGATAATTAGACGATACTCATCTCTCACGTATCGGTTATTCTATAAATTTTTCTCTCGAATTCGTAAATGTAATTTCCATCCGGAATACCACTTAATTTCTTATGACCGCCAACGTATTGTGGAATGTTATCGTGCACCAATATTTCTCCTTCCAATGAACAATAATAGCCACATTACTACGCCATCCTAACTTAAACAAAATATAAAACTTGTAAACAAAAATTATCATAACAAATTAAAGTGCACCGGATATAATGCAAATGACATGTGTTCAATTATCAAATTGGAGAGACATGTGTTCACAACCAACAATAGCCACATTTTTTCTTTGTCTCGGCAGTAAATATATACAAATTTACTACTAATAATTCTATTCAAAATTTTTTTGTAAATATATTTTTTTAAAAATGTAGCAATAGACCCTAAATAAACCCTAAACCTCTCACCACTAACCTTAACAATGTGCTTCAACGTCGTGGAGAGAATGCACGGCTAAGCTTACGAGGCGCGGCGACGCGGCAGCGGGGGCCGACGGCGCGCGTCGGCCCCGCCTCGGGTCGGAGTGAGTGAGCTAGAGAGGAGTGAGGGACCGTGTGGGAGAAGCTTGGGAGGCGCGCTGGTGAGTGAGAACGAAGGTCACGGCGGCAGCGACGGCGGCGTCGGCGGCGTCGGGCCCGCACTGGCCTGAGTGAGCGAGAGAGAGAGAGACAGAGGAGGCGCTACCGAGTGAAAGAGAAAGTGGTGTCGAGGGCCGCTGCGTAGGGCATGTTGAATAAATGCGGTGAACCATTCACCGCATATAACTGCGGTAAATGGTCTACCGCATATAAATGCGGTTAACAATTCACCGTATATAAATGCGGTAAATAGTTCACCGCATTTAAATGCGGTAAATGGTTAACCGCATTTATATGCGGTAAACTATTTACCGCATTCTAGCTTTTCCACGAACCACCCTCCGACTATGTCCTAGACCCGAAAATGCGGTGAATGGTTCACCGCATATATGAATGCGGTAAACCATTCACCGCATATGCCACTGTACCCCCGCCCAAGCTGACCTGGCATGTTTGGAGACTATTTTTACAAAAAAAATTTTGAGAGGCCTATTTTTATAAATAAATGTTTCATTAAGGCTATTTTAAAAAAAAATTCACTCTCGGATGAATTCATCCATTCTATCATAATTTTTTAAAAAAAACTTTTTGATGGCTAGACTTCATCTACTCGCGGGGCCCACGCGTCACGCGTCGTCCTAGTGGACGTGGCATGCAACGTTACACTGTGGACTCCCGATACGTGGGCTGCCTCGGCGGCCTAGTATTCCCCAATCCACACAAATAATAGCCTAATTATCTCCGCCCCCTCCTTCCTTCACTCTCCATCCTCTCACAGTAGAGACTAGAGACTAGAGACTAGAGACAGAGACAGCAGGAAAACAAAGAAAAGCCAAAAGCCCACCATGTCCGTTGCCCCCCAATAACCTCCGCTCGTTTAGCTCAAAAATCCTCCTCCGTCAAATGACCCGGGGATCGGACGGCGAGAAGCGCAGCCGTCCCCACCAGCCCCATCCGCCCTCACGATCCAACGGCCCCGCGATGCGCATCGTCGTCCCGCTGCAGGGCGTCGTCCAGGGTCGCGGCGGCCTCGTCCTCGGCTCCCTCCTCCCCTGCGCGCTCTTCTACTTCCTCCAGCTCTACCTCAAGCGCCACCGCTCCCCCAAGAACGACCCCTCCGCCTCCGCCTCCGCCTCCGCCTCCGCCATCCCTCGCACCCTCTCACGCGGCCTCCTCTCCCCGCGCGCGCAACCCCCGCTCTCCGCGCGCGCCGCCGCCCTCGCCCGCCCCGACGAAGACTCCCTCTACTACGCCGGCCTCCGCCGCTCCGCCGCCGACCCCTACCACCCGACCCGCAACCCCGACGGCGTCATCCAGCTTGGCCTCGCAGAGAACCAGGTACGAGGAGCCCGCCGCTTAGGGTTTCTCAATTCCTTTTCTTTTTTTCTTTTTGTCCTTTTTGTGCCCCCCCTCGAAGCCCCCCCCCCGGCTCCTCTCTCTAGGCGGCGTTCATTACGCTGGTTGTTGGTTTCTTGTTAGAGCAGCTATCGCTTGATTTGGTTCAAGAGTGGTTGGTTAAGAACGCTAAGGAGGCATTACTCGGCGAGGACAAAGAAGAAGGTCTGAATATCAGAGGTTTGGCGACTTATCAGCCGTTCGACGGTTCGATAGATTTGAAGATGGTAACTAACGTATAAGACTTTCTTTTTTTCTTTCTTTCTTTCTTTCTTTCTATTTTGACAGTTTTTCGCTATTCTTTTGATCATATGATGGTGGTTTTAAGGTGTTAAATTATTTACTATTCTTCAGATTTAGATACCTCTGTAATTAGTTAAATGGATATTGCTTATTTTAGTTAGATTTGTGCTGAGTTGATCAGGTACACACATGTTGTTTGTTTATCCGCTTGCTCCCAACTGGTTCTTGCCAAAGCTTAGTTAAGTTTTTTATCACCTATCTCATGACCTGGCATCAAAATTATTGTTACACCCAGGGCATTAGAGTACAAATCTCTTCCAAATTTTGCCCCGATGGGTGCATGAGAATACAAATCCTAGTAAGGCATCCTACAGAGGGACCTTTACGAAGGCGATTCTCTTGCTGTATCAACTATCTAAAAGAGCCTTCATGGCGAAAATTTCAATTATAATCTAATTATCTACCTGTTTGATTCGCTGGGAATCCTGTTTCATTATTGTTTTATGACCGTAAAGTACTAGTAAATGTTAAGAAACATAGTATGCAAAATGATTACTAGGTTGGCTATTCATTCTTTGCTTTGTAGTATTCTTTCTCCTGATTCACTTGGGTAGAAATGTCTGATGCAATCTGTTCTTCGCTCTCCCGTAGTAAAAATTTGTTCCCCAGGAATGTTATAGAGTGAAGTTCCAACTGAAGTTTGCAAAGTAAGATTAGGCAATTTTTCAAACATATGTAAGCAGAATGAAATGCTAAATCAAAATTTTATTCATGACTATTTTGATGTTCCTGTAAAGAGCTAGTTATGATATTCAACTTGTTTCATGTAAAGCCCAATTTGTTCAAAATTTGTGGTTTCCAACTACCAACTTTTGTAGGCGATCATCGTGATAGAGTTAGAGTGTAAAGTTCATTGAAATTGAAGTAAAATTATTCTCTTTTATAGGTATTTTGACCTACTTTACAAATAAGGGGATTTATTTTTAAGGTTGGCAAGAGATTTCTATCTAGGGCAGCAGCCTAAGATATCAACACTCCTATGGAAGCACGAGTTAAGAATCTAAATACAATTCTTTCTTCATCGCCTGGACAATGGCCTAGCCATTTGCACAGATCCAAGTTTTGATTCTTCCAACTTGTGTACCTTATCACCCAAAGCCTGTGGCATTTTGCTTTTACCCATGTTATTTGGCCTAAATAGAAAGAAGTATAGTAGATAGAGACTCTCTTAGTTCCATTTCTCTACTAAATGACTAGTAGTTTTTCACTCTCTTGTTAATGTGGTTCATGTAGTGTAGGGGTGAGATTCATATGTTCAGTTAGGCTGTAGTTTTGAATTTAATCCTTAGCATGACATTGTCTGTGTAAAAATTACCTTAGAAGAAGAATTCTTTTTGCTGGTTAAGAATGGTTGACACTTTGTTTGGAACTTCTTATAAACAAACTCTGTACCCGCCCTTAAGCTTGATATTATTTGACTCATCAGACTAGCGAGATTGATTTTAATTTGTCTAATATGATAAAGCCTACTTCCTCTGATGGAGGCCATGCTCTTAGTTGTCCACCTAGCTAACTAGGAAGTTGTTATTTCCTTTTGTGTTCTGCCAATTATCTATATATTCTTCAACCCTCTAGATGGAATGTTGTTAAATGTTTTTTGTTTTAAAAAAAATCAAGAAAAACTATGTACGACCTAGGAAAGAGAAAGTTGCTATATTGTCATTTATCAATGAAGTACCATGGAAGCTGACTGGACACAGCCTGTGAAATCAAGAAGCAGACTAATATTCGAGTCACTGCTGGTCTTATGAGGATAAGAATTCTTTCTATTTGCAGCACAGTGGACCACAATATCTACTTCATGGCATCGTTTATCTTTATGTCTTGTTTTTTCCTTGGTGATTACTCAATTTCTGTTATGTTTTATTACATTTATTACACAGTTCTAGCTTGTATATGCCATCTAGATATGACATTGCGTGTTATATCTTATCAATGAGAGTCCTCAATTTACACTTCCATTTTCGGTGTTGAGAGCAAGTTTCACCGTCTGCTTTGGCATCGTAAAATGAGGAAGTCTCGGTGGATTTTTGTGGCTAAGATCCATCCTCTCTCATAAAGAAAAGTTGATGCGCAATTTTGTTTGATTGATTTTTGAAGAATCCTTCTCATTATTGATTAATCCAATATGATCTTAGATGGTGATTTTAATATTTTTACCCTTGCATTTAATATCCTGCTTGTTTTTGGGTCTTCCTATTTGCATTTGAAGCCCCATATTTAGTATGCAAAAACCTACATAACAAAGTTTGTGAAATCCTTTCCACCATTGCCTCGGTAATAAGTGTGAAGATAAGTACTTGGCTGAAGAAATCTAAATCCCGGAGGTGTTTATGGAAGATGTCCTAATGTTGTCTCATTTTTTTGAAGAAAACTAAACGAGTCCAAGAGGGCCTCTATGTTAGATGACGAGTCAGGCAGGTTGCTTTGGAGTTAACGGCCATGAGAGATGGACCTAACAATAGGACTTCCTAACCCTGATCTAATAAAACATTAGAACTATTGCCCTCGGTTCAACCTAAAATACAATGGATCAACTATGGTTTGACTCAAATTTTGGGTTGGAGATTGCAGTTGGGTTTAATACGTGATTTTTGCACCACATTTTCTACCGTTTAGTTTCTTTATGTCCTAATGCTACTTATGATCTTCTGACTGATTATCTATAATGGGCTAATGGCTGTATTAGTGTGATACAATTTTGAAAACGTATTACAGCTGTACGAAACCACAGGCAAACATAAATTTCACTGCCTTTTTTGAGCTGTTAAGCTTGGAATTTTTTTCTGCTTGTATTGACAGCTTTATCTTTAATTAAGGCATTAAATGTTTTCACATTTTAGAGAGCAACCACTTGTGATTAGTTCCTTGAAATGCAATGTGATCTGTTCTACTTATCTTTTATTTGATTAAACAACTCCTTTACGTATATCGCACCTTGTCACTGTGGTAATCCTGATCATTTTTCTGCCAACTGGTCATTAATATAGCAGTCGTAAAGTCTGCTAGTAGTTGCCATAAAACGAGGTCTTTTATTCCTGGTGCAACAGGCTGTGGCTGGATTCATGGGTCAAGTCATGCAAGGATCAGTTTCGTTTAATCCATCCCAGATTGTTTTAACTTCTGGTGCTACTCCTGCGATCGAGATTCTAAGCTTCTGTCTAGCAGATACGGGAAATGCTTTCCTTGTTCCTTCACCATATTATCCAGGGTAATCTCTTGTATTTATTTTCGTGTATAAAATCATTGAGGCTGTTATCTCTGAGTCCTACAAAATTTTCCATGCAGATGGGACAGGGACATTAAGTGGCGTAGCCGGGTAGAGTTAGTTCCTGTTCCCTGTCGAAGCACTGACAACTTCAGTATTAGCATTGCTGCTCTTGAACGAGCCTACACTCAGGCAAAGAAACGAGGATTAAAAGTCCGTGCCGTTCTCATCTCCAATCCGTCAAACCCTGTTGGCAATTTGGTGAATAAGGAAACACTGTACGGCATCCTTGAATTTGTGACAGAGAAGAACATACACTTGATTTCTGATGAAATATTTGCTGGATCAACCCATGGGAAAACTAAGTTTGTTAGTGTGGCAGAGGTTCTAGATGCTGAAGCTCTCGACAAAAGTAGGGTTCATATAATATACGGGCTTTCTAAGGACCTCTCACTCCCAGGATTTCGAGTTGGGGTCATCTATTCCTACAATGAAAATGTCCTAAATGCTGCGTCAAAGCTAGCTCGATTCTCATCAGTTTCTGCGCCCACCCAACGTTTGCTCGTCTCAATTCTTTCTGACTCAAAGTTTATTTCAGAATATTTGGAAACAAACCGAGAGAGGCTGCAGAGAATGTATAGATTATTTGTGAATGCTCTTAAACAACTAGGTATTGAGTGTGCGGGAAGCAGCGGAGGGTTTTACTGTTGGGTAGACATGAGCAAATTTATACAATCATATAGTGAGAAAGGCGAGCAGAAACTGTGGGATAAGCTATTGACCATAGCTAAGGTCAATGTAACACCGGGCTCTTCTTGCCATTGTATCGAGCCAGGGTGGTTCAGGCTCTGTTTCACTACATCAACTGAGAAGGATATACCGGTAGTCATCCAAAGGATTAGAAAAGTTACTGAGAGCCACAGAATGAGCCATTGAAAATGTTACAAATTCCTCATCTCTAGTTGTAATTTGCCTTCTCTTTGAGCGCAAGGAAGATTGCATCTTTAGATTTACCAATCGAGCAAAATAACATCATAGAAGTGTCCTCTGAGACCTATGTTCGTTTTAGCAAGAAATTGATATTGTCGGCAAGACCCCAGGGCCAGTAGGAGGTATAGTTTGGTGATTATGAAGGGATTCATCAAATAACTGCTCTTGTGCCTTGAAGAATCTAATTGGTTCAAACTTCTTCAAGAATCTAATTTGTTCAAACTTGATGCTGCTGAAAAGAAGATTGGTTATCTTGCCAGCAGATTCCGAGAGGGGATTTTAATGTGTTGCAGCCGCTGCCTCAACAATGATATGTCAGGGAATTTTCGAAGTAGCATCAGTATCATCTCCTCAGTTGCGAGTGTAAAGCATTAGATCCTGAATTGTTAGTGTTTGAATAAGAATCGCTGTATTCTTCGAAGTATATAAACCATATTCTTTTTTCTTCTCTTTTCTCAGGCACAAGCATGACTGATGATCTGCTTTCCTGGCTGTTTACCTTTTCATTCGAGTCTTTCTTTTCGCTTCTTTTATCTGGATATTAGAAATATTGGTTACGCCATCATGCACAACGTTTTCAGGAGACTCAGCCCGTCTAACCGGATTACATTTATATCTTATCATGCGAGATGATCTTGGACTTTTTCTCCAAGGGGCTGCTAAGACGATCTCCATAGATATGTTGTGCTCGTGATTGGCGATGAAATTAATATTTTCACTCACTGTAGACTTGGCTCAAAATAGTAGCTCACAGTAGAATCATAAATAGGGTTGTCAATAGGTCGGATTCAAGTTTTGCAAATCCATAACAAAAATTGAATTCAAAACTGGCCCTCCCTCTTTGTTTCCGTTGACTCTCTTTGAATTTCAAAGTATATCGCGCTCGAGTCTAAATTTTTGAGGTACAGAACTAAATTTTATGTATTATATAATATAAAACCGGTTTTGATTCGGTTTAGATTCGGGTTAGGATCGAATACAAATAAAACTTATACCTGAATTTAAATTTGTCGGATCTTTATCTTTTATAGTTATAATTAAAATTATACCCGTTTAGCAGCGACTAAACCCGCATTGTTAGGGTTCAGATCTGGATAAATTCTCGGGCGTTCACACCCTCTGTGTCACGTCCCGGGATCGCCAATTTGGGGTTGTTTGGTTGCACGCATTTGCAACTGCAATGCAGTTGCAAATGCATGCAGCATCAATTCTTTTGTTTGGTTTAGTGTAGTTGAGTTTAACTGCTGCAGTTCCAACTGCACAAGAACGTCCAAATGCTGCAGTTGGAACTACATCCAAATTGGCCGTAGTTCCAACTACAGCAGTTGGTGAGTGATAGGACACCCACAAATTAACAATAATAAATAAATAAATAGCTAAATAAATAAATAATATATGTATATAGATAAATAAAAATACTTGTAAATAAACTCATACTAATAAAAAAATTTAGACAATACAAGCTTTGTGCAAAAAATTATTTTTTTAAATTTATTTTATTTAAAATATAAATATAGTTTTTTTCTAAATTTTTATAGAATGTGATCATATATGTTAATTTAATAAGTTTTAATTAATTATAATTATTAAATTTGATTAAAAAAAATGAGAGAATCGTTTAAATTTTTAAAGTTTGATTTACATATTAAAATTAAATAAATTAAAAATTTTAAATGTGTCGATTAATAAGTTGAAGAATTGTTGAAAAATATAAAAATATTATATATATCTACTTATTTATTTATAAATAGTAAATTTAAATGATTAATAAACTTATACAATTATTTTATATTTAGTGAAGGTAATCTCACCACTCTATCTGAAGAGGTGACAAAATTCACAAATATAACTATCAGCTTCATATTACCAAATAGAAGAAATGTAACTACAGCAGTTGCAACTGCGTAAAACCAAACAGACTAGGTGTAGTTATAACTGCAACATTTGCAACTGCATGTATTTCCAACTACATTGTTTCTGCAACTACATCCAACCAAACGGCCCCTTTGGTCGGTTCGGGCACGCCAACAGACGCCGAATGGACAGAACTTCCCCAATCCGCCCAAGGCTCTAACATCATGTATAATACAAGCAAATCACACAACGAGATTGCAATTATACAAGACTTGCTCGAGAGCAAGCAACAACTAAACCATCAGTGAAAACATCTATGTTATTACTTTAAACCATTCAACATACATGTCATTTGATTGCATTTCCATCAAATACAAGTAAACTAAGCATTTTTACATACATTCTTTTCCATTCATTTGCATCCCATAGACATTCAACCAAAACAAGTTATTTATATCTTTTTGCATTTTTAGTTCAACATACAAAAGTTGAATATTTATATGGAATGCCTACAAGACTCCGAAGGCCGCTATCTACGGCGCGAATCCCTTGCCTCGATCCTCCACCGCCCCGCTCGCGCACGAATCTGCAGGGTTAGTGGTGGTGTGAGAACTAAAACGAAGTTCCCAGTGGGTTCGGCCGTCGACTGCGGCAACTCGCCCACTAGGTCTATTTAGGTATATGTATTTCAAAGGAAAATAGATAGCAAACTCACTAATGCTACTAATACAATGCCTGCAAGAAAACTGTCAACAGATAGATAATCATAATTATGATGATATGCATGCATGCTTGCTCTTACCCTTTCTCTTTGGCCTTTACCCAATCATCTCGAGGTGCTCTTGGTTTACCCCAAACTCACAATCCACAAATCCCGTCTACCGGGGGGGGGGGCTCTTGGCACTACCACATGAGGGATCATCACCGGGGCACTCTCCCCGTGGTGTTTACACTCCGGAGTACACCGCTTGAGGAGGAGCTACCTCCCTCAAGCCGGAACTAAATGTGTGTCACGCCCCGAAGCCGCCAATTTGGTCGGTTTGGGGACGCGAACAGACGCCGAACGGACAGCACCTCCCCTGTCAGCCCAAGGCTCTAACATCATGTATAATACAAGCAAATCAATCAAGATGAATGCAATTATACAAGGTTTGCACGAGGGCAAACAACAGTCAACCACATGTGAAAGCTCTAAGCTATTATACTAAACCATTCAACCATACATGTCATGTCACATATCGAACTTCTAAAGTCTTGAAGTTACGAGGTATGTTGGCTTAGAAGGCCTTTGGAATGGTTCCGGTGAAGTCCGGAAGCTTTCGGTTGTTTTTGGTGCACGAGGTGCGAGAACGAGACTCGAAAGGCTATGTTGGGCCGTGAGATAAATCCGGCATTAGTGTGGACAAAGTGATGATGTGGACATGATCTAAATCATGCGTGGGTAGTCTCGGTGCGATTGCAAGTGAATCGGAGACCCACGGACCCAAAAGTGAGTTGGAACGGAGAAGAAACAGACCGAAGCTGAAAAATGGCTCAGTCCTTGAGTGGCTGGGAGGTCCCTGTGGGGACCGGTCTCCACAGAGGGAGACCAGTTCCCGTAGCTATCCCACGAGAGAAGACTCTCGGGGACCGATCTTGAGAGGAGAGACCGGTCTCCGAGGGACCGGTCTCGAGGGTAGAGACCAGTTCCCGTACGCGTAAAATGCAGGCTGAAGGCTGTCCTGCGAGACACTGTTCTCGGGGACCGGTCTTCACATATGGAGACCGGTCTTCACACGAAATACGCGATGCGGGCGGTGTGAAAGGTGTAAAGTTGAGGGGCCTTATAGCAATTATGCAAGGGTTTATGTGTAAAGAGAAGTAATAAACCCTCTTCTCTCTCTCTCCCTCACTCAGATCACTCTCTCTCTCCCTCACTCAAATCACTCTCTCTCTCCCTCTCTATTCGACCGCAAGAAAGAAAGAGAGAAAGAAGAAGGAAAAGAGAGAAGGAAAAGAAGAGAAGAAGTGAAGGAAGGAGAAATTGGAGGAGATCAAGAGGAGCTCATCACCATCCTCTTCTTCTCCCTCCTTGTGCAAAGAGAACCTTTGAGAGTTAAGCTTTAAGCTCACTCTCTCATGGTAGACTTTAGGGTTTTGGTTTCTAAACCCTAGAAATGGTATGTCTAGAACCCCTTGATGCTAAATAGAGGATCAAGCTCAAACCTAGGGGTTTGATGGTAGGTTTTGCATAGATGCAAACCTAGGGTTCAATTTGGGAGTTTTTGGAGACACAAGAGATTGATCTCATTTGACCCCGTGTAAACCTAATTGAGGGTCTAACGAACGCGTTGGCGCGCTCAGTTTGGTGATCCGACGAGCGAGTACGAAGATATTAATAAAATAATATATTCTTATTAGATGGCCGCAGCATGCGAAATAGAAACCCTAAATTCGTGAAATCAAAGCCGGGGCAACGTGAAGCCGTGAGATAACGCGGGAAAGTCTCGGATCGGGAGTCGGTGACCGTTCGGGTGGCCGCGCAAGAGTTCGGGCCTGTGACGTACTGAACTTTCGCAAATTGCAAGTTTAAGTGTCGGTTGTGAGATCTGAGCTTTTCCAGATTTTCTGGAGGGTCGTTGACTGTGTTCCGACCTATGGCACGAGTACCGAGGTTAGTGGATGATTTCCAAGCACTAAAGTCCAAAAAGCTGGATTTTAGGTTGCTCTCGGGTTGGAATTTTATGCCTTTGTACCGGTACAAAATGGTGTTTATACCGGTACAAAATGATGGCTATACCGGTACAAGCGAGATTTATACCAAAGTATAGATGAGCAATGGGCAAACCCGAGGCTCGGTTTGTCGTTTCATTGAGTTTATACCGGTACAAACCGGATTTGTACCGCATAAGCCGGGTAGCTTTTCGACAATCCGAAATCGCAGGGGCTTTTCGGCATTTTGTTACCTCTTAACAGCCTATATGGCTGCTCCCATCTCACTCCCTCTCATTTTTACACTCTCCCACACTTAGAGAGAGAGAGGAAAAGGAGGAGAAGGAGAAGAAGAAGAGGAGGAGATCTAGGGAGGAGGCTTGCATGTGGCTTTGGTGCTTGCTACTTTATCTTCCTCACTATTGGAGAGCTTGAGCTTGGCTTGGGAGCTTTCTTGGAGGAAGATCTTTGCTTCTAGATGGTTTTAAACCTTGAGAGGAGGCTCCTAAGAGGTATGGATTACTTCTAATCCTCTAGTTTAAGCTTCTATTGCTTCCTAGTAGATGAAACCCTAGATGTTGATATTAGGGTTTGTTTTTGGGGCTTTTTGATTTGGTGCATCTAGAGCTTAATTGATGATGTTAGAACCTTCCTTTAGGTTGGTTTGAGGAGACTCTAGCTTACTTTTGGGATCTCTAGAGGGATTGCTACCTTAGAGGTGAGTTTTACCCTTTCTATGTGGTTTTGGAGTTGGATAATTTCTAAGGCTTTTGAACCTAATTATGTGGTTTAGAATCTTTACTTAGGTTGCCTTAGATGGGATCTAGCTTCCATTTGAAGCTTCGAGAGGGATTTCACTCATAGGTGATTTTTTTCCTGTTCGCTAGTTTTGATCTTCGCAGCTTTGAGTCGTGGGCTTGCCGATTGACCTTGAAACTTCTTGTGTGACCTTTTAGGGTACAAGGAGTCGAAAAGTGTCGGGGTTGGCGACCGGAGCGTGCGAGGACCATCGGTGGGTTTGACCTCCAAATTCAATGAAAATTCTCATTGGAATTATTTGAGCACCGTAAAATAGAAAATTATGTGTTTTCATGTTAGTTGCATCATTGTTGAATTTTAGAATGCTTAAAACATATGCCTTATGTGTAATGAAATTTTTGACCTCTATATAGTAGAGAGTGGCTTGTGGACTTAGGCATAGTGTTGCATTCTACTTGTGGCCTGAGAGCATGTTGGATATAGTGAAAATGACATGAGAACAAGTGAACTTGAACTTAGACTATGTATAACATAGGAGAAAAGCTAATGTCATTAAGCGGCATTAGACTTGGCATCGGTTTGTGAACTAGTGAGCTAATGTCATCAAGCGGCATTAGGCTCGGATTCGAACTTTGATATAGAAATTCTAGTGTCATGTGAACTATTGTACTAGACCTGAGGGTTACTAGTGACATTTGCCATGAGGGTGACATGAGGTTTTTGACACTTGAGATTTGGACAGTGCTTGTTGCCATTTGTGCTCTTCGCACATGCTTGTGAGAGTCGCTCCCTACAAGCCGGCACTCCGGAGTTGGCCTTCGCGATTCGTTCGCGCGTGCGGTGTTGAGAAGCCTACGGGACCGTTTGGGACAGACTCATTCCTTGCGGGGGATGTTGGGGCTACCACGGTACTTAGGCGGCACAAGCTGGATTACAATTGTGTAGATCCTAGAAAGAGAATTGAACAGTGACATATAATAGAAAATTGACATCACTACTAGATAGGACTTAGTAGTTGGATACTCGGATATATTGTGGCATAGTATTGGACACATGTAGTATACTTGATAGGTCAACATTTCCATTATAGTATACTCAAGAGATTAATAGAAAGTACTTGTTTAAAGTCGACATTTCGGGTTGAATAAAGCATGTACCATATTTACTTTGGGTTAATTATTTAGCATTTACAGTTATGCTTTATTTACAGTTATTTACTTCAGTACTTGGACTATTACTTCTTTTGGGCCTAGTGGTGCAACCTGTGCAGGTCAGTAATTGCCCACTGGAAACTATATTTTTATAGTTCTCACGCCCTCTGTTTTCTGACGTGTTTCAGCGCCTTCAGCGGGGAAGGCCAGGGATCGCGGCAAGGGTGTCGTTTCGGACTAGCGACGAGGAGTCTCGCTAGGTGGTTCATCTCTCCTTTGTTTTCGTTGGAGAGGATGAGTGTGTGTACCTTTTGGTAGAGGCTACCCCTTTGTGCCTAGAACTACACTACTGGTTTACTCTGTTGTATTTACTTTTTACCTGTAGCGGTTATAGTACTCTCTTTCTTTCTTACCTGTCTTTTGATCCTACTTGCTGATAGGGATAGCTGTATGTGGCTCGGATATTCTTAGTTGTAGCCTATTATTGTTTTAATTCATTGTTTTTATTTAGACGCCTTGTATGTGTTGGCATATGGCGGGTCTGGGCACGCTTTGGGGAAGGTCCTGCCGACCCCGGGGCGTGACAGGGCCGAACCGGGTCAAGAGTGCCACGGACGGCCGATTGCAAGTATCGACGAGCAATCGGAAGACAAAGCTAAGGTGGGTTGTGTTTACCGAAGCGACTAGGTCGCCTGTTTGTCTAAGAACGACATAGTTCATATTGATGCATATGAAAGACATATGATGCATGTGTAGAAATGCATGTTAGAGAATCTAGTGTTAAGTGCTAAATAGATGCATGATGATAGCATGACACATACAATGCTAGAAAATGAAATGTTGCAAGAGTACATGCTTAGTATAATGAAAACATGCATGTAAATGGACTGGTAGACATAAGAGAGCCAAGTAGAGAATGTGAGTCATGGACATAAATAAACACATAGATCGAGTTGCATATAACCTAGTGTCAAGAATATAGGTTATAGTAAACCTAGAGTCGATGGACCTAGGCGAGTGGCATTGAACCTAGTGTCAAGAACATAGGTTGAGAAAAGATGATAAGGGACCTAGTGTTAGTAAACATAGGTCGAGTTATAATGACATTGAACCTAGAGTAAAGTAACCTTGGTTGTGTGACAAGGAAAGTGGCCCTAGAGTCAAGAGGACCTAGGATGAAAAGAATAAAGACCTAAGTGGGTCGACTCTTGGGGGTTAAAGCCAACCCTGCAAGCATAGTGAAACGGATTAGAAATCTGAGAATTGGACACCAAAGAGGGTGTCGGGCGCGTGCGACAATTTCGCCGTCCAGGGCTATACCCACCGTCGTGGCGTGTGTCCGACGATTTCGCCGCCGGGTGGGTAAGCCGAGTTGAGTTCTATACCGGTTGAGCCGGGTCGAGGATCAGACCGCCAGGATTGACTGAAACCATTGCTGGGTAAGTACGAAACGTGCGCCGCCAGGTGGATGAGAGGTGACTTGAACCATTGTTGGGTGAGGTGCGATTAGTTCGCCGCCAAATGGTTAGGTCATGGCTCTAGTCCGATGTTGAAGCATAAAAAAAAAAAGAAGAAGAAGAAAGAAGAGAGAAATTTTGAATATTTGCAAAATACTTCAAGCATATAAGTATTTTGCATTTTTACTAAAGTGTAATATAAACAAATTAAAGGGGTTAAATTGCAAATGTAATCCCATTATTCGCACGATCCGCACCCGCTCATCCCATTACCCCATGATTCGCACGATCTAAATTCACCCCCCCCCAACCCCCCACCACACCAACTAAAAAAAAAAAAGAGAGGATAAGACCATAAAAACCTATTAGAGAGGAGATGTCGTGGGACTCGGAAAATCTACTACCAAACAAAAGAAAAATCCGATTTCCTATTAACAGAGGGAAAAAAGAAAAAAAAAGAAAAGAAATAAAAAAAGAAACAAAAGCTCTCTCTCTCTCTCTCTCTCTCTCTCTCTCTCTCTCGAGAACTCGAGCTCCGACGCCGTGCCCTCTCGTCACGGCCCCGCCGTCGCGGAGCTCCGACGCCGCAGCCTCCTCCGTCGCGGAGCTCCTCCGTCGCGAAGCCCCGCCGTCGTGAAGCCGCGCCTCCTCCGTCGCGGCTCCGCCGTCCTTAAGCTCTTCGGCGCCCGCAGCCTTAACTCCCCGGCGCCGACCACGCGCGCACCGCGATGGATCTCCCAACGTAGGGTCCTCGAGTTCCACCTCTCCGAGCTCCTCGGTCACCTCTCGCGGTGCTCGCGACACCTCCCTTACTATAGGCGCGGCGCCCCGCGTCGTCATCTCCTCACCGTCGGCGCGGCGCCCCGCGCCGCCATCTCCCTCACCGTCGGCGCCGCCGCCACCTCCTCACCGTCGCGCGGCGCCCCGCGCCGCCATCTCCCTCACCGTCGAATCCCACGGTCCGTCTCGTCATTGTCACCTCCGACCCGACGAGCCGCTCGGCCGTCGTCATCGTGATAAGCCCCTCGGCCGCTCGAGCCCGAGGCCCTCCTCGACTTCGGCCCGACTCCGCCGCGGCCTCGACGACCGCCGAGCTCCTCGGCCACCTCTGCGGTGCTCGCGACACCTCAACCCGAGCCTCCTCCGTCGAGGCCCCGCCGTCACGAAATGGCCGGCGCCCACCTCCTCCGGTGAGGCCCCGTCGTCGCGAACCTCCTCCGGCGCACTCCCGTCATCGCAGATCTCCTCCGGCGCAGCCCACGTCGTCGCGGCCTCCTCCGGTGCAACCTCCGTCGTCGCGGGCCTCCTCCGATCCGTCGTATCATCGCAGGATCTCCTCCGGCGCACCCCGGTTGTCGCAGCGCTCCTCGGCCCGCGGCCCGCCGCCGATCTTCTCCGTCGCAGAGCTCCGACGCCCGCGCCTCCACTGTCGCGGAGCTCCATCGTCACGAAGTTCCCCGGCTCCTATAAGACCTCGCCATCCCCTAGCAGCCTTTGTCGCGGAGTTCCTCGAGCCGCACACCTGCACCTCCGTCGTCGAAGCCCCTGGCGCCTGCAGCCTCTGTCGCGAAGCCCCAGCCCGCGCTTCCTCGTCGTAGAGCTCCGTCGCAAAGCTCTTCTGTCGCGAAGCCTATCGTTGCAGAGCTCCTCTATCACGAAGCCCGTCGTCGCAGAGCTCCTCTCGCGGAGCTCCTCTGTCGCGAAGCTTCGTCGTCGCGAAGTTCCCGGCCCGCGGCTCCGCTGCCGCAGCCTCCGTCGCCTCAGCCGAACACTCCGGACCCAAGTATCGACTCTTTGTCTTTCAATCGAAGGCCCCCGTCGCCGTATCGAAAACGAGATCCGACACCCACCAACTGTTCGACGAAATGTCCAAGACGCGGTCGTCGACGGCGAACTTAATAAAGAGAGAGAGCGGTGCTCTCCTCTTTACGAAGGCCGGTGTTGCGCCGCACAACGCGCCCACCAATTGTTCGACAAAATGTCCAAGACGCGGTCGTTGACGGCGAACATAATAGAGAGAGAGCGGTGCTCTCCTCTTTAAAGCCGGTGTTGCGTTGCACAACGCGCCCACCAACTGTTCGACAAAGTGTCCAAAATGCGGTTGTCGACGACGAATGTAAAAGAGAGAGAGCGATGCTCTCCTCTTTAATGAAGACGGTGTCGCGCCACACAACGCGCCCACCAACCGTTCGATGGAATGCCCAAGACGTGATTGTTGACGGCTAACCTAATTCGCAAATAAAGAGAGAGCGGTGCTCTTTTCTTTGTAAAGAATGTCACCAGAAAAGAGAGAGGGAGCTTTGTTCTTTAAAAATCGAACATCTTAATCGAACCTCTCGATTTGGTCAAATTAGACCAAATTGAAATTTCATCACATAAGTCATGGGGTTGAAATTGGAATTGAATTTATATTATTCATGACTGAGAATTTGAACATTAAAAAGTGCATATCTTAAGCATTTGGTTATGAATTAAATTCTCAATGTTGACATCTTGATTTCAATCAAAATAATTTCAATCTAACCACCTCAAAATCTCATTTGGACTAAACTAAACCTGAATCTGAGTCCAATCATATAGCTTGTCCAAAGAAAATATGGACCTATGCCATATGGGCCCGAATTGAGCCCGAGCCCATATTCTGAAATTAAATTCAATTCAGGCCCCCACTTGAATTCATATCATTATATGGGCCCAAATTTGGGCCCATGCTCAAGCCCATTTCAAAACTAATCTACATTGAACCTATTTACCCATAAGCCCAAATGAACCCAATTTTCAATTCCGATCCATAACCAAATCAAAACCCAAATCAAATTCAAATCCAAATCAAACCAAATCCAAATCAAACCCAAACACATAACCCAAACATGCACTCAAATCCAAGCCTAAACCAAATCAAGTCCACAGATAAACCCAAACACATAACCCAAACATGGACTCAAATCCAAACCTAAACCAGATCAAGTCCAAAAATAAACCCAAACCTATAACCCAAATTAAACTCAAATTCAAACTAAACCCGAATCCCAAAGTCCACAAATAAAACCGAAATCGAAACCAAAATCTGATTCCACAAATAAAGACTAAAACTCAAATCCGATCCGGACCACAAATACAACCCAATCCCAATTTTCGACTTGGACTCATGAACTCAAATTCCTTGAATCCTGAACCAAATCGAAACCCAAATCCACGAACCATGAACCAAGTTCGTGAACCAAACACCACGAACCATGCCTATGTTTATGAACCAAGCCTATAATCCATGAACCAAGTTCGTAAACCAAACACCACGAACCATGCCTATGTTCATAAACCATACACCATACTCATGAACCAAATCCCATGAGTCATGAACCATAAACCAAGTTCATAAACTTAATGGACCAAATCCCATGAACCAAACTCATGAACCATAAACCAAGTTCATGAAGCAAATAAACCAAGTTCATGAACCATATCCAAGTTCATGAACCCAACCCCATAAACCTCATGAACCATACTCATAAATTATGAACCAAATCCCATACACCAAACCTTATCCAAATTTCATGGACCATATCCCATAAACCATACACCATATATACTCATGAACCAAATTTCATGAGTCATGGACCATGAATCAAATCTCATGGACTAAATTCCATGAGCCATATACCAATCTCGTGAATTATGAACCATATTCATGAACTATGAACCAAATCTCATGGACCAAACTATATCCAACCTCATGAAACAAGTACAATACCCAAATCTCATGAACCATACATCATGAACTGCAATGTCGACTACCCCTAATATATATACTTAGGGCAAAGTCAACCCCAATTGTCTTAGCACATATAACTAAGGCAAAACCATATCCAAATCGACAGAGTTCTAAATTATATACTTAGAATTAAATGAAATGATATTCGATTAACGCTGACACATATCCTTAGGGTATAGTCAACTTTTTGCTCTAACACATGTAACTAGAGAGAAAGTCAAACAAAGTTCGATTAGTCCTAACCCATATACTTAGGGTCTAGTCAACCTTTTGCTCTAGCATATCTACCTAGAGTGAAACTCATACCCGATCGAGCTCTAATACATATACTTAGAGCTCATGCAAATCAAATCCGACGAACCCTAATATATACACTTAGGGCTTAGTCAGATCCTCACTCTAGTACATATAACTAGAGTGAAAAATATATTATACTCGGTTAATCCTGATACATATACCCAGGAATTAGCCAGCCTCTACTTTCACGTAACATCAAATCCGACCTACCCCAATACATATACTTGGGGTTTGGTCACATCTCCACCTTGGAACATACAACCAAGGTGAACCCGACCGCCATGTCATCAAACTGAGCATCAAAACTTCAATCGACCACCAAGTCGTTAAATTGGGTATTCAGTCTTATGAAATCCATGCCCAGTGGGGGTATGCCCCTGCTTAAGCCATGTAACGGCAAATCATATGAATAAAATCTTGTTTGCCCGTTTTGTCTCTTTATTATCAGCATTTATATTTGGTCTCTTAATCGAGGGTTCCTTAACACTGAAAGTGTGGGGTAATTAACAGCAGATTCTTGAGTCTGTTGGAAGCCATGAACCTATAATCCTGATTTCAAAATAAAATTCGTACAAATTTAAACTCTAACATGAATGACCACTCGCCCTGAAATACAACATACGGCGGGGCCGGCTCATTCGCAGCAGACAAAATGGCACGCCCGGTGGGACTTGGCTTCACCCTCTATCTTTGAGACCAAATCTAATAATACTGATAAGAGATTTATGAATAAACATGTGACCGATGAATATGACTTCATCCAAACGGACCAATATTACAATCTGACGAATATTGCCTCTTCCACCTCGGTCGAGATCAAAGCGAGACATGTTGGTGATCCTCCAATATGGCATCACCATGAAGGACATTTTGGCTACCATCATGTCCTGCTCTGCCACTCAAGTCATCAAAGGGTAGGATTATTCTACAAGCGGAGCAATGCAATCCGATAACATCCAAACGGAGCAATGCAATCTCACGAATATTGCCTCTTCCACCTCGGTCAAGATCAAAGCGAGACATGTTGGTCATCCTCCAATATGACATCACCATGAAGGACGTTTTGGCTACCATCATGTCCTGCTCTGCCACTCAAGTCATCAGGGGGCAGGACGACTATTGGTGACAATTGTGGTCTTCTCCCTCTCAACATCATATCGGGGCTATTCGTTGCCAAGAGGAGCAACGGTTTCCAACAACACCATATCCTCTACCTCGGTGGAGATCAAAATGAGAAATTTCGATTTTCCTCCAATTTGGCATCACCACAAAGGACGTTATGCCGGTCAAATCGTGAGGGGGCAGGACGATTCTTGCTGATGATCGTGGTCTTCTTCCTCCCAAATGCATATCTTGACTATTCTTCAAGGGCATTCAATCCTTCGTCTTTCTGAAGATATCAGCTCATTCTCTTTTCCATTTGGTAATATAACGGAGAATGTTCTGATCACTCACTTGTCACAGAAAACGGTCAGGGGGCAATCAACCTTTCTTCATCTTGAAGGCATATGTCTGTTCTCTTCTCGGGAGATATAACTTTGCCCACTTTGCTCTCATTAGAATATATTATTTTTCCGGATGAGATAAAAAAAAAAGAACAGAAATCTCCTAGAGCTCCGCCGTGAGAAAACCTACTGTAACCTCACAGGCAAAAATTAGGGGAATGCTTCTGGCGAAAACCCTCGCAGACGTTAGCTGTCATAAAAATCTTGTAGACGATGTCGATTCATCTCTACGTCAGGCATACATGACAATAACGACACGTTAGGTTGTTTATAAAAAATAAAAAAAGAGATGGTGGGAAAACTTTTGACCCCTAGATGGAAATCAGGGGAGATATATAGTGGAAATCTATCACATTACCTAAATCGACCGCCATGTCGTTAAACTGAGCAAACCCAATTCTAATTGACCGCCATGTCGTTAAACTGAGCATTTAATGTAAATTGACCATCATGTTGTGTCTAATCAAATATGTCCACTAGCCAATGTGAGCCACTAGCGGTCCTAATTTTCTACATTGGGACATCGGAGATAAAATTATAAATGTTAGCTGTGGCGAATTAGAGATCTACAGTGCGAGAAAACTTTTTGAGATTCATTTTAGAGTTGGTTATGCGTGGTGATCTTAGTTGCTTATTGAGGCAAAATAAACGAGACAAATCTACTCTTACAGTGTAACACAAAAAATAGAGAAGATCAAATACTTATGAACTCAATCAATATTACTCAGGCATAATCCAAAGCATTCAAAATTCTAAATTGTTGAGACTACAGAATATTGTTTCTTATTAGAAGCAAGCATAAAAAAGAAGAAAAGAAGAAGTCAAATCTCAAATATTTGACGATGCTCCTCAAACCGCTCTACTAATTCTCGAAGACCAGCGGATCCCTTAGAATCATTATAACCTTCAGTGGCTGCAACATGCTCCTTTTCTGCATTAACAACATCCTTTTGCAACTCTTCCTGTGACGGTTGTAACTTCTTCAAAGAGTCATCGATTGAAGTGACAACTCCGCTTCAGTCCTCTTCAAATGTGACATACTCTCTTCTAGTTCTTTTATCTTCTCTCTGGTTTGTTGAAGCTGTAGAGAGACACTTTCAGTAGCTTGAAGGAGAGAATTTTTTGTAGTAATGTGGGAAGCAAGTTTCATTCTACTCAATGCCAAATTTTCATCAGCGTCCATTAGCCGAACAATTGGAACAAAATTTGGACTGGATGCTAGCTCTTCAATGGCCTCCGCATGGTCAAATATGGGCTTTATGCGTCCTTCCAATTCAGATGTATCAATTTCAAGGGTAGATAGACATTGGCAATATTTTGACACTTCTTCTCTAGCCAGCCTAAATTCACGATGATTGAATGTCTTCATAATATCCATTATGCGATCGGTTAAAAATGACTTGGCTATAATAGGTATCTCTCTTCGGGAATCTCCTGCGCCTCTCTCTAAGTGAACGTCGATATTCTCGTCAAATGATACATCCTGAAAAAAAAAAAAAAAAAAAAAAAAAAAAAAAAAAAGAAAAAGGAAAAGAAAAGTATAAAAAAAAGAGAAAAGAAGAAGAAGAAGAAGAAGAAGAAAGAGAATAGAAAAAGAAAGAAAATACAACTATAAAATAAAAAAACCACTGTATTGTTAACTTCCGGTGGTGAAGGCGTAGATTCATAATCCACCTCGTCACCATAAAGTGATAAAGCATCTTTCGGATTATTATTCGATTTTGCCTGTAAACCTGCACAAAAAATGTGTATAATATGAAGAGTGCTTTCATGAGGCATACTTTAACAAAAAGTGAGATTTTACCAGTTGGATCTAAAATTCACTACAACAAATTTTACATTTAAGGACGCTTTAAATAATATTTAACGACGTTTTAAAGCGTCGGGAAAAATAATACCGACGCTTTTAAAAGCGTCGGATAAAGAGTCATTAAATACACGTGTCGGGATATATATACCGACGCTTTAACATAGCGTCGGGGAACTTTTTTCCGACACTTTTTAGAGTCGGTAATGTGTTAGATGCCGACTCTAAAAAGAGTCGTTAATTCAAACAATTGCCGACATTCCAAAGTGTTGGTAAATTAAGAAATACCAACATATTACCGACTCTAAAAAGAGTCGTTAATTTAAACAATTGCCAACACGCCAAAGTATTAGTAAATTATAAAATTCCAACATATATATTACCGACTCTTTAAAAGAGTCGTTAATTTAAACAAATACCAACACTCCAAAGCACCGGTAAATTATGAAATATCAAATAAACACGTCAATACGAAAAATTTGCAATAATGAACAAAAATATTAAAATGTTTCAACATTAATAAACTTCAATCAACAATGCTAATCCCAATTAAGAAATCAAAAATCAAAATTTTCAACACTTCTTTATTCACAATGAATTATTAATCGTATAGCGTATATATTGTTTTCAGTTTAAACGAATGCCCTCTAGTAATGTATATGTAGCCACAAACAAAATGTGATGAAAAGAGTGAGCATAGCTCAATTGCTTCAGAATTCCCACCAAAATAGTATACGTCAGACAATATTCATCCTGCAATAACAAACAAAAATTAAAGTTAGTACAAATACTGAATTTGCCAATCACAACTGAATGAGCGCAACTGAATGAGTGCAATTGGTCCATCACAAGCAAATGATCTAATGATCATTTAAAGTGTGTGGAGGGTCTAATTTTGGAATGAGTGAGTACTTTGGTCACACAAAAGTGGAGATAATTTGGTAGTTCACAGTTAAGGCAAACTACAACAACATTAAGTGAGGTTCAAGAGATTCAGGTAAATACCAAAACATACCAACTAATTGGACTCGAAATTACAAAACATGAGTGCTAGAAGAGGAAGTACAAAAGACCAAGGACAAGCAGAAAAATTCCTTTTAATTCAGTATCTGGATTGCTACATGAATCTATAATGCTGATTAAACTGCAATTACTCTGTTTCTTCATATTACCTATGGTTTTTGTGAAAACTAGACTGCATAGGAGAAAACAGCAACTGTAAACAACTTCGCTGCAGCTGCACCGAGGAAAATACATTATACACCAACGAATCCATTACAACAGAGTCAACAGATGTTACAAGAAATTGAATTTTGACAGAATGAGAAGCGGCAGTTCAATGTAAATATTTGTGGTACTACGAAAAAATCTCTTAGATCTAATTCAAGGACTAAAAATAAAGAGATCTGACACACAAAATTTCTCTTTTTGCAGAATTGGTCTCCAAACGAGCTCTTTTATGTGCTTCCACGGTCGAAATATCAATGGCCCGTTCTCTTTTACCCAGTGGAAGTGTTTCTGTTATAGCTTCATCCTCTTCTTTAGCACCCTCATCCTAAACAACGAAGTTATGGTGTGTGATTACAGAAGTGATATGAAATAGAACTTGGAACAAATTCTCTATTCTCCAGTGGATGAAGTTTAAAATAAATACCTCATGATGAGTTGGGGAAGTTTAATTGAAAGTAGACACTCCAATACCTGCAACATCTGTGAGTGGATCCTGCGAAAAAAAGAAAAAAGAAAAGAAGAACCATATGCTGAGCAAAAAAAAAAAATATAACAAAAGATACATGCTGCAGGGACTGTTTAAAAAAAAACAGGGAGTAAAATGCAAACGGGTTCTATTGTGGTCCTAACTTATGTATTTCTGCAACCTTGAATTCCTTGAGAGCAATTTTAGACCAAGGAGAAAGATCAGAATATAAGTTTGCATCAAAATCAAAAGACAATGAAGCTGCAGGGACTGTTTTGTAAATGCAGGGACCAAAATGTAAATGGGCCATAACATTTTCGTTATAGCTCCGATTTATGAAATTTTTGTGGCTACAGATTTCTAACGAAAAATTACACATTATGATCCATATCTTACCTCCTTCTCTAGTTGAGAATTAAATGCTTAATTTAAAACTAATAGAAGGCATGTGGACTTAACTGAAAATAAAATTACCTCAGTATATTTTGGTGGCGAAGGTATTGAAATCTGGTCAACTAATTCGTCATCATGCGGAAATATATCGTCTTCAATAGACCCATTCTTTCCGATTTGTCACGCCCCGGGGTCGGCAGGACCTTCCCCAAAGCGTGCCCAGACCCGCCATATGTCAAGAACATACAAGGCGTCTAACTAAAAACAACGGAAATAAAACGATAAAGAGCTGTAACTAGAATATCAGAGCCACATCAACTAGTGCCAAACAATAAGTAGAGAGAAAGAAAGAAACTACACCAAGTATAAAAGGAGCATAAATAATACAAGGCTAAATAGTATCTCCCACAATATACACAAAAGTGGTGGTCTCTATACAAGGTACAACTCTCCACCTCTCACAAAATAAAACAAGAGAAATGGTAGACCACCTATCCACGTGTCCTCTCCAAAAGTCGCTAGCCCGAGGCAACACCCTTGCCACGGTCCCGAGCCTCCCCCGATGCAGAAGGCACTGAAAGTAAACAGAAACAGAGGGCGTGAGAACTATAATTTATAGTTCCCAGTGGGCAATTACTGACCTGCACTATTGCTCCACTAGGCCCAAAGAAAAGAGTAAGTAAACGATATAAATAAACTTGTAAATAAAGCATAAAGGAATGCTACAATAACCAAGCTCCAATTTGTTGTTAAAAGTCCATGTTCTAACATATAAGCATGATATGTTCTACTATACCCAACAAGTATACTAAGTTGTAATTAAAGAATTATCAAGTATACTACACATTCGAACAAAGTCCACATGATCCAACTACTAAGTCCTATCTAGTAGTGATTATCACTTAATAAAGTTAATTGTCCAAGCTCAATTCTCTTTCACTAGGATTTACCCATAGTAACCCGACTTGTGCCACCTAAGTACCGTGGTAGCCCAACATCCCCCGCAAGGAATGAGTCTGTCCCCACGGTCCCGTAGGTTTCTCAACACCGCACGCGCGAACGAATCGCAAAGGCCAACTCCGGAGTGCCGGCTTGTAGGGAGCGACCCTCACAAGCATGTGCGAAAGAGCACAAATGGCAACAAGTATCGTCAAGTCCCAAGTCCAATCTTCATGTCTCAACATGGCAATAGTAACTAGCAACCCTACGGTCTAGTTCAAATATTCTCATGACACTAGATTATCTATGTCAAGTTCATTCACGAGCCTAATGCCGCTTAATGACATTAGCTCACTATTCTACAAATAGATGCCAAGTCTAATGCCGCTTTATGACATTAGCTTTTCTCCTATGTCATGCATAGTTCTAAGTCCAATAATACCTCATTACATGTCCATTATATTAGATACAACATGTTCACAAACTACCATTAGAAAGCTACCACATGCATTACGAACATAGCTAGTCTCTACTATATAGAGTTCAAAATGCATTGTACATAAAGCATATGTTTTAAGCCCTCTAAAATTCACAAATAACTCATACAACATGGAAATGAAGAGCTTTCTAATTAACCATACTCCAATGAGAATATTTTTCCCATTTACATAAGTGAGGCCAAACCCACCAATGATCCTCGCACGCTCCGGGTCGCCAACCCCGACACTTTTCAGACTCCTTGTACCCTAGAAAGGTCATGCAAGAAGTTTCAAAGTCAACTGGTGAGCCTGTTAAGGATTTTATGTTGGCATATTTCGTGAAGTTAGTTCGGAGTCTTGAAGGTTTAAAGAAGAAGAAACGAAGATCGAAGACTCGCATATTCAAAACATGAATCCACAATGCTCGGTAAGTTCAAATATTATTGATGATGATTTATAATTATTTAAAAGTGTTTGGAAGACTTAGAATGTTTTTAAATTGAATATTTAGACAAAATTGAGGTTTTCAAATCCTAGTCTATCTATGTTTTCTAATTGATTTTAAACAGGTTTTCAAATCCTAGTCTATCTCTATGTTTTCTAATTGATTTTAAACAAGTTTTCAAATCCTAGTCTATCTCTAATTTATTTCCAAAATTAGATTTTCACAATCCTAGTCTACTTCTAAGTCTTCTAAATCTATAAATAAGCGATGGGGGTTCCATTAATTCATATGCTTCATGAATTTACATGTTTGAGAAACCTTAGAGGCTAGGAATTGATCTAAAACCTATTTTCTACTTCATAGCCTCATTTAGGTCAAATCGAGATATCGTATTGAATATCTATATGTCGATTTGATCTACGATTCGCTTGGAGTTTTCTTCTTCGGTTTTCTACGATACTCCTAAGCGAAGGATCACCATATTCATGCTTCTCATGAACGGCGTCGTGGATTCGGCGCGTTGAAGGCGGTTCGTGGATTCGGATCGTTGCCTCGTGGATTCGAGTGGCGTCGTGGATTCGGCGTGATAGAAGCTTCGTGGATTCGAAGTGGTGGCGTTCGTGGACTCGAACGTGAGGGCGTGGACAACCCGAAGGAGGATTGCGCAGAGATCCATAGGAGAGTTAGAGAGGTCGAGTCCGTGGAGTTCGGTATCACCTTGTAATCTTTTCTCTTATTGATTGTTTATTCGCGTGTTGGTCCCGTGGATTTTTTACTCCGAGTTTGGAGTTTTCCCACGTAAATCTCGGTGTGTTTTTTATTTTCCGCATTTACTTTTTAAAGCATCGAGATTTGTGGTTTTTGGCCTTTACACCTATTCACCCCCTCTAGGTGTGGGATAAGGTGTTAGATACAATCTAGATAGATCCTTGGGGCTTCCCCGTAACTCACAATTGGTATCAGAGCGGGATCTAGATATATTGCTATCTAATGGCCGAAGAGTTAGTAGGTGTGTTGCAAACTTACGATATGACTTTTCCTACTAACCAATCTTCTTCCAAGTCTTTTTCTCAAAGTAGAGGGATTGCGTTGAAAACATCAAAGGAAGAAGACGTGGACTCGGATTCCGGCGATGAGGAATCAAACGACGAGGATTTAGCGGAAGCGTATCATCAACTCCTCGTCGAATCTAAAAAGATGGCGAAGCATAACAAAAGGCTTCGGAAGCGTCTAATTGACATTGAAGAGGAGAACAAAAATTTGAAAACAATGACGAAAGCTTTCGAAGTGGAAAAGGAAGCAATATTAAAAGATAATTCGATTCTCCAAAAGAAGCTAGATGAAGCGGATTTAACGATCAAATCCTCTAAGAACAAAGTTGAATTTTTGGAGCATCAATTTGAGGAATCGCACAAATCCAACAAAGAGTTGACCAAGGAAGTTCATCAACTCAAGTCCGACATTAAACAATTTTCTTCCGGATCGAAGAAATTGGATCATATGCTTGGGTTAGGTCAAACGAACAAGTTGGGTCTCGGATATGAAAGGACGTATGTTGAGAAGGATCAAAAGACGGCATCAAAAGTCTCAACAACTTTGAAGGACAAGGTGTGTCATCGATGTGGCATCAAAAGACACATCAAAAAGAGTTGCCCGAACAAAAATTTCAAGTCTCAATCGGCAACTTCGAAACGACAATTGGTATTATCTAACACTCGACATCCCCCACGGAATCAAAAGAAAAATCAAGTTAGTCGAGTACCTCGTGCAAACCGAATCTCAAAACCGAACCATCAAGGGAATCGGATGTCTAAGTCTCAACGACAACATCAACCGAAGCTTCAAGCAACGAATCGACCAACGGTGGATCAAAAGTCGATACAAAGTGTACCTAACGTCGACAAGCCAAGACAACCAAAGATCCGACAAGTTTGGATCCGAAAAGGTGATATCTTTCCATGCCTTTCGTTTAGTTTGTTTTTGTTTATGTAATGCTTTGTTAGGTGCTTTTTGCATATTTCTTTTTCATTGCATTACATGTTTAGACGAGATTGATGTTTAAAATTTGTTTACAAAATCGTTTTTGAGGAAAGGTATTTGGGGAGTTTTTAATTTGATTGAAATTTTTTTTTTGAGAAAGGAGATGATTGAAAATCATTAAATTGGTGAAATTAAAGGTTTTTCAAAGAGCCTTAACCGGTATTTAAAGTCAATTCAAATTGAATTAAATTCATATTAATTATCGGTTTTACTCCACTTTTTATTATGTTGACGATAATTTAATATGTGATTTCTTCTTATATACATTCATCAAAATTTTAAAATTATTTTTAATCTCTTGGGAATTAATTCATCTTGATAGTGAATGTTGAATATAATTGATGGATATTTACTAATCGACTAAAGTTCGTCAAAATTATTTTCAAATGTGAGATTGTCTAATTTAGGGGGAGTTTAAATATTTTTTTTTTTAAAAAAAAAAAGAAAAGAAAAAAACTCCTATGATTATAAAGATGTGGAAAGAGTTACATCCGAAAGGAGTGTGAAAACTACCACCACATGTAGGAAAGAGCTACCACCCCGGTCGTTCGGTATGTGTGTGAAGCTACCTCATGGGTAATTATATGAAAGACCGAAAAGGTTGAGAAAAAATATATGTGAATATTTTAGAATTTTCGGCGTTATAAGGTGGTAGATTGAAAAATATGCTCAAAGAGCCACCCCCTGTGTTTATTAGCTAAATCTCTATTTTGAACGGGTTGCGACAAATTGGTGTCAATTTTGCTAAATTTCTAGAAATTATTTTTCATCAATTTGCATCTTGATGACTTTAAATAATTAGATTATTCTTAATATCAAATTTTGATGTTGATATGTCTTTTGAAATCAAATAATATTTTATCTTCATCATAATAATTTTTGGAGTACAACTTTTAATTTTTATGAAATTAATCTAATTTTGAAGGATTTTTGAGGAAACAAGGCAAAATTTTTTATGAGGAGGACACGGAGTGATTTTACCTTTTTGAGCCTCATTATTTATGTTTTATCTTTTCTCTCCTAGGACTATATTTAGTTTGCTTATTTTTACTTTTAACTATGACACGACTACTTTCTATTTGCTAGTTTGTTTTTCTCTCTATTTGTGTTTTTTTTTGGCAATTTTTGACCAAAAGGGGGAGACGAATTGAAAACTTGAATTTAAGATCAAAGGGGGAGAGCGTGTGATAATTTTTTATTTTCGAGTTTGAATTTCAATCTTTTGATGCATGAACAAAGGGGGAGAGATTTTCATTTTCATATTACTACTAACTTTGTTTGTGATCTTTCACGTGGAGAAAGTAACTTAATTGCAGATCATTGAAGACTTCAAGACTTCTAGTTGCGTCTAAGTTATAGAGTTTGTTTAGGAGTTGCAAAGTTGTAATTTTGTGTTTCTTTGGATCTTTCACGCGAGAAGTTCATTGTTTTGGTGATGGCAATGAATTTCATTTTTTTTGTGAATCGAGCGTTGTGAGTATTTTAATATAATTTTGGGTTTTGTCACGAAATTGCCAAAGGGGAGATTGTTAAGGATTTTATGTTGGCATATTTCGTGAAGTTAGTTCGAGTCTTGAAGGTTTAAAGAAGAAGAAACGAAGATCGAAGACTCGCATATTCAAAACATGAATCCACAATGCTCGGTAAGTTCAAATATTATTGATGATGATTTATAATTATTTAAAAGTGTTTGGAAGACTTAGAATGTTTTTAAATTGAATATTTAGACAAAATTGAGGTTTTCAAATCCTAGTCTATCTATGTTTTCTAATTGATTTTAAACAGGTTTTCAAATCCTAGTCTATCTCTATGTTTTCTAATTGATTTTAAACAAGTTTTCAAATCCTATTCTATCTCTAATTTATTTCCAAAATTAGATTTTCACAATCCTAGTCTACTTCTAAGTCTTCTAAATCTATAAATAAGCGATGGGGGTTCCATTAATTCATATGCTTCATGAATTTACATGTTTGAGAAACCTTAGAGGCTAGGAATTGATCTAAAACCTATTTTCTACTTCATAGCCTCATTTAGGTCAAATCGAGATATCGTATTGAATATCTATATGTCGATTTGATCTACGATTCGCTTGGAGTTTTCTTCTTCGGTTTTCTATGATACTTCTAAGCGAAGGATCACCATATTCATGCTTCTCATGAACGGCGTCGTGGATTCGGCGCGTTGAAGGCGGTTCGTGGATTCGAATCGTTGCCTCGTGGATTCGAGTGGCGTCGTGGATTCGGCGTGATAGAAGCTTCGTGGATTCGAAGTGGTGGCGTTCGTGGACTCGAACGTGAGGGCGTGGACAACCCGAAGGAGGATTGCGCGGAGATCCATAGGAGAGTTAGAGAGGTCGAGTCCGTGGAGTTCGGTATCACCTTGTAATCTTTTCTCTTATTGATTGTTTATTCGCGTGTTGGTCCCGTGGGTTTTTTACTCCGAGTTTGGAGTTTTCCCACGTAAATCTCGGTGTGTTTTTTATTTTTCGCATTTACTTTTTAAAGCATCGAGATTTGTGGTTTTTGGCCTTTACACCTATTCACTCCCCCTCTAGGTGTGGGATAAGGTGTTAGATACAATCTAGATAGATCCTTGGGGCTTCCCCGTAACTCACAATTGGTATCAGAGCGGGATCTAGATATATTGCTATCTAATGGCCGAAGAGTTAGTAGGTGTGTTGCAAACTTACGATATGACTTTTCCTACTAACCAATCTTCTTCCAAGTCTTTTTCTCAAAGTAGAGGGATTGCGTTGAAAACATCAAAGGAAGAAGACGTGGACTCGGATTCCGGCGATGAGGAATCAAACGACGAGGATTTAGCGGAAGCGTATCATCAACTCCTCGTCGAATCTAAAAAGATGGCGAAGCATAACAAAAGGTGTAACGAACCGAACTTTAGCCAAATCGGTTGAAGCACGCGAAAGAAATAATTGGACAAGTTCCAATTACCTTTCCAAGCGTTTTGGAAGGGTTAAAGGAGGGTTTAAAAGAGTTATAAAGGTTTCGGCGTTGTTCGGCACGAAGTAGAGTCGAAACGACGCGAAAAACAAAGTCTGGGCAGTTTATACCGGTACAAGCACCATTTTGTACCGGTATAGCAACTTTTACCGAGAGGGCAGCAGCTCTCGGGTTTGAGATTTTTGGTGTCTGTACCGGTACAAAGTGGATTTATACCGGTATAGCCACCTTTACCGAGAGGAGAAGAGCTCTCGGGTTTGGGAAATTTTGGGTCTGTACCGGTACAAACCAGATTTTTGTACCGGTATAAATCCTGCGAAAGGCCGAGGGCAGCTCTCGGGTTTGCCTCTGGAGAAATTTATACCGGTACAGAATGGGCTTGTACCGGTACAAACAGGTCTGACAGCAGCTTTTGGACTGCTTCGAAAATAGAGAGTTTTGTGGGTTAAAGTGTAATTGTTACAACACTATAGCCCCTCCCACACCCCTCTCTCTCAGCCACTTCACTTCTAACACCTCTCCCTCACATTTTCCCCTTTCTCTCTCTAGAAAACCTCCCCTAGAGCTTGGAGGAGAAGAAGGAGAAGCTTGGAGAAGGTGGATTTGGTGGCTTTGGTGGTTCTAGAAGCTCTCCTACAAGGTGGACCTTGGGATAGCTTTGGGCAAAGGTGAGTTTTTGCAAACCTAGACCTAGGGTTTGGGATTTCTCCATGGATTTTCGAGGTTAGGAGTTTCTACAAGTGTAGAAGCCTCCTATGCACATAGAATACATGAAAACCCTAGTTTCTTCATGTGCTCTCATGGTGGAACATTAGGGCATCAATGCATGCCCTAGAAAAGAGTTTAAATAGTCTTAGATGAGTTCCTAGAAGATCCACAAGCTCTCTTTTGCTTGTTTAAGAGATCAAAATCTAGGGTTTCACATAGGGCTTGGTAGAGCACCCAAATTTGGGGCTTTTGACTATAGAGGTTCTAGGGTCAAATTGACCTTGTAGAAACCTAATTGGGGGTATTCCCGACGCGTGGGACAACTTCGTTTATTTTTACGAAAAGTCTATCTATGGGTTACTATGTAAATCGGCCTGATTTGGTCGATTTTTAACGTAACAGGTATTCGGGTAGGCACCGGTTGGTCGCGAAACTTGTTGGGCGACTCCACAAAAATATTCTAAGGTGGGTGGTGCATTCCAAAGACATCGAACTTCTCTTTATGTCTAAGTGTCATGTTTGAGCATACTATATACATTGAGCATAATGCATAGTAGGGTTAATTGTGAGTTTCTTGCTTTTGTGAGTTCAAATGCATGAAAATGATTGTATAATATTGTATTGGTAAAGAACAAAGAACCCTATGTATGCATGACAAAGAACCTAGTGAACCTAGTGTACTATTATGACATCGGACATGTGCTAGAGAACAAGTGTGGCAATGACGAGTCTAGAATACTTAGACAACAGTGGTGGCATCAAGAACAAGAACATGAACAAGTAGATTACTTGACATTAGTACAATTGAGAGATTGACATTATGACAACAATCTTAGAGTTAAGAGTCATATGAACCTAAGTCTCCTTGAAGTCAAGGATGGATTGTGAATTGGAATCCTTAAAGTTAAGGATTGATCGTATTCACCATGTTAGTCCTTGCTCGAGGCGCGGTAGCTCCCCCTCGGGCGATGTGCTCCGGAGTTGTCATCACTGGGTCGTAGTGTTTTCTCCCCCGAGAGGACGGTCCCGTCGGGTCGTAGTGTTTTCTCTCCCCGACAATAGGGATTTGGTTTGGTTGAGTCGTGTTGAGGGCGAACCCACGGGTTAGCCAAGAGATTGGGTATTGAACTATGATCTTGCATGAGTTCTACTTTGAGCATCTTACTGTTTACTTTCAAGCGTATTAGTTGCATTTGTTAGTCGGTTATTATCTTACCTTTCTTTCTATTACGCTTGAATTTGACCTAGTGGGAAAGTCGGCGTGGTTGGTTGCCGAACCCACTGGGAACTTGGTTGTAGTTCTCACCCCCCTTTTTTCACAGAGCCGGGACCGAGTGAGCCGGCCGATGATCGCGGTAAGGGCGTCGCGCCCTAGATAGAGACCGCCCGAGTATTTTCTTTTGGTAGTTGCACTCCCTTTTTATATATATATCATCTTTTGTATTTGATGATCGTAGCTGTTTAACTTTAATGTAATCAACTTTCATTTTGAGGAAAATGTGATGTAAGAAAGAAATGATGCTTAGTATGTAAAGACTTTAAAGAATTCAAAGTTGTAATAATTTTGCATGTATGTGATTGAAATTAATCATAGTACTTGTATGTTTACATTAGTTACTTTCATTTTGGCTATGTTGCTTACCCTCGTGTAAGCCTTTTGTGTATGCTTCCGCATGTGTAAAATTATACTCAATCTGTACTTGTTGAGCCTTGGGCGGACAGGGGAAGCTCTGTCCGTTCGGCGTCTGTTGACGCGCTCGAACCGGCCAAATGGATCGGTCTCGGGGCGTGACAAAAGGCTTCGGAAGCGTCTAATTGACATTGAAGAGGAGAACAAAAATTTGAAAACAATGACGAAAGCTTTCGAAGAGGAAAAGGAAGCAATATTAAAAGATAATTCGATTCTCCAAAAGAAGCTAGATGAAGCGGATTTAACGATCAAATCCTCTAAGAACAAAGTTGAATTTTTGGAGCATCAATTTGAGGAATCGAACAAATCCAACAAAGAGTTGACCAAGGAAGTTCATCAACTCAAGTCCGACATTAAACAATTTTCTTCCGGATCGAAGAAATTGGATCATATGCTTGGGTTAGGTCAAACGAACAAGTTGGGTCTCGGATATGAAAGGACGTATGTTGAGAAGGATCAAAAGACGGCATCAAAAGTGTAAGATACCGAGCTTCTGAAATCGTGAAGTTGCGGTGGAATGTAGTATATCGGTTTCTTAATTTAAAAATAAATATAAATAAAAATAGTGTGAGATACTATTTTTATTGGATTTATAGAAGTAAAATATAAGTCTGGACTGACTTGTGCTGAAATCAGACCTGAAACAGGAGATTTAGAATTTTCTGTTGGAGACGGGGCTGATATTTTAGCAGAAAATGCACAGTGTCAGAAAATTATGAAAACTAGGGGATATGTCAGGATTATTTGTACGAGGCTAGATTTAAAGTTTCGTGCCGTTCTGATACCCGAAAGATGAGAAATAAAATCCGAACACTATCTGATAGCGATTATGGTTCGGTACAGTTTTCGGTGACCAAACGGGGTCGAAACTGAAAGATTAAAATTTGTTGTGTTAAGTTAAGTAAAACCGAACATAGCTGTCAAGTTTGAGCTCAATCGGACGTTCCGAAGGGCAGGCGAAAATATCAAAGCTTCAGCTGAAAGTTGAAGTGAATAGTATGAATAGTGTTTGGAGTGTTGCTTATTAGAGAAGCTAATTAGCTTCTTCTCCCTCAACCTGGCAGCAACTCCAAGCATCACACGCATGGTGAGGGGGGAGAGAAACCCTCTTTTCTCTCTCAAAATATCTCTCACATCTCTCTATAATATCCGCTCAAATTTGCGGTGTTGGCGGAGAACGATCGTGCGAACGCGTTGGAGGCGACGGATCGAGCTCTCGTGCGCCCGTTTGTGCGGCATGCCTTCGACCCGGCGTTCACAATGGTGGTAAGTGTTTAGGGTTTGGTCTATATGCTCTAAAAATGGATTTAGAGGAATTCTAGCATGCTAATTAGAGCTTTATTGTCTAAATCATAGGTTAATTTAATGATTTTTGCAATAGTAAACCTATAGGGTTTAGAAATGCGATTTTCGCTAATAGGAGGTATTGATCTATTTTTACCTCATTTCTAAGGTATTGATAGGTACACGAACGCGTGGGAAGCGACGGTTTGTCGATCCGACGAACGGTTTGAGTGATCCGAGCATATCAAGAAATTACGGTCTTGAAATTGGCCCGAAAGACAAAAAGGGGCAATTGGAGGCTACGAGAGCGGTGTCAAAGCATCGTAGAGCAACCCAAAGGTGGGGGGTGCCATTCCGAAGCCGTCGGGCTACCTTCTATGTTTAAGTCTCGTCATTGGTCATTTTGCATATACATGTATATATGTGTAGTTTCATGCATAGTAAGGTTTTGTAGTCGTTTTATTATTCTTGCATGCTTCTGGATATTGTAGCATCAAATGATTTGACAAGTTAATATAGGAGGCATGAGAATTATTGTATGACATTGAACCTAGAAATAAGTTAGAAAAGAACTTGATCTTGCATGAATGACATTGAATTATGACATAGTGTGATAAGTTAGAAAAGAACTTGATCTTGCATGAATGACATTGAATTATGACATAGTGTGATAAGTTAGAAAAGAACTTGATCTTGCATGAATGACATTGAATTATGACATAGTGTAGAAAACACTAGTGACATATGATTCAAGTATAGAACTTGATGAATGAGATTGACATTATGACATAGTGTAGAAAACACTAGTGACATATGATTCAAGTATAGAACTCGATGAATGAGATTGACATTATGACATAGTGTAGAAAACACTAGTGATATGTGATTCAAGTAGAGAACTTGATGAATGACAATGACATATAACATAGTGTAGTGACACTAGTGACATGAAACCAAGTAAATTACTTGATGACAATTGTCACGCCCCGAGACCGCTACCAATTTGGTTCGGTTCGGGGACGCCGATCAGGCGCCGAACGGACAGCACCTCCCCTGTCCGCCCAAGGCTCGACAACAAGTCATGTACAAAGAATTACCCAGGAACTAATTCTATAACATACATGACAATAGCGAAGCACCTAAAGGTGCGATCAAGTAAGAGCAAGATACAAGTAATCATACAAGTAATATAAAGAGAGAAGAGTCTATCTATTACAACCATTCATCATTCGATTACATCCAATTACATTCTTTTACTCACAACGAATATACATGTTGTTTCTTCCCAAAATACATAAGTGTTCACATTTCCAAAATATACATGATTTTCCTCGATCATATACTTATACCAAAATAATACCGGGGGAGGCTCTAATGCAAATAGGCGGCCACTATCGATTAGGGCGCGAGGCCCTTGCCACGATCCTCACAAGCCGCCTACGAGCTCGAACCTGTAATAGAGTGGGGTGAGAACTAACTTCCTTAGTTCCCAGTGGGCTCGGCCACCGACCCCACCGATCTACCAAATAGGTCTAAGCAGGCATAAGCAGATAGATAGATAGATATTTATCTTAAAACTGTAAGTGCTGTAAGTAAAGCATAATAAGAGAAATGCAATAACTACTAGGCCTGTAAGAACAGGGTAAGAGTAAATGTTCTAGCCATGTAACTACTAACAAGCTAATATTACTCTAACCAAGATGTTTGCAATTCTATTATGCTCAATATGTACTTCGTACCCAATTACATAACTCCTTTGAGTTTATTACCCAATCAATGGCTAGCCCGTAGACTCGCCCACGACTCACACCACTCAACCCAATGGGTTGTCCGCGGACCCCACATAGGCTATCCCTCGGGACCCCACATAGGCTATCCCTATCGAATCACGTGCCAAGACCTCCGGAGACTCGCACTACTCGTGTGGAGCGACCACCACGAGCGCTGAACAGACAGTGTGAGTATGATCTTCTCCTCCACTTTGGGAGGGCATCCACACAGGGGAATTAGTAACCATCTCCTCCACTTTGGAGGGCATCCTCACAGGGGAAATCATAAGTGTTTTGTAGCACTATGTCTCTATGTCATTTATCATCAAGTTGTCTACTTGGTTCACATATCTCTAGTGTTCTTTACACTATGTCATTGCACATGTCATTCATCAAGTTATCTACTTGGTACTCATAGCTCTAGTGTTCTTTACACTAAATTATAATGCAATAATATTCATCAAGTTGTCTACTTGGTTCTCATGTCATTAGTGTTCTATACACTATGTCACAATGTCAATCATCAAGTTCTATACTTGGTTCATATAGCTCTAGTGTTCTTTACACTAAGTCACAATGTCATAATGTCATAATGTCATATTGTCATAATGTCATATTGTCAATTATCAAGCTCTATACTTGGTTCATATATCTCTAGTTGATAATCATGCATAATTAAATCTTCTTTAGGGTTCAATGTCATATACTCATGCCTATGCTTCCTATGTCCAAATGCAAACCTACGGTGCCGCACGATAAAGGAGGATGCAGGCATGCTCCCTATGTCCTAATGCAACACCCGTGGTTCCACACGATAAGGAAGCATACTAGAGTAGCCATTTCACTATACCAACCCTACTATGCATGAAACTATACATATGTATATATATACTTATGCAATATGACCAAAAATGTACTTAGACATAAAAGGTAGCCCGACGGCTTCGGTATGGCACCCCCCACCTGTTATCGCGTTCCGATTGCTCGTCGTCACTTGCAATCGGCCTCCCGCGACATCCGTATCCGGCACGGCCCGATATTGCAACCGCGCCTCAACCGTGTTCCGCTTCGCAGCCCCGAAAATTATAGGTCTTCGGTTTGTTGCCACGAGCCCCCAATTCCATTCTCACGATTTTTGGAAGCTTTCGCCGCAAGCTGCGACCATTTTTATGTCGACGGCTTCAAACCTCAATATCTTCGCAACGGCACGACGAATTGCCGAACCGACTTCGCCAACGCGTTTCGTTACCTAGTAATTAGGTTTACACAGGTTCAATTTAGATCAAACCCATCTAACAGCAAAAATTGCATTTCTAAACCCTATAGGTTTACTATTGCAAAAATCATTAAATTAACCTATGATTTAGGCAATAAAGCTCTAATTAGCATCCTAGGATTCCTCTAAATCCATTTTTAGAGCATATAAACCAAACCCTAAACACTTACCACCATTGTGAACGCCGAGTCGAAAATACGCCGCACAAACGGGCGCACGAGAGCTCGATCCGTCGCCTCCAACGCGTTCGCAGGATCGTTCTCCGCCAACACCGCGAATTTGAGCGGATATTATAGAGAGATGTGAGAGATATTTAGAGAGAGAAAATAGAGGCTTTTCTTTCTCCTCTCCATGCGTGTGATGGCTTTGAGGGTGCTGCCAGGTTGAGGGAGAAGAAGCTAATAGCTTCTCTAATAAGCAACACTCCAAACACTATTCATACTATTCACTTCAACTTTTTGCTGAAGCTTTGATATTTTCGCCTGCCCTTCGGAATATCCGATTGAGCTCAAATTTGACAGCTATATTCATTTTTACATAACTTAACAGAAGAAATTTAAATCTCTCAGTTTCGACCCCGTTTGGTCACTGCGAACTCTACCGAACTGTAATCGCTATCAGATAGCATTCGTATTTTATTTCTCATCTTCCGGTTTCCGATTGGCATGAAACTTTAAATCTAGCCTCATGAAAACAATCCGACATACCCTCCGCTTTCGTAATTTTCTCGACATCGTGCATTTTCGTTAATTTATCCGCCGTTCTCTCGCGTAAAATTCTAGATCTTCACATGTGTCCGATTTCAAAGATGTGTCAATCCAAGCTTACATTTTACTACTATAAACCCAATAAAAATAGTATCTCACACTATTTTTATTTATATTTATTTTTAAATTAAGAATCCGATATATATCACATTCCACCGCAACTTCACGATTTCAGAAGTTCGGTCTCTTACATCCTCCCCTCCTTAAACTAGTTTCGTCTTCGAAACGAACCCTTATATTTAACTTAAACTCAAATTCATACCTTACTCACCAAATAGATAAGGATGATGAATTTTCATCTCGCTCTCGAGCTCCCAAGTGGCTTCACGATCGTCGTGATTGCTCCACCGAACTCGAACATAAGGAATCTCGCGATTCCGCAGTTTGCGCACCTCCCGAGCAATAATCGCCACCGGGAACTCTTCATAGCTCAAATCCTCTTGAAGTTCCGGCGGCTCATACATCATGGCGTGGCGGCTCATACATCATGGCGTGATCGGGATTGTGAACATACTTTCGAAGGTTGGAAACGTGAAACACGTTATGGACATCCGCTAGCTGCGGCGGCAATGCAATCTGATACGCTACCGCACCAATGCGTTCCAACACTTCATACGGTCCAATATATCGAGGACTCAACTTTCCTCGTACTCCAAACCGTCTCACGCCTCTCATAGGCGAGACCTTTAAGAACACGCGGTCTCCTACCGCGAATTCCAATTCTCTACGGTGCTTATTGGCATAACTTTGTTGCCTCGACTGCGCAGTGAGCATCCGCTGACGAGCGAGGCGAACTTTCTCTTCCGCCTCCCGCAACACGTCGGGACCTATCACCGCCCGTTCACCTACATCACCCCAATGCACAGGAGATCGACACTTCCGCCCGCTAAGGACTTCGAACGGTGCCATCTCCACACTGGCTTGGTAACTGTTGTTGTAGGCGGACTCGGACATCAGCAAATACTTGGCCCGGCCACCGGCAAATACTTGCCCCAACATAACGGGGACTCAGCTTCCCCCGCACCTCAAATCGCTTCACGCTACAACTCAGCTTATCGAGCAATATGGAGTTTCAATGTACTTTCGCACTTCGGAGTGGCCTTTTACTTATCGGGATTGTCAAGAGGCCCACTACGGAAGATATAAGACCAGATTCACTCACATCAGTCAAGTAAAACTCTGAAAGTACATTACCACTCCCGCGAGTCTCGGTGGTAGGGCAAGTCGATACTCGACGACTTTACCTACTCCAACCCCACTCGCAAACGGCAGTCCAGGGCGGAATCGCTTCCTTTGGGACTGGGACTGCCCGCCATCCTCGTGGTGTGGATCTAGCATGAATGCGCCAACTAGTCGAACGACCCACCACCACTACACAATGCACACGGGTAGACCTTCTCGGATTAGTCAGGCGTCCACAAAGTGGCGCTTTACCACTCTGGCTATCCAAGAGTCTTATACAGCTCTTCCTTGCATTCACCCTCAATTAGGGAACACACTCCGATTCGATCACCGTCATTGCTTAGAAGCAATATCGTAGGTGCATCGCTTAATCGCGAGGGTTCCAATCCCAATCGGATCCCTGTTCTATCGTGAGATGGCGCACTTCGACACATCTTAAATATCAATCCATTGGAGAGCGCTATCCTTATGCTCCAACTCTCCTGAGAGCATCAACTCCAACTCTCTCGCGTGGCCTCCATTATTCAAGTGTCTACTGGGACCACTTGCTTCAAATTCCAATGGCCACGCCAATTCGGCCCCTCCTGTCGCCCTAATCTCACACGAACATTTCGTTCGTGATCCAAGCCAAACTCATTACTAGAGTTATCGGCCGCACCGAGCTTCGGTTTCCATAGGTGAGCCAAAGGCCACCGGCTCTACGTCGGCCTACCGCCGAGACGTGTCTCAACGCTCGATGTCTCTTACTCGCAAGCGTAGACCCAATCAGCACTGGGCGACATTCTCACTTGGGAATTCGCACACACTCCAACCAGGAGCTATCAAGATCGCAACCCACATCAAATTCTTGGGTTGGGTCACAACCGCACTCTCAGTGCATTCTCGATCCTGAGATCCAACACGTGGCATTTCCACGCTCCCGGTACAAGCTCGGACTACCGTCCTCGACCAAAACTCGCCTCTACCTATAGGTATCGGGCCGCCGCCACTTGTACCGATCGCGCCGCCCAAAGGGCCTGTGCTCCACCCACAAACGGTCCAGGCACGGGTCGTCCCCCAAGCACTACCCGCCAACGTCGTCCTATACGACATGCTCTACAGAGCTACACACCTTACCGGCTCCTAAGCACCTAGTGCGAGCCACCAGCCCTACGAGTGATCTATGGCCCGCTTCACACTTAGCCATGCTAAAGTGCTACTGCCAACTCACTCTCCCGGCTGAGTCAATACCGCACACCACGAGTACCTATACTCGTGCGCTCTATACGCCTCTATAGCGTTCCAAACCAAATCCAGCATTAGGCAACCTTGCCTATGCACGCTGGTCGCACGAGCACTACTCACCTACCTCAATTCTGAGGTATCATTATATGCCCTGACTAGACTACTAATCGGTCACGCTCTTAACAAATGCCTCTACTTTCACCGTCGATTTATCGAAACACTCGAAACGCTCGGACATTTCATCTCAAGTATCACGGCTCAACTCTCGCAATCCACTGCTCACTGCCTTGAGAGTTGCCGCACCACTTTGTCCAAAAATCACTACTAGCCATTCGCTAGTACCACTTGGCTCTCTACCTGCTTCAACAGGTGACATGTTTCCACACGCAAGCATGCTCGGGTATCTACATTCACCCGTCCATTGGTCTCTACTATGCTAATGCATAATTAATAGTAGGTGACCATATGACAAATGCATGCTATGCATCAACCCTACATCATGTACGAGCACAAGCCTACTCCAACAACTCATGCCTACCATGACGCGGTCAGTAGTAGTAGGTTCCACAACCTGGGTCGCGTACCCATGGTCACTTAGTGCCCGCCGCGAACCCTCCGGTTGCCACATTCTCATCACTCGCTCTCCCGACCATGCCGTAGGTGGCGCACCCACAGACTGTCTTAGAGAGGAGGGGGGTCGTCGCCAACGCCAAGATTTGGTTATCCCAAATCATTCTAGAGCCTAAATAGCAAAACCCTAGATGTATGCCATTGGCAAGCTCAAGAGTTTACCCCCAAAAGCTTCTCTCCACCTGAGGAAGAAGATGAAGACCTTAGTCCTCCACTAAGGCCATTTGCACTTTTTAGGTTTCCAACGCCTTCAGCCCTTCCGAAGCGTACCAATCGACAATTAGTCAATTCCAGATGAAGTCCAATCCTCGAATTTTGAGAATCCACTTTCGTACATCCACAACCTCGACCTCGTTCGGCCAAAGTCTCTGCACCAACACATCGCCCACATCCTTGTCATCCCCCACTTCATTCGGGATGCAACTCACGATGCGAGAGGATCCCCACTCGTATTCCCCTCACTGCAGCCTTCCTCGCTGCAGCTTCCGAACCTCACCCGACTTTTCTCCTCTCTGTCGGGGAAGAAACGGAGATCATCAATCCCCGAAACACTTCCCAAGCCACAAGAGGGAGACTAGGCGATCGATTCCACTCGACGCCTATCCACCACACCTTCGTCAACTGTTATGGACAATACTTGTCCCGCACCACAGTGTACAAATCCTCAAAGGGAGTCTCCATGGAGTCGATCCACAACTCCACGATCAACGGATCCGCATCCTCTCTATCAAGGTAGACGGATCAAACTGCTTGAAGGTCATGAGGGCAGCCAAAGCTCACTCCCTCAACGCCTTCACCTCTGAACTGATAGAAGTCGGGTTGCCCGACCTCGACGGAAATACCTTCTCCGCGACTCCCAACCGTATTCGACGAGCTGAAAACAGTACGGTCACCAATCGACCGATCGTTTCTTAGAGTCCTTTAGCCCGCTCCTCCTGGCGCATAACAGCCTCTCGCTGTCGTTGCACCAACTCGGCCTGTGGCCTCATCACTCCTACGAGTGTGGCCAACCGTTTACGAAGTTTCAAGTCTCCGCTCGCACGTCGAAACACTCAGGGACATCACTGGTCCCCTACCGCGCCGATCTAAACAAAGATCGCCTACGCGGTGCCATCGTCCCTCGAACCGCGACAACATGATCAGTCTCGACTCTCTAGGTCAAGCACGCAACAACTAACATCGACTCGACTCAAATCGGGCGAAAGTCATGCAAGAGCATTTATTCTCATCCCTCGGGTTCATGTTGTCGATCGCCCAACATGAACACACTTGGTCAAGAATAAACCACATCTTGAGTCTACCTCTAATGTCCATCTTAGAGGTTTCAATACTTAACCCAATCGATTCAACTTCCGCCACCCGGCTTAGGTTCACGTCTCGCTCACGCACCTATAGCCTTAAGGTTCACCGTCCTAGGGTCTCCTAGGTCAATCCTAGACTCTCTCTTTACTTGCTCTTAGCTTGCTCTGATACCATCTTTACCTGTCACGCCCCGAGACCGCTACCAATTTGGTTCGGTTCGGGGACGCCGATCGTGCGCCGAACGGACAAAGACTCTCCCCGTCCGCCCAAGGCTCGACAACAAGTCATGTACAAAGAATTACCCAGAACTAATTCTATAACATACATGACAATAGCGAAGCACCTAAAGGTGCGATCAAGTAAGAGCAAGATACAAGTAATCATACAAGTAATATAAAGAGAGAAGAGTCTATCTATTACAACCATTCATCATTCGATTACATCCAATTACATTCTTTTACTCACAACGAATATACATGTTGTTTCTTCCCAAAATACATAAGTGTTCACATTTCCAAAATATACATGATTTTCCTCGATCATATACTTATACCAAAATAATACCGGGGGAGGCTCTAATGCAAATAGGCGGCCACTATCGATTAGGGCGCGAGGCCCTTGCCACGATCCTCACAAGCCGCCTGCGAGCTCGAACCTGTAATAGAGTGGGGTGAGAACTAACTTCTGGGCTCGGCCACCGACCCCACCGATCTACCAAATAGGTCTAAGCAGGCATAAGCAGATAGATAGATAGATATTTATCTTAAAACTGTAAGTGCTGTAAGTAAAGCATAATAAGAGAAATGCAATACTACTATGCCTGTAACAATAAGGTAAGAGTAAATGTTCTAGCCATGTAACTACTAACATGCTAATATAACTCTAACCGATGTTTGCAATTCTATTATGCTCAATATGTACTTCGTACCCAATTACATAACTCCTTTGAGTTTATTACCCAATCAATGGCTAGCCCGTAGACTCGCCCACGACTCACACCACTCAACCCAATGGGTTGTGCGGGACCCCACATAGGCTATCCCTCGGGACCCCACATAGGCTATCCCTATCGAATCACGTGCCAAGACCTCCGGAGACTCGCACTACTCGTGTGGAGCGACCACCACGAGCGCTGAACAGACAGTGTGAGTATGATCTTCTCCTCCACTTTGGGAGGGCATCCACACAGGGGAATTAGTAACCATCTCCTCCACTTTGGAGGGCATCCTCACAGGGGAAATCATAAGTGTTTTGTAGCACTATGTCTCTATGTCATTTATCATCAAGTTGTCTACTTGGTTCACATATCTCTAGTGTTCTTTACACTATGTCATTGCACATGTCATTCATCAAGTTATCTACTTGGTACTCATAGCTCTAGTGTTCTTTACACTAAATTATAATGCAATAATATTCATCAAGTTGTCTACTTGGTTCTCATGTCATTAGTGTTCTATACACTATGTCACAATGTCAATCATCAAGTTCTATACTTGGTTCATATAGCTCTAGTGTTCTTTACACTAAGTCACAATGTCATAATGTCATAATGTCATATTGTCATAATGTCATATTGTCAATTATCAAGCTCTATACTTGGTTCATATATCTCTAGTTGATAATCATTCATAATTAAATCTTCTTTAGGGTTCAATGTCATATACTCATGCCTATGCTTCCTATGTCCAAATGCAAACCTACGGTGCCGCACGATAAAGGAGGATGCAAGCATGCTCCCTATGTCCTAATGCAACCCCCCGTAGTTCCACACGATAAGGAAGCATACTAGAGTAGCCATTTCACTATACCAACCCTACTATGCATGAAACTATACATATGTATATATATACTTATGCAATATGACCAAAAATGTACTTAGACATAAAAGGTAGCCCGACGGCTTCGGTATGGCACCCCCCACCTGTTATCGCGTTCCGATTGCTCGTCGTCACTTGCAATCGGCCTCCCGCGACATCCGTATCCGGCACGGCCCGATATTGCAACCGCGCCTCAACCGTGTTCCGCTTCGCAGCCCCGAAAATTATAGGTCTTCGGTTTGTTGCCACGAGCCCCCAATTCCATTCTCACGATTTTTGGAAGCTTTCGCCGCAAGCTGCGACCATTTTTATGTCGACGGCTTCAAACCTCAACATCTTCGCAACGCACGACGAATTGCCGAACCGACTTCGCCAACGCGTTTCGTTACCTAGTAATTAGGTTTACACAGGTTCAATTTAGATCAAACCCATCTAACAGCAAAAATTGCATTTCTAAACCCTATAGGTTTACTATTGCAAAAATCATTAAATTAACCTATGATTTAGGCAATAAAGCTCTAATTAGCATCCTAGGATTCCTCTAAATCCATTTTTAGAGCATATAAACCAAACCCTAAACACTTACCACCATTGTGAACGCCGAGTCGAAAATACGCTGCACAAACAGGCGCACGAGAGCTCGATCCGTCGCCTCCAACGCGTTCGCAGGATCGTTCTCCGCCAACACCGCGAATTTGAGCGGATATTATAGAGAGATGTGAGAGATATTTAGAGAGAGAAAATAGAGGCTTTTCTTTCTCCTCTCCATGCGTGTGATGGCTTTGAGGGTGCTGCCAGGTTGAGGGAGAAGAAGCTAATAGCTTCTCTAATAAGCAACACTCCAAACACTATTCATACTATTCACTTCAACTTTTTGCTGAAGCTTTGATATTTTCGCCTGCCCTTCGGAATATCCGATTGAGCTCAAATTTGACAGCTATATTCGTTTTTACATAACTTAACAGAAGAAATTTAAATCTCTCAGTTTCGACCCCGTTTGGTCACTGCGAACTCTACCGAACTGTAATCGCTATCAGATAGCATTCGTATTTTATTTCTCATCTTCCGGGTGTCCGATTGGCATGAAACTTTAAATCTAGCCTCATGAAAACAATCCTGACATACCCTCCAGTTTTCGTAATTTTCTGACACTGTGCATTTTCTGTTAATTTATCTGCCCGTTCTCTCACAGAAAATTCTAGATCTTCTGTTACAGGTCCGATTTCAGCACAGGTCAATCCAAGCTTACATTTTACTTCTATAAACCCAATAAAAATAGTATCTCACACTATTTTTATTTATATTTATTTTTAAATTAAGAATCCGATATATATCACATTCCACCGCAACTTCACGATTTCAGAAGTTCGGTATCTTACAACAATAATATTGAACATAGTGTTAGAAAACACATGTACAGTGATACCCTTGTATGGATGCCCTCCAAAGTGGAGGAGATGATCATACTCACACAGTCTGCTCAGCGCTCGTGGTGGTCGCTCCACACGAGTAGTGTGAGTCTCCGGAGGTCTTGGCACGTGATTCGATAGGGATAGCCTATGTGGGGTCCCGAGGGATAGCCTATGCGGGGTTCCGCAGACAACCCATTGGGTTGAATGTGTTGAGTCGTGGGCGTGCCTACGGGCTAGCCATGGATTGGGTAATAACATAAGAACATAAAAGTATTTCATACATACTTGATTGGGATATAGTAGCATGATAGATATTTCATAATTATATCATGATCTTGTTGTTTCAGGCATAGCAGTAGTTGCATTAATTATATCATGCTTTACCTACAGCAGTTACAGCTTTAAATTATCTATCTATCTATCTATCTATCTGCTTTTGCCTGCTTAGACCTAGTGGGGAGATCGGTGGGGTCGGTGGCCGAGCCCACTGGGAACTAAGGAAGTTAGTTCTCACCCCACTCAATTACAGGTTCCAGCGCGCAGGCGGGCGGTGAGGATCGCGGTAAGGGTGTCGCGCCCTAGTTGGTAGCAGCCACCCACTTGCATTAGAGCCACCCGTGGTATCATTTTGGGAACATAATCGTATAAAGAAATGATGTAACCTACATTTTGGGAGATGAATATGTATTTATATTTCGAGGTTAAAGAATGTAAGCAAATGGCTGAATGGTTGTAATAGATAGACTTATCTCTCTTTATGTTACTTGTATATTTATACTTGTATCTTGCTCTTATTGTTGTTCGCACCTTTAGGTGCATCGTCTCGTCATGTATGTAATAGAATTCTTTTTCCTGGGCAATTCTTTGTACATGACTTGTTGTCGAGCCTTAGGCGGACGGCGGAGAGTCTTTGTCCGTTCGGCGCGATCGCGTCCCCGAACCGAACCAAATTGGTAGCGGTCTCGGGGCGTGACAGGGTCAAGATGGTATCAGAGCAAGCTAAGAGCAAGTAAAGAGAGAGTCTAGAATTGACCTAGGAGACCCTAGGACGGTTAACCCTAAGGCTAATAGGTGCGTGAGCGAGACGTGAACCTATACCGAGTGGCGGAAGTTGAATTCGATTGGGTCAAGTGTAGAAACCTCTAAAACGGATTTTGGAGGTAGATTCAAGGTGTGGTTTATTCTCAACCGAGGTTGTTCATGTTGGATGCATACAACATGAAACCGAGCGATGAGAATAGACGCCCTTGTGTGACTTTCGCCCGATTTGAGTCAGTGTCAGTTGTTTCGCGCTCGACCTTGAGGGTCGAGAGTTGACTGAATTGTCGTGTCTTAGAGAACGATGGTACTGCATAGGCGATCTTCAGTTAGATCGGTGCAGGTTGGGACAAGTGATGTTCCTGAGCTATTCGATGAGAACGGAGAATTGAAACTTCGCTATCAGTTGGCCCCACTCGTGATAGTGGTGAGGCCACAAGTCGAGTTAGTGCAATGTCAGCAGGAGGCTGCCATACACTAGAGGATCGTGTAAGCGGGACTCCAAGAGTTGGTGGATCAGTGGTGATCGCACCAATTTCGGCTCGTCGAGTACGGTCGGGAGTCACGGCGATATTTTCGTCGAGGGTCGGGCAATCCGACTTCTAGCGCTCGAGAGGTGGAGGCAGTGCGGGAGCAAGCGTTAGCGGCCCTCATGACCTTCAAGCGGTTTGATCCGTCTACCTTGATAGAGAGGATGCGGATCCGTCTAGCGTAGAGTTGTGGATCGACTCCATGGAGACTCCCTTTGAGGATTTGTACACTGTGGTGCGGGACAAGTATTGTCCATAACAGTTGACGAAGGTGTGGTGGATAGGCGTCGAGTGGTATCGATCGCCTAGTCTCCCTCCTATGGCTTGGGAAGAGTTTCGGGGATTGATAATCTCCGTTTATTCCCCGACGGTAAGGAGAAAAAGCTTCGGGAAAGGTTCCAGAAGCTGCGGCGAGGAAGCTGCACCGTGGGGGAATACGAGTGGGGATCCTCCCGTATCGTGAGTTGCATCCCGAACGAAGTGTGGGATGGCGAGGATGTGGCCAATGCGTTGTGTGGAGACTTCGACTAGACGTGGTCGAGGTTCGGGATGTAAGGAAGTGAATTCTCGAAATTCGAGGATTGGACTTCATTTGGAATCGACTAATTGTCGATTGGGTATGCTTCGGAAGGACCGAAGGCGTTAGAAACCCAAAAAGTGCATTGGCGAGGGCCTCGAAGAGCAAATGGGAAAAAATCTGCTAAGTTGCAGAAATTTTGCTCTCGGAGTGCGGTCTTGAGGACAGGTCCGGTTCTGAAGACCGGTCTCACTTCGAAAATTGCCTTGGAAATTTGTGCGTATATGATGAATGTGGGGGGCTAAAGCGCAGAGTGGCCTTAGTTGAGAGTATATGAGCATGTAGCTCTCTCTCTCTTTCCCTCATTTCTTTTAAGCTAAGCCTAAAACTTCCCCTCTGTCTCTCGGATATCTTCCCTCTCTTTGAAGTTGGAGAAAGAGAAGAAGTGGAAGGAACGGCTTGGAGGAGTAAGGTCTTCATCTTCTTCCTCAGGTGGAGAGAAGATTTTGGTGGTAAACTCTTGAGCTTGCCAATGGCATACATCTAGGGTTTTGCTATTTAGGCTCTAGAATGATTTGGGATAACCAAACCTTGGCGTTGGCGACGACCCCCCTCCTCTCTAAGACAGTCTGTGGGTGCGCCACCTACGGCATGGTCGGGAGAGCGAGTGATGAGAATATGGCAACCGGAGGGTTCGCGGCGGGCACTAAGTGACCATGGGTACACGACCCAGGTTGTGGAACCTACTACTACTGACCGCATCATGGTAGGCATGAGTTGTTGGAGTAGGCTTGTGCTCCTACATGATGTAGGGTCGATGCATAGCATGCATTTGTCATATGGTCACCTACTATTAATTATGCATTAGTATAGTAGAGACCAATGGACGGGTGAATGTAGATACCCGAGCATGCTTGCGTGTGGAAACATGTTACCTATTGAAGCAGGTAGAGAGCCAAGTGGTACTAGCGAATGGCTAGTAGTGATTTTTGGACGAAGTGGTGCGGCAACTCTCAAGGCAGTGAGCAGTGGATTGCGAGAGTTGAGCCGTGATACTTGAGGATACCAGTAATCCGAGCGTTTCGAACGTAGTTTCGATAAATCGAGCGATGAAAGTAGAACCGTTAAGAGTGTGACCAGGATAGTGGTCGAGTCCGCATATAATGATACCTCAAATTGAGGTAGGTGAGTAGTGCTCGTGCGACCAGCGTGCATAGGCAAGGTTGCCTAATGCTGGATTTGGTTTGGAACGCTATAGAGGCGTATAGAGCGCACGAGTATAGGTACTCGTGGTGTGCGGTATTGACTCAGCCGGGAGAGTGAGTTGGCAGTAGCACTTTAGCATGGCTAAGTGTGAAGCGGGCCATAGATCACTCGTAGGGCTGGTGGCTCGCACTAGGTGCTTAGGAGCCTGTAAAGTGAGAAGCTCTGTAGAGCATGTCGTAAAGGACGACGTTCGCGGGTAGTGCTTGGGGACGACCTGTGCCTGGACCGTTTATGGACTGTGGAGCTTGGGCCCTTTGGGCAGGCGCAGTCAGCTGCAAGTGGCAGCGGCCCGATACCTATAGGTATGACAGAGTTTTGGTCAGGACGGTAGTCCGAGCTTGTACCCAGGAGCGTGGAAATGCCACGTGTTGGATCTCAGGATCGAGAATGCACTGAGAGTGCGGTTGTGACCCAACCCAAGAATTTGATGTGGGTTGCGATCTTGATAGCTCCTGGTTGGAGTGTGTGAGAATTCCCAAGTGAGAATGTCGCCCAGTGCTGATTGGGTCTACGCTTGCGAGTACGAGACATCGAGCGTTGAGACACGTCTAGGCGGTAGGCCGACGTAGAGCTGGTGGCCTTTGGCTCACCTATGGAAACCGAAGATCGGTGCGGCCGATAACTCTATTAATGAGTTTGGCTTGGATTATGAACGGAGCGTTCGTGTGAGCTCGTTGTGAGAGCAACTAGGTATTCGTCGTGGCAATAGAAGGAGAAAGTAAAGTGGTCTCTAGGAGACACTTGGATAATGGAGGCCACGTGACAGAGTTGGAGTTGATGCTCTCATGAGAGTTGGAGCATAAGGATAGCGCTCTCCAGTGGATTGATATTTAAGATGTGCCGAAGTGCGCCATCTCACGATAGAACAGGGATCCGATTGGGATTGGAACCCTCGCGATTAAGCGATGCACCTACGATATTGCTTCTAAGCAATGACGGTGATCGAATCGGAGTGTGTTCCCTAATTGAGGGTGAATGCAAGGAAGAGCGTATAAGACTCTTGGATAGCCAGTGGTAAAGCGCCACTTTGTGGACGCTTGACTAATCCGAGAAGGTCTACCCGTGTGCATTGTGTAGTGGTGGTGGGTCGTTCGACTATTTGGCGCATTCATGCTAGATCCACACCACGAGGATGACGGGTAGTCCCGATCTCAAAGGAAGCGGTTCGGCCTTGGTGTGCCGTTTGCGAGTGAGGTTGGAGTAGGTAAAGTCGTCGAGTATCGACTTGCCCTACCACCGAGACTCGCGGGAGTGGTAACGCACTTTCAGAGATTTACTTGGCTGATGTGAGTGAACCTGGTCTTATATCTTCCGTAGTGGGCCTCTTGACAATCCCGATGAGTAAAAGGCCACTCCGAAGTGCGAAAGTACATTGAAACTCCAGATTGCTCGATAAGCTGAGTTGTAGCGTGAAGCGATTTGAGGTGCGGGGGAAGCTGAGTCCCCGTTATGTTGGGCCAAGTATTTGCTGATGGCCGAGTCCGCCTACAACAACGGTTACCAAGCCAGTGTGGAGATGGCATCGTTCGAAATCCTTTGCGGGCAGAAGTGCCGATCTCCTGTGCATTGGGGTGATGTAGGTGAACAGGCGGTGATAGGTCCCGACGTGTTGCGGGAGGCGGAAGAGAAAGTTCGCCTTGCTCGTCAGCGGATGCTCACTGCGCAGTCGAGGCAACAAAGTGATGCCAATAAGCACCGTAGAGAATTGGAATTCACGGTAGGAGACCGCGTGTTCTTAGAGGTCTCGCCTATGAGAGGCGTGAAACGGTTTGGAGTACGAGGAAAGTTGAGTCCTCGATATGTTGGACCGTATGAAGTGTTGGAACGCATTGGTGCGGTAGCGTATCGAATTGCATTGCCGCCGCAGCTAGCGGATGTCCATAACGTGCTTCATGTTTCCAACCTTCGAAAGTATGTTCACAATCCCGATCACGCCATGATGCATGGGCCGGAGCTTCAAGAGGATTTGAGCTATGAAGAGTTCCCAGTGGCAATTATCGCTCGGGAGGTGCGCAAGTTGCGGAATCGCGAGATTCCCTATGTTAAAGTCCGGTGGAGTAATCACGACGATCGTGAAGCCACTTGGGAGCTCGAGAGCGAGATGAAAATTCATCATCCTCATCTATTTGGTGAGTAAGGTATGAATTTGAGTTTATGTTAAATATAAGGGTTCGTTTCGAGGACGAAACTCTTTTTAAGGAGGGGAGGATGTAAGATACCGAGCTTCTGAAATCGTGAAGTTGCGGTGGAATGTAGTATATCGGTTTCTTAATTTAAAAATAAATATAAATAAAAATAGTGTGAGATACTATTTTTATTGGATTTATAGAAGTAAAATATAAGTCCGGTGACTTGTCTTTGAAATCGGACACAAAACGGAGATTTAGAATTTTTGTTGGAGACGGGGCTGATATTTAAGCAGAAAATGCACAGTGTCAGAAAATTATGAAAACTAGGGGATATGTCAGGATTATTTGTACGAGGCTAGATTTAAAGTTTCGTGCCGTTCTGATACCCGAAAGATGAGAAATAAAATCCGAACACTATCTGATAGCGATTATGGTTCGGTACAGTTTTCGGTGACCAAACGGGGTCGAAACTGAAAGATTAAAATTTGTTGTGTTAAGTTAAGTAAAACCGAACATAGCTGTCAAGTTTGAGCTCAATCGGACGTTCCGAAGGGCAGGCGAAAATATCAAAGCTTCAGCTGAAAGTTGAAGTGAATAGTATGAATAGTGTTTGGAGTGTTGCTTATTAGAGAAGCTAATTAGCTTCTTCTCCCTCAACCTGGCAGCAACTCCAAGCATCACACGCATGGTGAGGGGGGAGAGAAACCCTCTTTTCTCTCTCAAAATATCTCTCACATCTCTCTATAATATCCGCTCAAATTTGCGGTGTTGGCGGAGAACGATCGTGCGAACGCGTTGGAGGCGACGGATCGAGCTCTCGTGCGCCCGTTTGTGCGGCATGCCTTCGACCCGGCGTTCACAATGGTGGTAAGTGTTTAGGGTTTGGTCTATATGCTCTAAAAATGGATTTAGAGGAATTCTAGCATGCTAATTAGAGCTTTATTGTCTAAATCATAGGTTAATTTAATGATTTTTGCAATAGTAAACCTATAGGGTTTAGAAATGCGATTTTCGCTAATAGGAGGTATTGATCTATTTTTACCTCATTTCTAAGGTATTGATAGGTACACGAACGCGTGGGAAGCGACGGTTTGTCGATCCGACGAACGGTTTGAGTGATCCGAGCATATCAAGAAATTACGGTCTTGAAATTGGCCCGAAAGACAAAAAGGGGCAATTGGAGGCTACGAGAGCGGTGTCAAAGCATCGTAGAGCAACCCAAAGGTGGGGGGTGCCATTCCGAAGCCGTCGGGCTACCTTCTATGTTTAAGTCTCGTCATTGGTCATTTTGCATATACATGTATATATGTGTAGTTTCATGCATAGTAAGGTTTTGTAGTCGTTTTATTATTCTTGCATCCTTCTTGATAATGTAGCATCAAATGATTTGACAAGTTAATATAGGAGGCATGAGAATTATTGTATGACATTGAACCTAGAAATAAGTTAGAAAAGAACTTGATCTTGCATGAATGACATTGAATTATGACATAGTGTGATAAGTTAGAAAAGAACTTGATCTTGCATGAATGACATTGAATTATGACATAGTGTGATAAGTTAGAAAAGAACTTGATCTTGCATGAATGACATTGAATTATGACATAGTGTAGAAAACACTAGTGACATATGATTCAAGTATAGAACTTGATGAATGAGATTGACATTATGACATAGTGTAGAAAACACTAGTGACATATGATTCAAGTATAGAACTCGATGAATGAGATTGACATTATGACATAGTGTAGAAAACACTAGTGATATGTGATTCAAGTAGAGAACTTGATGAATGACAATGACATATAACATAGTGTAGTGACACTAGTGACATGAAACCAAGTAAATTACTTGATGACAATGATATTGAACATAGTGTTAGAAAACACATGTACAGTGATACCCTTGTATGGATGCCCTCCAAAGTGGAGGAGATGATCATACTCACACAGTCTGCTCAGCGCTCGTGGTGGTCGCTCCACACGAGTAGTGTGAGTCTCCGGAGGTCTTGGCACGTGATTCGATAGGGATAGCCTATGTGGGGTCCCGAGGGATAGCCTATGTGGGGTCCCGCAGACAACCCATTGGGTTGAATGTGTTGAGTCGTGGGCGTGCCTACGGGCTAGCCATGGATTGGGTAATAACATAAGAACATAAAAGTATTTCATACATACTTGATTGGGATATAGTAGCATGATAGATATTTCATAATTATATCATGATCTTGTTGTTTCAGGCATAGCAGTAGTTGAATTAATTATATCATGCTTTACCTACAACAGTTACAGCTTTAAATTATCTATCTATCTATCTATCTATCTGCTTTTGCCTGCTTAGACCTAGTGGGGAGATCGGTGGGGTCGGTGGCCGAGCCCACTGGGAACTAAGGAAATGAGTTGTCACCCCAATTCAAGTTTCCACGCGGCGGTGAGGATCGCGGTAAGGGTGTCGCGCCCTAGTTGGTAGCAGCCACCCACTTGCATTAGAGCCACCCGTGGTATCATTTTGGGAACATAATCGTATAAAGAAATGATGTAACCTACATTTTGGGAGATGAATATGTATTTATATTTCGAGGTTAAAGAATGTAAGCAAATGGCTGAATGGTTGTAATAGATAGACTTATCTCTCTTTATGTTACTTGTATATTTATACTTGTATCTTGCTCTTATTGTTGTTCGCACCTTTAGGTGCATCGTCTCGTCATGTATGTAATAGAATTCTTTTTCCTGGGCAATTCTTTGTACATGACTTGTTGTCGAGCCTTAGGCGGACAGAGGAGGTGCTGTCCGTTCGGCGCCTGATCGGCGTCCCCGAACCGAACCAAATTGGTAGCGGTCTCGGGGCGTGACAAAAAGTCTCAACAACTTTGAAGGACAAGGTGTGTCATCGATGTGGCATCAAAAGACACATCAAAAAGAGTTGCCCGAACAAAAATTTCAAGTCTCAATCGGCAACTTCGAAACGACAATTGGTATTAACTAACACTCGACATCCCCCACGGAATCAAAAGAAAAATCAAGTTAGTCGAGTACCTCGTGCAAACCGAATCTCAAAACCGAACCATCAAGGGAATCGGATGTCTAAGTCTCAACGACAACATCAACCGAAGCTTCAAGCAACGAATCGACCAACGGTGGATCAAAAGTCGATACAAAGTGTACCTAACGTCGACAAGCCAAGACAACCAAAGATCCGACAAGTTTGGATCCGAAAAGGTGATATCTTTCCATGCCTTTCGTCTTAGTTTGTTTTTGTTTATGTAATGCTTTGTTAGGTGCTTTTTGCATATTTCTTTTTCATTGCATTACATGTTTAGACGAGATTGATGTTTAAAATTTGTTTACAAAATCGTTTTTGAGGAAAGGTATTTGGGGAGTTTTTAATTTGATTGAAATTTTTTTTGAGAAAGGAGATGATTGAAAATCATTAAATTGGTGAAATTAAAGGTTTTTCAAAGAGCCTTAACCGGTATTTAAAGTCAATTCAAATTGAATTAAATTCATATTAATTATCGGTTTTACTCCACTTTTTATTATGTTGACGATAATTTAATATGTGATTTCTTCTTATATACATTCATCAAAATTTTAAAATTATTTTTAATCTCTTGGGAATTAATTCATCTTGATAGTGAATGTTGAATATAATTGATGGATATTTACTAATCGACTAAAGTTCGTCAAAATTATTTTCAAATGTGAGATTGTCTAATTTAGGGGGAGTTTGAATATTTTTTTTTTAAAAAAAAAAAAGAAAGAAAGAAACTCCTATGATTATAATGATGTGGAAAGAGTTACATCCGAAAGGAGTGTGAAAACTACCACCACCTGTAGGAAAGAGCTACCACCCCTCGTTCGTACGTGTGTGAAGCTACCTCATGGGTAATTATATGAAAGACCGAAAAGGTTGAGAAAAATATATGTGAATATTTTAGAATTTTCGTTATAAGGTGGTAGATTGAAAAAGATGCTCAAAGAGCCACCCCGTGTTTATTAGCTAAATCTCTATTTTGAACGGGTTGCAACAAATTGGTGTCAATTTTGCTAAATTTCTAGAAATTATTTTTCATCAATTTGCATCTTGATGACTTTAAATAATTAGATTATTCTTAATATCAAATTTTGATGTTGATATGTCTTTTGAAATCAAATAATATTTTATCTTCATCATAATAATTTTTGGAGTACAACTTTTAATTTTTATGAAATTAATCTAATTTTGAAGGATTTTTGAGGAAACAAGGCAAAATTTTTTATGAGGAGGACACGGAGTGATTTTACCTTTTTGAGCCTCATTATTTATGTTTTATCTTTTCTCTCCTAGGACTATATTTAGTTTGCTTATTTTTACTTTTAACTATGACACGACTACTTTCTATTTGCTAGTTTGTTTTTCTCTCTATTTGTGTTTTTTTTTGGCAATTTTTGACCAAAAGGGGGAGACGAATTGAAAACTTGAATTTAAGATCAAAGGGGGAGAGCGTGTGATAATTTTTTATTTTCGAGTTTGAATTTCAATCTTTTGATGCATGAACAAAGGGTGTGAGATTTTCATTTTCATATTACTACTAACTTTGTTTGTGATCTTTCACGTGGAGAAAGTAACTTAATTGCAGATCATTGAAGACTTCAAGACTTCTAGTTGCGTCTAAGTTATAGAGTTTGTTTAGAAGTTGCAAAGTTGTAATTTTGTGTTTCTTTGGATCTTTCACGCGAGAAGTTCATTGTTTTGGTGATGGCAATGAATTTCATTTTTTTTGTGAATTGAGCGTTGTGAGTATTTTAATATAATTTTGGGTTTTGTCACGAAATTGCCAAAGGGGAGATTGTTAAGGATTTTATGTTGGCATATTTCGTGAAGTTAGTTCGGAGTCTTGAAGGTTTAAAGAAGAAGAAACGAAGATCGAAGACTCGCATATTCAAAACATGAATCCACAATGCTCGGTAAGTTCAAATATTATTGATGATGATTTATAAATATTTAAAAGTGTTTGGAAGACTTAGAATGTTTTTAAATTGAATATTTAGACAAAATTGAGGTTTTCAAATCCTAGTCTCTCTATGTTTTCTAATTGATTTTAAACAGTTTTCAAATCCTAGTCTATCTCTATGTTTTCTAATTGATTTTAAACAAGTTTTCAAATCCTATTCTATCTCTAATTTATTTCCAAAATTAGATTTTCACAATCCTAGTCTACTTCTAAGTCTTCTAAATCTATAAATAAGCGATGGGGGTTCCATTAATTCATATGCTTCATGAATTTACATGTTTGAGAAACCTTAGAGGCTAGGAATTGATCTAAAACCTATTTTCTACTTCATAGCCTCATTTAGGTCAAATCGAGATATCGTATTGAATATCTATATGTCGATTTGATCTACGATTCGCTTGGAGTTTTCTTCTTCGGTTTTCTATGATACTTCTAAGCGAAGGATCACCATATTCATGCTTCTCATGAACGGCGTCGTGGATTCGGCGCGTTGAAGGCGGTTCGTGGATTCGAATCGTTGCCTCGTGGATTCGAGTGGCGTCGTGGATTCGGCGTGATAGAAGCTTCGTGGATTCGAAGTGGTGGTGTTCGTGGACTCGAACGTGGCGTGGACAACCCGAAGGAGGATTGCGCGGAGATCCATAGGAGAGTTAGAGAGGTCGAGTCCGTGGAGTTCGGTATCACCTTGTAATCTTTTCTCTTATTGATTGTTTATTCGCGTGTTGGTCCCGTGGGTTTTTTACTCCGAGTTTGGAGTTTTCCCACGTAAATCTCGGTGTGTTTTTTATTTTTCGCATTTACTTTTTAAAGCATCGAGATTTGTGGTTTTTGGCCTTTACACCTATTCACCCCCCCTCTAGGTGTGGGATAAGGTGTTAGATACAATCTAGATAGATCCTTGGGGTTTCCCCGTAACTCACAATTGGTATCAGAGCGGGATCTAGATATATTGCTATCTAATTGCCGAAGAGTTAGTAGGTGTGTTGCAAACTTACGATATGACTTTTCCTACTAACCAATCTTCTTCCAAGTCTTTTTCTCAAAGTAGAGGGATTGCGTTGAAAACATCAAAGGAAGAAGACGTGGACTCCTGATTCCTGGCGATGAGGAATCAAACGACGAGGATTTAGCGGCAGCGTATCATCAACTCCTCGTCGAATCTAAAAAGATGGCGAAGCATAACAAAAGGTGTAACGAACCGAACTTTAGCCAAATCGGTTGAAGCACGCGAAAGAAATAATTGGACAAGTTCCAATTACCTTTCCAAGCGTTTTGGAAGGGTTAAAGGAGGGTTTAAAAGAGGTATAAAGGTTTCGGCGTTGTTCTAAGACGAAGTAGAGTCGAAACGACGCGAAAAACAAAGTTCCAGCTTTATACCGGACAAGCACCATTTTGTACCTAAGATAGCAACTTTTACCGAGAGGGCAAACAGCCTCTCGGTTTTAGATTTTTGGTGTCCGTACTGCACAAAGTGGATTTATACCGGTATAGCCACCTTTACCGAGAGGAGAAGAGCTCTCGGGTTTGGGAAATTTTGTCCGTACCAGACAAACCGCATTTTTGTACCCAGATAAATCCCGCGAAAGGCCGAGGGCGCTCTCGGTTTGCTCTCTCGGAGAAATTTATACCGCATGTAATGGGCTTGTACAAGACAAACAGTCCGATGAGCCTTTTGACCGTTCGAAAATAGAGAGTTTTGTGGGTTAAAGTGTAATTGTTACAACACTATAGCCCCTCCCACACCCTCTCTCTCACCCACTTCACTTCTAACACCTCTCCTCACATTTTCCCTTTCTCTCTCTAGAAAACCACCCCTAGAGCTTGGAGGAGAAGAAGGAGAAGCTTGGAGAAGGTGGATTTGGTGGCTTTGGTGGTTCTAGAAGCTCTCCTACAAGGTGGACCTTGGGATAGCTTTGGGCAAAGGTGAGTTTTTGCAAACCTAGACCTAGGGTTTGGGATTTCTCCATGGATTTTCGAGGTTAGGAGTTTCTACAAGTGTAGAAGCCTCCTATGCACATAGAATACATGAAAACCCTAGTTTCTTCATGTGCTCTCATGGTGGAACATTAGGCATCAATGCATGCCCTAGAAAAGAGTTTAAATAGTCTTAGATGAGTTCCTAGAAGATCCACAAGCTCTCTTTTGCTTGTTTAAGAGATCAAAATCTAGGGTTTCACATAGGGCTTGGTAGAGCACCCAAATTTGGGGCTTTTGACTATAGAGGTTCTAGGGTCAAATTGACCTTGTAGAAACCTAATTGGGGGTATTCCCGACGCGTGGGACAACTTCGTTTATTTTTACGAAAAGTCTATCTATGGGTTACTATGTAAATCGGCCTGATTTGGTCGATTTTTAACGTAACAGGTATTCGGGTAGGCACTGGTTGGTCGCGAAACTTGTTGGGCGACTCCACAAAAATATTCTAAGGTGGGTGGTGCATTCCAAAGACATCGAACTTCTCTTTATGTCTAAGTGTCATGTTTGAGCATACTATATACATTGAGCATAATGCATAGTAGGGTTAATTGTGAGTTTCTTGCTTTTGTGAGTTCAAATGCATGAAAATGATTGTATAATATTGTATTGGTAAAGAACAAAGAACCCTATGTATGCATGACAAAGAACCTAGTGAACCTAGTGTACTATTATGACATCGGACATGTGCTAGAGAACAAGTGTGGCAATGACGAGTCTAGAATACTTAGACAACAGTGGTGGCATCAAGAACAAGAACATGAACAAGTAGATTACTTGACATTAGTACAATTGAGAGATTGACATTATGACAACAATCTTAGAGTTAAGAGTCATATGAACCTAAGTCTCCTTGAAGTCAAGGATGGATTGTGAATTGGAATCCTTAAAGTTAAGGATTGATCGTATTCACCATGTTAGTTGTAAGATACCGAACTTCTGAAATCATGAAGTTGCGGTAGAAGGTAATATATCGGATTTTTAATTTAAAAATAAATATAAATAAAAATAGTGCGAGATACTATTTTTATTGCATTTGTAGAAGTAAAATATAAGTCCGGTTTGATGAAATCGAGCGAAAATGTAAGATCTAGAATTTTCTCGTGAGAGAACTAAGATAAATTAATTAAAATGCATAGTATCAGAAAATTACGAAAACTGGAGGGTATGTCAAGATTGTTTTCATGAGGCTAGATTTAAAGTTTCATGCCAATCGGACACCGGAAGATGAGAAATAAAATCCGAATGCTATCTGATAGCGATTAAAGTTCGGTAGAGTTCGCAGTGACCAAACGGGGTCGAAACTGAAAGATTAAAGTTTCTGGCGTTAAGTTGAGTAAAACCGAACACAACTGTCAGATTTGAGCTCAATCGGACATTCCGAAGGGTAGGCAAAAAAATCAAAGCTTCGACCGAAAATTAAAGTGAATAGTGTGATGAATAGTGGTGGGTTACTTAATTAAGAAGCAATGCTTCATCTCCCTGCTTCCCAACCCGAGAGCACACAACACACCCACACACTCACGCACACATGGAGGAGAAAGAAAAACCCTCCTTTCTCTCTCTAAATATCTCTCTCATCTCTCTATATTCTCGCCCAAATTCGCGGCGTTGGCGAAGATCGAGCTTGCGAACGCATTGGAGGCGCTGGCTGAGCTTTGCCGCGTTGAAGCGACGTGTTTTCGTCGCGGTGTTCACGTTTAGGTAAGCTTTTGGGATTTGACTTAATCCATAAGTTTAAGTGTTCTAATAGCCTCTAGTGTGATGCTAGCACATTAAATCCTTAATAATCGGATTATTTGGAGCATAATTAGAGGCTAGGGTTTAGAAATGCAATTTTCGCTATTAGATGGGTTTGATCTAAATTGAACCTATGTAAACCTAATTGCTAGGTAATGAAACACGTTGGCGAAGTCGGTTCGGCAATCTGTCGTGCCGTTGCGAAGATATTGAGGTTTGAAGCCGACGTAAAATGGTCGCAGCCTGCGCGAAAGCTTCCAAAAATCGTGAGAATGGAATTGGGGGCTCATGGCAACAAACCGAAGACCTATAATTTTCGGGGTCGCAAGCGGAGCACGGTTGAGGCGCGGTTGCAATATCGGGCCGTGCCGGATACGGATGTCGCGAGGCCGATTGCAAGCGACGACGAGCAATCGGAAAGCGATAACAGGTGGGGGGTGCCATTCCGAAGCCGTCGGGCTACTTTTTATGTCTAAGTACCTTTATTGGTCATATAGCGTATATATGTATATATGTATAGTTTCATGCGTGCTAGGGTTATATAGTTCGTTTACTATTCTTACATGCTCCTTTAAATTGTGGCATCATATGATTGACAATTGAATATAGGAGACATGATGGTTATGACAAAGAACCCTAGAGATAAGTTGGATTGTAATTTAATCTTGCATGATGGGCAACTATTGACATTATGACATAGTGTAGAGACACTAGTGATATATGAACCAAGTGTATACAACTTGATGACATTGCATGATAACTTAGTGTAAAGAACACTAGAGATATGTGAACCAAGTAAAGAACTTGATGATTGACATTATGACATAGTGTATGGAACACTAATGACATGAGAACCAAGTAGACAACGTGATGAATGACATTGTATGGTAACTTAGTGTAAAGAACACTAGAGATATGTGAACCAAGTAAAGAACTTGATGATTGACATTATGACATAGTGTAGAGACACTAACGACATGTGATCCAAGTAAATAACTTGATGATAAATGACATAGAGACATAGTGCTACAAAACACTTATGCATTACCTGTGTGGATGCCCTCCAAAGTGGAGGAGAAGATCATTGATACCCCTGTGTGGATGCCCTCCCAAAGTGGAGGAGAAGATCATACTCACACTGTCTGTTCAGCGCTCGTGGTGGTCGCTCCACACGAGTAGTGCGAGTCTCCGGAGGTCTTGACACGTGATTCGATAGGGATAGCCTATGTGGGGTCCCGAGGGATAGCCTATGTGGGGTCCCGCAGACAACCCATTGGGTTGAGTGGTGTGAGTCGTGGGCGAGTCTACGGGCTAGCCATTGATTGGGTAATAAACTCAAAGGAGTTATGTAATTGGGTACAGAAGTACATATTGAGCATAATAGAATTGCAAACATACTGTTAGAGTTATATTAGCATGTTAGTAGTTACATGGCTAGAACATTTACTCTTACCTTGTTGTTGGCATAGTAGTATTGCATTTCTCTTATTATGCTTTACTTACAAAGACTTACGCTTTAAGATAAATATCTATCTATCTATCTGCTTATGCCTGCTTAGACCTATTTGGTAGATCGGTGGGGTCGGTGGCCGAGCCCACTGGGAACTAAGGAAGTTAGTTCTCACCCCACTCTATTACAGTTCGAGCTCGCAGCGGCTTGTGAGGATCGTGGCATGGGCCTCGCGCCTAATCGATAGTGGCCGCCTATTTGCATTAGAGCCTCCGGTATTATTTTTGTATAAGTATATGATCGAGGAAAATCATGTATATTTTGGAAATGTGAACACTTATGTATTTTGGGAAGAAACAACATGTATATTCGTTGTGAGTAAAAGAATGTAATTGGATGTAATCGAATGATGAATGGTTGTAATAGATAGACTCTTCTCTCTTTATATTACATGTATGATTACTTGTATCTTGCTCTTACTTGATCGCACCTTTAGGTGCTTCGCTATTGTCATGTATGTTATAGAATTAGTTCCTGGGTAATTCTTTGTACATGACTTGTTGTCGAGCCTTGGGCGGACAGGGGAGGTGCTGTCCGTTCGGCGCCTGATCGGCGTCCCCGAACCGAACCAAATTGGCAGCGGTCTCGGGGCGTGACATTAGTCCTTGCTCGAGGCGCGGTAGCTCCCCCTCGGGCGATGTGCTCCGGAGTTGTCATCACTGGGTCGTAGTGTTTTCTCTCCCCAGAGGACGGTCCCGTCGGGTCGTAGTGTTTTCTCTCCCCGACAATAGGGATTTGGTTTGGTTGCGTCGTGTTGAGGGCGAACCCACGGGTTAGCCAAGAGATTGCGTATTGAACTATGATCTTGCATGAGTTCTACTTTGAGCATCTTACTGTTTACTTTCAAGCGTATTAGTTGCATTTGTTAGTCGGTTATTATCTTACCTTTCTTTCTATTACGCTTGAATTTGACCTAGTGGGAAAGTCGGCGTGGTTGGTTGCCGAACCCACTGGGAACTTGGTTGTAGTTCTCACCCCCCTTTTTCCACAGAGCCGGGACCGAGTGAGCCGGCCGATGATCGCGGTAAGGGCGTCGCGCCCTAGATAGAGACCGCCCGAGTATTTTCTTTTGGTAGTTGCACTCCCTTTTTATATATATATCATCTTTTGTATTTGATGATCGTAGCTGTTTAACTTTAATGTAATCAACTTTCATTTTGAGGAAAATGTGATGTAAGAAAGAAATGATGCTTAGTATGTAAAGACTTTAAAGAATTCAAAGTTGTAATAATTTTGCATGTATGTGATTGAAATTAATCATAGTACTTGTATGTTTACATTAGTTACTTTCATTTTGGCTATGTTGCTTACCCTCGTGTAAGCCTTTTGTGTATGCTTCCGCATGTGTAAAATTATACTCTATCTGTACTTGTTGAGCCTTGGGCGGACAGGGGAAGCTCTGTCCGTTCGGCGTTCGTTGACGCGCTCGAACCGCCAAATGGATCGGTCTCGGGCGTGACAAAAGGCTTTCAAGCGTCTAATTGACATTGAAGAGGAGAACAAAAATTTGAAAACAATGACGAAAGCTTTCGAAGAGGAAAAGGAAGCAATATTAAAAGATAATTCGATTCTCCAAAAGAAGCTAGATGAAGCGGATTTAACGATCAAATCCTCTAAGAACAAAGTTGAATTTTTGGAGCATCAATTTGAGGAATCGCACAAATCCAACAAAGAGTTGACCAAGGAAGTTCATCAACTCAAGTCCGACATTAAACAATTTTCTTCCGGGATCGAAGAAATTGGATCATATGCTTGGGTTAGGTCAAACGAACAAGTTGGGTCTCGGATATGAAAGGACGTATGTTGAGAAGGATCAAAAGACGGCATCAAAAGTCTCAACAACTTTGAAGGACAAGGTGTGTCATCGATGTGGCATCAAAAGACACATCAAAAAGAGTTGCCCGAACAAAAATTTCAAGTCTCAATCGGCAACTTCGAAACGACAATTGGTATTAACTAACACTCGACATCCCCCACGGAATCAAAAGAAAAATCAAGTTAGTCGAGTACCTCGTGCAAACCGAATCTCAAAACCGAACCATCAAGGGAATCGGATGTCTAAGTCTCAACGACAACATCAACCGAAGCTTCAAGCAACGAATCGACCAACGGTGGATCAAAAGTCGATACAAAGTGTACCTAACGTCGACAAGCCAAGACAACCAAAGATCCAACAAGTTTGGATCCGAAAAGGTGATATCTTTCCATGCCTTTCGTCTTAGTTTGTTTTTGTTTATGTAATGCTTTGTTAGGTGCTTTTTGCATATTTCTTTTTCATTGCATTACATGTTTAGACGAGATTGATGTTTAAAATTTGTTTACAAAATCGTTTTTGAGGAAAGATATTTGGGGAGTTTTTAATTTGATTGAAATTTTTTTTTTGAGAAAGGAGATGATTGAAAATCATTAAATTGGTGAAATTAAAGGTTTTTCAAAGAGCCTTAACCGGTATTTAAAGTCAATTCAAATTGAATTAAATTCATATTAATTATCGGTTTACTCCACTTTTTATTATGTTGATGATAATTTAATATGTGATTTCTTCTTATATACATTCATCAAAATTTTAAAATTATTTTTAATCTCTTGGGAATTAATTCATCTTGATAGTGAATGTTGAATATAATTGATGGATATTTACTAATCGACTAAAGTTCGTCAAAATTATTTTCAAATGTGAGATTGTCTAATTTAGGGGGAGTTTGAATATTTTTTTTTTAAAAAAAAAAAAGAAAAGAAAGAAACTCCTATGATTATAAAGATGTGGAAAGAGTTACATCCGAAAGGAGTGTGAAAACTACCACCACATGTAGAAAAGAGCTACCACCCCGGTCGTTCGGTACGTGTGTGAAGCTACCTCATGGGTAATTATATGAAAGACCGAAAAGGTTGAGAAAAAATATATGTGAATATTTTAGAATTTTCGTTATAAGGTGGTAGATTGAAAAAGATGCTCAAAGAGCCACCCCTGTTTATTAGCTAAATCTCTATTTTGAACGGGTTGCGACAAATTGGTGTCAATTTTGCTAAATTTCTAGAAATTATTTTTCATCAATTTGCATCTTGATGACTTTAAATAATTAGATTATTCTTAATATCAAATTTTGATGTTGATATGTCTTTTGAAATCAAATAATATTTTATCTTCATCATAATAATTTTTGGAGTACAACTTTTAATTTTTATGAAATTAATCTAATTTTGAAGGATTTTTGAGGAAACAAGGCAAATTTTTTTATGAGGAGGACACGCAGTGATTTTACCTTTTTGAGCCTCATTATTTATGTTTTATCTTTTCTCTCCTAGGACTATATTTAGTTTGCTTATTTTTACTTTTAACTATGACACGACTACTTTCTATTTGCTAGTTTGTTTTTCTCTCTATTTGTGTTTTTTTTTGGCAATTTTTGACAAAAAGGGGGAGAAGAATTGAAAACTTGAATTTAAGATCAAAGGGGGAGAGCGTGTGATAATTTTTTAATTTCGAGTTTGAATTTCAATCTTTTGATGCATGAACAAAGGGGAGAGATTTTCATTTTCATATTACTACTAACTTTGTTTGTGATCTTTCACGTGGAGAAAGTAACTTAATTGCAGATCATTGAAGACTTCAAGACTCCTAGTTGCGTCTAAGTTATAGAGTTTGTTTAGGAGTTGCAAAGTTGTAATTTTGTGTTTCTTTGGATCTTTCACGCGAGAAGTTCATTGTTTTGGTGATGGCAATGAATTTTATTTTCTATTTTTTTGTGAGTTGAGCGTTGTGAGTATTTTAATGTAATTTTGGGTTTTGTCACGAAATTGCCAAAGGGGGAGATTGTTAAGAATTTTATGTTGGCATATTTCGTGAAGTTAGTTCGGAGTCTTGAAGGTTTAAAGAAGAAGAAACGAAGATCGAAGACTCGCATATTCAAAACATGAATCCACAATGCTCGGTAAGTTCAAATATTATTGATGATGATTTATAAATATTTAAAAGTGTTTGGAAGACTTAGAATGTTTTTAAATTGAATATTTAGACAAAATTGAGGTTTTCAAAACCTAGTCTATCTATGTTTTCTAATTGATTTTAAACAGGTTTTCAAATCCTAGTCTATCTCTATGTTTTCTAATTGATTTTAAACAAGTTTTCAAATCCTAGTCTATCTCTAATTTATTTCCAAAATTAGATTTTCACAATCCTACTCTACTTCTAAGTCTTCTAAATCTATAAATAAGCGATGGGGGTTCCATTAATTCATATGCTTCATGAATTTACATGTTTGAGAAACCTTAGAGGCTAGAAATTGATCTAAAACCTATTTTCTACTTCATAGCCTCATTTAGGTCAAATCGAGATATCGTATTGAATATCTATATGTCGATTTGATCTACGATTCGCTTGGAGTTTTCTTCTTCGGTTTTCTACGATACTCCTAAGCGAAGGATCACCATATTCATGCTTCTCATGAACGGCGTCGTGGATTCGGCGCGTTGAAGGCGGTTCGTGGATTCGGATCGTTGCCTCGTGGATTCGAGTGGCGTCGTGGATTCGGCGTGATAGAAGCTTCGTGGATTCGAAGTGGTGGCGTTCGTGGACTCGAACGTGAGGGCGTCGACAACCCGAAGGAGGATTGCGCGGAGATCCATAGGAGAGTTAGAGAGGTCGAGTCCGTGGAGTTCGGTATCACCTTGTAATCTTTTCTCTTATTGATTGTTTATTCGCGTGTTGGTCCCGTGGGTTTTTTACTCCGAGTTTGGAGTTTTCCCACGTAAATCTCGGTGTGTTTTTTATTTTCCACATTTACTTTTTAAAGCATCGAGATTTGTGGTTTTTGGCCTTTACACCTATTCACCCCCCCTCTAGGTGTGGGATAAGGTGTTAGATACAATCTAGATAGATCCTTGGGGCTTCCCCGTAACTCACAGAGCCCACGACTCAAACAGCGAGTAACAAAACTAGAGAACAGGGAAAAACTCACCAATGAGTAAAATCCCTCACGAAGCTTCGAATGGAAGCTAGATCCCTTCTAAGGCACCCTAATCAAAGATTCTAAACCAACTATGTCACGCCCCGAGACCGATCCATTTGGCCGGTTCGAGCGCGTCAACAGACGCCGAACGGACAGAGCTTCCCCTGTCCGCCCAAGGCTCAACAAGTACAGATAGAGTATAAATTTTACACATGCGGAAGCATACACAAAATGCTTACACGAGGGTAAGCAACATAGCCAAAAGGAAAGTAACTAATGTAAACATACAAGTACTATGATTAATTGCAATCACATACGTGCATAATTCTCTACAACTTGAATTCTTTAAAGGACTACCATTCTTTACAATCTTTTCATCATTTCTTTTTACATCTCATAGTCTTCAAAGATAAAGCTTAAATACATTTGATATTAGCATCTGCCATCATCAAATACAAAAGATGATACAAAAGGGTAATGCAACTATAACAAAAGTAAAGTACTCGGGCGGTCTCTACCTAGGGCGCGATGCCCTTCCCGCGATCGTCGACCGGCTCCCTCGCTCCCGGCTCTGTGGAAAGAGTGGGGTGAGAACTACAACAAAGTTCCCAGTGGGTTCGGCAACCAACCACGCCGACTTTCCCACTAGGTCTAATTCAAGCGTAATAGAAAGAAAGGTAAGATAATAACCAACTAACAAATGCAACTAATACGCTTGAAAGTAACGATAAAATGCTCAAACTGTAAAGCATGCAAGATCATAAGTTCAATACCCAATCTCTTGGCTAACCCGTGGGTTTCGCCCTCAACAAGACTCAACCAAACTCAAAATCCCATAGTATACCGGGAGGCTCAATATCGACCCGTTGGGACCGTCCTTAGGAAAACTCATTCCCCGGAAAACTCATTCCTGGTGACCAACTCCGAGCGCACCGCTCGAGGGGAGCTACCGCCCCGAGCAAGGACTATATGGTGAGTACGATCAATCCTTAACTTTAAGGATTCCAAATCTCAATCTATTCCTTGCCTTCAAGGAGAACTTATATTCATATGACCCTTAACTCTAAGGTTGTTGTCATAATGTCAATCTCATGACTATACTAGTGTTATATACACTACTTGTTCTTGTCCTTGTTCTTTAATGCCACACATGTTGTCTAAGTATTCTAGACTCATCTTTGTCACATTCTCTAAGTACATGTCCAATGTCACATTCACTTGTCAACTACACCAAGTTCTAGTTCTTGTTCTTTAGCATGCATACATAGGGTTCTCATTCTTAGCATATGTTCTCATACAATTATATCTCATGCATTTGAACTCACAAATTGCAATATAACTCATAAATTACCCTACTATGCATTATGCTCAACATATATAGAATGCTCAAAAGTGACACTTAGACATAGAAAGAATTCCGGTGTCCTTGGAATGCACCACCCACCTTCTAAAATTATGGATGGGTTGCCCGTCAAGTTTCGTAGCTAACCGAGGCCTATTTTGCAATCTGCGCAGTTATCAGATTTTACGTCAGGCTAGCTTATATAGCAACTCATAAATATGCTTTTCGATTAATTAAACGGAGTTGTCCCACGCGTCGGGGATACCCCCAATTAGGTTTCTACAAGGTCAATTTGACCCTAGAACCTCTATGGCAAAAAGCCCCAAATTTGGTGCTCTATCCAAGCCCTATGCAAAACCCTAGGTTTTGATCTCTTAAACAAGCAAAAGAGAGCTTGTTGTTACTCTTAGAGTTCATCTAGAACAATTTAAACCATCATTAGGGCCTCTACTTGAAACCCTAAGGATCCACCATGAGAGGACCTTGAGCTTTCAAGGGTTTTCATGGAGCTCAAGCCTCTACTAGGCTTCTACACCAAAGAGAAGACTCAAAACTCTAAGTTCCTTGCTTAAAACCCAAACCCTAGTCTAGGTTTACCATGAAACCTCACCTTGGCCCAAGCTCCACCTTGTAGGAGAGCTTCTAGGTCTTCCCCAAGCTCCAAATCCTCCAAGATCACCTCCTCCAAGCTCCTTCTCCAACTTCTCCAAGCTCTAGTGGCTCCTTTTCTAGAGAGAAAAGAGGAAATGAGAGAGAGTGTGTTGGGGGAGAATGGCCGTGAATAGAGGAGAGGGTGGGTCGCATATAGTGTTGTGACAATTGCCAAAAAGCCCCTCCATTTGCGAAAATTACAACCGTCGAATCGCGCTGGTCCACTGTCTGCCTTTCTACGGCTGTCTGGCTCTCAAGATTACTGCTTTCCAGACTTAGCCATTTTTCGTATGTTACGCAGCCCATCGTCCGGTTTTATTGGTTGTCCGGTTTTGATCGTCTGGTTTGGCCGGTCGTCCGGCCTCAAGACGCTGCTTTCATCGACTGGGCACTTCAGTGGCATCCGGACAACCCCTCGTCGTCTGGTCCTTGGCCGTTTCCAAGTCCGGGAATTTCCACCGTACTTGCGGTTTAGCTTTTCCAAGACCCCACTTCGCCGCGCACGGTTCCAAAGCACATAGAACCCACACTTACTCGCTCCACTCCGGTCCCGCTCATTTTGACGAACTCGGTGCGCTTTACGGGAGTGGGTTGTTACATTCTCCACCCTTAAATTTAGTTTCGTCCGCGAAACTATTTCTTTATCTACAATCTAGATTCGTACCTTAATCCAGATTTTCGAATAAATGGGGATAGTGCTCCCGCATTACGCTCTCGAGCTCCCACGTAGCTTCCCGGTCGTTGTGTTCGCTCCAACGGACCTTGACATACGAAATCCTCCGGTTCCGTAGCTTTCTTTCTTCCCGATCGATAATATACGCCGGAAACTCGTCGTAGGTCATATCCTCTTGAATCTCTGATGGTATATACGAGAGAATATGATCGGGATCATGAACATACTTGCGGAGGTTGGATACATGGAACACATCATGAACTCCCGCAAGCCTCGGTGGTAATGCTAGTTTGTAAGCCACCGCTCCGATTCGTTCTAAAATTTCAAACGGTCCAATATACCGAGGACTTAATTTCCCTCGGATTCCAAACCGTTTAACTCCCCGTGTTGGCGAAACCTTTAGGAATACATGGTCGCCGACATCAAACTCAACATCTTTTCTTCGTTTGTCGGCATAACTCTTATGCCGCGATTGCGCCGTCGCAAGTCGTTGGCGAGCAAGGCGAACTTTCTCTTCCGCCTCCCGCACTACGTCCGGGCCAAGAACAGATTTCTCGCCCACGTCGCTCATATGAATTGGAGAGCGACACTTTCTTCCATAAAGGGCCTCGAATGGCGCCATCGCGATACTTTCTTGATAACTGTTATTGTATGCGAACTCCGCCATCGGTAAATGGTCGTGCCAATTGCCCTTGTAGTCGAATACACATGCCCGTAGCATATCCTCAAGTATTTGGATTGTCCTCTCCGATTGTCCGTCACTTTGGGGATGGAATGCCGTGCTAAAGTCGAGCCGTGTGCCCAACGCTTCTTGTAGGCTCCTCCAAAAGTGAGAAGTGAACCTCGGGTCCCGATCCGATACGATAGACGCCGGAACCCCGTGAAGTCTCACAATCTCATCAATGTAAACTTGAGCCAACTTGTCCCCCGACCAAGTAATATGAATCGGAAGGAAATGCGCCGACTTCGTTAACCGGTCCACGACTACCCAAATTGCGTCGTGTCCACCTTGAGATCGAGGCAATCCGGTCACGAAGTCCATGGCTATATTCTCCCATTTCCAAACGGGTATAGGTAAGCTTTGTAACTTTCCCGCAGGAAACCGCCGCTCTGCCTTTACTTGTTGGCAAGTAAGACATTGCGCAACAAATTCTCCAATGTCTTTCTTCATGCCCGGCCACCAATATTGCAACTTTAGGTCTTGATACATTTTGGTGCCGCGGTGGATACTATAAGGAGATTGATGCGCCTCTTGCATAATTGCCTTACGGAGATCCTTATTCTTGGGTACACACCAACGATTTCGAAATCGTAGTGTGCCATCGGTTCCAATGCCAAAGTCATCGGCACTACCGCTTTCCACTTGCCCCTGCACCTTCTGGAGGTACTCGTCGGAAGTTTGCAACTCCTTGATCCTCTCCAATAAGGTCGGTTGCACCACTAAGGTGGCAAGTGTAGCCGGCACACCCGGTGCCACTACTTCCAATCCAAACCGTTGCATCTCCTTCTGCAACAACGGTTGAGGCGTAATTGCCGATGCTAAGTCTTCTCCAGATCTTCTACTTAGCGCGGCGGCTACGACGTTAGCTTTCCCGGTGGTACAATATCGTGACATCATAGTCCTTTAATGCCTCTAACCACCGTCATTGCCGCATATTTAGCTCTTTTTGGGTGAACAAATACTTAAGGCTTTTGTGATCCGTGTAGATCTCGCAATGTTCACCGTACAAGTAATGCCTCCACAACTTTAGCGCGAAAATCACCGCGGCTAGCTCCAAGTCATGAACCGGGTAGTTCTTCTCATAAGGTTTCAATTGGCGCGAAGCATAAGCTATAACTCGCCCATTTTGCATCAAGACACACCCGAGTCCAATGTAGGAAGCATCACTGTACACGACGTATGTCTCCCCCGGCGTCGGTAAAGCAAGTACCGGGGTCGTCGTTAACCTTTCTTTTAACTCTTTGAAGCTTCGATCGCAATCTTCGCTCCAAACATACTTGACTCCTTTGTGTGTAAGGCGCGTTAGCGGAGTGGATATTTTGGAGAACCCCGCCACGAACCGCCGATAATAACCCGCAAGTCCGAGGAAACTGCGGATTTCCGTTGCACTCGTCGGGCGAGGCCAATCTTTAATCGCCTCAACTTTCTTTGGATCCACCGAGATCCCCTCGCCCGAAATCACATGTCCTAGGAAAGTGACCTCCGAAAGCCAAAATTCACATTTCTTCAACTTGGCATATAACTTCTCCTTTCGAAGTATTTCCAAAACGAGCTTCAAGTGCTCCTCGTGTTCTTCCTCGGTCCGAGAATATAGCAATACGTCGTCAATGAAGACCACGACGCATCGGTCCAATAGCGGATGGAAAACACGATTCATTAAGTCCATGAATGCCGCCGGGGCATTAGTAAGCCCGAATGGCATTACTGTGAACTCATAATGGCCATACCGCGTACGGTACGCCGTTTTGTGCACATCCTTGGGCCGTATCTTCAATTGATGATACCCCGACTGTAGGTCTACCTTTGAATACACCTTTGACCCTTTCAACTGATCGAACAAGTCATCGATCCTCGGCAATGGATACTTGTTCTTCACCGTGACCTTGTTCAACTCGCGATAATCCACGCAGAGTCGAAGTGTGCCATCTTTCTTCTTGACGAAAAGCACAGGAGCTCCCCACGGAGACACGCTCGGCCTCACAAAGCCTTTGTCGAGCAAGTCTTCCAATTGCGCTTTAAGCTCCTTTAGTTCTACCGGTGCCATTCTATACGGAGCCTTCGAAATCGGCGCCGCCCCAGAATCAAGTCAATAACGAATTCAACTTCCCGTCGTGGCAATCCCTAACTCCGTCGAAACACATCCGGTACTCGCACGCCACCCGAATGCCCTCAAGGTCTGGGTGTTCCTTTCGGTCATCTACGATGGTCGCCAAATAGGCTTTACAACCACCCTTTATCATCTTCCTTGCCCTAACCGTGGATATGGTCGCTGCAAAACGTGCACCCTTACACGCTCGGTACACCATTTCTGCTTGATTAGGCTCACAGAAAGTGATCACCTTACTTTCGCAATCGATGACCGCATAATACTTGGAAAGCCAATCAAGCCCCAAAATTACATCGAATGACCACATCTGGGGTAGTACTAGCATATCGATCGGCATGACCCAATCGCCTACCCGAACTGGACACGCCGGACACTCGTCATAGACTTTATACGTATGTCCGGGAGATTTAATATCCCAACCTTCTTCATCATGTATAATCTCTATGTCATGAGTTCTAGCGAACGATGCACCTATGAATGAATGCGATGCACCTGTATCGAAAATAGCTTGAGCTCTAGTACCATTGATAGAGACAATACCTGCCACGATGTCGTCGAGCCGGAACTCGCTCCTCCACCCGAGTGGCGAAACCCGTCCACTCGGTGCTCTCGACGCTCCGCCGACGCGATGACGATGAGCGTCCACCGCCATAGGTGGTGGCAATCCCATCACCGCCTTCTGCGTAGAAGGAGCCGATGCGCGACGGCAGAAGATCCCCGCCGGCACTCTCGAATCATGTGCCCGTGCCGACCGCACTTGTAGCACTTCCCTTCTCGTCGCGAGCATGTCGCGGCAGATGGTTGCCGCCGCAGATAACACAACGGAAGGGTCTCCCGCCCTTCGTCGTCGGGGATACCGAGGAGTTTCTTAGCGTTTGGTCGCCCCGGCACCACCCGCCGCTCGCTTCTTGCCTTTCTCTTTACTCTCCGCCATGGCCTCGCGCTCCTCCCGCGCATAGGCGTTGCCGTGCTCCGCAGATAGAGCCCGGTCGAAGACCTCCGCAAAGGTCGTGAGGTGGAAAAGTTGCACCGCCTCATAAATCCTCGGCCGAAGTCCTCGCAAGAACCAATCTGCCCGATCCCGGTCGTCACGTACAACGTCCGGGACACAATCAATGATGTGGGAGAACTCTAGCTCATAGTCCGCCACAGAGCGGTCTCCCTGTCTCAACTTGCGAAATTTCTCGTGCATCTTCCGCTTCACGGAGTCGGGGAAGTAGTTCGAAAATACCGCCCTCTTGAACTCCTCCCACAACATTGGCGGTAGATCGGGTGACCGATCCCGCTTAACCCGCTTCCACCACGCCTTCGCCGCCTTGTCTAGGCAATGGGTGGCGAAGTGTACTTTGTCTTTCTCCGGGTGTTGAAGTCCTCGAAGATTGTTTGCATGGAGTCGACCCACGACTCCACGACCGCCGGTTCCACCACTCCTCCCTCGAAGATAGGTGGCTTGAATTTCATGAACTTAATGAGCGCCGCCAATGCGCGCTCCCGTTCCTCGTCGTTCGCCGCACTACCCGGTCGAAGTCCCCGATCCGCCCGAATCCGCCGTGAATCGGTACGGCCGCAATCGGATCCGCCGCCGCCGCACCATCGACTACGGTCGCATTCTAGCAGAGGTGTAGGGTGCTCACCGCTCGCGCCGCCGTTTGTCCGCTCCAATGTCTCCCGGAGCCGTCGACCGCTTTCGCCTTGAGCCCTTACGGACTCGCCTTGTTGCCGCACTACGCCAATAAGCGCGGCCATTTGCTCCTCAAGCCCCCGCCGCTACGCCGCGGGTTGCACAGGAGCCGCACTCGGTTCCTCAGGCATCGACCTTGTTCGGGGTCGACCACGAGGTGCCATTGCTTCCTGAAATGAAGCAACTCACGTTAATACTCAAACACGTACTCGGATATACCCAATCCGGCGAAAGCAAATAAGCGCATTCATTAACATTCCATAATATCATGTCGTCGGCCGCCGATCACAACACAAGAATAGAAAACAAATAGCAACTTAAAGTTAGTCTCTAATCATCTTAGAGACATAAGACATGAACCCAATCACATGCTTTCGCTATACTTGTTCACGTCACTCACGTTTCCTTAGGTCCTTAGGTTCTTCCCAATCCTATGGCCCCTAGGTCCATCCTAAGCTTTCACTTTTTTTGGCTTTATACCCGCTCTGATACCATTTTATCTGTCAGGCCCCGAGCCCGCTCCATTTGGCCGGTTCGGGCGCGTCAACAGACGCCGAACGGACAGAGCTTCCCCTGTCCGCCCAAGGCTCAAAAAGTACAGATAGAGTATAAATTTTACACATGCGGAAGCATACACAAAATGCTTACACGAGGGTAAGCAACATAGCCAAAATGAAAGTAACTAATGTAAACATACAAGTACTATGATTAATTGCAATCACATACGTGCATAATTCTCTACAACTTGAATTCTTTAAAGGACTACCATTCTTTACAATCTTTTCATCATTTCTTTTTACATCTCATAGTCTTCAAAGATAAAGCTTAAATACATTTGATATTAGCATCTACCATCATCAAATACAAAAGATGATACAAAAGGGTAATGCAACTATAACAAAAGTAAAGTACTCGGGCGGTCTCTACCTAGGGCGCGATGCCCTTCCCGCGATCGTCGACCGCTCACTCGGTCCCGCTCGTGGAAATAGTGGGGTGAGAACTACAACAAAGTTCCCAGTGGGTTCGGCAACCAACCACGCCGACTTTCCCACTAGGTCTAATTCAAGCGTAATAGAAAGAAAGGTAAGATAATAACCAACTAACAAATGCAACTAATACGCTTGAAAGTAACGATAAAATGCTCAAACTGTAAAGCATGCAAGATCATAAGTTCAATACCCAATCTCTTGGCTAACCCGTGGGTTTCGCCTCAACAAGACTCAACCAAACTCAAAATCCCATAGTATACCGGGAGGCTCAATATCGACCCGTTGGGACCGTCCTTAGGAAAACTCATTCCCCGGAAAACTCATTCCTGGTGACCAACTCCGAGCGCACCGCCGAGGGGGAGCTACCGCCCCCGAGCAAGGACTATATGGTGAGTACGATCAATCCTTAACTTTAAGGATTCCAAATCTCAATCTATTCCTTGCCTTCAAGGAGAACTTATATTCATATGACCCTTAACTCTAAGGTTGTTGTCATAATGTCAATCTCATGACTATACTAGTGTTATATACACTACTTGTTCTTGTCCTTGTTCTTTAATGCCACACATGTTGTCTAAGTATTCTAGACTCATCTTTGTCATATTCTCTAAGTACATGTCCAATGTCACATTCACTTGTCAACTACACCAAGTTCTAGTTCTTGTTCTTTAGCATGCATACATAGGGTTCTCATTCTTAGCATATGTTCTCATACAATTATATCTCATGCATTTGAACTCACAAATTGCAATATAACTCATAAATTACCCTACTATGCATTATGCTCAACATATATAGAATGCTCAAAAGTGACACGTAGACATAGAAAGAATTCCGGTGTCCTTGGAATGCACCACCCACCTTCTAAAATTATGGATGGGTTGCCCGTCAAGTTTCGGAGCTAACCGAGGCCTATTTTGCAATCTGCGCAGTTATCAGATTTTACGTCAGGCTAGCTTATATAGCAACTCATAAATATGCTTTTCGTTTAATTAAACGAAGTTGTCCCACGCGTCGGGGATACCCCCAATTAGGTTTCTACAAGGTCAATTTGACCCTAGAACCTCTATGGCAAAAAGCCCCAAATTTGGTGCTCTATCCAAGCCCTATGCAAAACCCTAGGTTTTGATCTCTTAAACAAGCAAAAGAGAGCTTGTTGTTACTCTTAGAGTTCATCTAGAACAATTTAAACCATCATTAGGGCCTCTACTTGAAACCCTAAGGATCCACCATGAGAGGACCTTGAGCTTTCATGGGTTTTCATGGAGCTCAAGCCTCTACTAGGCTTCTACACCAAAGAGAAGACTCAAAACTCTAAGTTCCTTGCTTAAAACCCAAACCCTAGTCTAGGTTTACCATGAAACCTCACCTTGGCCCAAGCTCCACCTTGTAGGAGAGCTTCTAGGTCTTCCCCAAGCTCCAAATCCTCCAAGATCACCTCCTCCAAGCTCCTTCTCCAACTTCTCCAAGCTCTAGGGCTCCTTTTCAGAGAGAAAGAGGGGAAATGAGAGAGAGTGTGTTGGGGGAGAATGGCCGTGAATAGAGGAGAGGGTGGGCCGCATATAGTGTTGTGACAATTGCCAAAAAGCCCCTCCATTTGCGAAAATTACAACCGCTCGAATCGCGCTGGTCCACTGTCCTGGCTCTCGGCCGATTGTCTGGCTCAAGACGCTTTCCAGACTTAGCCATTTTCTCGCATGTTACGCAGCCCATCGTCCGGTCTTGGCCGGGTCGTCCGGTCTTGGATCGTCTGGCTGGTCCGGTCGTCCGGCTCGCAAGACGCTTTCCTCATCGCGCACTGGGCACTCAGGCATCCGGACAACCCCCGTCGTCTGGCTCGCCGTCCAAGTCTGGGAATTTCCACCAGACTTGCGGTTTAGCTTTTCCAAGACCCCACTTCGCTGCGCACGGGTTCCAAAGCACATAGAACCCACACTTACTCGCTCCACTCCGGGTCCCGCTCATTTTGACGGAACTCGGCGCGCTTTACGGGGGAGTGGGTTGTTACAAACTAATTAGGTTCAAAAGTCCTAGAAATTACCCAACATAAAACTCACATAGGGAAGGGTAAAACTCACCTCTAGGTAGCCACCCCTCAAGAGAACTCAAAAGCAAGCTAGAGTCTCCTCAAACCAACCTAAAGGAATGTTCTAAACTCATCAATTAGCCTCTAGAAGCATCAAAATAAAAAGCCCCAAAGTAAACCCTAATATGCCAAATCTAGGGTTTCATCTCAAAAGAGGCAACCAAAACCTATATTAGAGGAAAAGAACTTGATGCTTACCTTCTAGGAGCTCCAAACAAGGCTCAAATCCCTCTAAGCTTGAAGATCTTCCTCCAAATGAGCTCCAAGCCCAAGCCCCAAGCATCTACCAAGATGACAATGTGTCACGCCCCGGGACCCAACGGAAGCCCGCCCGGCGCGTGCCGAGACCCGCCGTACATTTAAAATATACAAGGCGTCTAACAAAACGATAAATGAAATAACAAGAAAAGAGGCATCTAGTAGTATCAGAGCACAATATAACAACTAGATCTCTATATAGGAAATAAAGTACTAACAACACTAAGAAGCTGAAAATAAGTACAACAATAACTCCATAACCAAAAGCTATAAAAGGTACATGGTAGTCTCTATACAGGGATACAAAAACCACTCTCCCACACAAAAACCAAAAGAGAGGAACTACCACCTAGCAGTGGTAAGCAGCTATCTAGCTAGCGATCCCCTTGCCACGATCCCTTGCCTCCGCCGGTGGCGAAGGCTCTGAAACACATTAGAAAAAGAGGGCGTGAGAACTATTAATTAATAGTTCCCAGTGGGCAATTACTGGCTTCAGTTGCATGCTCCACTAGGCCCAAAACTAAACAAGTAAACGGTAAACTATGCATAAGTAAAGTAAACGGCATGTAAATAAACAGGTAAACTACTAAACATGATCTCTCTACTTGGCTTGAAATGGCATAAGTAATTAAGCTCTTCTAAGCATGAATAGGAAGCACTATAATTAGTACAATGTTCACAAGTTAAATAGTAAAGAGTTAAAGTTTACTATTCTAGTCATAGTCCACAATGTTCATTAAGCTACTTTAAGTTTAATGTCCAACAAGACCCAACCCGAAGGCGGTCTGGCCGATGCCCACCCGAAGGCTGCCTAGCCAAATGCCTAGCCTAATGGCCCCGTAGTAGTCAACATCCCCACCCTAGGAATGCGACTGTCCTACGGCAATCCACTTCGGCGCCCAGTCCCGCACGGCGAAAGTATCGCGTTGGCCAACTCCGGAGTGCCGGCTTGTAGGGAGCGACCCTCACAAGCATGTGCGAATGAGCACAATGGCATATAGTCACAAGAACCGTTACAAGTCTCAAATCATCATGTCTCTAACATGGAAAGTAAAACCTCTATGTCCAAGGCCTATCTCTACGTGATCATGTCTCTAACATGGAATATAGTAGATGTCAGTGGCCTATGTCAAAGTCTCTATGTTGCAGTTTCATAGTTTTCTAAGTTAAGTGCCGCTTGATGACACTTAATCTTTCTAAGTTCCAACAAGAGTTCAATGTTCATAAATACATTATCTAAGCTATATAAACATGAATGGCACACTCCCTGGTGCCCACAATGCCCACCCTCACATGCATGCTGTTTAACCCAGAAAGCTCTACTATATAGAGTGAAAATTTTATCATACATAAGGCATGCATTTTAAGTGTCACGCCCCGAGCCCGCCAATTCGGTCGGATTCGGGCGCGCCGACAGACCGCCGAACGGACAGAGTTTCCCCTGTACGTTCAAGGCGTCGCAATCAATACAATTACAAGGAGGTTCCAAACAGGGACAGATATCACATTCAGATTGCATAAGGGAGTATCATAAACATAAAACAGCTACTTGCTATTACATCCATTCAACCCAGATTACAATCTTACATTATCTATAAACTTTTATATTCATATTACAGACTTCCTAATACAATCTAGTAAATTGTACATTTTTATTACAACTTGCTTTCTTTTCCCCGCTACACCCCTAAGCTCTGTCAACTGGGGTATTTCTATCTCAGTCTCCTGGTAGGGCGCTATCTACTGAGCTACGCCTTGCTCTCGCTGCCGCGCGCGCTCACGTGTATACCTGTACCCCCAAAAACCCAACACGGGGGTGAGAACTATTGTCCATAGTTCTCGTGGGTACGGTCACCCAAGAGAACAGCTCGACCAATAGGTCCAAGGAGGCACTGCAGATATGTTAGTCCAAAAGCATATACAGATATATAATTTGCAACTAACATAAAAACCTGCCTCACAAATGCAATATGCAAAATTATTCTTTAGCTCTTAGCTTTTCTTTACTTTATTGCTATTCTTTACTTTAGCTCTTTTATTCTTATCTTAGCTATTTACCAAGTTAGCTATCCATACTTTTCACCCTTTACCCTCACTAGCTACTTATCAAGATAGCTATTCACATTCTCTATCCTTTATCCTCGGCACATACGCTATTTAGCAAATACGTCTAAGGTCCACTCTACCTTAGCTCACTATGCCACCCGACTCGGTCTTGAGTCAATCAAATGCGGATAATCCGCCCGCTGTCTAGCCCGAGGTGTTGGACGTCTCACAACTACCCCAGCTGTCAACAGCCTGCCGCCCTCTGTGACTCAGCCTCGGAGCGGCGAAATCGTCGCACACGCTCGTCACCCTCAGTGGTGTCCCAACTTGGGAACGGCTCGAGTCACCTGACATAGCCATTCTGGTGGCGAACACGGCGTACTTACCCAGCGTGGACTAAAGTCGTGACCTTACCATCTGGCGGCGAACTATCGCATCACACCCACCAATGGATCGAGTCACTTCCCCACACCGCGCGCACGTGTCGTACTTACCCAAAGAATGGTTCCCAAACTCATGGTGTCAACTCATGGCGGTCGATCCTCACCCGCTTGACCGCATCGAACTCATTTTGGCTCACCCACCCGGCGGCGAAATCGTCGCACAACGCCACGTCGTTGGTATAGCCCCGGACGGCGAAATCGTCGCACACGCCCGCACCCTCTGGTGCACATATCACGGATTCCATGAATCCGTTTCACTTAGCTTGAGGGTTAGCTAGGCCCTCAAGAGACGACCCTCTAGGTCCATTGTCTTTACCTCCTAGGTCCACTTGACACTAGGGTTCATTCTTTGTCACATAACCTAGGTTGACTTAACTCTAGGTTCTATGTCCTTCCATCTCGACCTAGGTTTACTAGCATTAGGTCCACGATCCTCTTTAACCAACCTATGTCCTTGACACTAGGTTCACTGTTCTTTACCTAGATCCACTTGACTCTAGGTTTACTATAACCTATGTCCTTTACACTAGGTTAGATGTCATTCCCCTAGGTCCACATGACTCTAGGTTTACTACGGCTTATGTTCTTTACACTAAGTTGGATGCCACTCGATCTATATGTGTATTAGTCCATGACTCACATTCTTTACTTTGCATTCTTACATTTAGCATTCAATACTTCATTATTTAGCTCATGCTCCATTGCTCTCTAGCATTTCTATATCATGCTCATACTTAGCCTCTCACACTAGGTTCCTTAACATGCATTTCTACTTGTGTATTTTACACTGTGTTCTTTAACATGCATTTCCTATACATGGATCACATGCATCAAGTTGAAACCTTTACTCTTAGACATATATAGGCGACCTAGTCGCTTCGGTAAACACAACCCACCTCAATTCGCACTCCGATTGCTCGTCGACACTTGCAATCGGCCGCCCGCGGCACTCTTGACCCGGTTCGGCTCGAACTCTTGCACGACCAACCAAACGGTCTCCGAATTGCAATCCGAGACTTTGTGCCGTTGCCCCACGCCTTCAAGTTGCCCCAGTTCCGTTTTCATGAATTTTGGGCTCCTATCTTGCGTGCTGCGGACATCTGGTATGAATATATTAAATAGTTAATATCTTTGTACTCGCTCGTCGGATGACCGAACCGAGCGCGCCAACGCGTTCGTTAGGCCCCCAATTAGGTTTCTATGGGGTCAAATGAGATCAAACTCATCTATTTCTAAAAACCCCATTTTGGAGCCCTAGGTTTGCATCTATGCAATCCCACCGATTTGATCCCTAGAACAAGCAATAGAGAGCTTGTCTAATCTCTAGGAACTCATCTAAGAGCACTAGAATCATCCATAGGGTGCTTAGAGCAAACCCTAGAAATCTACCATTAGTGCTCTACGAAGAAAACATGGTTTTCATGTGTTCTCTTGCTACTAAGTTCCTACACTTGTGAGGAGATCAAAACACTAGATCTAGGGTTTAGAAACCCTCTACTAGAAGATCTACCATGAGAGGAGCAAAGGCTTACCTCTACAAGAAGCCCTCTTGCACAAAGGGGAGGAAGAAGATGCCCATGGTGATCTCCACCATCATCTTCTTCACCATCTCCATCTTCTTCTTCTTCCTCTTTTTCTTCTTCTCCTTTCCTTCTTCTCTTTCTTTCCTTCTTGCTTCGGTCGACAGAGAAGGGAGGGAGAGAGATCTGTGAGGGAGAGAGGGTAAGAAAGGGTTTTGTTACCCTCTAATCACTTAACCCCTTGCCAAAATGCAACAAAGCCCCTCAACTTTGCAATATTTGCAACAGCCCAAACTGGGCATTTTCGGGCTGCTGAGACCGGTCTCCATGTATGGTGTCCGGTCTCCAAGTATCTTCACCAGTGGTCCAATCACAGGCGGTCCTGGACATTCACACAATGTCCTGGCCCCGGCCTCGCGCAGGCCCTTTTTGCCCATTTTCCACCTTATCGGGTCCGGACATCCACCATTGTCCTGACATCCAATGTCCTGGACATTGGATCAATGTCCCGACCCCGCAGGTCCCCTCAGCCCACTCAAGGACTTAGCCAAATTTTCAGCTTTTTCCGTTTCTTCTCCGTTCCAACTCACTTTTCGACCTGTGGGTCTCCGATTCACTTGAAATCGCGCCGAGGCTCCCCACACACGATTTAAATCATGTTCCATCATTATTTCCTCCACGCAAGCGTCAAATTTAGCTCACGGCTCAATATTGCCTTTCGGGCTCCGTTCTCGCACCTAGTGCACTGAAAGCACTCGAAAGCTTCCAAACTTCACCGAGACTATTCGAATGGCTCTCCAAGCCAACATACCTCGTAACCTCAAGACTTTAGGAGTTCGGGGTGTTACATTAAGTGTCCCAAAATTCATAATAATTCTATCTAGCATGAAAATGCTTTTAAAAGAATTAAACCAAACCGAAAAAGCACTTAGGAGCTATTTGCTCCTATGCTCAAGAAGCTAAACCCACCAAGTGCGAATAGCGTTGCTCCAAACCGCTAACGAAGCTTCGATTATCACTCCTTGAGTCCTAAAAAGCACACCCTAGGAGTTACAAGCTAAGAAGATAAACCTTGAGTTTACACTTTAAGGAACTCTACGAAAGGATGAAGAAAACTCACCGAATGCGAAGGAAACTCTCTCGATCTCCAAATGGGAGTTAGAGTCCTTCCAATCCAACCTAAATCAAAGTTCTAAACCCATCAATTAGGTCTAAGAAGCCCTAAAATGAAAATCCCCAAAACCTAACCCTAGAATCACATTCTAGGGTTTCATCACACAAAAAGCCTCAAAATCCGAATCTAGAGGAAGAGAACTTGATGCTTACCTCCAAGATGCTTCAAACCAAGTTCAAAAGGCTCTAGGGTTGAAGCTTGATCCTCTATCAAGCTCCAATCAAAAGCTCCAAAGCTCCAACAATGGTGAAGAAGGCTCTACCAAGCAAAAGAGGCAAAGTGAGGGTTTCAATCCTCCAAAAATCCAACAAAACTCATGGGGGAAGAAGGAGAGGAGAAGGAGAAGCCCTTACCTCTTCTCTTGCTGCTATGAACACAAGAGGATGCCCTAGGGGCGTGGCATACTCTAATGGAGGTGCTACAAAAAAAACCCCCCGCAGCTTAAAATCGTCGAAATCGCCAGTCAGACCGGATAAGCCGTATCCGTACGGCAGACACTCGCGAACACCAAACCCGAGGCTCGGTTGGTGTCCATCGCCCATCCCATACCGGTACGTAATCCACCCCGTACCGTATAGCAACAATTGCCGACCTGCAGATAAAGAACTTTTCCCGTACTGCAGACACCCTGTGCTTCAATCCGAGAGCAACCTAAAATCCAACTTTTTGGATTTTAGTGCTTGGGATTTATCCGCTAGCCTCGGTACACGTGCCATAGGTCGGAACACAGTCAACGACCCTCCAGAAAAGTGGAAAGGCTCCGAACTCAAGTCAAAAATACTCGAACTCCGCAATTTGCGCAAGTCCAGTATGCTACATTCACTCCTCCTAAAAAGGAGTTTCGTCCGCGAAACTCAAAAGCCAACTCATACCTCAAGTCTCCATCTGGAAGAGATGGGGATAGCGCTCCTGCAGCGCGCTCTCAGGCTCCCACGTGGCCTCCCGCTCCTCGTGGTTGCTCCATAGAACCTTCACATACGGAATGTCCCGATTCCGCAATTTCTTCACTTCGCGAGCCAAGATCTTCACTAGTTGCTCCTCGAAACTCAAATCCTCCCTCAGCTCGATGGGTGCCGCATCCAAAACGTGAGCCGGGTCATGGATATACTTCCGAAGGACCGATATATGAAAGACGTTATGCACGCCCGATAGGTTTGGTGGTAGAGCAAGTCGATACGCTACCGGACCTGCACGCTCCAAGATCTCATATGGTCCAATGAAACGGGGGCTTAGCTTACCCCGAATTCCAAATCTTCTAATCCCTTTCGACAGCGAGACTTTCAAGAAACATGGTCTCCAATATGAAACTCCAAGTCTCGTCGCCGTCTATCAGCATAACTCTTTTGCCTACTCTGGGCCGTCAGCAGTCGCTCCCGAGCAATTCGAACTTTATCCTCAGCCTCCTAAAGCACATCAGGGCCTAAAGCCAGTCTCTCGCCAACTTCACTCCAATGAAGTGGCGATCTACACTTCCGTCCATACAATGCCTCGAAAGGTGCCATCTTGATGCTTGCTTGGTAACTATTGTTATAAGCAAACTCCGCCATAGGTAGATGCTGCGACCATCCTCCCTGGAAGTCAATCACACATGCCCGGAGCATGTCCTCTAACGTCTGTATAGTGCGCTCCGACTGCCCGTCACTCTGGGGGTGGAAAGCAAGGTCGAAGTCCGCCGAGTACCCAAGGCGTCCCGCAGACTCCTCCGTAAGTGTGACACAAAGCGAGTGTCCCTGTCAGATACGATCGATGTAGGTACTCCATGAAGTCGCACAATCTCATCAAGGTACACTTGTGCGAGCTTCTCTCCTGCCCAAGTAGTGTGGATAGGTATGAAGTGCGCCGACTTCGTCAACCTATCCACGATCACCCAAATAGCATCATGCCCGGCTTGAGAGCGGGGCAATCCTGTCACGAAATCCATGGTGATCTTCTCCCACTTCCACACGGGAATAGGCAAACTCTGAAGTTTTCCCGCTAGAACTCGATGCTCAGCTTTCACCTGTTGGCAAGTTAGACATCTAGCAACGAACTCGCCAACATCTTTGTTCATTCCAGGCCACCAATAGAGCAACTTCAAGTCCTTGTACATTTTGGTGCCTCCTGGATGAATAGTATAGGGCGCTCTGTGTGCTTCTTGAAGGATGTCCTCCTTAAGTCCCAAATCCGCTGACACACATAGCCGTCCCGAAAAGCGTATCAATCCTTGATCATCCACAAGGAATTTGCCGGTGCAACCATCAACCATTTTATCCCGAATCTTTTGCAACTCTTAGTCAGGAGCTTACTTCTCTTTAATTCTGTCCACAAGTGTAGGTTGCACGACCATAGTCATCAGCCGCAAGGGTGTATCGGGAGTCACTACCTCCAACTCCAACCGCTTCATTTGCTCGATCAATCGCGGTTGAGTAACCACATGCATTGCTAAGTTCTCGGTAGATTTCCGACTTAGCGCATCCGCCACCACGTTAGCCTTGCCCGGGTGATAGAGAATAGTCAAGTCATAATCCTTGAGCAACTCCAACCATCTGCGCTGTCTCAAGTTCAACTCCTTCTGAGTGAATAAGTACTTTAAGCTCTTGTGATCCGTATATACCGCGCATCGCTCGCCGTACAAATAGTGGCGCCATAGCTTCAATGCAAAGACTACGGCTGCCAACTCCAAGTCGTGAGTAGGGTAGTTCTTCTCATATTCCTTTAACTGGCGAGATGCATACGCGATCACCTTGTCACCCCGCATCAAAACACCAATCCGTTAAGAGATGCATCACTATAAACCACATACCCTGCTCCAGCAATAGGTAATGTGAGGATTGGAGCGGTCGTCAATCTCAACTTCTTCAACTCTTGAAAGCTTTTCTCACACGCATCATTCCAAATGAATTTGGTTTCCTTATGCGTGAGCCTCGTGAGGGGAGTAGATAACTTCGCAAAGCCCTCCACGAATCTCCGGTAGTAGCCGGCCAAACCAAGAAAACTCCTGATCTCGGTGATGCTCGTCGGTCTTGGCCAATCCTGAATGGCTTCTATCTTCTTAGGATCTACTGCAATGCCTGATCCTGAAATCACATGTCCAAGGAATGCTACCTCTCGAAGCCAAAATTCACACTTCTTCAGTTGTGCAAATAATTCCTTTTCCCGAAGCATTTGAAGTACCAATCTCAAATGCTCCTCGTGATCCACATCGCTTCGGGAATAAACCAAGATGTCGTCGATGAATACCACGACGAACCTATCTAGATAAGACTTGAAAACACGGTTCATTAGATCCATAAAAGCTGCCGGGGCGTTAGTAAGCCCAAACGGCATAACAGTAAACTCATAATGACCATACCGTGTTCGAAAAGCCGTCTTCGACACATCTCCAGGCGCAATCTTTAACTGATGATATCCCGACTGCAAATCTATCTTGGAATACACACAAGATCCCTGGAGTTGATCAAAAAGATCATCAATCCTCGGCAACAGATACTTATTCTTGATCGTGACTTTATTAAGTTCACGACAATCCACGCACAGGCGAAGTGATCCGTTTTTCTTCTTCACAAAAAGAACCGGTGCTCCCCAAGGTGACACACTCGGTCGAATGAAGCCCTTGTCCAACATATCCTGCAACTGTGCCCTCGGCTCCTTTAACTCTGCCGGTGCCATCTTATAGGGCGCCTTCGAGACTGGGGTAGTCCCGGGGACGAGATCTACCACAAACTCGATGTCCCTATCAGGTGGCATGCCCGGTAGCTCCGCCGAAACACGTCCCGAAACTCCCGCACTACGGTATATCCTTGATCCTAGGGGTATCATCCTCACCCTCAATGCGACACTAGCCAAATAGGCTACGCATCCACGGCTGATCGCCTGCCTAGCTCGAGACGAGCTGATCGACATCGCAAAAAGCGAACTCTGGCATCCTCTAAACACCACCTCATCCTGACCCGGTTCTCTAAATGTAACCGTTCGATTAACACAATCGATGGTGGCGTAATATCTCGTCAACCAATCCATACCTAAAACCACATCGAAATTCCCCAACTTGCGCACTACTCGCAAGTCCACGGGCATGGTCCAATCTCCTACCCGGATAGGACAACTGGGGCAATACTCTCGCACGTCCACAATGTGGTCGGGTACAACAATACGTCCAGGATGTAGTAAGGGAACAAACTGGATGTCATGCAACTCGGCAAACAGCCGGTCTATAAATGAATGTGATGCACCGGTATCAAATAATGCACGTATTCTAATGCCATCAAGTAAAATGATACCTGCCACCACATCCTCAGCTGTCGCTACCGCCTCGGTCTGTGCGGCGTACATGCGCCCACTCGGCGCCTGTCGTGACCCTCGCTCCGCACCGGACGGTCGCCGCTCATCTGTATCGACGGGTCCTCGGGTAGCGGCCGGTAGAGCGGTGCCGATGCGTAAGATGGTGGGTGACGAACCTCTGACACTCGCACGAATGTGGCCCTCCTGGCCACACTGGAAACACCTGCCTGCCCGCTGTGGGCACAGCGGCGGATGGTGAGGACCACCGCAGATCACACACTTGGGAGGCCGGCGTCGATCTGGTCCTCCTCGCTGGGTCGGTGCACCTCGACTGCGCTGCTGGTGCCTAGGATGCTTCGGTGGCCTCCTAGAGTGCGTCTGACTTGCACCCTCAGCCGCGGGCCTCTTGCCCTTTCCCTTATCCAAGCCCTCGCGTCTCTCCTGTACCATGGCCGCGCCGCTCTCCACAGTGAGCGCGCGGTTCACCACCTGCCTGTAGGTCTGAAGCTCCGAGGACTGCACGAACCGGAAGATCGACGGTCGCAGTCCACGCTCGAAGATGCAGGCCTTGTCCTCGTCGTCCCGCACGACGAAGGGCACGCAATGCAGAAGCCGAGAAAACTCTCTCTCGTACTCGGCTACAGATCTGTCCCCTTGAGTCAGGCTGCACAAACTCTGCTCCATCTGTCTCTTGACGCTGTCGGGGAAGTAATGCGCTAACAGAAGTTCCTTGAACCTCGTCCAAGTAATAGATGCTAAGTCTGTGCTGGGGTTCTCCTGGAGATCCATCCACCAGCGGTAGGCCTCGTCGTCCAAGTGGTGGGTGGCGAGCCACACTCGTCCCCGCTCCTCCACGAACGTGTCACGAACAATTTCTCCATATGCATCAACCACTTTTCCACGATCCGCTGGTCGACCTTCTCTCCGTCAAAGGTCCCTCGCCGCACCTCCTAAACTCCTTGAGGCGACCCATGAGTCGATCCCGCTCGGCTCCCTGAGCCATAACCGGAAATGCCGCTGCCACCGGTGATGCTCGTACTGGCGGGGTGTCCCGATCCTCCTCCCGGCGCTCGACTGCCGGAGTCGTCTGGTATGAGCCGGCTGTAGGGGACTGCGCCCGCGGTAAGTCAACCTCGGCTGGCCGCGGCGGCGAGTCCGAGTCTCCTCGCAGCCCGCCCGCCGCAGAGAATATCCTCCATGCGCTTCATGCGCGCTCCCGCCGGCTGCGACGCCGTCGCTCGTGTCACTAAAGCTGTGAGGGCCGCCAGTTGGCCCCTCAACTCACGGACCTCACCAGATCCGGAGGTAGCGGAGGTCTCAACCTCATCCAGCTGTGCCGCATTATCCGCTCCCACTGATTTAGAGCGAGTCGTCGGCATCGTCACTACAACATCATAAAAGCGCAAGTTAGTAAGCTCACGCAATCGCATCCCCGCTCATGCTATAAATACCCAAATCATGCAAAAGTAATGAAGTGTCCTTCACTACTAACTCCCGATGTTACGTTGTCGGCCGCCAACGTAACCCTCCGCGAAGTTAGGAGTTATACACTTCGATCTAACTCTACTTACTAGAGTTATTCAAGATACCCAATCTTAATACTTTCGCTCACAAGTCACATAGACCTTGTCTCTCACGAGCCTATATCCTATAGCCCAACCTGCCTAAGGTTTACTAGGTCCACAAGAAGACTTAACCGTAGTCTCTGATACCAATTTAATCTGTCACGCCCCGGGACCCAACTAAGCCCGCCTCAAGACGTGCCTGCACTCCGCCGTACATCTAAAATATACAAGGCGTCTAACAAAACGATAAATGAAACAACAAGAAAATAGGCATCTAGTAGTATCAGAGCACAATATAACAACTAGATCTCTATATAGGAAATAAAGTACTAACAACACTAAGAAGCTGAAAATAAGTACAACAATAACTCCACAACCAAAAGCTATAAAAGGTACATGGTAGTCTCTATACAGGGATACAAAAATCACTCTCTCACACAAAAACCAAAAGAGAGGAACTACCACCTAGCAGTGGTAAGCAGCTATCTAGCTAGCGATCCCCTTGCCTCCGCTTGTGCCGAAGGCTCTGAAACACATTAGAACAAAAGGGCGTGAGAACTATTAATTAATAGTTCCCAGTGGGCAATTACTGGCTTCAGTTGCATGCTCCACTAGGCCCAAAACTAAATAAGTAAATGGTAAACTATGCATAAGTAAAGTAAACGGCATGTAAATAAACAGGTAAACTACTAACAAAAGGAATATCTAGTACAACTCTGGAGGCCACTAGCTATGGCGCTAACCCCTTGCCCCGGTCCTCCGCTGCCCCGCTCGAGCCAGGACCTGTAGGGTTAGTCGTGTGAGAACTACAACGAAGTTCCCAGTGGGCTCGGCAACCGACCTCGCCGACTTACCCACTAGGTCCATTTAGGCATAAGTATTTCAATGGAAAAGGAAATAGTAACCAAACTATATACTAATACTATACCTGCAAGAAAGAGCTCAGTAGATATGTAATCGAGGCAATATCTGATATGCATGCATGTCCTTTACATTACTTTACTTGTTTCTTTACCCAATCTTACCGGTTAACTATGTTAACCCCAAAAACTCACGTTTCATTACCCATCTACCGGGGAAGGCTCAAGGCACTACTCCCGAGGGTTCGTCGACAGGGCACTATCCCCGTGGTGTCTACACTCCGGAGTACACCACTTGTGGAGGAGCTACCGCCCACAAGTCAAGTGTGAGTATCAATCCATTTCCCAACTTGGGAAACCATAATCTCTAGTTTCAATGCCAATGTCATAGTAGGTTTCTACCTGCATGTTCATGTCACTCTCTATGTTTTACAATGTCAACTCGATGGCAATCTTGTCTCTATGTTCAATGTCACCTTTGTTTACTAAGATCACAGTCCATTCTCATATTCACACATGTATAGGGTTCTAGTCTTCGTTTCTATGTTCCATTTCAATCACTAAGTCCATCTACATTATAGCAATGCATAAAGGAACAACCATACTTGTAATTACTCACTACCCTATCATGCATGAATATATTATAATATAATATGCTCAGTAAGGTGAAATAGACATAGAAGGGAATCCAACGATTCCGGAATGCACCCCCCACCTCTAAATATTATGGTGGTGATGTGGTTCGAGTTTCGCAGCTATCCGATCCCTAGATTGCGACCTGCGCGTTAAACAGAGCCTAAATCAGGCTAATTTACATGGTAGCTCATATGTGGGCTTTTCGTTTAAACGAACGGAGTTGTCCCACGCGTCGGGAATACCCCCAATTAGGTTTTCACAAGGTCAATTAGCCTTGTAAACACCCTAGGGCAAAAGCCCCAATTTTCAAACCCTAACAATGTCATTTTGTTGTAGCTCCTAGATTGATCTCATCCACAAGCAAATAATAGCTTAGGGTCACCTAGGAAGCTATCTACTACCTTCCTAGAGCCATTAGAACCATCTATTTGGCCTCTAATACAAATCCCATTCAACCACCATGAGAGCACTTGAGCTCCCATGGAGCCCTCATGGTGTTCTTAGCTCTACTAGACTTCTAACACTAGCAACAAGCTAGAAAACTACAAAACTTAGGAGAAAACTCAAACCCTAAGGCTAAACTTGCAAAAGCCTACCTCTTGTAGCAAGCTCAACCAAATCTTTGTTGTAGGAGAGCTCCAATGCCCACCAAACGCTCCAAAACCTTCTCATTCTTCTTCTTCTCCAAGATCGATCTCCTTGATCTAGGCTTTTCTAGAAAGAGAAAGGGAGAAAAGAGAGTGAGGGAGAGTATGCTGTGAATAGAGGGAGCATTGGGTATATTACATATTGTAACAATTGCACCCAGGCCCTCCAAACTGCAATATTTGCAATCTGCCGACTGGGCAACTTTCGGGCATGAAGACCGGTCTTGCTCACCAAGTCCGGGTCCCGAGAGCAGGTGTTTTGGGACTTAGCCGTTTTTCGGCTGATTTCGCAGACCAAGACCGATCTCGGTCGTGGGGACCGGTCTCTGGAGTCCGGTCTTCAACCTCAAGTCCGGATCCCGAGAGCAGGATTTTCAGGACTTAGCCGATTTTTCTCCCTGCTCGGCTGCTGCGCGCGTGCGGTCCAGACCCTGGCTGTGAGGTCCGGTCTCAGCAAGCTCCAAGTCTGAAACTTTTCCAGACTTGCAGTTTCGCTTCCTCAGGTTCCAATTTCACCTCACATGGGTTCTAATACACATAGAACCCATCCATAATCACTCTACTTCGAGTTCCACTCATTTTGACGGAACTCGACACGCTTTACGGGAAAGCGATATGCTACAGAGATATTGCAATTCATTGACTATATGTCGATTTGACATACTTCTTTGCTTGGAGTTCTCGTTCCTGGTTTTCATCATTACTCCCAGCGAAGGATCACCATACTCATGATGCTTCTCATGAACGGCGTTGTGGATTCGACGTAAGGCGTCGTGGATTCGACGTGATTGAAGGTGATTCGTGGATTCAGATCGTTGGCTCATGGATTCGAGTGGCGTCGTGGATTCGGGGTGATAGAAGCTTCGTGGATTCAAAGTGGCGATTCGTGGATTCGGATCATTGGCTCGTGGATTCGAGTGGCGTCGTGGATTCAGGGTGATAGAAGCTTCGTGGATTCGAAGTCGGGGTGGGGCGTTCGTGGACTCGGACGTGAGGGCGTGGACAACCCGGAGGATTGCGCGGAGATTCATAGGAGGTTAAGAGAGGTTAAGTCCGTGGAATCGGTATTCACCTTGTAATCTTTTCTTTTAGTGAATTATTTTTTCGCGTGTTGGTCCCGTGGGTTTTTTACTCCAAGTTGGAGTTTTCCCACATAAATCTCGGTGTGCTATTTATTTTTCGCATTTATTTTATTGCATCGAGAATTTATGGTTTTTGGCCGTTAGACCTATTCATCCCCCTCTAGGTGTTGGATACAGTCTAGATAGATCCTTGGGACACCCCATAACTTACAATTGGTATCAGAGCGGGATCTAGATATATTGCTATCTAAAGGCCGAAGGCGATAACATTAATCGACCACCGCTCTTCGACGGCACGAATTATACCTATTGGAAAGTTCGTATGAGAGCTTTTCTAATTGCGATCGATGAGCGGGTGTGGCAAGCGATAGAATTCGGTTGGAAACATCCTACCGAATTGGTCGATAATGCTACCGTCCTGAAACCACGAAACAAGCAGACGAAAGATGAGAACGAGTCATCTTCGTTTAACGGTAAAGGAATTAATGCTTTATTCAATGCTTTATCGCAAATGGAGTTTACTCGTGTTTCGGCTTATAGTATCGTGAAAGAAATTTGGGATACTCTACAAGTTACGCATGAAGGAACGAGCTTAGTAAAGGTCCAAAAATTACAAATGCTTACAAGCAAATTTGATTCGATTTTTATGGATGAAAACGAGACATTTACCGAGTACTATACGTGTCACGCCCCGAGACCGCTACCAATTTGGTTCGGTTCGGGAACGCCGATCAGCGCGCGAACTGAATGACATTCTCCGCCCAAGGCTCAACAACAAGTCATGTACAAGAATTGCCCAGGAAATTAATTCTACATCATACATGACAAAAAGATGCACCTAAAGGTGCGAACAACAATAAGAGCAAGATACAAGTAATTCCTACAAGTAATATAAAGAGAGAAGAGTCTATCTATTACAATCATTCAACATTTGTTTACATTGTTTAACTTCAAAATATAAATACATGTTCATCTCCCAAAATGTAGGTTACATCATTTCTTTATACAATTATGTCTCCAAAATATACCACGGGTGGCTCTAGTGCAAGTAGGTGGCCACTATCAACTAGGGCGCGATACCCTTACCGCGATCCTCCTCGACCGCCCGCGAGCTAGCACCTGTAATAGAGTGGGGTGAGAACTAACTTTCTTAGTTCCCAGTGGGCTCGGCCACCGACCCCACCGATCTCCCCACTAGGTCTAAGCAGGCATAAGCAGATAGATATTTATTTTTAAAGCTGTAAATACGGTAAGTAAATGCATTATAACAGAAATGCAACTACTGCTATGCCGGAAACAACAAGATCATGATATAATTATGAAATATCTATCATGCTATTATGTCCCAATCAAGTATATATGAAATACTTTTATGTTCTTATATTATTACCCAATCCATGGCTAGCCCGTAGGCACGCCCACGACTCAACACAACTCAACCCAATGGGTTGTCTGCGGAACCCCACATAGGCTATCCCTCGGGACCCCACATAGGCTATCCCTATCGAATCACGTGCCAAGACCTCCGGAGACTTGCACTACTCGTGTGGAGCGACCACTCACGAGCGCTGAGCAGACTGTGTGTGAGTATGATCGTCTCCTCCATTTTGGAGGGCATCCATACAAGGGTATCAATGTTCATGTGTTTTCTAACACTATGTTCAATATCATTTGCCATCAAGTTATCTACTTGGTTCATGTCACTAGTGTCACTACACTATATCATATGTCATTGTCATTGTCATTCATCAAGTTCTATACTCGGTTCATATAGCTTTATAGTGTTCTTTACACTAAGTCACAATGTCATAATGTCATAATGTCAATTATCAAGCTCTATACTTGGTTCATATATCTCTAGTTGATAATCATGCATAATTAAATCGTCTTTAGGGTTCAATGTCATATACTCATGCCTATGCTTCCTATGTCCAAATGCAAACCTACGGTGCCGCACGATAAAGGAGAATGCAAGCATGCTCCCTATGTCCTAATGCAACCCCCCCGTAGTTCCACACGATAAGGAAGCATACTAGAGTAGCCATCTAACCATACCAACCCTATCATGCATGAAAACTATATATATGTGCATATATATGCAATATGACCAATAATTTACTTAGACATAAAAGGGAGCCCAACGGCTTCGGTAAAGCACCCCCCACCTTTTGGGATGTTCCTTGAAGCAACAACGCCGCTTTCGTTGCCTCAAATCTCAACTTTGACTCTCCGGGCCAAAATCAACACTGTAAGCTAATGTTCGGCTCGGATCACTTAATCCGTCAGTCGGGTCGACGAACCGTCGCCTCGCACGCGTTCGTGGACCTAACAACATGTCAGAAACGAGGTTAAAAGAGATCAAAACCTTATGTTTAGAAAACCCCCAATTTGAGCCCTAGAAATTGCCCCGAGCAAAATCTCCCGTTAGAGCTCGAATCGACCATGTAGATCACTTCTTAGTGATGCTAGGGTTCCAAGAAAATTATTTCTAAGAGGTACAAAACACCCTAAGAGAAGCTACCATGAGAGCTCTCAAGAGCTTACCTCAAGTAGGAGCTTCAATGGTGGAGAGGAAGAAGATGAAGCCAAGGATCTCCCTCTTAGCTTGCTTCTCCACCAAATCCTCCACCTTTTTCTCCTTCGTTTTCTTCTATCCTCTTCTTCTTCTTCTTGCTGCTAGAGAGAGAGAGAGGAGAGTGATCAGGTGTGGGAGAGGGAGGAATGAAAGAAAGAGAGGGGGAAATGCCCTCTATAGCCTCTATTGTAACAAGATGCTAAAAGGCCCTTCAACTATTGAAACTGCACCAACTGGGCATTTTTCGCGCTCAGGGACCGGTCTCCCTAACCCAGGACCGGTCCCAGAGAGCCTTGCTCCACTCTGCGCAGCTGGGGACCGGTCTCCCCCTTAATGGACCGGTCCCAGAGAGCCTGCTCTCGCGGGACAGCCTTCCGGGACCGGTCTCCCTTTTCAGGGACCGGTCCCCCCAGGGACCATCAGCCTACTCCCAGGACTTAACCAAATTTTTCAGATTTTCGTCGTTTCTTCTCCGTTTTCGCTCATTTGGCCTCCAATTCTTTTCAAATTAAACCGAGACTTTCCAAACATGTTTTCGAACACGTTTTCATAATCTTTTCATCCACGCTAATGCCGGATTTAGTTCACGACCCAACATAGCTTTTCGGGTTCCGTTTTCGCGCCTAAGCGCACAAAAACGCCCGAATGCTTCCGAACTTCACCGGGAGCAACTCCGATGCACTTTTTGCCTTCGGATCAACTTCGAACTTTCCGAAGTCCATCCACTCGACAATCAGTCGATTCTAAACGTGGTGCAACTCTCGGATTTCGAGAATTCACTTCCTTACAATACGTGTCTACAAGACATTGTTAATACATGCGCTAACTTGGGAGAGAAAATTCCGGAATCAAAAGTTGTTAGAAAAATTCTTCGAACTCTACCGGAACGCTTTCGGGCAAAGGTTGCCGCGATCGAAACCGTTAAGCATCCGGACGAGATGAGAGTCGAAGAGTTAGTAGGTGCGTTGCAAACGTATGAGATGACTTTTCCTACTAACCAATCTTCTTCCAAGTCTTTTTCTAAAAGTATAGGAATTGCACTCAAATCAACAAAGGAAGAAGACGACGACACGTATTCCGACGATGATCTATCAATTGCGGACTTTGAACAACAACTTGCGCTTCTCACAAAGAAGTTTCGCCAGAATTTCCGAAAGAAGAACAATGCTTCATCTTCGAAGCAAAAATCATTTTCTAAATCTTCTTCATCCTCTAAATTGAAAGATAAAAAACTTGCAAAGTCTTCTAAAGAAAAAGATGAATTTGAAGGGGAGATCCAATGCTACAAATGCAAAGGCTATAGCCATATAGCACTGGATTGTTCTTCAAAGAAAACCTATAAACAAAAGACCTTGCAAGCAAGGACTTGGGATGATTCAACTTCATGTGATTCATTGTCAAGTGATGAAGAAAAGAAAGATCATATTGCTATTCTTTGCCTTCATCTAATGTTGCTTGTTTATCTTCAATTGTATCTAATTCAAATCTTTCTCTCTCTTCGCATGGGTCTTCGAGTAACATTGGCGGAAGCGAGGAGGAGTCAAACGACGAAGATTTGGCGGAAGCATATAATCAACTTCTTATTGAATCAAGAAAAATGGCGAAACTTAATAAGAAGTTGAGGAGTCGTTTGTTGGAGCTTGAAGAGGAAAACAACAACATGAAGATCATGAATAAAACTCTTGAGGAGGAACGGGAATCAATTCTAAACAATAATTCGGTCCTCCAAAAGAAGCTTGACGAAGCGGAATCAACGATCAAATCCTATAGTGATAAAGTTGTATTTTTGGAACATCAATTTGAGGAATCGCACAAATCCAACAAAGCATTGACCGAGCAAGTTCATCAACTCAAATCCGACATTCTAAAGTTTTCTTCGGGATCGAAGAAATTGGATAACATGCTCGGATTGGGTCAAACAAGCAAATTTGGCCTTGGATACGAACGGACTTATGTTGAGAAGGTTCAAACGTCAACTTCTAAAGTCTCAACTACTTCGAACGAGAAGGTGTGTCATAAATGTGGCGTTAAAGGACACATCAAAAATAGTTGCCCAAATAAGGATAAGAAGAATAGATCGGCAACATCAAAACCTCACACGGCACCCTTCACTACTCGGCTTCCCTCTCGGAATCAAAAGAACAATAGATTGGGACAAGTACCTATCACGCCCCGGGACCCAGCGGAAGCCCGCCCGGCGGGTGCCCAGACCTGCCGTACGTCTACAACATACAAGGCATCTACGAAAAACGATAAATAACCAACAAGAAAAGAAGCATCTAGAAGTATCAGAGCAATATAACAAATAGATATCTAAACTAATAAGCATAAGAAAAGCTAACAAAGAAAGTACCAACCTCTACCAAGAAACTATAAAGAGAGTACAAAACCAAAAGAGTACATGGTGGTCTCTATACATGGATACAAAAGTCACTCTCTCACAAAACACAAAAAGAGAGGAATAACCACCTAAACAGTGGTAAGCAGCTATCTATCTAGGCGATCCCCTTGCCGCGATCCCTTGCCTCCGCCGGTGCCGAAGGCTCTGAAACATATAAGAAACAGAGGGCGCGAGAACTATTAAATAATAGTTCCCAGTGGGCAATTACTGACTTCAGTTGCATGCGCCACTAGGCCCAAAAATAAGGTAAACAGGTAAATGGGTAAGTAAACTGTAAAAGCCAAGTAGAATATGTAAACCACTCAACATGAAGTCTCTACTTAGCATGAATGTCCATAAGCAAGCGACTATTCTAAGCATGAATAGTAATATAACCAACTAGTCCAATGTCCATAATGCAATAGTAAAGTGTCAATTTCTACTATTCTAGTCAATGTCCAATGTCAATTAAACTACTTTAGTTTAAATCTCATAAGACACCGAAGGTCGTACGGCACGAAGACCCACCCGAAGGCTGTCTAGCCGATGCCGAACCTAATGGCCCCGTGGTAGTCAACATCCCCACTCTAGGAATGAGCCTATCCCACGGCAATCCACTTCGGCGCCCAATCCCGCACGACGAATAAGTATTGCGTTGGCCAACTCTGGAGTGCCGGTTTGTAGGGAACGACCCTCACAAGCTTGTGCGAATGAGCACAATGGCAAAGTAATCATAGATCCGTCTCAAGTACCAATTCGTCATGTCTAAAACATGGAAAGTAAAGCTACTGTGTCCAAGGCCTATCTCTATGTCATCATGTCTCTAACATGGAATAATATAGATGTCCAATGGCCTATGTCAATATCTCTATGTTGCAGTTTCACAGTTTTCTGAGATAAGTGCCCCTTGATGACACTTAATCTTTCTAAGTCCCAACATAAGTTTAAAGTCTACAAATACCTCATTTGAACTATATTAAACATAGGAGGCACGTTCCCAAGTGCCCACAAGAACCACCCTCACATGCATGCAAAATACCCCAGAATGCTCTACTACATAGAGTGAAATTTTCATAATACATAAGACATGCATTTTAAGTGTTCTAAAATTCATATAAATTCTATCTAGCATGAATATGAATGCCAAATAATTTATTGATAACGATTAACCATAGGAGACATTTTCTCCTCTACTTGTGAAGCCAAACCTACCGAATGCTCCGAGCGTTGTTCTGAAACACTAACGAAGTTTATATTGTTGCTCCTAGTGCCCTAAGAAGCAAACCATAGGAGTTACAACCTCATCCGACGAACCGTGAGCTCAAACTTTAAGAAACTCTACAAAAGGGTGAAGAAAACTCACCGGATGCGAAGAAAACTCTCTCGATCTCCAAATGGGAGTTAGAGTCCTTCCAATCCAACCTAAACAAAGGTTCTAAACCCATCAATTAGGTTCCAAAGCCCCCAAAATGAAAATCCCCAAAATAAACCCTAAAATCCCATTCTAGGGTTTCATCTCACAAAATGCCACAAAAACCGAAACTAGAGAAAGGAAACCATCCACTTACCTCTAAGAAGCTCCAATCCAAGCTTGGAATGCACCAAGGTTGAAGATCTTCCCTCTACTAGGCTCCAACAAAAGCTTCAACACTTCTCCAATGGTGGAATTGGCACCAAAAAGAAGAAAGAAGCAAAAAGAGAGGTTAAACCTTCAAAAATTCCAACTAAATCAAGAGAAATCAAAGAGGGGTTAAAGAGGGTTCCCTCACCTTTTTCTCAGCAGTGTGAAGGCTCAAAGGATGCCCTAGGGCGCGGGGTGGCTTATAGAAAGGCCACAATCGCAGAAAACCCCTTGCAGTTCGCCCAGTTCAGATTCTGCTAAAGTTTACCGGTACACGGGCAATTGTACCGGTACAGACCCTGCAAAATGGCCAAACCTGAGCCTCGGGTTGCCCCTCTCTCGGCCAAGTATACCGGTACAGAACCCAAAGTGTACCGATATAGCCATCATGGCTGTACCGGTACAACCATCAGTTTGCACCGGTACAAAGCCCAAAATTCCCAATCCGAGAGCCGACCAAACATCCGACTTTTCGGGTTTAGTGCCTAGATGCAAACCATCATTCTCGGGGTTCGAACCATAGGTCGGAACACTGTCAACGACCTTCCATAAAATGTGGAAAGGTTCCAAACTCAAGTTAAATACTCGAACTCCGCAATTTGCAAGTCCGATATGTTACTGTTTTGATGCTTTTTCTAAAGCACAATTACATGTTCGACCGAATCCTCTAGTGAACCGGGTCTCTAAGCCTCAACGTCAATATCAACCGAAGCAACTTGCAACGAAACGACCGACGGATGATCAAAAATCAAAGCGAATCATGACTAACGTCAACAAGAGAAGACAACGAAAGATCCGACAAGTTTGGATCCGGAAAGGTGATATCTTTCCTTGTTTCTCGTCTTAGTTTGTTTTTATTTGTGTAATGCTTTGATAGGTGCTTTTTGCATATCTTTTCTTCATTGCATTACATGTTTAGATGAGGTTTGATGTTTAAAATTTATTTTCAAAATCGTTTTTGAGAAAAGGTATTTGGGGAATTTAAAGTTGATTGAAAATTTTTGAGAAAGGGGATGATTGAAAATCATTAATTTGGAGAAATTAAAGGTGTTTTTTAAAAAAAAAGGTCCAGCGGTATTTAGAGTCAATTTAAATTAAATTATATTCATATTAATTATCGGCTTTACTTCACTTTTTATTATCTTGATGATAATTTAATATGTGATTTCTTCTTACATACATTCATCAAAATTTTGAAATTAGTTTTAATCTCTTAGTAAAAAATTCATCTTGGTTGTGAATGTTGAATATAATTGATGGATATTTGCTAATCGACTAAAATTCGTCAAAATTATTTTCAATTGTGAGATTGTCTAATTTAGGGGGAGTTTGAATATTTATAAGAAAAAAAGGAGAAACTCCTACGATTAAAAGATGTGGAAAGAGTTACATCCTAAAAAGGTGTGAAAATTACCACCACATGTAGGAAAGAGCTACCACCCCGGTCGTCCAGCAAGTGTGTGAAGCTACCAAATGAGAAATTAAGAGATTAACCGAAAAGGTTGAAAAAAATAAATATGTTAGAAATTTTCGGTGATATAAGGTGATAGTTGAAAAAGATGCTCAAAGAGCCACCCCTGGTGTTTATTAGTTAAATCTCTATTTTGAACGGGTTGCGACAAATTGGTGTCAATTTTGCCAATTTTATAAAAATTATTTTTCATCAATTTGCATCTTGATGATTTTAAAACATTAGATTAATTTTAATATCAAATTTTGATAATTTGATGTATTTTGAAATCAAATAATATTTTATTTTCATCATAATGATTTTTGAAGTAAAATCATTAATTTTTATGAAATTAATTTGATTTTGGAGGATTTTTAAATGAAAAAACTGCTATTTTCGAAATTCTGTCAATGCATGCAGTCTGATTCATCGTGTCTGAGTACAAATCAACATGGCAATGGTGATATAACTGGTTACAAGTTTCGATTCTCTCTCTAAACCTCATTAGAACTCTTTCTTTCTCTCTCTAAAAATCTCCAGAGCCCTTCTCCTTCGAATCTACTCATTTCCCCTCGAGATTTGCAGGTATTTAGCTCGGATCTTTGGATCTAATCCCCGTTTTTGCATATTTTTCAGTTTATTCCGAAACACTTGTTTGATTTCTGTTTTTCCTCGTTTGGATCTAATCCCGGTTTTTGCATATTTTTCAGTTTATTCCGAGACACTTGTTTGATCTTTGCATATTTTTCAGTTTATTCCGAGACACTTGTTTGATCTCTGTTTTTACTCGTTTTTTATGCAATTTTTTGCTATAGATCAATGTCTAATGATATTATCTTGCATCTAGAACACTTAGAACAAGTTTAAATTCAATATTTTTCACAAATCTATGTTCTAGGGTTCAATATTGTTGGAATTTCGGGATTTTTGAGATTTTGCCAAATTTGATGAAATTTTATGTATGATTTTAGTTTGAAATAGCGTTATTATGTATTCTGAGATTATTGGTTAATTTTTCGCTATTTTTAGAGAATTTTTCAGATTTTGTATTCATGCAAGGTTAACTTTATGTAGGAAAATGACGTTTTCCTTAATCTTGATGCTGTTGATGCTGATGGCCACTGGAGGTGGTCGAGGTCGTACTAGAGGAAGTCGAGGGACTTCCAAACGGACTAGCACTACTGAGGAGTCTGAGGGACCTGATCCTGACTATCAGGAGAGCTCGGCTGAGGAGGCTGAGGAGATGGTTGCCCGACTTGATAAAGGAAAGGGCATTGCTCGTGAATCCTCTCGTAGAGGTGCGTCACATGCGCGGGAGCGACGAGCGAAGAGGATGGCAGAGGTTCCTCTTGAGAGGGCTCGTGCATTTTCTGCCAGGACTTGTATTGCGGAGCGGCACGTAAACTTCAAGGAACTTACTGAGCAGGTTCCTGAGTTTGGTAGTCTATTGTACGCCCATTGATCCAGTTGGACATGTTGCGGCTCGCACACCTTTCTGTGTGGAACTCATTCGAGAGTTCTACATGAGGGGCGTAGTTCTTGCAGAGGATAAGGAGGAGGCGAGACTTATGTTTTTGAGACATCGGTGCGTGGAAAGAAAGCGGCAATCACTCTCATGACATTGGAGAGCTTTTGGGTATGGAGGTTGACACATCAGGGCTTCACTACACAGCTGGGACACTTCAGTCTTCGACACATTGGGAGACAGTTATTGAAGCCATTTGCAAGGCATGAGTTAGAACGAATCGGGCGGTTGTGGAATCTAAAGACTTGCGTCCCGAGTATCACCTTCTGTCGTTAATTATGTGCTACAACGTACTCCAGCCGACTATTGGAACCAAGAGGATTCGTTGGGATCGACTGGTATTACTATATCTTCTTGGTCACCCTGAGCAGACTTATGGATTGAATGTCAACATATCATTCCTGATCTGGCAGCGGATGGTACATGTTATTCAGTCTTCTGTGCGGCGAGATCTACTACCGTTTCCGTTGCTCATCACTCGAATTTTACGGGGAAACGGAGTAGATACTAGGTGCGACAAATATGATTTTGGACTTGGCTCGATTGACGCTGTTACTTAGGCAAAGTCTGTGAGCACACTGAAGACATTCCAGCAAACCAAGGCAGCTCCACCGCATCACGCATCGAGTTCAGCTGCACCTTCTCCACCTCCACGTCACGACGAGCAGAGCGTGAAGAGCGTGAGGGATCTTCTAGCTCAGGAGGCGTTGTCACTTTGGACTCACTCCATCGTGAAGTGAGTTCGCTGAAGAAAGGCTTTAAACGCCTTGAGCAAGGAATCAAGAGAATTCTGGAGAAGATGGGTTGTAGGCATGACGACATCTTCACGCATCCTACACATTCGACCTATCAGCGGTCAGCATCACGACAGCCGTTTCTTCCTTCATCCACAGATGCTCCTGAGGCTGGAGGTTCTGGATCTCATGCAGGAGGCGATGATGACGACGACGAGGCGACTGAGTGATTTCTGCCTCGAGCTTCCCTTCTTATCTTAGGATTATGTTTAGTTTCATTTCAGCTTCATGTTTGCTTTTACTTTGTTTTTTTATGCATCTAGGTCTGTAACTATGATATGACTACTTTATGTTTAGTTTGTTTTTCTCTCTATTTGTGTTTCTTTTGGCAATTTTTGACAAAAAGGGGGAGAACGGAGAACAGGTACAGAGGGTGAAGGTATTTGATGCATACACGAAGGGGGAGACATAAAGAGATTTGATGCATACACGAAGAGGGAGAAGGAGTTGGAGAACTAAAGTGGAGAAAATTGGAGAACAAAGGGGAGAAGGTAGAAGGTATAAGAATTTAATGTTTATCATTTTTGGAAATTATTTTGCAGGAAATCAAGACTTCAAGACTCCTAGTTGCGTCTAAGTCATAGAGTTTGTTTTAAAAATTTTGAGTTCTAATATGTATTTTTGAGTTTCAAATTGTATTTGGATTACACACGAGAAGTTTGATGTTTTGGTGATGAAATTGAACTTCGTTTTTCTTTTATGATGTAATTTTAGTTAGTTTTTGTGTTTTGTCACGAAATTGCCAAAGGGGAAGATTGTTAAGAATTTTGTGTTGGCAAGTTTCGTGATTTGAGTCAGAGTCTTGAAGGATCGGAGCGGATCGAAGATGGTCGAAGAATCCTAGACTTCGAAGAAAGAGATAATGTGAATCACGACGTCCAGGTAAGGTTTTAAATCATAATATGGTGATTCATACTTAGTTGTAGGCATTAGAATCATAAAATCATTGTTTAACGGAGTTTAACGGATTAGAAATTGTATCGAAACTTTGTAATTTTTGAAAATTGAAAAAATTAGAAAAATTACAAAGTGTACCGGTACAAATTGGAAACTGTACCGGTACAACCATCAAGGCTAACCATCAAGCCGTCACCGGTAACAATGCTTCGAAATTTCTATCTTCCGTTATTGTGTTACCAGTAACACCCTGGAATTTGTACCGGTACAGACTGTAAAAATTGGAAACTTTTCTAATCCGAATCCAATTGATTCTAAAGTCTACAAATAAGGTATATAGGTTCTCTAACTTCGTGTGCTTCATGAAAATACTTGTTTGAGAAACCCTAGAGGCTAGGAATTCATCTAGAACCTATTTTCTACAAAATAGCCTCTTCTAGGTCAAATCGAGATATTGCAATTCATTAACTATATGTCGATTTGATCTACTTCTTCGCTTGGAGTTCTCGTTCCTGGTTTTCATCATTACTCCCAGCGAAGGATCACCATACTCATGATGCTTCTCATGAACGGCGTCGTGGATTCGACGTGAGGCGTCGTGGATTCGACGTGGTTGAAGGCGATTCGTGGATTCGGATCGTTGGCTCGTGGATTCGAGTGGCGTCATGGATTCGGCGTGATAGAAGCTTCGTGGATTCGAAGTGGGGCGTTCGTGGACTCGGACGTGAGGGCGTGGACAACCCGGAGGATTGTGCGGAGATTCATAGGAGGTTAAGAGATGTTAAGTCCGTGGAGTCGGTAATCACCTTGTAATCTTTTCTCTTAGTGAATTGTTTTTTCGCGTGTTGGTCCCGTGGGTTTTTTAATGAAGTTGGAGTTTTCCCACGTAAATCTCGGTGTGCTTTTTATTTTCCGCATTTATTTTATCGCATCGAGAATTTGTGGTTTTTGGCCGTTACACCTATTCACCCCCCTCTAGGTGTTGGATACAATCTAGATATATCCTTGGGACACCCCATAACTTACGTGCTCCTCTAATGGTGGTAATGGACTCCAACAAGCGAAGAGAGCAAAATGAGGAGTTTAATCCCAAGAAATCCAAACAAAAATCAAAGAAATTGAAGGAAGGGTTTGGAGGACTCCCTACCTCTATTCTCTGTGATCCCGACACAAAGAACCCTAAAGGGTGAGGGGGTCTTTGTTATAGAAAAAAGGAGTACAATCGCGCGAAAGCCCCTGCGATTGATTTTCGAAAGCTGTCAAAGTGTCTTGGTACACGGGGAAAGTGTCTCGGTACAAATCTGTGGCCTTAAAGAGTTTGAGATAATCAGCCAAGTATACCGGTACCAAATCCAAAGTGTACCGGTGTAGCCATTATGTCTGTACCGGTACAACCATCAACCTTGTACCGGTACAAGTGCCCAAAAATGCAATCCGAGGGCCACCTAAAATCCAATTTTTTGGACTTTGGTGCATAGTTTTCAACCGCTATTCTCGGGACTCATGCCATAGGTCGGAACACAGTCAACGACCCTCCAGAAAGTTTGGAAAAGCTCAGAACTCGCATCCAACACTCGAACCTTGCTATTTGCGAAAGTTCAGTACGTCACATTCACCCCTCCTAAAAAGAAGTTTCGTCCGCGAAACTCGAAATCAAAGTCATACCTCACGACTCCATATGGAAAAGATGGGGATAGCGCTCTCGCAGCGCGCTCTCAAGCTCCCACGTGGCCTCCCGCTCTTCGTGGTTGCTCCACAGGACTTTCACATAAGAAAGCTCCCGGTTCCGCAGCTTTCTTCACCTCGCGAGCTAATATCTTCACGGGTTGCTCCTCAAAGCTCAGATCATCCCTCAGCTCTAATGGTGTAGCATCCAATATATGAGCTGGATCATGAATATACTTCCGAAGGACCGATACATGGAATACGTTGTGCACACCCGATAGGTTCGGCGAGAGCAAGTCTATACGCTACCGGGCCCACACGCTCCAAAATCTCATACGGTCCAATGAATCGGGGACTCAACTTACCCCAAATCCCGAATCGTCTGATCCCTTTGGTCGGCGAGACTTTCAAAAAGACATGATCTCCAATCTGAAACTCCAAGTCTTGTCTCCTGACCCAACTTAGCAATCAGGCGAATTCTCTTAATGACAGTAAGGCTAATTTGGGGGTGATGGTGTGCTCTCGAAAGGTCCAATCGCTCCAATGATGCCCAGTTGAGGATGACTAGAATTGGAGATTATGGTAAAAACATTTAGCTGAGGATTAAGATGAGAGGATAAGAGAGAGAGACTAGAGGGAATGAGAATTGAGATGGGAATAAAGGGAGGAGGAGAAGAGGAGGAAGGGAAAAAGGTAGGAGGAAGAGGGGAATTAGGGATTCATTATCTTCTGCTTAACTCTCTTACAGGTAATTGTTTCTATATATACTATTACATCATGACTAATATGTAAAATAGCCAATAACAGGGAATAAACTGCAAAAGAATTATTTATAGGTGGGCCACTGGTTGCCTCCTAAACCAATCCCCCGATTATGGGCTGGGCCCTCTTAACTGTCTCCGATCCGCTCCAGCCTCAAGGTCCCTATCAGATCTGGATTGATGGCGTGAGTGGCAACCTCTGAATCTGGTCCGATAACCCACTTTTATTACCTAACCACTCCTGCCGCATTTGACTATACCCCGAGAGGATCTACGGACTTACCTTGTCGCCCTCTTCCCACTTAACCCTAACCTCCCTCCTTGCTACAGCCATTACAGATACTTCAACCTGAGTAAGAAAATGAAATTAAATACAGCTAGTGTTGCAGGTGCATCCCACCTCCTCACATGCAACATAATATTTCCCATATGGATCTGCACAGACAAAGAATTGAGGTAATAAACCCTGCACCAGATGTACTACAAAGGGCGGTATACATGACTTGCCATCTATCTCATAATGAGATCTCTTAGATTTCCGTACTTACAACTTACAACTGATCAAACTTACAACTGATCGAGAAAACATTGACAAATACAACCAACATAATTAGCTATGAACAGTCCAGTAATAAAGAGGGCTTAAAAACGAAATCAACCAAAAAGAAAATTACCAATAAACAAACATCTGCAAGCAGCTTGAAAAGTTTTAGCCTTTTTGGTTGTAAATAAGGATCTGAGAGTACAGAATACAAATGGAAGAGAACAGAGGAGACAAACAACAAGATTAAGAATTGAGCTCGGACTTTTGGGGAAAAAAAAAAAGAAAAGAAGAAGAAATAATTCAGCAGGATGTGATTTCCAGAATATCATCTCCACTCTTGTTCTTTGTTAAATGAGCAAACAATTGGAGCTACTCAAGAACATCTGATGATTCCAAAGCAATTCCATCCGGGACTGCTTAGCAGACGAAGTGGGATCCTGCCATGAATACAAAGCAATAAACCAATCAACACCCTTACATTCAATTAATAATTAAGAGCAACATATAAAGAGCTCTAAATCACTGACACGTGACAGTACTCAAAAAAGTCTTTTTACCAACTACAACATGCTCAGCAGTTTTCACCTGCAAAACAATATATACATTCACAGGTCCGCTATACCGCGTTGATTGTGCGAATTGAGTAGGGGCTGCCAAATTCAGGCACTTACAAGCGCTTAATTGTAAGTGGTGTTAAAATAAATGTGTAAATCCTAAGAGCTAGTGCTTTTATCTGTATCAGTTGCATGCCATCTTCAAATTACGAGCCATGCAATTGAATTTGCAATAATAGGATAATGATCCAATTCGCCCTGAATAAGCTGTCTTCAAAAGCGCTACATGAGCCTACTTACTAGATCGGAAGATCTTCATCCAATTCATTTCATTGTCTTGCAAATTCCAGTTCAAGAATTCTCTCATGTGAAGGTTTATGCAGTTCCCAGAACACTTGCTAAAATGCATAAAATATGCATCACAGACTTACAGACTAGAGTTAACAAGAACTAAGAATAACTTGTCAAATGCACAAACACATCCAGGTATTAGAATTCCAGTGCAAAGCATAATCATGTTAGAGCTGCCCGTTGCAACAAAAAGTGCCACGGATGTTTGACAGAATCATTTACCATGTTGAATAACAGATGAGTTCGTACATCTCAAGAGCAAGCCAACTAAAAAAATCTCCAGAGAAGAAAACCAGCCAAAAAGAATTATGTAGGTACTGCATAGTATAGAAATATCAATGAAGATATATGAGTCATTTTTATCATCGACATATTCAAGGCACATTGAGAATTCTAAAACTGAAAAACAATGTTCTAAAAAGCCGTATGTGGTACGCGGGCAGTCCACCAACATAGAGCACATATGCAGCATCCAAATGCAAGCGCATATGCAGTTCAGATTTTAAAATATAAAAAAATAAAATGTAAATGTAAAAACTATACTAATATACTTTTAAAAATAGAAAATAAACAAATATGTAATAAATTGGCTAAACTTTTTATGAAAAGGAATAATTTATCAGTGAATTATCATTTACTGTCACTTGTAGTCAACCTCCAAACCAACACTTTAAAAATATAGAATAATAACATCTAATGGATACAAAAATAGTAATCAAAATTTATATTTTATAAATATTAGATATGTTGAAAATAATACCACAAAATATGAAATATCAATATTAGATATGTTGAAAATAATACCACAAAATATGAAATATCAATGACCAAGCAATTAAGATAAAGAGTGATAGGTTATATTTATACATATATAGTGACATTAATATGCATAATCAATAACCAAATTTATATGAAAATAGTTACATCTGCATGTGTATGTGCATGTATAATCATCACCCACTGCATTTCAATCCCACCTCAAAGAAGGAAAAAAAAGAAAAAAGGAGATATATATATCTATATATACACATAAAGCGGCGACATATTTGGCTGCCTACCACATATGCGGCCGCATAGTTCAACCATATACTGCACCACATATTATAAATGTGGTGCGGTTGATGGCCCAAACGGAAGCCCAAGCGCCACATAAGCCGCACTTTTGGAACACTACAGAAAAATTGGAAAGAGTTAGATGTTCCTACAATTTCTGAATAAATAGTTAGAAAATCATACTTTACTAGTTTCTTCTCTCTTTTTTCGAAAGGCAATTGCAGACAAGCCTACAGTGGCTTTGTTGTTCCTAAAACCTGCTGAGACCTTGACCAATTTGAACATGGAACAACTGCAACATACTCATGCAATAATGCTAACACCACCATGAAATTATCATCAAACATCAACTTCACCTTGGGTAATTCACATATAAAGTTGGCTACAGCTATCGGATATCTTCTTACGCATTAAGAATTGGTATTTATTCCTTTTTTCCTGCCATATCATCAGCTAATCTATCCTATGATTCAGCTAGTAACAATCTCCATTAGAGTCTCCAAAAAGAACAACACATATCTTAGCACACTCAATCCGCAAAAACAAATTCAACAATCTGATGACCAAGCTTGCAGTACAGACTCCACTACACATCGGGAAGAATTATACTTCATAATTCTAGTTGGAACCGTGGCCTTCTAGTCTTTGTAGGAAACCCCATATTTTTCAATCTTGATGCCTCAATCTATTATATGTATTTCATACACTTTAACTGAAACCAACTTAGTCCAAAGCCTTTCTTTACTGTTTTTCCTCCATAAAAACCCTGGTTGCCATTAGCAAAGAATATAAACCATAGACCCTCATCTTGAATATATGTTTGTAATCCCTATAACAAATCAAATAGACTAGGTGATAATACTTTGGGGCCTGTTTAGTTCACGGATTGTAATATTCCAATAATCTGCTATTTTTTCTATTGAAAATATCCAAATTACTGGGTGATTATAAAAGGTATTACTGAAGTAGTGTTGTAGATTTCCAGGTGGTAAGAACACTAGATTATCATGGGTTAGAAGGTATTCTTATTTTCATACTTAACAGGAATCATTAGTAGTCTTTTAATAAGAATAAACTAACTCTTAATAACCTCCCAACCCAAGTGGCTTGGTTTAGTAACAAACTTGCCATTCCAAATATAAAATATACAACATGCTGGAAATATTACAAGCCTTGAACCAAACGGCCCCTAGGTGAAATCCTATTCCTCAGCACACCAGCTTCCCTCATACAAATCATAATAATGTTTCTCAAATACAGAAGTATATATATATATATATATATATATATATATATATAGGCCGTGGCTACTATACTGTTATGAGTATTGGAGCCCTCGTACTCATAAGTTGTTTTCGACGATGGAGCTTCCAAATTGATGATTCACTCCGTTAAATATGATCTAGAGTATTTGAAACTTATAGAAAATAAATTTCGTAAATTTTTGAAATCATAATAAAGTCCATCAAGCGGGCATAAAATGAACGGTAAAAATCAAACGACGTCCTAAAAAAGGATGATCGGATCCTTCAATTCAAGATCGGAGTTATTGATCTTTATCTAGGTAGTGAATAGAATGTTCTATCAAAAATTCAACAAATTTCGATTCTTTTACACCGTTAAACTAGCAAGTATCCTATACCGACCATTAAAAATTATCAAATTTGTGACCTCTTGATCGTAAGGTAAATGATATCGAAAAATTATAAAATTTGATTTCTAGAAGTTTTAAATGCTGTAAACAACGTTTAACAGTATGGATCATCGATTCGGAAGCTCTATCATCGATTTATGAGTACGAGAGCGATCGTACTCATAATAGTATAGTAGCCGGACCCATATATATATATATACAATTTTAAATGTATCTCAAATGCAATATAATGCAAAACCTACGGGTCTTAAACCATATGACTGTTGTTAAACCTAGAACACTATATAGCCAATGCACTACTCTATTTGAAATAGCTGCAAGTAACAAGAGGGCTGATAAAGCCACATCCATGAAGACATGATCACTTTTAACAAGATCCTGATTCAGACTCCTCACTAAATTCCTTCTTTGTTAAATCACATTTTAAATATGTAACAACCACCACTAGTCTTATAATACAAAATTAATCCAGCAACCTCACGTCAAGTTTTATCTGTAAATTTAGTTACCTATAAATGTACATAAACACTTTAGCTCATCTAGACAACAGATGAAAAATTAAGGAGAAGTAAATAGATAAGGAATAGATCTGGTTTCAAACATAATAGATGGTTATATACATGTTTTGAACTGAGATTCTTCCAATTATTCACGTACCAATAAGAGAAACATTTAAAATAAATAACTATAAATATAAACAAGTACCAATTATATAAAATCATCTTGAGATTAAAATAAGGCAGTTTGATTCTTACTATCTTCTGGAAATCAAGCCAGCTCCAGATGACCTGAAAAAAAATAGTAATTGCAATTAATTTATCTTCCTGTAGCTTTAGAAAGAGTGAGGTGTTGAATCTTAAGTCATGGAAATACTAATATTTACCTTCCTTGTTGTTTGCCTCCAGACCCATGTCTCCCATTACTTGGTCCTTTGTTCTGTGATGAAGGCAAGATTGTTCTTTCAAGATTTCCACCATTTCCAGTACCAACATGTACAGATGACTGACCAGGTCTAATTTCAGGCAAAAATCCATTGGGGTCCTGAAGACCTTTTAGTTTGTTCGAAATTGCCATATCAGAAAGCCCCTGGACAATTTTGGAATTCAAATTGACACCATTCTGTTGTTGATCATGCATTTTTGAAGTCTGTGAATGCATGTCAAATGAATCTCCAGGATTACTTATAACAGCACCATTTGCAAAAGACATAGTATTCACAGATCTAGGCTCGATTTGTGGCACCCTTTTCTGGCGATTGTTTTGAGCAACAGGAGTCACAGCAACCGAAGGCAATAATGAGGAGTATTGGGAAGCTGATGCTGCAGCAGCAGCAACCTTAGCAACAGCAGTAGTAGCAGATATGATCTGTTGCGCTCCTTCGCGAAGATGAATAAAATCCCCCTCAATGACAAATAACTGGCATTGCAACTCCCATAAGAAACTTAGCAAAGATTATATCGTAATAAGACATGCATGGGTTAAAAACATACCTCAGGATGATGCGCCACAAAATCATCCAGCTTTCCATAGTGTTTCTTGTAATCATGCCAGTGAAGAGGAGCAAGCATTTTCCCAAGCCTATTTGGTAGCTGGAATATGAAATAAATACAAACCAATCAGCCTAATTATAAAGAAATAATCACGAGCTCCAGAAAATATACTCACAGTTGTGCTGATCCTGATGCGACCATCCGATCCAGCAGGAATAGCACGAACAATGCATGCCAGAAGTGATCGTTCATCCAGTAGAGCAGGTTCCACTGCCTTCCCAGGAGGCAATGAACTAGAGGACCAAGTAACAGAACTAGGTATTTCAGCATAATTAACTACATTTTTATGGCATTCTGCTGCTCCATTTGAAGTGGTACCATGAACCTGAGGAACTGAAGCAACCACACCAGGAGCTGAACACTGTTGTAGTAACGCAGGCTCTTGTGATTGCTTATTTGCAGCAAAAACATTTTCATCTTGTACCTAATAATATTCAAGAATAATTTGTCAGCAAAAGTTGACAACTGCTTCTTAAGTTGCCTTTTGAGAAATGAGTGGTGATAATACAAACATGCAATGAGATTGATTGAAGAATCGGTCAGAACAAAACAAACCTTTGACTCGCTCTTCTGTTCACGTACGTCAAACTTTTGGGTAGAATTACCCTCAGAATTTACGTCTAAGGTCTCTTGTGGTTCTAGGGAAACTGCATGCTGCTTCCCATTCAATTCCAGAGCCTGCCATCAAAAAGTCAGCATTAAGATTAAATATCTAGGAACAGAACAAGAATAAACTATTTGTAGATCTGCGGAAGTTATATAGACCTGCACTTCACTTGATCCACTGATTGCATGGCGAGACCTATGCTCTTGGCTAATGTGGACGCTAAGGTGGTCTGGTTGGACTACATGTCCTTCAACAGAGTGCTGATAGCTAGAATGAGCATCTGATCTTAAAAGATTCTGATCTGACTGGGATGACTGATAATGTGTCTGGTTAGGTACCTGTGAGACATCAAATGCCACCTAAAATATAATAGTGTGTTGAGAAGCATAAGCAAAAAATGAAAAGGTAAATTAGGTTTATTATAAAAGTAATTCATGCCAATTAAGTTGTTTATAATGCAGATTTCAAGAAAAATTTCAAAGATAGTCCAACCTGTTGATCTGGCCAATGATGATGAGAAGGAGTTGCAGATGCTGGCTGCAAATGACCAAGCTGAGATGGAGGAACAGGTGAGTTGGTCGATGTTACAGATTGTGGCACACCTTGTGGCTGCATCACATAAGGATGCATTGCAGCCATCTGTCCAGGAGGGAAAAAGGCGCCGACTCCAAGCAATGAAGATGGAACAACCAGCACACCCGAGGAATGCTCAGTCTAATTAAAAGAACAAAAGTACTTTCAAAAAAGGGTAGTCACTCCACAATCTTTAAAGTATATAACATAACAAAGATTGGAGAACGGAATCAGTAATGAGAATCAATATATATATATATATATATATATATATATATATATATATATATATATGAAAGTATTACTATATAATATGCAAATAGCAAACAACTGCACGAATAATTGATGAAGAAATATCAATATGGCTGTTTCAATCAGAATCTTGTCATGATCTACATCATAGTTAGATATAAGGGATTAAACTATGACGAGAACAAGCAAATTTATGGAACAATTGTGTCTACTGACACCTGACAGTTCAGTTAGAGCATTAAGACCAGGCTACTATACAGAAGCATGCAACAATTGAATGCATCTTCTGTTGTAAGTTAACGGAAAAAAGATGTAGATTATCTGCATAAGAACGAAAAAATGACTAGCTTCTGCATCTCAATCTTTCATTGTTCCCTGGGATGTCAATTGTATAAAGGTCTTCATGCAGATAAAATTAAAAAAAGATGGTAATAAACATGACAGTAAATCTTAGAGTTGTTCAAACTTATGGTACCTTTCTAGGTGGGTTAGAAGCTGAATTTAAGGACGAACCGTCATCTGACCTTTCACTTGTAACAAAACCCAAGTTACCATTTGAAGAACCACCATCATTCGCATTAATTTGGCTTCCCTTGCTCTGAACATATGAAGAAGAATCAGCTGAACTCTCACTAGCAGCTCCTGAACCATCTTTATGTGTTACATTTTGTTCTCTTGCCTCAGCTAACTCTAGTTGAAGCTGCTGAATAACTTGCAGATGATGTCGCTCCATTTCAACATACTAGAATCAGAAGGCCAAAATAAAATAATATCAAAGATCAAACAAGACACAATCATCTAAAATACTCACAAAAAATCATAAAAATATATATAGGTATAAGCAGCACACACATTATTTACTTTCTCATAGAATGAAGAAAACTGCATGTGCATGCTATACTAACCTGTTGTTGAAACCCAATCCAATAATGGTTAAATTGTTCAGTGCGTTCTCGCAGCTCAGCTTGTAATGACTGGTTAGTGGTTGATTGCAAAGCATCCATTTCTTGAACACGAGAAATCCAAGCTTGTACCTCCCTTAATTGCTCATCCTTGTAAATGATAGTGTCTTGTGCAACCTTATGCTGGACAACCCAAAAATTTGTTAAATAGTATAATATATCTTTCTCTATGTAATGTTTAATTTTATACAAGGTTTTAAGTGCCCGCCGGCACGGGCCGTATCTACCGTGTCGTACCATGCCAACAAGATACCGGCACGATACAAACCCCGTGCCGATGGCACAATTCAAAACCCTCTATTCTCTTTAAATTAGTAAGTAATTTTCTCAATAAAGTTCAAAAGATGTGATAAAAAGACATAATAAATAGTTAGAATATTTTGTTTCTAAAGAAAATAAATATTTCATGCTATTATGTGTCGGCACACAAGAATTTTTTTGACCGGCACGGCTCGGCACGCACCATGCCGGCAAGTTTCCGGCACGACCCCGTGCCACAGCACTTAAATCCTTGGTTATATATATATAGAGTCCGGCTACTATACTATTATGAGTACGATCGCCCTCGTACGCATAAGTTGTTCGATGATAGAGCTTCGAATCGATGATCCACACCGTTAAACGTTATCTAGAGCATTTAAAACTTCTAGAAATAAAATTTTATAATTTTTCGACATCATTTACCCTACGATCAAGAGCTCACAAAATTGACAATTTTTAATGGCCGGTATGGAATATTTGCTAGTTTAACGGTGTAAAAGAATCGAAATATGTTGAATTTTTGATAGAAAATTCTATTCACTACCTAACTAAAGATCAATAACTCCGATCTTAAATTGAAAGATTCGATCATCCATTTTTAGGATGTCGTTCGACTTTGACCGTTCATTTTATACGCGCTTGATGGACTTTATAATGATTTCGAAAAATTACGAAATTTATTTTCTAGAAGTTTCAAATACTCTAGATCATATTTAACGGTGTGGATCGCCGATTCGAAAACCCCAACAGCGAAAACAACTTATGAGTAGTAAGGGCTCTATACTCATAATATTATAGTAGCCCTACTCTAAAATATATATATATATATATATATATATATATATATATATATATATATATATATATATATATATATATAGAGTTGAGCTAGAATACTCTTAAGAGTACCGAGCCCATTTTACTCTCGAGTTGTTTTCAATGATAGAGCTTTCAAATTGACGATCGGCTCCGTTAAATATGATCTAAACCATTTAAACTACCTAGAAATCAAATTTCACGCATTTTCGATATTGTTCTTGTATCTATCTAGTGAACAGAAAATGAATGGTTGAAAATGAATATTTTTTAAAAAATGATGACAGGAGTCTTGTAATCAAGATCAAGAGTATAGATCTTGTTTTAAATAGTTTAAGGAATTTTCTAACAAAAATTCAATTGATTTGGATATCTTTACACCGTTAAACGAGAAAACGTCTCTTATCCACCATTAAAATTACAAATTTTGAAACCCTTTGATCATTAGGCAAATGATGCCGAAAAAATTTGAAATTTGATTTCTAAACACTTTAAGTAGTATAGATCATGTTCAACGGAGCCGATCATCAATTTGGAAGCTCTATCATCGAAAACAACTCGAGAGTAAAATGGGCTCTACTCTTAAGAGTATTCTAGCTCAACTATATATATATATATATATATATATATATATATATATATATATAGTCCGGTTATGGTGAAAGTACTAAGCACTTGGTGCTTGTGAATTTTTTACCGTTAGATCTACGACTTTGATCATTCTCATCCGTTAGATTATACTATTCAACCAACCACCCACTTAACCCAAGGGGCCCCACATCATCCTAACCACACATCTTTAATCCAAGGGTCGAAAACTTACAAGCACCAATGACTTAGTACTTTTAAAAGCATAGGAGCTCAATTCTATATATATATATATATATATATATATATATATATATATATATATATATATATATATATATATATATATATATATAAAACCAAGGATTTAAGTGTCGTGGCACGGGATCGCGCTGAAACTTTTAGGCACGATGCGGCACGGTGCGTGCCTAGCCGTGCTTGGCCAAAAAATTCTTGTGTGCCGACACATAATAACATGAAATATTTATTTTCTTTAGCAACAAAATATTCTAACTGTTTATTATGTTTTTTTATTACGTCTTTTGAACTTTATTCAGAAAATTACTTACTAATTTAAAGAATAGAGGGTTTTGAATTGTGCCATCAGTACGGGGTCTGTACCGTGCCAGTAACTTGTTGGCACGGTGCGGCACGATGGATACGGCCCAGATGGGCACTTAAAACCTTGATATATATATATATATATATCAAGGTTTTAAGTGTCGTGGTACGGATCGTGCGGAAACTTACGCACGATGACGGCACGATGAGTCTTGGCCGTGCTTGGCCAAAAAATTCTTGTGTCTTGACACATAATAGCATGAAATATTTTTTTTTTAGCAACAAAATATTCTAACTATTTATTATGTCTTTTTATCACATCTTTTGAACCTTATTGAGGAAATTACTTACTAATTTAAAGGATAGAGGGTTTTAACCTGTGCTATCAGCACCAGGTCTGTATCATGCCGGTATCTTGTTGGCACAATACGGCACGGTGGATACGGCTCGTCGCACTAAAAAGTTAAAACATTGATATATATATATATATATATATATATATATATATATATATATATATATATATATATATATATATAGAGAGTCCTGTTATGCTATCAATAGCACGAAGCACTCGGTGCTACCAAGTTTTCCAGATTAGATCCACCCCTTTGATGATTTTCACCCGTTAGATCATACTATTCAACCAACCACCCACTTAACCCTAGAGGGCCCACATCATCCTAACCGCACATCTCTCAATCCAACGGTCAAAAACTTGGTAGCACCAATGACTTGGTGCTATTAATAGCATAGTAACCTTGTTCTATATATAGAGAGAGAGAGAGAGAGAGAGAGAGAGTCCGGCTACTATACTATTATGAGTACGATCGCCCTCGTACTCATAAGTTGTTTTCGATGATAGAGCTTACGAATCGACGATCCACACCGTTAAACGTTATCTAGAGCATTTAAACTTCTAGAAATAAAATTTTATAATTTTTCGATATCATTTACCCTACAATCAAAAGCTCACAAAATTGACAATTTTTAATGGCCGGTATGGAATATTCTTGGTTTAACGGTGTAAAAGAATCGAAATAGGTTGAATTTTTAATAGAAAATTCTATTCACTACCTAAATAAAGATCAATAACTCCGATCTTAAATTGAAAGATTCGATCTTCCAGTTTTAGGATGTCGTTCGATTTTGACCGTTCATTTTATACCCGCTTGATGGACTTTATAATGATTTCAAAAAATTACGAAATTTATTTTCTAGAAGTTTCAAATACTCTAGATCATATTTAACGGTGTGGGTCGCTGATTCGAAAACCCCAACAACGAAAACAACTTATGAGTAGTAAGGGCTCTATACTCATAATAGTATAGTAGCCCTACTATACTATTAATAGCACAAAGTCATTGGTGCTACCAAGTTTTTAGCCATTGGATTGAGAGATGTGCGGTTAGGATGATGCGGGCCCCTTAGGGTTAAGTGGGTGGTTGGTTGAATAGTATGATCTAACGGGTGAAAATCATCAAAGGGGTGGATCTAACGGCGGAAAAGTTGGTAGCACCGAGTGCTTCGTGCTATTAATAGCATAGCAACCGGACTCTATATATATATATATATACATATATATATATATATATATATATATATATATATATATATATATATATACATATATATATATATATATATATAAAAGATACCAATTGGATCAAAGGTTCATCAGCTATACGATTCTAAGTTGATTACAGCTTTATTCTATATAATAAAATATTTTCAATCCAGTTATTCACTAGATAAACATAACAGCATGGTTAACTTGTACATGTATAGATACAGCAATTGTATAACACATAAAGGCACAAAAATGCTGTGTACGCACTTTACACATTGATGTGATTGTGCACCACATTGCATCTTACTGCTAGAAGGTTCAAAGCACCAGACTACGCATTGCAGCATGAAAGCCCAAACCAACATTGCTAAAACCCTCAAGAAGCAACTAAATAATTGGGTAGACCCCAGAGTTTTGAACTACTAGAAACAATATCATTGAGATAATTTTATGAAGAAAGTAGCATATGGGTCGTTAGTCCGCCAATCATTGATGATTTGAAAGCGCTATACCAACGGTCATGCAATAGTACCTAAAATAAGTATTCAAGACAATATATTAAAATCGGGTTTGGATGATAACTATTATCCTGTCGGTGTGTGGCGAATTTCCGACATAAATCCTCGAACTAACAGATAACGAGTGAGTCAAATTTCTTGCCTCACAAAAAAATCAATGACATCGGAGAGAAGGTTGAACTGCAATTCGTTCTCCAAGGTATTGCACCGTAAGTGATCAATCTAGCTAGCAGTCCCTATGACTAAATTTAAGCAAAGCACAAAGAAGAAGAAGAAGAAGAGAGAAATCAATTTCCACCAATAGCTACATGATATCATTGACCGAGTTCTACACCAACGGTCCACCTTCCGCACGCTGCCTTAAAAAGCAGTGCATGCACTATTGCAGGCACGTATGCATCCACATAAGGCATAGACTTATATTTTAGGGAAATTTTCTTAATCCAACATATTCAAATTATTGTTATATAATTTTGGATAAATATGAATATAAATATATTATTAATATACTAGATAACTGTAAATTCTAAATCATGAGATAATGAAGAACTTTTAAAATAAAATTAGATTGATATTTAAATCGACTAATTCAACATACATAATATTTAGATAAATATGGATATTAAAGAGAATTCTGAGATTACAGATAATTACGATTATTTTAATATATTGATAAAATGTTAAAAATCCTTTTGAATCTATTTAATGGTTTATATAATTAAATATAATTGCAGATGATTGCGAAATACAAAAACCAAAAAAATATAGATATCAAAATATAATCTTATCAATAGGCGGGTTCTTGAACATATATGATAAAGTCTTAAGAAAAACATTAAAACATAATCTTGCGGTATCTATGTTAAAACTGAATGAAAGAATTCAAATTAAAATAAATCGAGTATATTCATAAAAATAAAATATATCTGTACATAAAATATATATAAAGAAATTACCATGCATTTAACGTCAATGATACTTATAGTTCCTTCAGTTTGGAGAGATTTTTAAGAAAATATATGTAGGTTTAGCATGACTCTCCTAAGGTTAGTTGCTCAAACATTCAAATATCACAATTCATTTACACAACTTGCATGATTTACAGTCATTATTATTTCCTAAATAGAATATTCTTCTTTAATGTTAACATTCACTTTATTACTCCATGAAGACAAAAGGTAAAACAAAGAAGTAAGATGTGTACCTGTTCTTCCAATGCAATAAACTGATTATCTTTCTCTTGTATATGTTCTTGAAGATCACGAATTTGCTTAAGAAGCTGTGCCCTTTCAGCCTCTGAGTTATCACGCTCCCTTCTGTAGAAAATAATAAGTTTGCAAAGCTTAAAATACAAAGGGACAGATGCTGACCAATTTCACACTCAAAGAGCAAGGTTTCACAAAGTAATTCGTAGATTGATAAAATCTTATAGGACCAAAATAGTAATAATATCCTTTCACTAAATTTCCAATGCAACCAATTAAGAGATGATATGAAGCCAGCTATATTCTCACATAAAGCCTATTCCATCAGCAGAGTCGAAAGATGCTCCACATCATGCTTCTCGTTCTCACAAGAAGCCCCTTAAAACATGTTATTTGCAAGCTATCTAGGACAACCTCAGGAGAACATCGCCGTAGGGGACACTAGATAGAGACTACAGAAGTCAAGGAAGAGAACAATACATTGGACCAACTGTACAAAGGTAACATAAGCATGAAGACAATATTGTAGCAGGACTTCCGCAAACAGGATCACTTCGGATCTGTTGTTGAACTGTACCATTGCAAAAGAGGATAAAAATCTTTACAACTGTATATCTAATTGAAGTACTTCATTCATCACGCAAGCTAAAAGTAATAATAAAGTTTTGCTAAGCATTTAGGTGCAAAAGAATGCAAGCATAAGAAACCAAGAAAGATGATAGAGGACAAATTGAAAGAAAGTTTACTCAAATGCTGCACGTAGCATAGAACCAAGCATTGTACTGTTGTTTCGAGTTGATAGCAGAAGACTGAACACGTTATATATAGCGAAAAAAAATTATCACGGGGCCATGATCAAGAAGAAAGACAATGCAAATACCTGAATGTGGCCAGCTCTTTGTTTTGTTCCCTCAGAAGGTCCTCTTTAGCCCAGGCCTATGAAAACGAGCAATAAAATGCAAACAATGAAACTTATTGGATGTTGAACTTAGTTAACGAAGAAGAGAGTGAAAAAAAAAGTGAAAAAGCAAACTAACCGCCTCAGTGTCAATCCTTAGAGCACGTAATTCTCTATTGTTCTCTTCTAACTTCCTCTCTAACTCAAGTATGTAATTCTCTCTTTCTTGCGTTGCTCCTGTGTAGAAAAGAAAAGATAACTATAAACTATTAGAACTTTTTTCTTTGGATGAAGAATCAACACTATCGAACATCATGAGGCAACTTCTGAAATTCAACCACGGCAACCATACCCAAAACACAATTTAGATAATAAGAAATAAACCACTTCTTTTAATGGCCATTAGAATGAAGATTAAAAATGGAAATGCAATGGATAGCCCAAATAAATGAGCATACAGAGGAGAAATTTGTTTATAGCTAAGAGCGAAACTCCAGACAGTTAGTTAGTGATTCATACTCATATGAGATGCCACTCTATCATACCACTCACCCATACTTTTATGATGAATGTGGAATGATCAAGCAACATAAATCTGAAAAGCAGATTAAAGATGTTTTACATCTTCGATGCACATGGCAAAAACTTACAAAAGTTCAACATTATTGCATGCCGGAAACGTGCATGCACTGCCCCACAGATCAGACTAACAATGAGATCCAACCATCTTACAAACAGCTAATTAGCGCTAGAGACAACGAAACAAACATCAATAATCAGGTTTTTGGGTATTAGCTAAAAGAAAAAGAAAAAAAAAAAAAAAAAAAAAAAAGGGGCATAACAAAGAGCAATTAGTGGAAGAGACCTTTAATTTGGCAGCGGCGGCATCCTGCTCCTTCATCCGCGCTTCAAAGCCACTCTGTGCCTCCAAGATTTCACCACGCGCAATTGCCTGTGCTCTCAGCTCAATCTCCATATGCTGCAACTCCTCCCTCTGCCTTGCAATATTCTGCAGCTTCCTTTGCAAGATATCATCATTCAGCCCCCTCCCATCTATCATAATCGAGGAGAAATCCACATCAAGTGGCCCCATTCCTTCCTGCACCTTGCCAGAATACACCATTACCTCTTTAAGCACTTACCTGTGTTCTAAAAGGTCACACTGCCGAAACAACAACGAAACCATTTCCCACAGTACCTCATAAATAGTTCTCTCTTCCGGCTGCCCCAATTTAACATGTTCAGAGTCCTGAGATTCGAAGTTTCGCACAAAATCAAAACCCTAACAGAATCAATCAGGCACAAAGTGCAAGCAAGGGAAAATTTCTTTCCTACCTCAGACCCATTGCTCCGGAACGAATGCTGGGAGACAGCGCGCCACTCCTTCCTCGGCTGCTGTGACGAAGAAGAGGGCGAGGAGGAGGGCACAGGAAGCGACCCACCGCGGCTTGCGGAGGCCTCCATCGCGGATCGAGGGCTCTCTCCGACGCCTCCAACTCCTAAGATCGAGCCCGCTCCCGCAGGAAACCAGGCCAAGGACCCCGAGAGCGAGATCGAAGCTAGGGTTTTTCAACCATGTGAGGGTGGGGGCCGAGGAGAGGGAGTGGGATTCTAGGGTTTTGGAGATCCCGACGAGGAGTGAACGGAGGAGACTAGCGCTTTTGTGTTGGGGGTGCTGCGGTGGGGGAACGATCGAGAGGGATTTGGAAGGACAACGTGGAGAGAGCAATGGAGTTCAAGAAGGTCGAGGGTCAAGAAGCGAAACCTTGCCCTAATTAGAGAAGGGAGGACGGGCGGGCGAGGAAACGGATGGATGGCCCGAGCGAACCGGGTCGGCAGTCCACAGCACGTTGAAAGATTTTGGAAACGGAAGCTAAAATAGATTGTTTCTATAGTTGCATTTTGTGTTTACTTTTTTAATTAATTCAGTCGAGAGGTAGAGTTATTGAAGTCCAAATTTATTTATTTTTCTTTAAGGCAGTAGATCATAATCTAGGAGGCTGCAAAGAATATTTTTAGCTTTTCAATTGTATCTGTTAACATTAATGTGTTTTTTTTTTGTAATATCCTAAATTTTAGAGTTCACTTTTTACTTGAGGAATTTTACTATATATACTGAAGGACTTTTTTTTATTTCTTTCTTGTCAGATTCTAAAACCTAATTTTGATATTTCGAAATAAAATAATAAATTTTTAGTAGAAGTTTGTATTTGCGAAACATAAGTGGAGGTTCTAAAAGAATCTAGACAATATGTATAGATATTCAAAATTTTGTCCGAGTCCAAACACGAATAGAAATGGGACGTATTTATTTGATGCAAAATGGATATGGTTTTCTATACGAGTATCTATAATCTATAATCTATAATTGTATAATAATAATCTATATCTATCTATACAATACATGAATTCTCTTATCTTGCCACGTGTCGGCATGATACCTTCTTTCGCCACGTGTCGGCATGGTATCCATCTCTCTTGCCACGTGGCGGTCTCTTGCACGTGGCGGCATCTCTGCCACGTGGCGGTAAATCCACACCGAATCAACCAAACCGATCCGGCATAAATCCGACCGCTCAAGTACTTCATATGTTTTCTTCTTTATTATCTTAAATCAAATCGGATTGTTTAGTGTAGGTGCCAACCAAACCAACTCAAATTTTTGGTGCCCTCTTGAGTGTGGGCACAAATTCAAACCGCTCACGTACTTTAGTAGACCGAACCGACTAATTGATTCATAGTTTACATCATTCAACCGCTTTTTTTTTTTTTTTTTTTTTTTTTTTTTTTCGAGTGAGGACTCAAAGTTGAGCAACCAACCGAACCGTACTAATTGATTCATAGTTTTCATCATTTAACCGTTTTTTTTTGAGTGAGGACTCAAAGTTGAACCAGCTCAAGTGCCCAAACCGTTTCCTTTTCTTGGCTTTGAACCCAACCGTTCCACTGAGCGGACTAATCTATAACCCTATATTAAACCTCGATTTTTTACCCTATATTAAACCTCGATTTTTTATCCAACGTGGCGCGACCTCCTTCATCGCTCTTTCTCTTCCTATGGTGGTTTTCCTAGCACCCAAGGTGTAATATTTAATTACATGCTTCATATTCTACTAAGAGTGGAATTTGTAACTCCAATCTATTCACCTTCTCCATTAATCCTTCCACTACTCACTAATGAGTAGGCCTGAACCCAACCGTTCCCTGAGCCAGACTAATCTATAACCCTATATTAAACCTCGATTTTTTACCCTATATTAAACCTCGATTTTTTATCCAACGTGGCGCGACCTCCTTCATCGGCTCTTTCTCTTCCTATGGTGGTTTTCCTAGCACCCAAGGTGTAATATTTAATTACATGCTTCATATTCTACTAAGAGTGGAATTTGTAACTCCAATCTATTCACCTTCTCCATTAATCCTTCCACTACTCACTAATGAGTAGGTTTTGTAACTCCAATCCATTTCTCTTCTTCATCTTCATCTTCATTAATCATTAATCATTAATCATTAATCATTAATCATTAATTAAATATTAAACCTCGATTTTTTATCCAACGTGGCGCGACCTCCTTCATCGGCTCTTTCTCTTCCTATGGTGGTTTTCCTATATAGCACCCAAGGTGTAATATTTAATTATATGCTTCATATTCTACTAATGAGTGGATTTTGTAACTCCAATCTATTCACCTTCTTCATTAATCCTTCCACTACTCACTAATGAGTAGGTTTTGTAACTCAATCCATTTCTCTTCTTCATTAATCCTTATTTTTCATGCAAAGAAGAGTATAATAATCAAATCTCCCACCTCACATACTCATTTCTCTCTCTCTCTCATTGCGTAAACAAAGATGATGAGGACGATGATAAAGAAGAAAAGAAAAAAAAGAAAAAGAAAAGCATGCGAAGAATGTTGCCTCCTTCGAGAAGCATCATTCTGCGAAGTCGAGCCACGGCCTATATAAGTGCATGCTGGGCCGGTCCGCGCCGGGACTCTTACTAGCCGTGAACCACTGCTGTCTCGGCTGCCTCCTCAATTGGCTCATGCGTGCCCACAATCGGGCCTAGGCGGCGGCGTCCGAGCCTCCTCTTCGGTGGACGCTGTGCGGGAGCTCGCTTCTCGAGAATCGCAAGAATTTCTTGGTAAATTCAAATTAATTGTTTGAGAATTAGAATTTCTCTGGTTGATGTGATGGCAAGACTGCGTCAGTTTAAATATTGCAGTTTTGTGATACAAATGAGTTGTGTGTTCATAGGTCGCAATGGTAATCCAGAAGTGACTCGGCGCGGGAAGCAACTGGTTAAGAAGATGTATGAGGTTTTGATGAGCAAGCTTGCGTGGATTAAGAAGTGCTCTAAAGAAATATTATTATTTTTTTAATTTATGTTTTTGTTTTATTTTCATCCTAGCTTATGACTATTTTTTGAGTAAGCTCTATTGTGGATAAAATTTCTTTCGCAGATTAAAAAGTATGATGTGGAGACTAGAACTTGAGATCTCACCCAAAATTATTTTAAGCCAAATATGTTAACTTATTATTTATGTGTTTTATGTTCTTAATTTGTTTTGATACATGGATAGAAATACTTGATTCAATTAGAGTTAACTTTTTTTTTTTTTTATCTTTCACAACGAAATGTTCAAGAGGTATAAAATACGATAAAATTGTATGTTTCTTACTGTATTTCGAAGATTTTAAAAAAATTATAAAAGCTTCTAACTATAATTTTATTTTTTATCAGTTGAATTTAATCATACAAATTGGTTGTACTTAATATGGTATAACTTTTTATACATCAATAAGTCTGAGATATAAATTTTATTAAAATTTTAAATTTTTATTTCTATTATCTCTCCGTTGCATCGCACGGATCCCGAACTAGTATAATAATAATAATAATAATAATAACTCTATATTAATCTCCAATACCGTGATGTGGCAAATCCTCAAAATTTTATATTTTTTTTTTTTTTTAATAGTAAACTTCTCCGCTCATCTATGTCGCACTCTTTTTCTCAAGTATTCCCCAACCGTTCGTGTTCGGGTCCACTCATTTACCCCGCACTACTTTTCTCAAGTATTTTCCAACCGTTCGTGTTCGCGGCCCCCCATCTCCTCCCGTCGCAGTCTATTTCTCGCGCCCCACCATCTCCTCCTGTCTCACTCTATTTCTCCTCTCATCACACTGTATTTCCCGCACCCTCCTATCTCCTCTCTATCTCTTTCTCTCTCTCTCTCTCTTAGCATTCGCCGGTGAGGGTCAGCGTACCTGTGGACATCGGCAGGTGCACGGCAGGGATCAGGCGGCGACTGAGGCGAGGAGGGTGGAGGGGATGCTCCTCGGGTTTGAGGAGGAGGAAGAGGATCGAAGGGGAGCCATACGAGCTCAGATCTCTTCGAGTTGGAAACCCTAATCGTCGTTTAAGGAGTCGAAGGAGGAGAATTTGAGGACGAGCTCTTGATGTACGAGACCACAACCACGAGGCGCGGTATGAATCACGCTATCGCCCGCCACTGTCTCATTTTATAAATAATTTTTAAAAAAAATTTAAAAAATGAGACAATTGGGGAATTTGGGTTAAAAATGGCGAAATCAGATAGGAAAATTGGGAAGGTTAAAAAAAAAAATAGGCCGTAACATTTAGTAGTTTCGATAGGTGACTTAATACCGGCTAACCTTCTTTTATTTGTAAATTACTAGTTTGGCTTTAAGTTTGTAATAAAAAGTTGTTGGTAACTTTAGTTTTAGTATAATTTGTATTTTAGATGCATTTTTTAATTTTTGTTTGGAATCTTCTCTCTTTTTTTTTTGAGAAAAAGGAATCTTCTCATTAATTAGGCTATATGTTTTTTAAATTTTGAGTTAATACAGAACAATATCGATCACATCCTCAAAAAGGTCCAAGAGAGCATCGAGGTTTTCGATAGCATCTGGAACAAGATATCATCCATGAAATCACTATAATTTGGAGGTTTTGTGATCTTTCTATTAGATTTTCTTGATGTAATGAAGTAAATTCTCGAAATCTGAGAGTTGCACCTCGTCTGGAATCGACTAGTTGTCGAGGGCATGTGCTTTGTAAAGTTCGGAGGTAAATAAAAGGCAAAAAGTGCATTGGAGTTGGTCCCGAGAGCAAGTTGTGCAAATCTACACAAATTTCAGATTTTGCTCTTGGGGACCGGTCCCTGGCAAGGGGGACCGGTTCCCGTACACGTGGAAGATGGCCTGGAGGCCTTCTACACAAATTGCATTCTCGGGGACCGGTCTCTCTTACCGGTTCCCGTAAGCTTGTTGGCGCGATGGTGCTCTCGGGGACCGGTCTCTAGCAAGAGAGACCGGTTCCCGTAAGTCCATTGGCATCTCGGGGACCGGTCTCCCGGAACTGGGACCGGTCTTCGTGTGCGTAAACCCAGGGGAGATGCCCTCGGGGACCGGTCTTCACATAGAGGGACCGGTCCACGTGACCGAAAATGCCCAGAATAGGCTGGTGCATAGTGTTGAAAGTTGAGGGACTTTCATGCAATTGTTGCATGAATTAGGCTATATGGGCACAGGGGGAGCTCATTTGCTCCCATCTCTTTTCTTTGTAAGCCCCTAAAATATCTCTCTCTAGGATTTCTCTTTCTCCCTTGGAGGTGGAAAGGAGGAGAAGGAGTTGGAGAAGAAGAGCGAGGAGAAGAACATCATCTTCTTCATCTTCTCCCTCTAGTTTTGAGGTAAGCTCCAAAACCCCCTTAATGGTGATTTCTAGGGTTTGGGTTTTGATGCTTTAGAATGGGTTTTAATGAGACCTAGTGGTGCTAATAAGCACTAATTGCAAATATCTAGGGTTTCCAATAAGGTAATTTCCATATGATGAAACCCTAGGGCATCAAAATGGGTTTTTGATAGTTAATGAGTTTTGATCTCATTTGGTTGATTGTAATCCCAATTGATAGGTATTTAAACGCATTGGCGGCGACGGTTCGGCGATTCGTGGAGTCGGTGCGGAGATATCGCCAAGCGAGGGGCGTCTCGACTTCGTTTACGCTCGAAAGTTTTAAGCGGCGATAAGTGGTCGTGAAAGTGGGACTACCTACCGTATTGCGTCGCTAAAAGGTGGGTGGTGACCATCCCGAAGCAGTTGAACTGCTCCCTATGTCCAAGTTTAATACTGTCAATCAAATGCATATTGAGTATAGTGCATATAGGGTGTTTGATGTAATGTCTAAACTGCATGCATGCTTATAGTAAAGTAATGACCAGAGGTATCATCCAAACCTAGTATGCATGAGAGTAATCTGACATAGTTAGACCCTATATGTGATGGTATTTATGATTGGGAAGCTTAGGCGAATGATGTCACGCCCCAAGCCCGATCCTTTTGGCCGGTTCGAGAGCGTCAAACAGACGCCGAACGGACAGAGTCTCCCCTATCCGCCCAAGGCTCAACATGTACAGATAGAGTATAAAATTTTGCACTTGCGGAAGCATACACAAAGGCTTGCACGAAGACAAGCAACAACCAATAGTGAGAGTACTATTAATACATACAAGTAACATGATTAATTGCAATCACATATATGCATAATTCTTACAACTTTGCATTCTTTAAAAGACTACCATTCTTTACATTCTTTGCATCATTTCTTTTTACATCTCATAGTCTTTAAGGATAAAGCTTAAATATATTTGATATAAGCATCTACCATCATCAAATACAAAAGATGATACAAAAGGGTAATGCAACTATAACAAAAGTAAAGTACTCGGGCGGTCTCTACCTAGGGCGCGATGCCCTTCCCGCGATCGTCGGCCGGCTCGCTCGGTCCCGGCTCTGTGGAAATAGTGGGGTGAGAACTACAACAAAGTTCCCAGTGGGTTCGGCAACCAACCACGCCGACTTTCCCACTAGGTATAATTCAAGCGTAATAGAAAGAAAGGTAAGATAATAACCAACTAACAAATGCAACTAATACGCTTGAAAGTAACGATAAAATGCTCAAACTGTAAAGCATGCAAGATCATAAGTTCAATACCCAATCTCTTGGCTAACCCGTGGGTTTCGCCCTCAACAAGACTCAACCAAACTCAAAATCCCATAGTATACAGGGGAGGCTCAATATCGACCCGTTGGGACCGTCCTTAGGAAAACTCATTCCCTGGAAAACTCATTCCAGTGGTGACCAACTCGGAGCGCACCGCTCGAGGGAGCTACCGCCCCGAGCAAGGACTATATGGTGAGTACGATCAATCCTTAACTTTAAGGATTCCAAATCTCAATCTATTCCTTGCCTTCAAGGAGAACTTATGTTCATATGACTCTTAACTCTAAGGTTGTCGTCATAATGTCAATCTCATGACTATACTAGTGTTATATACACTACTTGTTCTTGTCCCCGTTCTTTGATGCCACACATATTGTCTAAGTATTCTAGACTCATCTTTGTCACATTCTCTAAGTACATGTCTAATGTCGCATTCACTTGTCAATTACACCAAGTTCTAGTTCTTGTTCTTTAGCATGCATACATAGGGTTCTTATTCTTTAGCATATGTTCTCATACAATTATATCTCATGCATTTGAACTCACAAATTGCAATATAACTCATAAATTACCCTACTATGCATTATGCTCAACATATATAGAATGCTCAAAAGTGACACTTAGACATAGAAAGAATTCCGGTGTCCTTGGAATGCACCACCCACCTTCTATAATTATGGATGGGTTGCCGTCGAGTTTCGTAGCTAACCGAGGCCTATTTTGCAATCGCAGCTTATCGATTTTACATCGGGCTAACTTACATAGCAACTCATAGATAGGCTTTTCGTTTAATTAAACGGAGTTGTCCACGGGTCGGGATACCCCCAATTAGGTTTCTACAAGGTCAATTTGACCCTAGAACCTCTATGGCAAAAAGCCCCAAATTTGGTGCTCTATCTAAGCCCTATGCAAAACCCTAGGTTTTGATCTCTTAAACAAGCAAAGAGAGCTTGTTGTTACTCTTAGAGTTCATCTAGAACAATTTAAACCATCATTAGGGCCTCTACTTGAAACCCTAAGAATCCACCATGAGAGGACCTTGAGCTTTCATGGGTTTTCATGGAGCTCAAGCCTCTACTAGGCTTCTACACCAAAGAGAAGACTCAAAACTTTAAACTCCTTGCTTAAAATCCAAACCCTAGTCTAGGTTTACCATGAAACCTCACCTTGGCCCAAGCTCCACCCTGTAGGAGAGCTTCTAAGTCTTCCCCAAGCTCCAAAGCCACCAAGATCACCTCCTCCAAGCTCCTTCTCCAACTTCTCCAAGCTCTAGGAGAGGTTTTTCTAGAGAGAGAAAGAGAGGAAATGAAAGAGAGTGGTGAGGGAGTGAATGGCTGTGAAGGGGTAAGCCATTGGGTATATATTGTGTTGTGACAATTGCCAAAAAGCCCATCCATTCACGAAAATTACAAACTGCTCGAACTGGGCAGTTTTCGTGTTCAGGGTCCGGACCTGGCCATGGGATTCGGATCCCGAAAGCTGGGGTTCTGGGACTTAGCCATTTTTTTATGCTGATTTCGCAGGGGTGGACCGGTCCTGGCCTCCTGATCCGGATCCCGAGAGCAGGATTTTCAGGACTTAGCCAATTTTTTTTGGCTGATTTCGCGTGGGTGGACCGGTCCTGGCCTCCTGATCCGGATCCCGAGAGTAGGATTTTCAGGACTTAGCCAATTTTTTTGGCTGCTGCGGCTGCTAGGCTTGTGGCATCCGGACTCCACCTGTGGGGTCGGACTACAAGCTCCAAATCGAAATTTTCAGTTGCGGTTTCTTGTTCCTCGGGTCCGTTTTCACTTCACACAAGTTCTAAAACTCTTAGAACCTTGTGGCACTTGTCTCACTCCGCGTTCCGCTCATTTTGACAGAACTCGGCACGTTTTACGAGGAAGTGGGTTGTTATAAATGACAACCTAAGGATTTTGGTATCTAGTCAAATGTTAACTATGACGAGTGGCATCTAGTTAAACGATTAACTATGACGAGTGGCATCTAATTAGTGTGAACTCAAGAACAAGTGGCATGACAAACCTTAGTGTAGTTCAAACACTAGAAGGTTAAGTATAGAGAAGTGTGGAATTCATGATGATGACAACCCTAGTTGGTAGGGTATTCCCAATTCACAGGATTTGGATCGTGCTCACATTGCCTATCTACGCCTGGGGTGGTCGCTCCATACAGGCTGTGCACTCCGGAGTTGTCACTAGAGGGGGCTAGCATATTTGCCCTTGGACTAACGTATCTGTCCAGCAGGCAGTCACAGGGGATAGTTGAGCAGCGTGACTCCGCCCCTATGAGACCACAGAATATGAGACGGAAAAAAAAATCGGGCACTTGGGCTCACAGTAAGATTGGGTAACTTGAGAAATTATCTTATTGTTGAACATGTTAGTACAAAGAGCCGACTTTTACTATGAGTTCATGCATTCATTACACTGATTCGAGGCATAGTTTGATACTTGCATTTTTATTTGCAGTATAGCTGTTAATTTCAATTATATCTATCTATTTGTCTTTCTATGCCTCCTTGGACCTAGTGGGGGGATCGGCGGAGTCGACGGCCGAACCCACTGGGAACTATAGTTCTCACCTCTCTTTATTACAGGGCTGAGTACGAGTGTGCTAGTCGAGGATCGCGGCAAGGGCTTGGCGCCCTAGCGGTTGTAGCAGGTTACCTTCCTACTGCATTAGAGTTACCCTGTATTATTTTGAGAGTAGATGATGTATAGGTGGTGAGGTATTTTGGGATGATGTACATATAATGTTATATTTTGGAAGATGTAAACTGAGATTACTAATGATGTAATTAAAAGAGGGAAAATGCTAGATGTACACCCCAAAAGGAGTGTACATCTCACAACCCACCTATCTTTGGGTGGGAATTGACTCACCAGTCACATGATGTGACTGGTGAATTATACTCCACCCAAGGATGGGTGGAGTTGTAAGATGTACACCCCTTTGGGGTGTACACCTAGCATTACTCTTAAAAGAGTTGTATAAATGTAATAGTTTAGTTTCTCTCTTTTATTCACTTGTATCTTACTTGTGATGCTTGCTCTTGGTCATTTGCACTGTTTGTGCTCTCGTGGTTGTGGATTGTGTATGTATTCAAGTATTTCCTGGGGACTTGTTGTACACATCCTGAATGGTTAGCTTCAGTGGCGGGCGGGGAGGTGTCGTCCATCCGGTGGTTGTTTCGCGCGCCGGGTAGCGAGTTCGGGCGTGACACTTGATGATTTTTATGTTGTTGGGTTTACAATACTGAGAATGCGAATCAGAGGGAGAAATTTGAGGCGGATCTGAAAAAAGAGATCAAGGAGCTGCAGCAGTGTCAAGCTCAAAATTAAGACATGTATTCAATCGGACGAGATAAAAGATAAAAAGGTGAGAGATTATATTTATGTTCCAAATGATTCTATAAGGAGATGCGTATAATTAGATTCCAAAGCTAGGCGACGATATGAATAGTATTTTCTTGAATTGCCAGGGAACCATGTAGACTTATGTTGATGTTTCAGACACCGGAGTTATTGTTATTTTATATATTAAGATTAATTTGATTTTGAGGCTAATTTATTAGCAACGTGAATGAAAAATTGAGAGATGGTTTTGTGCTGATAATATGAATTTGTATGGGCAAAAACGTAAGAAATAATCAGCTATAACTAATTTGTACTTGATAAGAAATGCAAATGGTAAAAAAATTGTGTAGAGCTATGATAAATTTAATTATTGAATTGAATTGGGGGTAGGAGTAAACTTGAGTCATGGCATTTGTTGAATTTTACTTCTTGACGATGCCACTGTCTTACATTTTGCTCGGACTCGACGGGAATAAGGTTCTTGACTGCGCCATTTATCTGATCAAAGGCCTCGCCATGGGATCCATTCCATTAGATGTCGTTACTAAGGTCGAGGGCACGCTAAGGCTCTTCTTTTTTCAGATCGTCCTTAGGGGGCGTTTGGTTCGAGTTATCCTGGCAAGATTACAGGCAATCCTGCCAGGATTACTATATTTGGTTCATCCGGTATGTAATTTAGTCGTTAATATAGCATTACAAATCGATCAGGATTATGTTAAGGATTTTATAAGTTGGCGGATTTCGTGAAGTTATTGGAGTCTTTAAGGAGTGAGAAACGCGCTTGGAAGAAGAAGATGCAAACTGACGATCCAATGCTCATCGGAGAAGCTCGGCATCTCAGGTATGATTCACAGATCATTTATGGTGATTTACACTAAAGGAAAAATAGTTAAAAGACTTGGATTGCTTAAAACTGGTCAAAATCTCATAACCAAGGTTTTCTGTGGGCGGAGACGACCGGTTCCCGTAAAGTGTCTCTTGCGTAACATTAAAGAGAGACCGGTCTCGAAGCTGAAGACCGGTTCTCGTACGTTGGCAAAATCTGTAACGCAAGTCAAGACCGGTCTTCATGGCTTGAGACCGGTTCCGGTAAGTTGGGATTTATTGTTACGCAAGGAGAGACCGGTCTCCAAGTCTAGAGACTGGTCCCTGATAACTGGGATTTCAATGACGGAACAGAGGACCGGTCGTGCACCTGGAGACCAGACCTTCCAAGACCGGTCTCACATGCAGAGACTGGTCTCACATGCAGAGACCGGTCCCTGGTTGCGTGAAAACTTCTAAAAAAGGCTTTTTCAATCATAGTCTAATTCTAAAGTCTTCTAACATTATAAATAGACCATGGAGGATTCAATAATTTATATGCTTAGAGTTTAGATCATCTTGAAATCCTAGAAACTCGCTTTAGAGCTTTATGCTTCTATTCTTAAAGCGAGTTTCGTTTTGTTGATCGTCGTCATTGATTCTAGGCTTTTATTATAATTGTTCCTTTGTGAATCAAGTCGATGATCTACCTCGACTTGTCTCAACTACGCTTAGTATTCCTTGTTACAAGCGTAGACCCAATTAGCACTCTTGGGCGAAATTCTCACTTGGAAATTCGAACACACCCCAACCAGGAGCTATCAAGACCCCAAACTATCCCAGATCCTTGGGTGGAGTCATTCTCAGCCTCATAGTGCATTTTCGATCTTAAGATCCAAACATGCGGCATTTCCACATTCTCGGGTCTAAGCTTAGACTACCGTCCTTACCAAAGCTCTTGCCCTACTCATAGGTATCGGGCCGCTGCGACTAGCAGTTGACTACGCCGGCCAAATGGGCTCAGGCTCCGCAGTCCACAAATGGTCCAGGCACGGGTCATCCCAAGCACTACCCACCAGAGTCGTCATATACGACATGCTCTACAGAGCTACACTCTATCGGATCTTAAGCACCTAGTGCGAGCCATTAGCCCCACGAGTGATCCATGGCCCGCTTCACACTTAGCCCAGCTAAAGTGCTACTGCCAACTCACTCACTCGGCTGAAACGAAACCGCACTCCACGAGTATCTGTACTCGCGCGCTCTATATGCCACTCTAGCGATCTACGCTAAGTTTCAGCTTTGGCACGGTCACTCCCGCGCATCGTCCCTTAAGCGACTTTCCCAACCTCACATCGAGGTACCACTTGGCCCACAGCCAACTTGGCTCTAACACGAGTCTTACTCCTCGTCTGGGGAGCACTACTAGCAGTCTTGCTAGTGCCATCATATTCTCTACCTGCTCCAGCAGGCACTACTCTTACCACATAGGCATGCCCGGGCATCTACCTACCCGTCCAATGGTTTCTACTATGAAATGCGCAACTAGTAGTAACTAACCAATGATCATGGCATGCAATGCACCAACTTACAATCATGCAAAAGCATAGTGATTGCTTAATAAACTCATACCTGCCCCGACGTCATCAGCATCGGCAGGTTCCACCACTCGGGTCGTGCGTCCACGGCCACCTGGCACACGCCGCGAACCCTCTGGTTGCATAGTCCTCAACGGCCGCTCCCCTGACCCGGCCGCAGGTGGCACACCTGCAGGCTGTCCCTGGGAGGAATGGGCCGTTGCCAGCATCGAGGCCTGGCCGCTACCATGCGGACACTCATCCCGCACATGGTTCGACAGCCCACACTTGAAGCACATGCCCTCACGCTGTTCACACTGCTGTGGGAAATGAGGGCCTCCACATATAACACACTCCGTCGAGGACCGAATGCGATAAGCCCCCGGAGCTCGAGATCGCGAGTGCGAACTTGCCGAAGTCTTTCGAGAACTTGACTGACGAGCGGATCCACCCGTCGATCGTCCTTTTCCTTTTTCTCGATAATACGACTCGCGCTCTTCCTGGAGAAACGCGTTGCCTTGCTCTATCCATAAGGCTCGATCTAGGACTTCGGCAAAGGTGCACGCGAAGTATATACACCTCAAAAGATTTGGCCGAAGTCCACGCACAAAGCTATCGGCCTTATCCTTGTCATCCTGCACCACCTCCGGGACACAATGCACGAGACGAGAAAATTCTTGCTCGTATTGCCTCACTGAGCGGTCTCCTTGCCGAAACTTCCAGAACCTGTCCTGGAGCTTCCTTTTCTCACTATTAGGGAAGTAAGCCGAGAACAGCATTCCCCGAAACTCTTCCCAAGCCACAGGAGGGAGATAAGGCGATCAGTCTCGCCGAATACCCTTCCACCAGGCCTTCGCTGACTGCTTCAAGCAATGCACAGCAAAAGGCACCTTATCTCGCTCTAAGGTGTACATCTCCTCGAAGAGGGTTTCCATAGAGTCAATCCACATCTCCACGATCCATGGATCGACGTCCTCTCCATCAAAGGTAGGCGGATCAAATTTCTTAAAATCCATTAGGGCCGCTAAAGCTCGCTCCTGTTCCGCCGCCACCTCTGAACCAACAGCGGTCGGATCGCCCGACCTCGGCGGAAACGCTTCCGCCGCAACTCCCGGCCGTCCATGACGAGCCGCAGCCGGTGCAGCCACCAGCTGATCTAACGTCTCTTGGAGTCGCTTTATTTGCTCCTCCTGGCGCATGGCAGCCTCCTACTGCCGCTGCACCACATCAGCTTGTTGCCTCACCACTCTCACGAGTGAGGCCAACTGATCACGAAGCTCAGAGTCTCCACTCGCGTCGACTTGCTCAGGGACACCACTTGTCCCCACCCGCGCCGATCTGGACGAAGATCGCCTACGCGGTGCCATCGTTTCCTGAAACACGATAACTCGATTAGTCCTCGACCAACTTGGGTCGAACCCGAGACCACTAATACCGGCTCAAAAGCCAATCAGGCGAAAGTCAAACAAGGGCGTCCGTTATCGTCCTTCGGTTTCATGTTGTCGCGCGCCAACATGAACACCCTCAGTCGAAGACGAACGACACCTCGAGTCTACCTCTAATATCCGTCTTAGAGGATCCGACACAACCCAATCCACACTACTTTCGCCACGAACCACAAGTCCTCATCTCTCAAGAGCCTTAAACTCTAAGGTTTTACTATCCTAGGGTCTCCTAGGTTCACCTAAGCCATTGTCCCATTCACTACTTTATGCTCTGATACCATCTTATCTGTCACGCCCCGTGCCCGCCAATTTGGTCGGATTCGGGCGCGCCGACAGACCGCCGAACGGACAGAGTTTCCCCTGTACGTTCAAGGCGTCGCAATCGATACAATTACAAGGAGGTTCCAATCAGGAACAGGTATCACAATCAGATTGCATAAGGAAGTATCATAAACATAAAACAGCTATTTGCTATTACAACCACGCGTCTCAAATTTAACTTTTACATTCATATTACAAACTTCCTAATACAATCTAGTTATTACAAATTATTACATTTTGTCTACATCTTTCCCTGCTATACCCCTAGTTATGCCGACTCGGGTACTTCTATCTCTGGTCTCCTGGTAGGGCGCTATCTACTGACTACGCCCTTGCCTCGCGCTGCTGCTGCTGCGCCGCTCACGTACATACCTAGAAAATACCCCCAAACCACACGGGGGTGAGAACTATATAAATAGAGTTCCCAGTGGGTACGGCCACCCAAGGGAAAAGCTCGACCAATAGGTCCAAGTTGGCACTGCAGATATGTTAGTCCAAAAATATATACAGATATATAATTTGCAACTAACATAAAAACCTGCCTCACAATATGCAATATACAAATCATTACTTAGCTCTTAGCTTTTCTTTACTTTATTCCTGTTCTTTACTTTAGTCATTTCATTCTTAAACTTGGCTGTCTACTTAGACTAGCTATTCTCTTTCTTGCTCTTTACTCTTGGCACTTATGCTACTTAGCATATACTTCTAAGGTCCACTCTACCTCAGAACACTATGCCACCCGACTCGGTCTTGAGTCAATCCATTGCGGATAATCCGCCCGCTGTCTAGCCCGAGGCGTTGGACGTCTCACAACCACCCCAGCTGTCAACAGCCGCCGCCCTCTGTGACTCAGCCTCATCGTGGCGAAATCGTCGCACACGCGGAACCCAACTGTCACTTGACATAACCATTCTGGTGGCGATCACAGCGGACTTACCCAGCGAGGACCAAGTCACGACCTAACCATCTGGCGGCGAACTAATCGCACCTCACCCAACAATGGTTTGAGTCACTCCTTCGCCTCCTGGCGCGCCCGTATCATACTTACCCAGCAATGGTTTCCCAAACACAGGGGTGTTATCCAATACGCCTCTCACCACCACCTCCACCTCCACCTACCTCTCCCCCCTCCTCCTGCCTCTCCTCTCCTCCTCACCTACCACCTACCCACCACTACCTCTCCTCTTCTCCTCTCTCCACCACCACCCTCCTCCACCTGCCACCTGCCTGCCTGCCACCACCACCTGCCCTGCTCTGCCTGCTGCTCTTTCTCTCTCACCTCTGTCGCGCATCAGCTCTTCCTTGCTACGTGTGTGTGCCCATGACGGTGGTATAGCACACGGACGGCGAAATCGTCTTCACGCAAACCACGGGATTCCATGAATCCGTTCCACTTAGCTTGAGGGTTAGCTAGGCCCTCAAGAGACGACCCACTAGGTCCATTGTTCTTTACCTCCCATTGACACTAGGGTTCATTCTTTGTCACATAACCTAGGTTGACTTAACTCTAGGTTCAATGTCATTCCAACTCGACCTATGTTTATTAACACTAGGTCCACTATCATCTTTATCCAACCTATGTCCTTGACACTAGGTTCACTGTTCTTTACCTAGATCCATATGACTCTAGGTTGCTATAACCTATGTTCTCTACACTAGGTTATGTTGCCACACTCCTAGGTCCATTGACACTAGGTTCACTATAACCTATGTTCTCTACACTAGGTTAGATGCCACTCGATCTATGTGTTTGTTTACGTCCAAGACTCACATTACTTATTTGGCTCTCTTATGTCTACCAATTCATTTGCATGCATATTTCTATTATGCTAAGCATATGTTCTTGCAACGTTCTTTACTTAGCATTCTTTACTTTACTATTTAACTCATGCTTACTTGTTCACTAGCATTTCTATATCATGCTATTATCATGCTCATCGTGTATTCACTTTGCTAAGCATGCAACTCTCTAGTCACTTAGCATTATACATCATGCTATTACATGCATCTACTTAGCAGTTTACACTAGGTTCTTTAACATGTATTTCTACACATGGTTCACATGCATCAACATGAAATTATGTCACTCTTAGACATACAAGCGACCTAGTCGCTTCGGTAAACACAACCCACCTTGGTTTTGCTCTCTGATTGCTCGTCGACACTCGCAATCGTCCGCCCACGGCACCCGTGACCCGGTTCGGCCCGACTCTTGCGCGACCAACCGAACGATCCCCGAATCTAGATCTGAGACTTTGTGCCGTTGCCCCACGCCTTCAAGTTGCCCTAGTTCTGTTTTCATAAATTTTGGGCTCCTATCTTGCGTGCTGCGGACATCTGGTATGAATATATTAATAATTTAATATCTTTGTACTCGTCGTTTGATCACCGAACCGAGCGCGTTCGTTAGGCCCTCAATTAGGTTTACATGGGGTCAAATGAGATCAATCTCATCTATTTCTAAAAACCCCCTTTTTAATCCTAGGTTTTGCACTTTTGCAAAACCCACCGTTTTGATCCCTAGAACAAGCAAAAGAGAGCTTGTTCAACTCCTAGGAACTCATCTAGGAGCATTAGAGCCATCCATAGGGTGCTTAGAGCAAACCCTAGAAATCCACCATTAGAGCTCATAATGAAAACCATGGATTTCATGGAGTTCATGGTCTCCACATAGTTCTAAAACTTGCAAGGAGATCAAATCTCTAAATCTAGGGCTTAGAAACCCACTACTAGAAGATCTACCATGAGAGGAGGCTAAAGCTTACCTCTCAAAAGCTTGCTCTTGCACAAAGGAGAGGAAGAAGAGGCCCATGGTGATCTCCACCATCATCTTCTTCATCATCTCCATCTTCTTCTTCTTCTTCTTCTCCCTTTTTCCATCTTTCTTTCTTTCCTTCTTCTCTTCTTCTTGCTGTCGAACAGAGAGAGAGAGAGGGAGAGAGTTCTGTGAGGGAGAGAGGGAGAGAAAGGGTTTTAACACCCTCTATTCACATAACCCCCAACCAAATTGCACCCTAGCCCCTCAACTTTGCAATATTTGAAACAGCCCAAACTGGGCATTTTCGGGCTGCAGAGACCGGACATTCATCAATGTCCGACTCGGATGTCCTGGCCTTGGCCCAATGTCCTGACTGCCCGCGAAAAACCTTCCACCGATTTCCCTACCTTACGGGTCCTGGACAACCACCAATGTCCGGACCTTAGATGTCCAGACATTGGATCAATGTCCCGACCTCACAGGGTCCTCCAGCCCACTCAAAGGACTTAGCCAAATTTTCAGCTTTTTCCGTTTCTTCTCCGTTCCAACTCACTTTTGGCCCATTTGACCTCCGATTCGTTTCAAATCGATCCGAGACTCTCCAAACATGATTTAGGTCATGTCCACATCATCGTTTCACCCGCACAAGTGCCGAATTTGGCTCACGGCCCAAAGTAGCCTTTCGGGCTCCGTTCTCGCACCTAGTGCACCGAAATCACCCGAAAGCTCCCGGACTTCACCGGAACCATTCTTATGGCATTCTAAGCCAACGTACCCCGTAACTTCAAGACTTTAGAAGTTCGGTATATGACACCCCACCTTCTAATGTCACGTAGACTCCACCGGCACGTTTCGCCAACTTTCTGAAAACTTCGCCGCACTCTGCGGCAATTTGAGCCCGATTAGGCTCCCGGCTCAATTTCTCCGCACCCGCTCGTCGGAATCGCTAACTGTTTTGGCGGGAGCACTCGTGAGCCTAAAACCATCATAAACATAGGGTTAAACTAGATCAAACCCTAACCGTTAGCAAGTTCGCATTTTGGAGCCCTAGCTCACAACTTCGGCAAAATAGCCGCAATGATCTCTAGAATCTTGCTTCTAGCAACTAGCTAGAATTCTAGAGGTCACCAAAACTCATTCTAAGGTCACATAACAAAACCCTAGAAAAATCTAAGCTTTAGAAATCCAAAGCTTACCTTGAGAAGATCTCTACTTGATGTAGAGGATGACCAAAGGAGAGAATCTCACTCTCCAAGCCTTTTCCACCTACTTCTCCTTCTTTCTTCTTCTCTTTCCTTTCTTTCTTCTTCTCTTTCGTTTCCCTCTAGCAGCCAAGAGAGAGAGAGAGAGCCTTTGCTTGTTTGCTTAGGCTGCAAGTAATGAGAAGGAGAGAAGAGGCCAAGTCTATTTAGCCCTCTTATACTTGAAATTACCAAAATACCCCTCACTTATACCCCCAATGAACAGCCCCATTATGGGCAATTTCGGGTACAGGGTCCGGACCTCACCCTTAGGTCCGGTCTCCAGGGTCCGGACTTTGCTCCCAAGTCCCGAATTCGAGAGCAGCATCTTTGCGCAGCCCAGCTTCCTGCTTGTGGAATCCGGACTTGGCCATCAAGACCGGTCCCCAAGGTCCGGACTTCCCTCTCAAGTCCCGAACCCGAGAGCAAATCACACTTAGCAGATTTTCTCCTCAAGCCTCCCAGCTGTGGGATCCGATCCTCACATATGGGGACCGGTCTCCAGGTACATAATCTGCACTGTTGCAGATTAATCACCAAGTTGATCTCGGAGGCCCCACTTCGATACACTTTCGACTTATTTGATGCTTTTGATCTCTCTAAAGCATCCCAAACTCGACTTTGATCATTTTGACACAAAGTCCAGTTTCACACTTCGCAGTTTCGAGTCCTTACAGGTCTTGGGGAGTAAGTCCGGATCCCGAGAGCTTGATCCTTGCACAGCTTTAATCAGATCCGGAGTTGGAGCTCAAGTTCGGATCCCGGAGTTGGAGCTCAAGTTCGGATCCCGTAGCTGGTGTTTTGAAGAGTCTTAATTCAAGACCGGATTTGAGTGCGAAATCCGGATCCCGTAGCTTGACAATTGCTGATACGCAAGTTAAGACCGGACTCCAGGGATCAAGACCGGACTCTGTAAACTTCAAAAGAATTTGACGGAAGAGAGAACCGGTTGAGGGGGTCAGGTCCGGACTTCCAAGACCGGTCTCCATATATGAAGTCCGGTCTCTAGTGTCGAAAAGTTTCCAAAACAGGCTGATTTCAATCCTACTCTATCTCTAAGTCTTCTAACACTATAAATAGACCATGGGGGGTTCATCAATTGATATATTCAGAATTATTAGATTATAGATCCTCTTAAAACCCTAGAAACTCATTTTATGCTTTATGATTATATTCTAAAAGCGAGTTTCATTCTTATTGATCGTCGAGTTGATTCTAGGTTTTTCTTTGAATGTTCATTTATGAATCAACTTGATGATTGACTAAAAGGGTTTCTGTGACGCACTGGACTTTGCAAATGGCAAGGTTCGAGTGTTGAATGTGAGAACTGAGCTTTTCCAGATTTTCTGGAGGGTCGTTGACTGTGTTCCGACCTATGGCACGTGTACCGAGGTTAGTGGGTGAATCCCAAGCACTAAAGTCCAAAAAGTTGGATTTTAGGTTGCTCTCGGTTTGCTATCTGGGGAGTCTGTACCGCACAGAAAAGTTGTCGTGCATGACACTTTGCTTATACGCATGCAGGGGATCTCGTAGTACGGGGACGGCCGGAGGCGCAAACCCGAGCCTCGGTTTGGTCAAGCTGCAGGTCCGCACGCATGCACTCTGGCTTGTACTCGATAAATGCGCGAAAATCCGAAATCAGGGGCTTTTTAGCAATTTGTTGCTCCTATTAGTAGCACCCACGCCCCCTTAGGGCTTTCTTGTGCTGAGGACCTGAGGGAGAGAAGTAGGGGAGCCCTCCAACCATTTCTCTTCCATTACTTGGTTTTTGAATGGATTTCTAAAGAGATTAACCCTCTCTTTTTCCCTCTTTTGCTTGCTAGTGCTAGCATCTTCTTGGTTGAGGCTTGGAAGCTTGATTTGGGAGCTAGTTGAAGGAAGATCTTCAACTTTGGTGACTCTAGAGCCTTGATTAGAGCTTCTAAGAGGTAAGCAACTTCTCCATTTCCTTTAGATTCGAGCTTGGTTGCTTCTCTATAGATGAAACCCTAGATTTTGGGAATTAGGGTTTTATTTGGGGCATTTTGATTTGGGGCTTTTAGATTCCTTTTGAATGGTTTAGAACCTTTGTTTAGGTTGCCTTGGGAGGGATCTAGCTTCCTTTTGGAATTTCTAAGAGGATTGTTGCACATTTAGGTGAGTATTTCTTGACTTTAACCTAGATGTTTAAAGTTTGAACTCAAGACTTATCTCTTGAGGTTGTAACTCCTAGGATCTACTTTGTAGGGTACTAGGAGTAGGAATCGAAGCTTCGTTAGCGGTTCGAGCGACGCTTGGAGCGACGGTGGGTTTGGCTCACCTAGCACAATGAGAAATTCTCATTGGTGCTTATTTGCTTATGATTAAATGGAAATTAGTTCATTTTCATGCTATTTGATTTATTTGTGAATTTTAGAATGCTTAAGATACATATGTTATGTGTAATGCAATTTTACTCTATATAGTAGAGACGTATGCATGTGAGGGCTGACGCCTTGTAGCATTCTATTTGGAAACTTGAAACTACGTGTTTAAGAGGAATTTGACATGTGTTTGAGAACATAGAACTATACATGACATAGGAGAAAAGCCCTTGTCATTAAGCGGCATTGGCTTGGCATCAAAAGTGTAGAATAGTGAGCTAATGTCATCAAGCGGCATTAGGCTCGTGAATGAACTTGACATAGAGAATCTAGTGTCATGAGAATATTTGAACTAGACCTTAGGGCTACTAGTTACTATTTCCATGTTAAGACATGAGGTTTGGACTTGAGACTTGACTTTACTTGTTGCCATTTGTGCTCTTTCGCACATGCTTGTGAGGGTCGCTCCTTACAAGCCAAGACTCCGAGTTGGCCTTCGCGATTCGTTCGCGCGTGCGGTGTTGAGAAACCTACGGGACCGTTGGGACGGACTCATTCTCATGCGGGGGATGTTGGGCTACCACGGTACTTAGGTGGCACAAGTTGGATTACTGTGGTACATCCTAGTGAAAGAGAATTGAACTTGGACATTTAACTTTACTAAATGACAATCACTACTAGATAGGACTTAGTAGTTGGATTATGTGGACTTCACATGGGGTTCTACTATACTCGTTAATACTTTAATTACATTTTAGTATACTTGTTGGTTATAGTAAAACATCTCATTTTATATGTTGGAACAGGAAACTATGACATCTAATTTTGAAACATAGTTATGGTAGCATTTCTTTATGCTTTATTTGCAAGCTTATTTATATCGCGCTCTTACTCTCTTTTTCTTTTGGGCCTAGTGGTGCAATGGTGCAGGTCAGTAATTGCCCACTGGGAACTATAAATTATAGTTCTCACGCCCCTGTTTCTGTTTCCTTTTCAGTGCCTTCCGCATCGGGGGAGGTTAGGGATCGCGGCAAGGGTGTTGCTTTGGGTTAGCGGCACTCAGCGAGGGAGTTCGATAGGTGGTTACTTCTCTATTTCATGTTGTTTAGAGAGGTTGTGAGTTGTTCCTATATTTAGAGAGACCACCACATTTTGAGACAGTGTTGTATTAACCTTATGTTCTTTTGGTTATGTTGTTAGTCTCCTTATGCTTTAGTCTACCTACTCTCTACTTGTTGATAGGGCTAGCTGTATGTTGCTCTGATATCCATAGTTTTAGCCTATTGCATGTTTTTATTTTCGCTGTTTTTAGTAGACGCCTTGTATGTGTTGACATATGGCGGGTCTGGGCACGCTTTGGGGAAGGTCCTGCCGACCCCGGGGCGTGACAGTTTCCCCCATCGTCTATGGTTCGTTAACGCTAAGATCACCACAAATCATCGTTACTCTCTCTCCGGACGGAGAATTTGCACGGGGATCGCGTGTGAAGGCCGAGGACTCGGTGGACGCTTTGAGGAGTCAAAGCATTGACGCGGCAAGGAGTTGCGGCGTGATCGTTTGGAGGATTTCAAGCGATTGTGGACCAGCGAAGGAGATCCATATTGAAGATTCGGTAAATTGGGTAAATCGCCTTGTACTCAATTATTTTTTAGTGGATAGTTCGTGTGATCGGTCCCGTGGGTTTTTCACTCCTGTTTGGAGTTTTTCCACGTAAAATCTTGGTGTGTTGATTTTATTTTTCGCATTTACTTTAAAATCGCATCGAGAATTTGTGAGTTACGGGGAAGCCCCAAGGATCTATCTAGATTGTATCAAACAACACCTAGAGGGGGGTGAATTGGTGTAAGGCCAAAAACCACAATTCTCGATGCTTTAAAAAGTAAATGTGGAAAATAAAAAGCACACCGAGATTTACGTGTGAAAACTCAAACTCGGAGTAAAAAACCCACGGGACCAACACGCGAATACCAATCCACTAAAAGAAAAGATTACAAGGTGATTACCGACTCCACGGACTTAACCTCTCTGACTCTCTTATGGATCTCCGCGCACTCCACCGAGTTGTCCACGATCACGTCCGAATCCACGAACGCCCAAGTTCCGAATCCACGAAACGCCTTGCTTCGAATCCACGAAGTCTTCAATACGCCGAATCCACGACGCCACGCTCCGAGTCCACGAAGTCTTCAATCACGCCGAATCCACGACGCCGTCATGATATAGAATCATGAATATGGTGATACTTCGTTGGAGTATCGATGAAAACCGAAGAAGAAAACTCCAAACGAAACGTAGATCAAATCGACATATAGAGTAAGAATTACTATGTCTCGATTTGACCTAAAAGAGGCTATTTAGTAGAAAATAGGTTTTGAAGGAATTCCAAGCCTCTAGGGTTTCTCAAACATGTATATTCATAAAGTACACCGAATTAGAGAAGCCCTATATCTTATTTATAGACTTTAGAATCAATTAGATTCGGATTAGAGAAAATTCAGATTTTTACCTTCTTGTACCTAAAAAAAAACAGGGCCATTACCGGTAATGCAATGACGGAAGATTTTTCTGCGAAGGGCCATTACCGGTAATGGATTGATGGCTATACCGGGATAGCAACTTTTTTATACCGGTACAAAACCAATTTTATACCTATAACTTTGTATTTTTGTCAAATTTCACTTTTAAAAACTACAAAGTTCCGATATAATTTCTAATCCGTTATACAATGATTTTATGATTCTAATGCCTATAACTAAGTATGAATCACCATAACATGAATTAAACCCTTACCTAGACGTCGTGATTCCACTTGTCTCTTTTCTTCGAAGTCTAGGATTCTTCGACCACCTTCGATCCGCTCCGATCCTTCAAGACTCCGACTCAATTCACGAAACTTGCCAACACAAAATCCTTAACAATCTCCCCCTTTGGCAATTTCGTGACAAAACACAAAAACTAACCAAAATTACATTTTAAAAGAACAATGAAGTTCAATGTCATCACCAAAACATTAAACTTCTCGCGTGTAATCCAAATACAATTAAGATCCAAAAATACATTAAAAACTCCTAAAACAAACTCTATGACTTAGACACAACTAGGAGTCTTGAAGTCTTGATTTCCTGCAAAACAATTTCAAACGAAAATAAAAAATCAAAACATTAGTCAATCAATAATCTCTTTGTTCTCATCTTCTCATCTCCTCTTCTCCCCCTTTTTGTCCTTGTTCCATCAACTTTTCAGACTCTTTCCTTTGCTAAAAAATATTTCCTTCTCCCTCCTTAATCATTTCTCCCCCTTTGTATATGCATCTCCCCCTACGTGTATGCAATATCAACTCCCCCTGTACCTGTAGTCCATTCTCCCCCTTTTTGTCAAAAAATTGCCAAAAAGAAACAGAGATAGAAAGAAACACAAACTAAACAGAGAGTAGTCAAATCATAGTTACAAACCTAGATGCATAAGAAAACACAGAAAAACACATAAAGGAAACTAAACATGATCCTAAGATAAGCAGTAAATCAGCAGTAAGAGAGAAGTCGAGGCAGAAGTCACTCAGTCGCCTCGTCATCGTCATCATCTCCTCTAGCAGGAGATCCAGAACCTGCAGTCTCTGGGCCGACACCAGGCAGGAACGGCTGGTGAGATACAGAGCGCTGATAGGATGAGGACTGTGGAAAGATATCATCGTGTCGACACCCCATCTTCTCCAGGATCCTCTTCACCCCTTTCTCCAGACTCTTGAAACTTTTCTTCAGAAAACTCACGTCCGTCTGTAGCACACTCACGTCATGATGAAGTGTGTCCAGGGTGACTACTCCTCTTGATCTAGAGGATCCTGCATGCTCTGCTCGTCGTGGGGGAGAAGGTACAGCAGTACCCGATGCAGTATGCGGTGGGGCTCCCTTTGTCTGCTGAAAGGTCTTCGAAGTGCTTACTGACTTTGCCCAAGTCACCGCATCAATCGAGCCCAGCCCAAAATCATATTTAGCGCACTCAATATCTACTCCGTTTGCTCGCAAAATCCGAGTAATCAGTAGTGGATACGGAAGTAGATCTCGTCGTTTAGAGGACTGAATAACATGCACCATCCGCTGCCATATCAGAAAAGGGATGTTCATGTTTAACCCATGAGTCCGTCAGGGATGTCCAAAGAGATAGAGCGACAAATCGTTCCCACCGAAGCCTCTTTGTCCCGATAGTAGGTTGAACATTGTAGCACATAATCAGAGACAAGAGATGATACTCAGGGCGCAAGTCCTTGGACTCCAACAATGCGCGATCCGTGCGAGTGCCCGGCATGCAGATGGCTGCAACCACGGTCTCCCGCCGGCCGAAGACTGAAGTGGCCCAGCTGTATAATGAAGCCCCGTAGTATCAACTTCCATCCCCAACAGCTCACCAATATCATAAGGAGTGACCGTCAGCTTCTTTCCTCGCACCGAAGTCTCAAAAACATAGGTTCCTGTCTCCTCATCCTCAGCCAGAACTAAGCCCCGCAGATAGAATTCCCGAATAAGCTCCACGCAGAAAGGTGAGCGAGCTGGAACACGACCAACCGGCTCAATGGGGACTCTAAGCAATAAGCGACCAAAATCAGGAACCTGCTCTGTGAGCTCCGTGAAGTTGACGTGCCGCTCTGCAATACATGAACGAGTAGAGAAGGCTCGAGCCCTCGCAGAGGAACCTCGCATCCCTCTTGGCTCGACGCTCCCCGGTAGCACCACCTCCACGTGATGACTCACCAAAGAATGCCTTTTCCCTTGCTGGGACGGGAAATGTGCTCTACAGCCTTCTTCCTCTTCTTCTTCTTCAAATTTCTCGGCTTGATAGTCGGGGTCCGATCCCTCCGACTCCTCAGCAGAACGTGTCCTTTTAGAGACACTCCGTCGGCCTCTACTACCACGGCGACCACCTCCCGTGGCCATGAGCACCAAAAGCACCAAAACTAGCGAAACCGCCATTTTCCTACACGTGAAAAACTTCACATGAACACATTTTTGAAAAAAATCTCTAAAAATTATGAAAAATTCACAAATAATTCAGGAATAAATAATAAAGCAATAACAAACTTGAATCATGCAGAAAATTTCATCAAATTTGGCACATTTTTAAAAATCCCGAAATTCCACCAAAATTGAACCCCCGGAACATAAATCGTAAAAAATAACGGACTTTAATGTGATCTAAGTGTTTTAGAAGCAAGAATATATGTCCAATCATTGATTTATAGCAAAAAATTGCATCAAAAACGAACAAAAAATAGAGATCAAACAATTTTTCCCGAAAATCCAATATTTTAGAACCCTAGAGCATAAATCGGTCAAAAATAACGCAAACGAAGGTGTTCTAGGTGTTCTAGAAGCAAGATAATCAATTCAGATAGTGAATTACAGCAAAAAATTGCATCAAAAACGAATAATAACTGAGATCGAACTCTTGTCCCGGAATATTCAAAAAAAAAAATGCAAAAATCGGGTTTTATCTTTGATCCGAGCTAAAAACAAGTTGTTTGAGAGGGAAATCGAGTAGATCTGGAGGAGAGGACCTCAGAGGGGTTTTAGAGAGAGAAAGAGTCGGGTTTGAATGAGTGTAGAGTGAGAAAAATGAATCCTTACCGGTATAATATCGCGCTTACAAGATCTTATACCGGTATAGGATGAATCTGTACCGGTATAAAAAATCAGAATTTCGAAAAATAGCATTTTTCATGCAGAAATTCATAAAAATCAAATTAATTTCAGAAAAATTAATGATTTTATTTAAAAAATTATTATGATGACAGTTAAAATATTCTATGATTTCAAAAGACATCATATCATCAAAATTTGATATTAACAACAATCAAAATTATTTAAATCATCAAGATGCGAATTGATAAATAATAATTTTATAGAAATTTGTCCAAAGTGACACCAATTTGTCGCAACCCGTTCAAAATAGAGATTTAACTAATATAGCACCGGGGGTGGCTCTTTGAGCATCTTTGTCACGCCCCGAGACCGCTACCAATTTGGTTCGGTTCGGGACGCGATCGTGCGCCGAATCTGACAAAGACTCTCCCCGTCCGCCCAAGGTTTCGCAAACAAGTCATGTACAAAGAATTGCCCAGGAATTTAAATTCTATATTATACATGACAAGAACAAGGCACCTAAAGGTGCGACCAACAACAAGAGCAAGGTACAAGTAAAACATACAAGTAACATAAAGAGAGATAAGTCTATCTATTACATCCATTCAACCATTCATTGTTTACATTCAATTACATCCTTTAACTTCAAAATACAGATACATCATTCAACTCTTTAACTCCAACACGTATATACATATTGTTTTCTTTCCAAATACATAAGTTATTACATTCCAAAATAGTACCAAGGTAGGCTCTAATGCAACTGGGAGGCTACTATCAACTAGGGCGCGATGCCCTTGCCACGATCCTCACCGGCCGCCTGCGAACTAGTACCTGTAATAGAGTGGGGTGAGAACTAACTTCCTTAGTTCCCAGTGGGCTCGGCCACCGACCCCACCGATCTCCCCACTAGGTCTAAGCAGGCAACAGCAGATAGATAGATAGATAGATATATCTGAAAACTGTAAATGCTGTAAGTAAAGCATAATAAGGAATGCAGCTACTGCTATGCCTGAAGCAACAAGATCATGATATAATTATGGAATATCTATCCTGCTACTATGTCCCAATCAGGTATGTATGAAATACTCTCTATGTTCTTATGTTATTACCCAATCTATGGCTAGCCCAAAGGCAAGCCCACAACTCACCATTCAACCCAATGGGTTGTCTGCGGGACCCCACATAGGCTATCCCTCGGGACCCCACATAGGCTATCCCTATCGTATCACGTGCCAAGACCTCCGGAGACTCGCACTACTCGTGTGGAGCGACCAACCACGAGCGCTGAGCAGACTGTGTGAGTATGATCTTCTCCTCCATTTGGAGGGCATCCACGCAGGGGAAATCATACATAGGTGTTCTCTAACACTATGTCACATACCATTGTCATTCATCAAGTTCTATGCTTGGTTCTTGTAGCTCTAGTGTTCTTTACACTAAGTTATTGCACAATATCATAATGTCATGTTGTCATTGTCATTCATCAAGTTCTATACTTGGTTCATATATCTCTAGGTGGCAATCATGCATAACTAAATCATAGTTCTTGTCTCTAGGGTTCGATGTCATTATACTCATTCCTTTGCTTCCTATGTCCAAATGCAAGCCTATGGTGCCGCACGATAAGGAAGGTATGCAAGCATACTCCTATGTCCTAATGCAACACGATAGTCACGCACGATAAGGAGGCACACTAGAATAGTCATTTAATCATACCAACCCTATCATGCATGAAAACTATATACATATGTACATATATATGCAATATGACCAATATTTACTTAGACATAAAAGGGAGCCCAACGGCTTCGGTAAGACACCCCCCACCTCTTGGGATGTTCACAGGAGCAACAATGTTGCTTTCGTTGCCTCCAATGCCTACTTTGACTCCCCGGGCCAAAATCGACGCTGAAACCGTTCGCCGAATCGACGAACCGTCGCCTCGCACGCGTTCGTGGACCTAACAATATGTTAGAAATGAGGTTAAAAGAGATCAAAACCTCATCCTAAGAAAAGCCCCAATTTGAGCCCTAGGATTTTGCCCCGAGCAAAATCCCACATTAGAGCCCTAATTGCTTGTGCAAACCATCTCTTAAGGATGCTAGGGTTCCAAGAAAATTATTTCTAGGAGGTATAAAACGCCCTAAGAGAAGCTACCATGAAAGCTCTTGAAGCTTACCTCAAGTAGAAGCTCCAATGGTGGAGAAGAGGAAGATGAGATGATGCTAGGCTTGCTCCTAGCTCAATCCTTCTCCAATTCCTTTACTCCTTCCCTTTCCTTCTCCTTCTTCTTCTTCTTTCTAGAGAGAGAGAGGGAGAGTGTTATGTTGTGTGTGTGTGGGAAATAACAATGAGGGAGAGAGGAGAAGCCCTCTATAGGCTCTATTGTAACAAAATGCCAAAAGCCCCCTCAACAATTCAAACTGCACCAAACTGGGCATTTTCGGGCTGCAGGGACCGGACATCCCCTCAATGTCCGGACAATGGCCTGCGAAATCCATTTTTGCCCATTTGACAGCTTACTGGGTCCGAACATCATCCATTGTCCGGACATCCAATGTCCGGACATTGATCAATGTCCCGACCCAGTGGGTGTCCTCAGCACAACATTAAGGACTTAGCCAAATTTCAGCATTTTTCGCTTCTTCTCCGTTTTCGCTCGTTTTTGCTCGTCTTGCGTCCGATTCTTTTCAAATCGCACCGAGACTTTCCAAACATGTTTTCGAACACGTTTTCATCATCTTTCCATCCACGCTAATGTCGGATTTAGCTCGCGACCCGACATAGCTTTTCGGGTTCCGTTTTCGCGCCTATGCGCACAAAAACGCCCGAAGGCTTCGAACTTCACCGGGAGCAACTCCTGCACTTTTTGCCTTCGATCAACTTCGAACATTCCGAAGTCTATCCAATCGACAATCAGTCGTCTCTAAACATGGTGCAACTCTCGGATTTCGGTTTTCACGGATTGGTTTACGAAAACCCTCAAAGCGCTTTCACAGACGGATCCGGTTTCACGATTGTCCGGACAATGGATGTCCTGGACATTCCTCATTGTCCGATCCCGAGAGCTAGTACTTCGGACTTAGCCGATTTTCTTCCCCGCACAAACAGGCTCCTTGTGGCATCCGGCTCCATGGGATGTCCTGGTCTCCATCGGCCAAAAATCGCAGAATGGAGCAGCTTTGCACCATTTGCGTCTGGGTCTACTCTAATGCACTTTTTGGCTTAGAGTCAGCTTCGATCTCTCCGATTGTCACCACCACGACACTTAGACGATTCCGGATGAAGTACAATCCTCATATTTTGAGGATTCACTTTCTTACATCCTCCCCGCCTTAAAAAGAGTTTCGTCCTCGAAACGAACCCTATATTAAACTCAATTCAAACTTAAATTTAAATTCATACCTCACTCCTCGAATAAATGAGGATGATGCGTTTTCATCTCGCTCTCGAGTTCCCAAGTGGCTTCACGATCGTCGTGATTACTCCACCGAACTCGAACATAAGGAATTTCACGATTCCGCAATTTGCGCACCTCCCGAGCAATAATTGCCACCGGAAACTCTTCGTAGCTCAAGTCCTCTTGAAGCTCCGACGGTTCAAACATCATGGCATGTTCGGGATTGTAAACATATTTCCGAAGGTTGGAAATGTGAAACACGTTGTGAACGTCCGCTAGGTGCGGCGGCAATGCAATCCGATATGCTACCGCTCCAATACGTTCCAACACTTCGAACGGTCCAATGTATCGAGGACTTAGCTTTCCTCGAACTCCAAACCGCCTCACGCCTATCATAGGCGAAACCTTCAAGAACACGCGGTCTCCTACCGCGAATTCCAAGTCTCTTCGGCGCTTATTCGCATAACTTCGCTGTCTCGATTGCGCCGTAAGCATCCGTTGGCGAGCGAGGCGAACTTTTCTTCCGCCTCTCGCAATACTGGGACCAACCACGGCCCGCTCACCCACATCACCCCCAGACCGGAGATCGGCACTTTCGCCCGTAGAGGACCTCAAACGGTGCCATCTCCACACTAGCTTGGTAGCTATTGTTGTAGGCGAACTCGGCCATTGGCAAATATTTGGCCCAACTTCCTTTATAGTCAATGACACACGCCCGCAACATATCCTCCAGAATCTGAATAGTCCTCTCTGACTGTCCATCTGTCTGAGGGTGAAATGCGGTACTAAACTCGAGTCGTGTGCCAAGGGTTTCCTGTAGGCTCTTCCGTAAATGTGAGGTGAATCGGGATCTCGATCCGATACAATCGACTTCGCACCCCATGCAATCCGACCACCTCATCAAGATATACCCGCGCCGCTCGCCCGACTGTAGTGTGGATCGGTAGAAAGTGTGCGGACTTTGACATGCGGTCCACAATCACCCAAATCGCGTCGTGGCCGCCCGTCGAACGAGGCAGTCCGACCACGAAATCTATCGCGATATCCTCCCATTTCCAAACCGGGATAGGTACGCTTTGAAGCTTTCCTGCTGGGTATCGGCGCTCCGCCTTTACTTGCTGACATACTAAACATTGCGCCACAAAGCGCCCAATGTCCGCTTTCATCCCCGGCCACCAAGACAAAGATTTTCAAGTCCTTGTACATCTTGGTGCCGCCCGGTGAATACCGTAAGGAGCCCGATGAGCTTCCTCCAAAATCCGCCTTCGGACCTCTTCATTCTCTGCACACACCACCGGCTATGAACCGGAGTGCACCCGCGGCATCCATGGTGAAATCGCCATCGTGTCCGCTCTCAAGTCGCGCCGCACCTCTTGGAGATTAGGGTCCGCAGGTTGGAGACTCTTGATCCGCTCCAACAAGGTCGGTGTAACAATAAGAGCCGCTAAAATAGCCGGTACTTCTGGAGCTACTACCTCAAGCTCTAGCCGTTTCATCTCCCAGCATAACCGATCCCGAGCCGTAACCTTCAACGCGATTCTCTACCGACTTCCTCGCTAAGAGCATCGGCGATCACATTCGCCTTCCCGGGTGGTAAAGGATCGAGACATCATAATCCTTTAATAACTCTAACCACCGCCGTTGGCGCATATTCAACTCCTTCTGCGTGAACAAATACTTCAGACTTTTGTGGTCTGTGTATATCTCGCAACGCGCGCCATAAAGATAATGTCTCCACAACTTAAGAGCAAATACCACCGCGGCTAGCTCTAAGTCATGGATAGGGTAGTTCTTCTCATAGGTCTTCAACTGACGGGACGCATATGCGATTACCTTCCCGCCCTGCATCAGAACACACCCCAAGCCGGAATAAGGCGCGTCGCTATAAACCACGAAGTCTTCGCCTTGCACCGCAACGCGAGCACCGGAGTCGAAGTCAATCTATTCTTCAACTCTTGGAAACTCCGGTCGCACTCGTCGCTCCAAACGAACTTGGTGCCTTTCTTCGTTAGACGGGTAAGTGGAATTACGATTTTAGAGAAACCTTCCACGAACCGCCTATAATAGCCCGCTAAGCCCACAAAGCTTCGGACTTCCGTGACATTCGTAGGGCGCGGCCAATCCTTGATTGCCTCTATTTTCCTCGGGTCTACAGAAATTCCGCCCTCAGAAATAACGTGCCCCAGAAATGCAACTTCCCTCAGCCAAAAGTCGCACTTCTTCAGTTTGGCATATAACTTCTCCTCCCGAAGGATTTGAAGTACTAAGCGTAAATGCTCCGCATGTTCCTCGTCACTGCGGGAATAGACCAGTATGTCATCTATGAAGACTACCACAACCGGTCTAAGTACTTCCTCGAAGACCCGTTCATTAAGTCCATGAACGTCGCCGGGCATTCGTGAGCCCAAACGGCATCACCGTGAATTCATAATGTCCGTACCGCGTACGAATGCGGTTTTCGAACATCCTCCGCTTAATCCTCAACTGATGAAAGCCTGATTGGAGGTCGATCTTTGAGTAAACACTCGACCCTTGCAATTGATCGAACAAGTCATCGATTCTGGGTAACAGATACTTGTTCTTGATCGTGACCTTGTTCAACTCGCGGTAATCCACGCAGAGTCGAAACGTTCCATCTTTCTTCCGCACAAATAATACCGGGGCTCCCCACGGCGATACGCTCGGCCGGATAAATTCCTTATCAAGGAGATCCAATAACTGAGCCCTCAACTCTTTTAATTCCGCCGGCGCCATCCGAGCATGGAGCCTTCGAATCGGCGCGGTTCCGGAACCAAGTCGATTACAAACTCGATTTCCGCTCCGGCGGTATTCCCTAATTCGGTAGGAAATACGTCGGGAACTCCCGAACTATCGTTAGTTCCTCGAGTGTCGGGGTCACTCGCTCAACTTCTACAACGCCGCCATAGGCGGCGCAACCACTGTTAACAAGCTTCCTCGCTCTCGTCGCCGACACTGTCGCGGCGAAGCAAGAACTCTTACACGCCTTGTAAACAAGTTCCTCTTGTCCTGGCTCACGTAACGTGATCACTTTCTCTTTACAGTCAATCGACGCATAGTATTTCGAAAGCCAGTCCATGCCCAATATCACGTCAAAATCCTTCAACCCTTTTAGCACTAAGGTTCGGATTGGCATTATCCAGTCACCTATCTGCACTGGACATGCAGGGCATTCTTCATAAATATGAATTACCTGACCGGGGCTATCCATTCGCCACACCTTTTCACAAGCCTTTATATCTATATCATGAGCTCGTGCAAATGGTTTACTTATGATTGAATTAGTGGCACCCGTGTCAAACAAAGCTCTGGAGCGTACTCCATTAACTAAAACCATACCTGCCACAACTTCACGCTCGTTCGCTCAAGCAGGTTCCTCCACTTGGGCCGTAGCGGCGATCACCCGTCCGTCCGCTGGCGCCGGTCGTGGTAACTCGGGCTGACGCGGAGCCATCGAGCGTCCAGCCGACATAGCAGCAGGTGGAGCTCCTCCATAGTAAGCCGGCGTCGCTGGAGTCGATGCCACTGACGGGGTAGGCGGGGCCCTCGCTGGACAGTTGCGGCTAATATGCCCTTCTTGTCCACAGTTGTAGTGAAAGTTATGAAACCCTAGGATCTAAAAGGTAATCAACACCTAGAGGGGGGTGAATAGGTGTACAATGGCTAATTAAAAATCTCGATGCGATTTTAAAGTAAATGCGGAAAATAAAATCAACACACCAAGATTTTACGTGGGAAAACTCCAAACCGGAGTGAAAAACCCACGGGACCGATCACACGAACTATCCACTAAGAAACAATTGAGTACAAGGCGATTTACCCACGACTTTACCCAATTTTACCGAATCTTCAACGTGATCTCCTTCGTCGGTCCTCGATCGCTTGAAATCCTTCAACCGATCACGCCGCAACTCCTTACGGCGCCAACGCCTTGACTCCTCAAAGCGTCCACCGAGTCCTCGGCCTTCACACGCGATCCCCGCGCAAATTCTCCGTCCGGAGAGATAGTAACGATGATTTGTAGTGATCTTAACGTTAAAGTACCATAGACTATGGGGGAACCCTTTTAGTCAATCATCAAGTTGATTCATAAAGGAACATTCAAAGAAAAACCTAGAATCAACTCGACGATCAGCAAAAACGAAACTCGCTTTTAGAATTGAATCATAAAGCTTAAAAGGAGTTTCTAGGGTTTTAAGAGGATCTATAATCTAAGAATTCTAAGCATATCAATAATGAACCCCCCCATGGTCTATATATAGTGTTAGAAGACTTAGAAATAGATTAGGATTGAAATCAGCCTTTTTGAAATAGATTAGGATTGAAATCAGCCTTTTATGGAAATTTTCGTGTCCAATGTCCGGTCTTAATAGGAATGTCCGGTCTTGATGTTGTCCGGTCTTAGCTCCTTGACCGGTCCACCCTTCCGTCAATATTTTCGTAGAGTACTGAGTCCGGACAATGCCTGAGGATGTCCGGTCTTACCTTGCGTAACATTGCTCTCATTGTACTGAGACCGGACAATGCCAGGATGTCCTGACTTACATAAGAGTTATGCAATATCAAGCCCACGGATCCGGACATTGACCAAGGTCCTGACATTGACCTCATAAACCATAGTTTTGTCAAATTAAAAGTATTTCAAGTCTTCTAACCACTATTATCTTAGTTTAAATCACCATAAATACTCTTTAAGACATACCTGAGGTATCGAGCTTCTCCGTCGAGCCTTGAGTCTTCAAACTTCATCTTTGTGCTCTTCACTTCTTCAAGACTCCAATAACTTCACGAAATCCGCCAACTTATAAAATCCTTAACAATCTCCCCCTTTGGCGATTTCGTGACAAAACAATCTATAAGCCCGTACAAACCTCAAAAACAAAAAGATGAGAATTATCGCAATCACCAAAACGATAATCCCCTGTATGACCGATCCAATAAAAACAAAATTACAAGTTCAAACTCAACCTACTACAGACTCTATGACTTAGACATTGGAGTCTTGAAGTCTTGAACGTCCCTGCAAAGAAAACTCAACACACATTCAAGCCTCAAGATTTTCATTAAGCATAAATGTCCTAAGTCGAGTCATCCTAAGTCAAGTCAAGTTCTAATCATAGATACAGGCAAATAAGTAAGCAAAGTAAGCATCACATAAATCGCAATCACCATCTCATCTCCCCCTATCATCATATTCATCTCCCCCTTTTAGTCCGAAAACGCCAAAATAACAAAAATACATGATGTCGAGATTAAAATCCGCTGTACACATATAAGTTTAAACATATTGAACATAAACATATCAATAATTAAGAAAACCTTTTTTTAAAAAAAATGATCTCTAGAGCTTCCTAGGGCCATGCACATTAAGTTTAATACTGACAATCATGCATATAAGTGTTGCAAAATACAGTTAATTTCAAAAAGCAACAAAATTCTTAGCCAAGACCGGACATAGCTTCCAATGTCCGGATGCCACAAAGTCCCGTGTGCGGTTTGCTTGTGTGATGTCCAGGACATGGCGATGAAGACCTCTCTCGAAGGCAATTTCGCAAAGATATTAAAATTTTCGGAAAAATTTGTTTCCAACGGAGGTTTGACATGAAATATATAGTAACAAACCTCTAGTCAATAGAATTCAAAGATGTCATACATGTTGAATCGTACATCAACCAGAATTTAATAATATATATCGCTAAACAAGCACATCAATCAAGATCTAATCATTAAATGCGCAGATTTTACTTGACAAGTATGCATCGATTAAGATCAAAAAGATCACATTAAATGAAATAAACACAAGAATATTGTCTAATTGAGTTATGCACACATCTAAATTAAGGAGTGGCTCTTTGAGCATCTTTATCATAACTTCCACCTTATATCATTCAATAATAAAACATCCACCAAACACCTCAAAAAAAAACTTGATTTCTTTTCTTTTCTTAGAGATGTACACATCTAAATTGTAAGTTTAGGGGTAGCCCCAAGGATCTATCTAGATTGTATCCAACACCTAGAGGGGGGTGAATAGGTGTAAAGGCCGAAAACCACAAATCTCGATGCAATAAAAATAAATGCGAAAAATAAAAAGCACACCGAGATTTACGTGGGAAAACTCCAACTCGGAGTAAAAACCCACGGACCAACACGCGAATAAACAATCAATAAGAGAAAAGATTACAAGGTGATACCGAACTCCACGGACTCGACCTCTCTAACTCTCCTATGGATCTCCGCGCAATCCTCCTTCGGGTTGTCCACGCCCTCACGTTCGAGTCCACGAACGCCACCACTTCGAATCCACGAAGCTTCTACCACGCCGAATCCACGACGCCACTCGAATCCACGAGGCAACGATCCGAATCCACGAACCGCCTTCAACGCGCCGAATCCACGACGCCGTTCATGAGAAGTATGAATATGGTGATCCTTCGCTTAGGAGTATCGTAGAAAACCGAAGAAGAAAACTCCAAGCGAATCGTAGATCAAATCGACATATAGATATTCAATACGATATCTCGATTTGGCCTAAAAGAGGCTATGAAGTAGAAAATGGGTTTTAGATCAATTCCTAGCCTCTAGGGTTTCTCAAACATGTATATTCATGAAGCATATGAATTAATGGAACCCCCATCGCTTATTTATAGATTTAGAAGACTTAGAATTAGACTAGGATTGTGAAAATCTAATTTTGAAAATAAAATTAGAGATAGACTAGGATTTGAAAACCTGTTTAAAATCAATTAGAAAACATAGAGATAGACTAGGATTTGAAAACCAGTTTAAAATCAATTAGAAAACATAGAGATAGACTAGGATTTGAAAACCTATTTAAAATCAATTTTGTCCATATATTCAATTTAAAAACATCCTAAATCTTCCAAACACTTTTAAATATTTATAAATCATCATCAATAATATTTGAACTTACCGAGCATTGTGGATTCATGTTTTGAGTCTTCGATTCTTCGAGTTATCCCTTCTTCTTTAAACCTTCAAGACTCCGGACTCACTTCACGAAATATGCCAATATAAAATCCGTAACAATCTCCCCCTTTGGCAATTTCGTGACAAAACCCAAAATTACATCACAACGCTCAACTCACAAAAAAATGAAATTCATTGCCATCACCAAAACAATGAACTTCTCGCGTGAAAGATCCAAAGAAATACAAAATTACAATTTTGCAACTCCTAAACAAACTCTATAACTTAGACGCAACTAGGAGTCTTGAAGTCTTCAATGATCTGCAATTAAGTTACTTTCTCCACGTGAAAGATCACAAACAAAGTTAGTAGTAATATGAAAATGAAAATCTCTCCCCATTTGTTCATGCATCAAAAGATTGAAATTCAAACTCGAAAATCAAAAATTATCACACGCTCTCCCCCTTTTATCTTAAATTTAAGTTTTCAATTCTTCTCCCCTTTTTGTCAAAAATTGCCAAAAAAAAAAACACAAATAGAGAGAAAAACAAACTAGCAAATAGAAAGTAGTCGTGTCATAGTTAAAAGCAAAAATAAGCAAACTAAACATAGTCCTAGGAGAGAAAAGATAAAACATAAATAATGAGGCTCAAAAAGGTAAAATCACTCCGTGTCCTCCTCATAAAAAATTTTGCCTTGTTTTCTCTAAAATCCTTCAAAATTAGATTAATTTCATAAAAGTTAAAAATTGTACTCCAAAAATCATTATGATGAAGATAAAATATTAAGTGATTTCAAAAGACATCAAAACATTAAAATTTGATATTAAAAATAATCTAATATTTTAAAATCATCAAGATGCAAATTGATGAAAAATAATTTTTAAAAATTTAGTAAAATTGACACCAATTTGTCGCAATTCGTTCAAAATAGAGATTTAACTAATAATGCACCGGGGGTGGCTCTTTGAGCATCTTTTTCAAACTATCACCTTATATCACCGAAAATTCTAAAATATTCATATATATTTTTTCAACCTTTTCGGTTTTTCATATAATTACCCATGTGGTAGCTTCACACACATACCGGACGACCGGGGTGGTAGCTCTTTCCTACATGTGATGGTAGTTTTCACACTCCCTTTTAGGATGTAACTCTTTCCACATCTTTTAAACTTAGGAGTTTCTCCTCTTTTTTTTTTAAATATTCAAACTCCTCCTAAATTAGACAATCTCACAATAGAAAATAATTTTGACGAATCTTAGTCAATTAGCAAATATCCATCAATTATATTCAACATTCACTACCAAGATGAATTAATTACTAATAGATTAAAATTAATTTCAAATTTTTGATGAAAGTATGTAAGAAGAAATCATATATTAAATTATCGTCAAGATAATAAAAAGTGGAGTGAAACCGATAATTAATATGAATTTAATTCAATTTGAATTGACTTTAGATACCGGCTAAGGCTCTTTTAAAAACCTTTAATCTCTCTAATTTAATGATTTTCAATCATCCCCTTTCTCAAAAAATTTCAATCAAATTAAAAACTCCCCAAAGACTTTTCCTTAAAAACGATTTTCAAAACAAATTTTAAAGATCAAACATCGTCTAATCATGTAATGTAATGAAAGAAAAATATGCAATATGCACCAATCAAAACATTACATAAACAATAAAAACAAACTAAGACAAAAAGCAAGGAAAGATATCACCTTTCCGGATCCAAACTTGTCGGATCTTTCGTTGTCTTTGCTTGTCGACGTTAGGTTTGAGTTGCTTTGATTTTGGATCAACCGTTGGTCGTTTCGCTTGAAGCTTCGGTTGGTGTTGTCGTTGAGGCTTTGAATTAGAAATTCGGTTCCCTTAATGGTTCGGTTTTGAGATCCAATTCGGTTGTGGGTTCGGTCGAACTCGTCGTTGCTCCTTAGAAAACCGGTCCGAAAGAGGCACTCGACTCAAATTAATTTTCTTTTGATTCCGAGGGGAAAGCCGAGTAGTAGATGATGCCGATTGAGGTTTCGATGTTGCCGATCGATTTTTCTTATCCTTATTCGGGCAACACTTTTTGATGTGTCCTTTGATGCCGCATCGGTGACACACCTTTTTCTTCGAATTTGTTGAGACATTAGATGTTGACGTTCGATCCTTCTCAACATAGGTTCGTTCGTATCCGAGGCCCAACTTGTTCGTTTGACCCAATCCAAGCATGTGATCCAATTTCTTCGATCCGGAAGAAAATTTTTGAATATCGGAATTGAGTTGACCAACATGATTTGTTAAGACTTGATTGGATGTGTGCGATTTCTTAAATTGATGCTCCAAAAATCCAACCTTGTCTTTATAGGATTTGATCGTTGAATCTGCTTCATCAAGCTTCTCTTGGAGGATTGTATTATTTTTCAATGTTGATTCCCTTTCCTCCTCAAGAGTTTTATTCGTGTTCTTCAACTTGTTGTTTTCCTCTTCAAGTTCAAGTAGACGCTTCCTGAATTTCTTATTGTACTTCGCCATCTTTTTGGATTCGACGAGGAGTTGATGATACGCTTCCGCTAATTCCTCGTCGTTTGATTCCTCCTCGCCGGAATCCGAGTCCACGTCTTCTTCCTTTGATGTTTTTAACGCAACCCCTGTACTTTTAGGAAAAAAACTTGGAAGAAGATTGGTTAGTAGGAAAAGTCATCTCATAAGTTTGTAACACTCCTACTAACTCTTCGGCCATTAGATAGCAATATATCTAAATCCCTCTCTGATACCAATTGTAAGTTTAGGGGTAGCCCCAAGGATCTATCTAGATTGTATCCAACACCTAGAGGGGGGTGAATAGGTGTAAAGGCCGAAAACCACAAATCTCGATGCAATAAAAATAAATGCGGAAAATAAAAAGCACACCGAGATTTACGTGGGAAAACTCCAACTCGGAGTAAAAAACCCACGGGACCAACACGCGAATAAACAATCAATAAGAGAAAAGATTACAAGGTGATACCGAACTCCACGGACTCGACCTCTCTAACTCTCCTATGGATCTCCGCGCAATCCTCCTTCGGGTTGTCCACGCCCTCACGTTCGAGTCCACGAACGCCACCACTTCGAATCCACGAAGCTTCTATGTAACACCCCGAACTTCTAAAGTCATGAAGTCACGAGGTATGTTGGCTTAGAAGGCCATAAGAATGGTTCCCGTGAAGTTTGAAAGCTTTCGGGTGTTTTCGGTGCACTAGGTGCGTGAACGAAGCCCGAAAGGCTATCTTGGGCCACGAGCTAAATCCGACGCTTGCGCGGATGAGATAATGATGTGGACATGATCCAAATCATGTGTGGGGAGTCTCGGTGCGATTTCAAGTGAATCGGAGACCCACAAGTCCAAAAGTGAGTTGGAACGGAGAGAAAACGGAACCCGAAAGGCTACTTTGGGCCGTGAGCCAAATCCGTCACTTGCGCGGGTGAAATGATGATGTGAACATGATCTAAATCATGTTTGGAGAGTCTCGGTTCGATTTGAAACGAATCGGAGGTCGAACGGGTCAAAAGTGAGTTGAAACGGAGAAGAAACGGTGAAAAGCCGAAAAATGGCTAAGTCCCGAAAATCCCGCCGGATCCGGATCGAGAGGCCAGGCCCGGTCCACCCCTGCGAAGTCAGCTGAAAATTTGGCTAAGTCCTGGAAAGTCTGCCTACGGGATCCGAATCCGAGTGGTGGTCCGGATCCCACGCGCGATGGGACTCTGGTGAAGACACTTGGAGTCCGGACCCCATACATGGAGACCGGTCTCTCGGACCCGAAAATGCCCAGTTTGGGCTGTTGCAATAGATGAAAAGTTGAGGGGTTTATATGCAAAGTTGGCATGAGATGAGTGTATGGAGTGGATTAAACACTCTCTTTCTCTCTCTCACTCACTCAGCTCCCTCCCTCTCTCTCTCTGTTCGACAGCAAGAAGAAAGGAAAGAAAGAGAAGGAAAGAAAGAGAAGGAAAATGAGAGAAAGAAGAAGAAGAAGATGGAGATGATGAAGAAGATGATGATGGAGATCCTCTTGGTCATCTTCTTCCTCTCCCACAAGCTCGGGCAAGCTTGTAGAGGTAAGCTTTAGCCTCCTCTCATGGTAGATCCTTAGATAATGGGTTTCTAAACCCTAGATTTAGAGTTTTGAGCTTCTTGTAAGCTTTAGAACTATGTGGAGACCATGAACTCCATGAAATCTATGGTTTTCATTATGATGCTCTAATGGTGGATTTCTAGGGTTTGCTCTAAGCACCCTATGGATGGCTCTAATGCTCTTAGATGAGTTCCTAGAGGTTAGACAAGCTCTCTATTGCTTGTTCTAGGGATCAAATCGGTGGGTTTTGCGAAAGTGCAAACCTAGGGCTCCAAAATGGGGTTTTTGTAAATAGATGAGTTTGATCTCATTTGACCCCATAGAAACCTAATTGGGGGCCTAACGAACGCGTTGGCGCGCTCGGTTCGGTCATCCGACGAGCGAGTACAAAGATATTAATTATTTAATATAATCATACCAGATGTCCGCAGCACGCAAGATAGGAGCCCTAAATTCATGAAAACGGAACAGGGGCAACTTAAAGGCGTGGGGCAACGGCACAAAGTCTCGGATTGCAATTCGGAGACCGTTTGGTTGGTCGTGCAAGAGTTCGAGCCGAACCGGGTCAAGAGCATGCGCGCCGATTGCAAGTGTCGACGAGCAATCCTGAGTGCGAATTGAGGTGGGTTGTGTTTACCGAAGCGACTAGATCGCCTAAATATGTCTAAGAGTAATGGTTTCAAGTTGATGCATATAATTGACATATGTTGCAAGTATAGAAATGCATGTTAAAGAACATAGTGTTAAATGCTAAGAGAATGCACGAGTTAAATGCTAGATAAATGCATGAACTAGAGTCTAGTTGCAAATACATGAGATGCATGCTAAGTTGATATATGAACTAGATGCTAAATGAAATGTATGAATAAATGCATGCTTAGCATAATGAGTACATGCTAGATATAATCATGTGCATGTAAATGGAATGGTTAACATAAGAATGTTAAGTATATGAATGCCAAGTATAAGAATGTGAATCATGGACTAAATACACATATAGATCGAGTGGCATCTAACCTAGTGTTAATAAACATAGGTTATAGTAAATCTAGAGTCAATGGACCCAGGAGTGTGGCATCTAACCTAGTGTTAATAAACATAGGTTATAGTAAACCTAGAGTCAATGGACCTAGAAGTGTGGCATCAAACCTAGTGTAAAGAACATATATAGGTTATAGTGAACCTAGAGTCATATGGATCTAGGTAAAGAACAGTGAACCTAGTGTCAAGGACATAGGTTGGATAAAGAATATAGTGGACCTAGTGTTAATAAACATAGGTCGAGTTGGAATGACATTGAACCTAGAGTTAAGTCAACCTAGGTTATGTGATAAAGAGTGAACCCTAGTGTCAAGTAGACCTAGGAGGTAAAGACAATGGACCTAGAGGGTCGTCTCTTGAGGGCCTAGCTAACCCTCAAGCTAAGTGAAACGGATTCATGGAATCCCGTGATATGTGCACCACTGAGGGTGCCGGGCGTGTGCGACGATTTCGCCGTCTGTGGCTATACCACCGACGTGGCGTTGTGCGACGATTTCGCCACGGGTGGGTGAGCCAAAATGAGTTCGATACCGGTTAAACCGGTGAGGATCAGACCGCCATGAGTGTTGACACCATGAGTTTGGAAACCATTGCTGGGTAAGTACGATACGTGCGCCGCCAGGTGGCTGGGAAGTGACTCGATCCATTGTTGGGTGTGATGCGATAGTTCGCCGCCAGATGGTAAGGTCACGACTTTAGTCCACGCTGGGTAAGTACGCCGTGTTCGCCACCAGAATGGCTATGTCAGGTGACTCGAGCCGTTCCAGAGTTGGGACACCACTGAGGGTGACGAGCGTGTGCGACGATTTCGCCGCTCAGAGGCTGAGTCACAGAGGGCGGTAGGCTGTTGACAGCTGGGGTAGTTGTGAGACGTCCAACACCTCGGGCTAGACAGCGGGCGGATTATCCGCATTTGATTGACTCAAGACCGAGTCGGGTGGCTTAGTGAGCTGAGGTAGAGTGACCTTAGAAATAAATTGCCAAGTAGCATAAGTGCCAAAAGGTAAAGAACGTAAAGACTAGCTAAAGTTGTAAATAGCTAATGGATAGTGCCAGTAATAGCTAAGCTTGTAAATAGCTAGGTATGAATGGAAAGGCTAAAGTAAAGAATAGCAATAAAGTAAAGAAAAGCTAAGAGCTAAAGGGTAATTTTGCATATTGCATATTGTGAGGCAGGTTTTTATGTTAGTCGCAAGTTATATATCTATATATGTTTTTGGACTAACATATCTGCAGTGCCTCCTTGGACCTATTGGTCGAGCTGTTCTCTTGGGTGACCGTACCCACGAGAACTATGGACAATAGTTCTCACCCCCGTGTTGTGGTTTTGGGGGTACAGGTACACACGTGAGCGGCGCAGCAGCAGCGCGAGGCAAGGGCGTAGCTCAGTAGATAGCGCCCTACCAGGAGACCAGAGATAGAAGTACCCCAGTTGACAGAGCTTAGGGGTATAACAAGGGAGAATAAATTGTAATCAAGTTTGTAATATCTAGATTGTAATAGGAAGTTTAAAGTCTTTAAGTTAAATGTAAGAATTAAATTTGAGACGAATGGTTGTAATAGCAAGTAGCTGTTTTATGTTTAAGATACTTCCTTATGCAATCTGATTTTAATATCTGTTCCTGTTTGGAACCTTCTTGTAATTGTATTGATTGCGACGCCTTGAACGTACAGGGGAAACTCTGTCCGTTCGGCGGTCTGTCGGCGCGCCCGAATCCGACCGAATTGGCGGGCTCGGGGCGTGACATTCTACCACGCCGAATCCACGACGCCACTCGAATCCACGAGGCAACGATCCGAATCCACGAACCGCCTTCAACGCGCCGAATCCACGACGCCGTTCATGAGAAGCATGAATATGGTGATCCTTCGCTTAGGAGTATCGTAGAAAACCGAAGAAGAAAACTCCAAGCGAATCGTAGATCAAATCGACATATAGATATTCAATACGATATCTCGATTTGGCCTAAAAGAGGCTATGAAGTAGAAAATGGGTTTTAGATCAATTCCTAGCCTCTAGGGTTTCTCAAACATGTATATTCATGAAGCATATGAATTAATGGAACCCCCATCGCTTATTTATAGATTTAGAAGACTTAGAATTAGACTAGGATTGTGAAAATCTAATTTTGAAAATAAAATTAGAGATAGACTAGGATTTGAAAACCTGTTTAAAATCAATTAGAAAACATAGAGATAGACTAGGATTTGAAAACCTGTTTAAAATCAATTAGAAAACATAGAGATAGACTAGGATTTGAAAACCTATTTAAAATCAATTTTGTCCATATATTCAATTTAAAAACATCCTAAATCTTCCAAACACTTTTAAATATTTATAAATCATCATCAATAATATTTGAACTTACCGAGCATTGTGGATTCATGTTTAGAGTCTTCGATTCTTCGAGTTATCCCTTCTTCTTTAAACCTTCAAGACTCCGGACTCACTTCACGAAATATGCCAATATAAAATCCGTAACATGTAGCACTTGCCCAGCCGCTGCCTGCATTGATGTGCCCGATGATTCCCGCCGCCACAAATAGTGCACCTCTGTGGTCCACGACTCCACGACTGCGTTCGTGGGTTCTTCGGGGGCTTCTTGGAACTTGATTGTCCCCCCGAAGGACCACCTGATCGCTTCTTTCCCTTATCCTTGGACGCCGCCATTAGCTCACGTTCCTCGCGCACATGAGCGTCACCGTGCTCCGCCCACAGTGCACGATCAAAAATCTCAGCATAAGTAGTGAGCTTCAATATTTGCACCGCCCGATATATGCTCGGCCTAAGTCCTCGCAAGAACCAGTCCGCTCGGTCTCGGTCGTCACGTACAACTTCCGGAACACAGTCTATAATATGGGAGAATTCCTGCTCGAACTCCGCTACAGGGCGGTCTCCCTACCTCAAAGTTCTGAACTTCTCCTGCAACTTTCGCTTCACCATGTCAGGGAAGTAGTTGGCGTACATCTCCCTTTTGAACTCCTCCCAGGTGATAGGTGGGAGATCAGAAGGTCGATCTCGCTTCAATCGCTTCCACCACACCTTCGCCGTCTTCTCGAGACAATGAGTGGCGAAGTAGACCTTGTCTTGTTCCGAGGTGTGAAAGTCCCCGAACATCGTTTCCATTGAGTCAATACATGACTCCACTATCTCCGGCTCCACTTGTCCGCCTTCAAAGATTGGTGGGTGGAACTTCATGAATCGAATAAGGGCCGTCACCGCCGCTCTTGTTCCGCCTCCTCGGCCGCTGCATCGGGAGTTGCCGAACCCGACGCCGCCGGAAGTGCACTCGCCGGCGGAGGACACGCCGCCACCGAATCGCCGCCACACCCTCGCCTCGCCCGCCTCGTACGTGTACTCGGGGGCGCGGGTGGAGCACGATTCTCGGCCGTCGCCGCAGCCGTCGCCGTTATCTGTTGCTCCATTAGCTCTTGGAGCCGATCGAACCGACCCGTCAACGCAGTCATCTGCGTTCGTAACTCCTGAACCTCGCTAGGACCCGACGTCTCTGGCACCGAAGGAGGCTCGGCCTGGCCTGGCGCTCCTGACGAGGGTGCCGGTCCCGTCCTACGTGTGTAGCGTCTCGGAGGCATTAGTTCCTGAAACGCAACATGTGGGTCAGTTAACTTATCCCACATATGTGACTACGATTGCGAGTTTATATGACTCAACACAAAAATTAGGCGGAAGCATACAAGCGTACTCATTCTAGACTCTCGGTGTCGTGTTGTCGGCCGCCCAACACAAGCACTTTAAGCCAAGAACTAATACCCCTGAATCCGTCTCTATTCACAACTAGAAACATCTCAACCATTACTTCTACCCAATCGTATTAACTTCCGCCACATGGCATAGGTCCACGTTTCGCTCACGCACCTATAGCCTTAAGGTTAACCGTCCTAGGGTTTCCTAGGTCCATCCTAGACTCTCTCTTTACTTGCTCTTACTTGCTCTGATACCAAAAGAATACCTGTCACGCCCCGAGACCGCTACCAATTTGGTTCGGTTCGGGAGGCCGATCGTGCGCGCCGAACTGACAAGACTCTCCCCGTCCGCCCAAGGCTCGACAACAAGTCATGTACAAAGAATTGCCCAGGAATTTAAATTCTATATTATACATGACAAGAACAAGGCACCTAAAGGTGCGACCAACAACAAGAGCAAGGTACAAGTAAAACATACAAGTAACATAAAGAGAGATAAGTCTATCTATTACATCCATTCAACCATTCATTGTTTACATTCAATTACATCCTTTAACTTCAAAATACAGATACATCATTCAACTCTTTAACTCCAACACGTATATACATATTGTTTTCTTTCCAAATACATAAGTTATTACATTCCAAAATAGTACCAAGGTAGGCTCTAATGCAACTGGGAGGCTACTATCAACTAGGGCGCGATGCCCTTACCGCGATCCTCACCAGCCGCCCGCGAACTTGCACCTGTAATAGAGTGGGGTGAGAACTAACTTCCTTAGTTCCCAGTGGGCTCGGCCACCGACCCCACCGATCTCCCCACTAGGTCTAAGCAGGCAATAGCAGATAGATAGATAGATAGATATATCTGAAAACTGTAAATGCTGTAAGTAAAGCATAATAATGAATGCAGCTACTGCTATGCCTGAAGCAACAAGATCATGATATAATTATGGAATATCTATCCTGCTACTATGTCCCAATCAGGTATGTATGAAATACTTTCTATGTTCTTATGTTATTACCCAATCTATGGCTAGCCCAAAGGCAAGCCCACAACTCACCATTCAACCCAATGGGTTGTCTGCGGGACCCCACATAGGCTATCCCTCGGGACCCCACATAGGCTATCCCTATCGAATCACGTGCCAAGACCTCCGGAGACTCGCACTACTCGTGTGGAGCGACCAACCACGAGCGCTGAGCAGACTGTGTGAGTATGATCTTCTCCTCCATTTGGAGGGCATCCACGCAGGGGAAATCATACATAGGTGTTCTCTAACACTATGTCACATACCATTGTCATTCATCAAGTTCTATGCTTGGTTCATATAGCTCTAGTGTTCTTTACACTAAGTTATTGCACAATATCATAAAGTCATGTTGTCATTGTCATTCATCAAGTTCTATACTTGATTCATATATCTCTAGGTGGCAATCATGCATAACTAAATCATAGTTCTTGTCTCTAGGGTTCGATGTCATTATACTCATTACTTTGCTTCCTATGTCCAAATGCAAGCCTATGGTGCCGCACGATAAGGAAGGTATGCAAGCATACTCCTATGTCCTAATGCAACACCATAGTCACGCACGATAAGGAGGCACACTAGAATAGTCATTTAATCATACCAACCCTATCATGCATGAAAACTATATACATATGTACATATATATGCAATATGACCAATATTTACTTAGACATAAAAGGGAGCCCAACGGCTTCGGTAAGACACCCCCCACCTTTTGGGATGTTCACAGGAGCAACAATGTTGCTTTCGTTGCCTCCAATGCCTACTTTGACTCCCCGGGCCAAAATCGAAGCTGAAAGCCTTTGTTTGGCTCGGATCGCTTAAACCGTTCGCCGAATCGACGAATCGTCGCCTCGCACGCGTTCGTGGACCTAACAATATGTTAGAAATGAGGTTAAAAGAGATCAAAACCTCATCCTAAGAAAAGCCCCAATTTGAGCCCTAGGATTTTGCCCCGAGCAAAATCCCACATTAGAGCCCTAATTGCTTGTGCAAACCATCTCTTAAGGATGCTAGGGTTCCAAGAAAATTATTTCTAGGAGGTATAAAACGCCCTAAGAGAAGCTACCATGAAAGCTCTTGAAGCTTACCTCAAGTAGAAGCTCCAATGGTGGAGAAGAGGAAGATGAGATGATGCTAGGCTTGCTCCTAGCTCAATCCTTCTCCAATTCCTTTACTCCTTCCCTTTCCTTCTCCTTCTTCTCCTTCTTCTTCTTCTTTCTAGAGAGAGGGAGAGTGTTATGTTGTGTGTGTGTGGGAAATAACAATGAGGGAGAGAGGAGAAGCCCTCTATAGGCTCTATTGTAACAAAATGCCAAAAGCCCCCTCAATAATTCAAACCGCACCAAACCGGGCATTTTCGTCAGTGGACCTGGACATCCCCTCAATGTCCTGGACAATGGCCTCGAAATCCATTTTTGCCCATTTGACACCATCGGGTCCGAACATCATCCATTGTCCGGACATCCAATGTCCGGACATTGATCAATGTCCCGACCCAGTGGGTGTCCTCAGCACAACATTAAGGACTTAGCCAAATTTCAGCGTTTTTCGTTTCTTCTCCGTTTTCGCTCGTTTTCGCTCGTCTTGCGTCCGATTCTTTTCAAATCGCACCGAGACTTTCCAAACATGTTTTCGAACACGTTTTCATCATCTTTCCATCCACGCTAATGTCGGATTTAGCTCGCGACCCGACATAGCTTTTCGGGTTCCGTTTTCGCGCCTATGCGCACAAAAACGCCCGAAGGCTTTGAACTTCACCGGGAGCAACTCCGGTGCACTTTTTGCCTTCGGATCAACTTCGAACATTCCGAAGTCTATCCAATCGACAATCAGTCGTCTCTAAACATGGTGCAACTCTCGGATTTCGGTTTTCACGGATTGGTTTACGAAAAACCCTCAGGCCAGTTTCTCCAGCATACGGGATCCGGTCTTCACGGATTGTCCGGACAATGGATGTCCGGACATTCCTCATTGTCCGGATCCCGAGAGCTAGTACTTCTAGACTTAGCCGATTTTCTTCCCCTGCACAGCAGGGCTCCTTGTGGCATCCGGTCTCCATGGGATGTCCGGTCTCCACTGGCCAAAAACTGCAGAATGGAGCAGTTTGCACCATTTGCGGTCGGGGTCTACTCTAATACACTTTTTGGCTTAGAGTCAGCTTCGATCTCTCCGATTCTCACCACCACGACACTTAGTCGATTTCGGATGAAGTACAATCCTCATATTTTGAGAATTCACTTTCTTACAATCTTTTTCAAAACTATCACCTTATATCACCGAAAAATTCTAAAATATTCATTTTTTTCAACCTTTTTCGGTTTTTCTCATAATTTCTCACGTGGTAGCTTCACACACGTACCGGACGACCGGGGTGGTAGCTCTTTCCTACATGTGGTGGTAGTTTTCACACTCCTTTCGGATGTAACTCTTTCCACATCTTTTAAACTAAGGAGTTCCTTTTTTTTTTAAATAAAACAAACTCCCCCTCAATTAGACAATCTCACAATTGAAAATAATTTTGACGAATCTTAGTCAATTAGAAAATATCCATCAATTATATTCAACATTCACTACCAAGATGGATTAAATACAAAGTGATTAAAATTAATTTCAAAATTTTGATGAAGGTATGTAAAAAGAAATCACATAATAAATTATCGTCAAAATAACGAAAAGTAACGTAAAATCAATGATTCATATGCATTTCATCCACTTTGCATTGACTTTATATAGGTTAATTCTCTTTGAAAAACCTTTAATCTCTCTACTTTAAAGATTTTCAAACATCTCACTTCTCAATAAAAACTCCCCAAAAACCTTTCCTTAAAAAGATTTTCAAAATAAAATTTTAACCAACAAACCTCGTCTTAACATGTAATGCAATGATAAATAAAAATATGCAACATGCACCAATCAAAGCATTATAAAAATAAAAATAAACTAAGACGAAAAACAAGGAAAGATATCACCTTTCCGGATCCAAACTTGTCGGATCTTCGGTTGCTTTGACTTGTCGACGTGAGGCTTGACTTGTTTTGATTTCGGATCAACCGTTGATCGTTTCGATACTTGAAGCTTCGGTTGATATTGACGTTGAGGCATTGAAACCCAATTTGCTTGTGGCTTTGGTTTAGAAATTCGGTTCGGTTGAGGGTTCGGTCGAACTTGCCGTTGCTCTTTAGAAAAACGGTTTGAATGAGGCACTCGACCCAATTGATTTCCAATTTGATTCCGTGGGGGACGTCGAGTAGTAGAGAGTGCCACTTGAGGTTTTAATGTTGCCAATTGATTTCTCTTTTCCTTCTTCGGGCAATTCCTTTTAATGTGTCCTTTGATGCCACATCTATGACACACTTTTTCCTTCAAGGTCGTTGAGACTTTGGATGTCGACTTTAACTCCTTCTCAACGTATGTCCATTCATATCCAAGTCCTAATTTGCTCGTTTGACCCAATCCAAGCATATGATCCAATTTCTTTGATCCCGAAGAAAATTGTTGAATGTCGGATTTGAGTTGATGGACTTGATTGGTCAAGGCTTTGTTGGATTTGTATGATTCCTCAAATTGTTGCTCCAAAAATCCAACTTTATCCTTATAAGATTTGATCGTTAAATCCGCTTCTTCTAGCTTCTTTTGGAGGACCGAATTGTTGTTTAGGATAGATTCCCGTTCCTCCTCAAGAGCTTTCTTCATGGTCTTCAAACTATTATTCTCCTCTTCAAAATCAAATAATTTTCTTCTCAACTTCTTATTAAACTTCGCCATCTTTTTCGATTCGATAAGAAGTTGATTGTATGCCTCCTCCAAATCATGGTCGTTTGATTCCTCCTCGCTTTCGCCGTTGTCACTCGAAGATCCATGCAAAGAAGGAGAAACATTCCAATTAGTAACAATAGAGGATAAGCAAACAACATTAGAAGACGAAGGAAAAGAAGAATTAGCGATTAAAGTGTTACGGATTTTATGTTGGCATATTTCGTGAAGTGAGTCCGGAGTCTTGAAGGTTTAAAGAAGAAGGGATAAATCGAAGAATCGAAGACTCAAAACATGAATCCATAATGCTCGGTAAGTTCAAATATTATTGATGATGATTTATAAATATTTAAAAGTGTTTGGAAGACTTAGGATGTTTTTTAAATTGAATATATGGACAAAATTGAGTTTTTCAAATCCTAGTCTATCTCTATATTTTCTAATTGATTTTAAACAGGTTTTCAAATCCTAGTCTATCTCTATGTTTTCTAATTGATTTTAAATAGGTTTTCAAATTCTAGTCTATTTCTAATTTTATTTTCAAAATTGGGTTTTCACAATCCTAGTCTAGTTCTAAGTCTTCTAAATCTATAAATAAGCGATGGGGGTTCCATTAATTCATATGCTTAGAGTTTAGACCATTATGAAACCCTAGAAACTTGTTGGGTGCTTTCTTTCTTTCTTCAACAACAAGTTTCTATCGGATCAATTCTTGACACCGTAATTTCTCGTTCTTCATGAAGAATTGATCCGGCTATTGCTTAGAAATATCTTCTACGGTTCTTTAATGATTATCGAAGCAATAAATCATCACCGATCATATTGTTCTTGCTCCGGACGGAGTGCGCTCGTGGATTCGAGTGGCGTCGTGGATTCGGCGTGATCGGAGGCTTCGTGGATTCGAAGTGGAGGCGTTCGTGGATTCGAACGTGGGGTGTGGACAACCCGGCGGTGTGCGCGAGATCCGAAGAAGATAAAGAGAGGTTTGAGTCCGTGGATTCGGTAAATCACCTTGTAATCTTTTATTCTTAGTGGATTGTTATCGCATGTTTGGTCCCGTGGGTTTTTTACTCCGAGTTGGAGTTTTCCCACGTAAATCTCGGTGTGCTTTTTATTTTCCGCATTTATTTTTATTGCATCGAGATTTGTGGTTTTTGGCCTTTACACCTATTCACCCCCCTCTAGGTGATTAGATACGATCTAGATAGATCCTTGGGGCAACCCCATAACTAACAATTGGTATCAGAGCGGGATCTAGATATATTGCTATCTAATGGCCGAAGAGTTAGTAGGTGTGTTGCAAACTTACGATATGACTTCTCCTACTAACCAATCTTCTTCCAAGTCTTTTTCTCAAAGTATTAGGGTTGCGTTGAAAACATCAAAGGAAGAAGACGTGAACTCGGATTTCGGCGATGAAGAATCAAACGACGAGGAATTAGCGGAAGCGTATCATCAACTCCTCGTCGAATCCAAAAAGATGGCGAAGTTCAATAAAAAGTTAAGGCATCGTCTATTGGAACTTGAAAAGGAGAATAATAATTTGAAGACATCGAATAAAGCTCTTGAGGAGGAGAGGGAATCAATTTTGAATAACAATTCGGTCCTCCAAAAGAAGCTAGATGAAGCGGATTCAACGATCAAATCCTCTATGGATAAAATTGGATTTTTGGAGCATCAATTTGAGGAAACATACAAATCCAACAAAGCATTGACCGAGCAAGTCCATCAACTCAAGTCCGATATTCAAAAATTTTCTTCGGGATCGAAGAAATTGGATAACATGCTCGGATTGGGTCAAACGAGCAAGTTAGGTCTTGGATACGAATGGACATATGTTGAGAATGATCAAAAGATGACATCGAAAGTCTCAACAAGTTTGAAGGAGAAGGTGTGTTATAGATGTGGCATCAAAGGACACATCAAAAAGAGTTGCCCGGACAAAAATTTCAAGTCTCAATCGGCAACTTCGAAATGACAATTGGTATCATCTAAAACTCGACATCCCCCACGGAATCAAAAGAAAAATCAATTGAGTCGAGTGCATCAAGCAAACCGTGACTTATATGTGAACCGAAAATCAAAGCCACAAGCGAATCGGACATCTAAGCCTCAACGTCAATATCGACCGAACCCACAACCGAACCGGATTTCTAAGTCGAAGCCACAAGCGGTTTGGGTTTCTAAGCCTCAACAACAACATCAATCGAAGAAACTTGTTTCGAAAGGACCTACGGTGGACCAAAAGTCAAAACAAGTTGGGCAAATCATCGACAAGCCAAGTCAACCAACAATCCGACAAGTTTGGATCCGGAAAGGTGATATCTTTCCTTGCTCCTCGTCTTAGTTTATTTTTATTTTTATAATGCTTTGATTGGTGCTTATTGCATATTTTTCTTTCATTACATTACATGTTTAGACGGGGTTTGAATTGTTTAAAATTTTATTTTGAAAATCTTGTTGAGGAAAGGTAAAGGGGAATTTTTAATTTGATTAAAAATTTACTTGAGAAAGGAGATGATTGAAAATCATAAAGTTGGAGAGATTAAAGGTTTTTAAAGAGCCTTAAACGGTATTTAAAGTCAATTCAAATTGAATTAAATTCATATTAATTATCGGTTTTACTCCACTTTTTATTATTTTGACGATAATTTAATATGTGATTTCTTCTTACATACATTCATCAAAATTTTGAAATTAATTTTAAATCTCTTGATAATTAATTCATCTTGGTAGTGAATGTTGAATATAATTTATGGATATTTACTAATTGACTATGATTCATCAAAATTATTTTCAATTGTGAGATTGTCTAAATTAGGGGGAGTTTGAATATTAAATAAAAAAAAAGAGAAACTCCTATGATTAAAAAGATGTGGAAAGAGTTACATCCTAAAAGGGAGTGTGAAAACTACCACCACATGTAGGAAAGAGCTACCACCCCGGTCGTCCGGTACGTGTGTGAAGCTATCACATGAGAAATTATGTGATTAACCGAAAAAGGTTGAAAAAATTATATATGAATATTTTAGAATTTTCGGCGTTATAAGGTGGTAGATTGAAAAAGATGCTCAAAGAGCCACCCCCGGTGTTTATTAGCTAAATCTCTATTTTGACCGGGTTGCGACAAATTGGTGTCAAATTTGCTACATATTTTAAAAATTATTTTTCATCAATTTGCATCTTGATGACTTTAAAACATTAGATTATTTTTAATATCAAATTTTGATGTTTTGATGTCTTTTGAAATCACTTAATATTTTATCTTCATCATAATGATTTTTCGAGTACAACTTTTAATTTTTATGAAATTAATCTAATTTTGAAGAATTTTTGAGAAAACAGGGCAAAATTTTTGATGAGGAGGACATGGAGTGATTTTACTTTTTTGAGCTTCATTATCTATATTTTATCTTTTCTCTCCTAGGACTATTTCTAGTTTGCTTATTTTTGGTATCTAGATTTGTAACTATGACATGACTACTTTCTTTTTGCTAGTTTGCTTTTCTCTCTATTTGTGTCTCTTTTTGGCAATTTTTGACAAAAAAGGGGAGCATGAAGAATAAGGTATAGAGGAGAAGATATTTGGTATTTGACGCATACACGAAGGGGGAGACATGATGAGATTAAGGAGGGAGAAGGAGAGAATATTTTTGAACAACGAGAAGTTGGAGAAAAGAACAAAAAGGGAGAAGAGGTATAAAATATTTTTGAACATTTGTTGAAAATTTGTTTTGCAGGAAATCAATTCTTCAAGACTCCAAGTTGCGTCTAAGTTATAGAGTTTGTTTAGGAGTTGCAAAATTGTAATTTTGTATTTCTTTGGATCTTTCACGCGAGAAGTTCATTGTTTTGGTGATGGCAATGAATTTCATTTTTTTGTGAGTTGAGCGTTGTGATGTAATTTTGGTTTTGACACGAAATTGCCAAAGGGGGAGATTGTTACGGATTTTATGTTGGCATATTTCGTGAAGTGAGTCCGGAGTCTTGAAGGTTTAAAGAAGAAGGAATAAATCGAAGAATCGAAGACTCAAAACATGAATCCACAATGCTCGGTAAGTTCAAATATTATTGATGATGATTTATAAATATTTAAAAGTGTTTGGAAGACTTAGGATGTTTTTTAAATTGAATATATGGACAAAATTGAGTTTTTCAAATCCTAGTCTATCTCTATATTTTCTAATTGATTTTAAACAGGTTTTCAAATCCTAGTCTATCTCTATGTTTTCTAATTGATTTTAAATAGGTTTTCAAATTCTAGTCTATTTCTAATTTTATTTTCAAAATTGGGTTTTCACAATCCTAGTCTAGTTCTAAGTCTTCTAAATCTATAAATAAGCGATGGGGGTTCCATTAATTTCATATGCTTAGAGTTTAGACCATTATGAAACCCTAGAAACTTGTTGGGTGCTTTCTTTCTTTCTTCAACAATAAGTTTCTATCGGATCAATTCTTGACACCGTAATTTCTCGTTCTTCATGAAGAATTGATCCGGCTATTGCTTAGAAATATCTTCTACGGTTCTTTAATGATTATCTAAGCAATAAATCATCACCGATCATATTGTTCTTGCTCCGGACGGAGTGCACTCGTGGATTCGAGTGGCGTCGTGGATTCGGCGTGACCGGAGGCTTCGTGGATTCGAAGTGGAGGCGTTCGTGGATTCGAACGTGGGGTGTGGACAACCCGGCGGTGTGCGCGAGATCCGAAGAAGATAAAGAGAGGTTTGAGTCCGTGGATTCGGTAAATCACCTTGTAATCTTTTATTCTTAGTGGATTGTTATCGCGTGTTTGGTCCTGTGGGTTTTTTACTCCGAGTTGGAGTTTTCCCACGTAAATCTCGGTGTGCTTTTTATTTTCCGCATTTATTTTTATTGCATCGAGATTTGTGGTTTTTGGCCTTTACACCTATTCACCCCCCTCTAGGTGATTAGATACGATCTAGATAGATCCTTGGGGCAACCCCATAACTAACATAAAACCGTATGATCCTTTTCTGTGACGCACTGGACTTTGCAAATTGCAATGTTCGAGTGTTAGATGTGAGATCTGAGCTTTTCCAGATTTTCTGGAGGGTCGTTGACTGTGTTCCGACCTATGGCACGAGTACCGAGGTTAGTGGATGATTTCCAAGCACTAAAGTCCAAAAAGCTGGATTTTAGGTTGCTCTCGGGTTGGAATTTTATGCCCTTGTACCGGTACAAAATTGTTGCTATACCGGTACAAAATGGTGGCTATACCGGTACAAGACGAGATTTATACCGGTATAGATGAGCGGCTGGGCAAACCAGAGGCTCGGGTTTCTTGCCTCGCAGGTTTATCTAGGTACAAAACGGGTTTGTACCGGTACAAAGCGCGATTTCAAAATCCGAAACTGTAGGGGCTTATTGGCATTTTGTTGCTTCTAATATAGCACCCCAGCCCTTAGGGCTCCTCTCTTGTGCTGAGAACAAGGGAGAGAAAGGTAAGGGAGTTTCTCTCTCTATCCCCTTTGCAATCTTTTGGATTTTGGGTATTTTCTTGTGGATTGATCTCCCTCTTCTCTCTCTTTTGCTTGTTGGTGCATTTTCCACCACGAGGGAAGGTTGGAAGCTTGGTTTGGGAGCTAGTTGAAGGAAGATCTTCCACTTTGGTGACTCTAGAGCCTTGATTAGAGCTTCTAAGAGGTAAGCAACTTCTCCATTTCCTTTAGATTCGAGTTTGGTTGCTTCTCTATAGATGAAACCCTAGATTTTGGGAATTAGGGTTTTATTTGGGGCTTTTTGATTTGGGGCTTTTAGATTCCTTTTGAATGGTTTAGAACCTTTGTTTAGGTTGCCTTGGGAGGGATCTAGCTTCCTTTTGGAATTTCGAAGAGGATTGTTGCACATTTAGGTGAGTATTTCTTGACTTTGACCTAGATGTTTAAAGTTTGAACTCAAGACTTATCTCTTGAGGTTGTAACTCCTAGAATCTACTTTGTAGGGTACTAGGAGTAGGAATCGAAGCTTCGTTAGCGGTTCGGAGCGACGCTTGGAGCGACGGTGGGTTTGGCCTCACCTAGCACAATGAGAAATTCTCATTGGTGCTTATTTGCTTATGGTTAAATGGAAAATTAGTTCATTTTCATGCTATTTGATTTATTTGTGAATTTTAGAATGCTTAAGATACATATGTTATGTGTAATGCAATTTTACTCTATATAGTAGAGACGTATGCATGTGAGAGCTGAAGCCTTGTAGCATTCTATTTGGGAACTTGAAACTATGTGTTTAAGAGGAATTTGACATGTATTTGAGAACATAGAACTATACATGACATAGGAGAAAAGCCTTGTCATTAAGCGGCATTGGCTTGGCATCAAAAGTGTAGAATAGTGAGCTAATGTCATCAAGCGGCATTAGGCTCGTGAATGAACTTGACATAGAGAATCTAGTGTCATGAGAATATTTGAACTAGACCTTAGGGCTACTAGTTACTATTTCCATGTTAAGACATGAGGTTTGGACTTGAGACTTGACTTTACTTGTTGCCATTTGTGCTCTTTCGCACATGCTTGTGAGGGTCGCTCCCTACAAGCCGGCACTCCGGAGTTAGCCTTGCGATTCGTTCGCGCGTGCGGTGTTGAGAAACCTACGGGACCGTTGGGACAGACTCATTCCTTGCGGGGGATGTTGGGGCTACCACGGTACTTAGGTGGCACAGTTGGATTCGTGGGTACATCCTAGTGAAAGAGAATTGAACTTGGACATTCAACAATACTAAATGACAATCACTACTAGATAGGGCTTAGTAGTTGGATTATGTGGACTTTGCTCGATTGTATAGTATACTTGATAATGCTTTAATTTTATTTCAGTATACTTGTTGGTTAAAGTAAAACATAACATCCGATATGTTGGAACGAGAACTTATGACTATATATATATTTGGAACATGATTATGGTAGCATTTCTTATGCTTTATTTACAAGTTCATTTATATCGCTTACTTACCCCCTTCTTTTTGGGCCTAGTGGTGCAATGGTTCAGGTCAGTAATTGCCCACTGGGAACTATAAATTATAGTTCTCACGCCCTCTGTTTCTGTTTACTTTCAGTGCCTTCGCATCGGGGAGGCTCGGGACCGTGGCAAGAGTATTGCCTCGGGCTAGCGGTATTGGAGAGGACGCGTGCATAGGTGGTCTACCATTTCTCTTGTTTTATTTTGTGAGAGATGGAGAGTGTACCTTGTATAGAGACCACCACTTTTGTGTATTTTGAGGATGTTACTTTTAGACTTGTTTTATTTATACTTCTGTTGTACTTGATGTAGTTACCATATTTCTCTCTCTGTTCTTTAGCGTTGGTTGTTGTGGCTCGATATTCTAGTTATAGCCTTTTATTGTTTTAATTCATTGTTTTTAGTTAGACGCCTTGTATGTGTTGACATATGGCGGAGTGCAGGCACGCTTTGGGGAAGGTCCCTGCCACCGGGCGTGACAGATTAATTTGGTATCAGAGCCTAGGGTGACGTCTTAGAGGACCTAGTAAACCTTAGGCTGGTTGGACAATAGGAAATAGGCTCGCGAGAGACGAGGTCTATTTAACGTGTGAGCGAAAGTACTTGATTGGGTTTTATTATAACTCTAATAAAGTTGGAGTTTAATCGAAGTGTATAACTTCTAGCTTCGCGGAGGGTTACGTTGGCGGCGACAACGTAACATCGGAGTTAGTAGAAAGCACACTTCTTTACTTTCGCATGATTTGGGTTTCTGAGTGGGGATTGCGATAGCGTGAGTTTTATTAACTTGCGCTTTTATGTTGTTGCAGTGTGGATGCCTATTACTCGTTCCCAATCCGTCGGGGCCGATAACATGGCACGCATTGAGGAGGTCGAGGCCTCAGCTACTTCCGAGTCCAGCGAGGTCCGCGAGTTGAGGGACCAGGTGGCGGTCCTCACGGACCTTGTGGCTCAGCAGACGGCGGCGGCCCAGCAGCAGGCCGAGGCGGCGCGCCGACAGGACGAGAGGATGAAGCGGCGGAGGACCTTCTTCGCGGCGGGCCCGGGGAGGCCGAGACAACTGTACCACCGGCCCCGAGGTGGTAGCACCGAGGGCGCCGACTCCCGCGCCGGATCTTTACATTCGCACCGTCGGTGGCACGGCGAGAGAGGGTGGCGACGGCACCACCGGTTCGGATACCTCCGGGAGGAGCGGTTTTCCGACGATGGTTGAGGGGCTAGAGCGAGACCGACTGATGAGCCGCCTCAATGAGTTCAGGAGGTGCAGTCCACGTGTATTCGACGGCGAGAACGTGGATCATTGGATAGTCGAGAAGTGGCTTATGCATATGGAGAAGCTCTTTCGCGACACTTTTGTTGAGGAGAGGGACGAGTTTGGCTCGCCACTCACCATCCGGACGGCGAGGCCTATCGGTGGTGGCGGGACATCCAGAGAACCCGAGCACCGACTTGGCATCGATGACTTGGACGAGGTTCAAGGGCGCTACTCGAGCACTACTTCCCCGACGGTGTTCGGCGACGGATGGAGCGGACTTGCGCGGCTTACGCCGGGGGAACGGACGGTGGCGAGTACGGGCAGGAGTTTACCAGGCTTTTACACTGTGTAGCTTTTGTTGTGCGGGACGACGAGGACAAGGCCAGGATCTTCGAGAGTGGGGTGAGGCCTTCTATCTATAGGCTTGTGCGATCCGCTAACACCGCGCACATACCGTGAGGTGGTAAATCGCGCTCTCATTGTGGAGCGGGCGCGATAGTGATGAAGGAGCGACGGGAAGGCTTGGATCGGGGTAAGGGCAAGAGGCCCGCCGGCGAGGTGCGAGTCGACGCACTCGAGGAAACCGCCAAAGTACCCGAGCCGATCACGAGGACGAGGTACCCCACGGCGGCGCGAGGACCGGATCGACGGCGAGCACCGCGTTGTGTGATTTGCGGCGGCCCCCACCACCCCGACGGTGCCGCGGGGTCGGGGCCGGTGCTACTCTTGTGGTCGGGAGGGCCACTTCCGGTCAGATTGCCCGAGGGGATGCGCACCAGGCACCGTCGTCGGCTTCGACACCGGCTTCACCGGGTTCCGGCCGGGGACACCTCGCATCCTACCAGGTGGGAGATCTTCTCGCGAGGCCGAGCGAGGGGTCACGGCGGGGCCCGAGTGGGCGTTTGTATGCCGCCCGACGAGCGGCGGCGAGTGAGGATGTCGTTGCGGGTATCATTTTGATTTCCAGCATTCGAGTTCGTGCTTTATTTGATACCGGTGCATCTTGCTCTTTTATTGATCGGCTGTTTGCCGAGTTGCATGACATCCCTAGGACACCTTTGTCATTTTCGGGACGAGTTGTTATACCTGGACATTCTATAGATGTCCGACAGTGTTGTAGTGGTTGCCCGGTTCAGATTGGGGATTGGATCATGCCCGTGGACCTATTTGTGGTGCACAAACTCGGGAGTTTGATATAGTTTTGGGCATGGATTGGTTGACCCAGTACTTCGCCACGATTGATTGTGTGAACCGGACGGTGACTTTTAGAGAGCCGAGTCACGAGGTAGTGGTATTTCAGGGATGCCAGAGTTCGCTGTTTGCGATGACTATTAGCTCCTCTCGAGCTAGACAGTTGATTAGTAGTGGGTGCATAGCCTATTTGGCTAGTATTGCACTCCGAGATATTGAGGACTCCCCTAGGATTGAGGATATTCCTGTGGTGAGGGAGTTCCAGGATGTGTTTCCAGCTGAGCTACCAGGAATGCCGCCTGATAGGGAGATTGAGTTTGTAGTAGATCTCGTTCCTGGGACTACTCCAATCTCAAAGGCGCCCTATAGGATGGCACCAGCAGAGCTGAAAGAGCTGAAGGCACAGTTGCAGGATCTTTTGGATAGAGGTTATGTGAGACCGAGCGTGTCACCTTGGGGAGCGCCAGTTCTTTTTGTGAAGAAGAAGGACGGATCACTTCGCTTATGTATGGTTTATCGAGAGATCAACAAAGTCACGATTAAGAATAAGTATCCGTTCGAGGATCGATGATCCGTTCGATCAGCTTCAGGGGTCAAGCGTGTACTCCAAGATCGACTTGCAGTCGGGATATCATCAGCTAAAGATCAAGCCTGAGGATGTATCGAAGACGGCTTTCAGGACACGGTATGGGCACTATGAGTTCACTGTGATGCCGTTTGGGCTTACTAATGCCCCGGCAGCTTTTATGAATTTGATGAACCGTGTCTTCAGGCCATATCTGGATAGATTTGTCGTAGTGTTTATCGACGACATTTTGATTTATTCCCGGAGTGATGCGGAACACGAGGAACATTTGAGGCTGGTACTTCAAGTGCTTCGGGAAAAGAAACTCTTTGCCAAGTTGAAGAAATGCGAGTTCTGGCTTAGAGAGGTGGCGTTTTTGGGCCATGTGATTTCAGGATCAGGTATAGCCGTGGATCCCAAGAAGATTGAAGCCGTCAAGGATTGGCCTAGACCGACGAGTGTCACAGAGATACGGAGTTTTATTGGTTTGGCCGGCTACTACAGGAGGTTTGTTGAGGGATTTGCTAAGTTATCTACTCCCCTCACGAGGCTCACGCATAAAGGAACCAAGTTCATTTGGAATGATGCGTGTGAGAGAAGCTTTCAAGAGTTGAAGCTGCGATTGACTACCGCACCAATCCTAACCGTGCCAGTTGCTGGAGCAGGGTATGTGATTTATAGTGATGCTTCCTTTAATGGATTGGGTTGCGTGTTGATGCAGGATGGAAAGGTGATCGCGTATGCTTCACGCCAGCTGAAGGAATATGAAAGGAATTATCCTACTCATGATTTGGAGTTGGCGGCTGTAGTGTTCGCATTGAAGCTATGGCGCCACTACCTTTATGGAGAGCGGTGTGAAGTGTATACGGATCACAAGAGTTTAAAGTACCTGTTCACTCAGAAGGAATTGAACTTGAGGCAGCGCAGATGGTTGGAGCTCCTCAAGGATTATGATTTGACGATACTTTACCACCCAGGCAAGGCTAACGTGGTGGCAGATGCGCTAAGTAGGAAATCGACGGAAAACTTAGCGATGATGATAGTTACTCAACCGCCGTTGATCGAGCAGATGAAGCGGTTGGAGTTGGGGGTGGTGACTCCTGACACACCTATGAGGTTGATGACTTTGGTGGTGCAACCCACTTTATTCGAAAGGATAAAGGAAAAGCAAGTTCTTGATGTGGAGTTGCAAAAGGTTCGAGCGAAAACGGTTGATGGTTGCACCGGTGATTTTAGTGTTGACGGTGGTGACTTGATGAGATTCCGTGGGCGGATTTGTGTACCGGCGGAACCGACACTTAAAGAGGAGATTCTCCTAGAAGCACACCGAGCGCCGTATGCTATACATCCGGGAGGCACCAAGATGTATAAGGATTTGAAACTACACTATTGGTGGCCCGGGATGAAAAAGGATGTTGGCGAGTTTGTAGCTCGTTGTTTAACTTGCCAACAAGTGAAGGCTGAGCATAGAGTTCCCGCGGGGAAATTACAGAGCTTACCGATTCCAGTGTGGAAGTGGGAGAAGATCACCATGGACTTTGTGATGGGGCGCCGCTCTCAGGCCGGGCATGATGCTATATGGGTGATCGTGGATAGGTTGACAAAATCGGCACATTTCATACCTATCCATACTACTTGGACTGGAGAGAAACTCGCACAGGTTTACTTGGATGAGATTGTGCGACTTCACGGAGTACCTACCTCGATTGTATCGGACAGGGACACACGTTTTGTGTCACACTTTTGGAGGAATCTGCAGGACGCCTTGGGTACTCGGCGGACTTCGATCGCTTTCCACCCTCGAGTGACGGGCGATCGGAGCGTACTATCTGAGACACTCGAGGACATGCTTCGAGCCTGCGTGATCGACTTCCAGGGAGGATGGTCGCAGCATCTACCGATGGCTGAGTTTGCTTATAACAACAGTTATCAAGCAAGCATCAAGATGGCGCCATTTGAGGCACTCTATGGACGGAAGTGTAGATCGCCACTTCACTGGAGTGAAGTTGGTGAGAGTTTGGCTTTAGGCCCAGATGTGCTCCAGGAAGCAGAGGACAAGGTTCGCATTGCTAGGGAGCGGTTGATGACAGCCCAGAGTAGGCAGAAGAGCTATGCTGATAGACGTCGACGAGACTTGGAGTTTCAGATTGGAGACCATGTCTTTTTGAAAGTCTCGACCCGAGGAGTCGAAGATTTGGGATCCGGGGTAAGTTGAGTCCCCGTTTCATTGGACCGTATGAGATTCTTGAGCGTGTGGGCCCGGTAGCGTATAGACTTGCTCTACCGCCGAACCTATCGGGTGTACACAATGTCTTCCATGTATCGGTCCTCCGAAAGTATATACATGATCCAGCTCATGTTTTGGATGCTACACCATTGGAGCTGAGAGCCGATTTGAGCTTCGAGGAGCAACCCGTGAAGATTTTGGCTCGCGAGGTGAAGAAGTTGAGGAACCGGGAGCTTTCTTATGCGAAAGTCCTTTGGAGCAACCACGAGGAGCGGGAGGCCACGTGGGAGCTAGAGGGTGCGCTTCGAGAGCGCTATCCCCATCTCTTTCAGATGGAGTCATGAGGTATGACTTTAATTTCGAGTTTCGCGGACGCAACCTCTTTTAGGAGGGTGAATGTGGCCGGACTTTGCAAATTGCAATGTTCGAGTGTTAGATGTGAGATACGAGCTTTTTCGATTTTTACGGAGGGTCGTTGGCGTGTTCCGACCTATGGCACGAGTCTGAGGTTAGTGGATGATTTCCAAGCACTAAAGTCCAAAAAGCTGGATTTTAGGTTGCTCTCGGGTTGGAATTTTATGCCTTTGTACCGGTACAAAATTGTTGCTATACCGGTACAAAATGGTGGCTATACCGGTACAAACCGAGATTTATACCGGTATAGATGAGCGGCTGGGCAAACCCGAGGCTCGGGTTTCTTTGCCTCGCGAGGTTTATCTCGTACAAAACGGGTTTGTCTTGGTACAAGCAGCGCGATTTCCAAAATCCGAAAGCGTAGGGGCTTATTGGCATTTTGTTGCTTCTAATATAGCACCCCCTTAGGGCTCCTCTCTTGTGCTGAGAACAAGGGAGAGAAAGGTAAGGGAGTTTCTCTCTCTATCCCCTTTGCAATCTTTTGGATTTTGGGTATTTTCTTGTGGATTGATCTCCCTCTTCTCTCTCTTTTGCTTGTTGGTGCATTTTCCACCATGAGGGAAGGTTGGAAGCTTGGTTTGGGAGCTAGTTGAAGGAAGATCTTCCACTTTGGTGACTCTAGAGCCTTGATTAGAGCTTCTAAGAGGTAAGCAACTTCTCCATTTCCTTTAGATTCGAGTTTGGTTGCTTCTCTATAGATGAAACCCTAGATTTTGGGAATTAGGGTTTTATTTGGGGCTTTTTGATTTGGGGCTTTTAGATTCCTTTTGAATGGTTTAGAACCTTTGTTTAGGTTGCCTTGGGAGGGATCTAGCTTCCTTTTGGAATTTCTTAGAGGATTGTTGCACATTTAGGTGAGTATTTCTTGACTTTGACCTAGATGTTTAAAGTTTGAACTCAAGACTTATCTCTTGAGGTTGTAACTCCTAGGATCTACTTTGTAGGGTACTAGGAGTAGGAATCGAAGCTTCGTTAGCGGTTCGGAGCGACGCTTGGAGCGACGGTGGGTTTGGCCTCACCTAGCACAATGAGAAATTCTCATTGGTGCTTATTTGCTTATGGTTAAATGGAAAATTAGTTCATTTTCATGCTATTTGATTTATTTGTGAATTTTAGAATGCTTAAGATACATATGTTATGTGTAATGCAATTTTACTCTATATAGTAGAGACGTATGCATGTGAGAAGCCTTGTAGCATTCTATTTGGGAACTTGAAACTATGTGTTTAAGAGGAATTTGACATGTATTTGAGAACATAGAACTATACATGACATAGGAGAAAAGCCTTGTCATTAAGCGGCATTGGCTTGGCATCAAAAGTGTAGAATAGTGAGCTAATGTCATCAAGCGGCATTAGGCTCGTGAATGAACTTGACATAGAGAATCTAGTGTCATGAGAATATTTGAACTAGACCTTAGGGCTACTAGTTACTATTTCCATGTTAAGACATGAGGTTTGGACTTGAGACTTGACTTTACTTGTTGCCATTTGTGCTCTTTCGCACATGCTTGTGAGGGTCGCTCCCTACAAGCCAGCACTCGGAGTTAGCCTTGCGATTCGTTCGCGCGTGCGGTGTTGAGAAACCTACGGGACCGTTGGACGACTCATTCCTTGCGGGGGATGTTGGGGCTACCACGGTACTTAGGTGGCACAGGTTGGATTACTGTGGGTACATCCTAGTGAAAGAGAATTGAACTTGGACATTCAACAATACTAAATGACAATCACTACTAGATAGGGCTTAGTAGTTGGATTATGTGGACTTTGCTCGATTGTATAGTATACTTGATAATGCTTTAATTTTATTTCAGTATACTTGTTGGTTAAAGTAAAACATAACATCCGATATGTTGGAACGAGAACTTATGACTATATATATATTTGGAACATGATTATGGTAGCATTTCTTATGCTTTATTTACAAGTTCATTTATATCGCTTACTTACCCCCTTCTTTTTGGGCCTAGTGGTGCAATGGTTCCGGTCAGTAATTGCCCACCGGGAACTATAAATTATAGTTCTCACGCCCTCTGTTTACGTTTACTTTCAGTGCCTTCTGCATCGGGGGAGGCTCGGGACCGTGGCAAGAGTATTGCCTCGGGCTAGCGACTGTTGGAGAGGACGCGTGCATAGGTGGTCTACCATTTCTCTTGTTTTATTTTGTGAGAGATGGAGAGTGTACCTTGTATAGAGACCACCACTTTTGTGTATTTTGAGGATGTTACTTTTAGACTTGTTTTATTTATACTTCAGTTGTACTTGATGTAGTTTCCATATTTCTCTCTACCTGTTCTTTAGCGTTGGTTGTTGTGGCTCTGATATTCTAGTTATAGCCTTTTATTGTTTTAATTCCGCTGTTTTTAGTTAGACGCCTTGTATGTGTTGACATATGGCGGGTCTGGGCACGCTTTGGGGAAGGTCCTGCCGACCCCGGGGCGTGACATTTTCTTCATCACTTGATGATGATCCGTTTGAAGAAGAGTCATCCCAAGTTTTCGTTTTAGCTTGCAAAGCCTTCGGTTTATATGTTTTCTTTGAAGGACAATCCGTTGCAATATGGCCGTAGCCTCTACACTTGAAGCATTGGATTTCTCCTTCAAATTCATCCTTTTCTTTCGAAGATTTTGCAAGTTTTTTATCTTTCAAATTAGAAGATGAAGAAGATTTAGAAGAAGATTTTTGATTTGAAGATAAAACACGGTTCTTCTTTCGGAAATTCCGGCGAAATTTCTTCGTGAGGAGCGCCAATTGATGTTCAAAATTCTCAATCGTAACATCTTCGTCGGAATCCGATTCGTCGTCTTTTTCCTTTGTTGATTTGAGTGCCATCCCTGTACTTTTAGAAAAAGACTTGAAAGAAGATTGATTAGTAGGAAAAGTCATCTCATACGTTTGTAAGGCGCCTACTAATTCTTCGACTTTCATCTCGTCCGGATGCTTGACCGTTTCGATCGCGGCAACCTTTGCCCGAAAGTGTTCCGGAAGAGTTCGAAGAATTTTTCTTATTACTTTCGACTCCGGGATTTTCTCTCCCAAATTAGCGCATGTATTAACAACGTCTTGTAGACGCGTATAGTACTCGGTAAAGGTCTCGTTTTCATCCATGAAAATCGAATCAAATTTACTAGTAAGCATTTGTAATTTTTGGACCTTTACTAAGCCTGTTCCTTCATGCGTAACTTGTAGAGTATCCCAAATTTCCTTCGCGGTACTACAAGCCGAAACACGAGTAAACTCCGTTTGCAACAAGGCATTGAATAAAGCGTTTATGCCCTTGCCGTTAAACGAAGATGTCTCGTTTTCATCTTTCGTCCACTTATTTCGTGGTTTCGGCGTTTCAACATTATCGACCTTTTCGGTTGGATGTTTCCATCCGAATTCAATCGCTTGCCAAACCCGCTCATCGATCGCTATTAGAAAAGCTCTCATGCGAACTTTCCAATAGGCATAATTCGTGCCGTCGAAGAACGGTGGTCAATTAATGTTTTCGCCTTCGGCCATTAGATGACAATAGATCTAGATCCCGCTCTGATACCAATTGTGAGTTACGGGGAAACCCCAAGGATCTATCTAGATTGTATCAAACAACACCTAGAGGGGGGTGAATAGGTGTAAAGGCCAAAAACCACAATTCTCGATGCTTTAAAAAGTAAATGCGGAAAATAAAAAACACACCGAGATTTACGTGGGAAAACTCCAACTCGGAGTAAAAAACCCACGGGACCAACACGCGAATACCAATCCACTAAAAGAAAAGATTACAAGGTGATTACCGACTCCACGGACTTAACCTCTCTAACTCTCTTATGGATCTCCGCGCACTCCACCGAGTTGTCCACGATCACGTCCGAATCCACGAACGCCCAAGTTTCGAATCCACGAAACGCCTTGCTTCGAATCCACGAAGTCTTCAATACGCCGAATCCACGACGCCACGCTCCGAGTCCACGAAGTCTTCAATCACGCCGAATCCACGACACCGTCATGATATAGAATCATGAATATGGTGATCCTTCATTGGAGTATCGATGAAAACCGAAGAAGAAAACTCCAAACGAAACGTAGATCAAATCGACATATAGAGTAAGAATTACTATGTCTCGATTTGACCTAAAAGAGGCTATTTAGTAGAAAATAGGTTTTGAAGGAATTTCTAGCCTCTAGGGTTTCTCAAACATGTATATTCATAAAGTACACCGAATTAGAGAAGCCCTATATCTTATTTATAGACTTTAGAATCAATTAGATTCGGATTAGAGAAAATTCAGATTTTTACCTTCTTGTACCGGTACAAAAACAGGGCCATTACCGGTAATGCAATGACGGAAGATTTTTCTGCGAAGGGCCATTACCGGTAATGGATTGATGGCTATACCGGTATAGCAACTTTTTTTATACCGGTACAAAACCAATTTTATACCGGTATAACTTTGTATTTTTGCTGAAATTTCACTTTTCGAAAACTACAAAGTTCCGATACAATTTCTAATCCGTTATACAATGATTTTATGATTCTAATGCCTATAACTAAGTATGAATCACCATAACATGAATTAAACACTTACCTAGACGTCGTGATTCAACTTGTCTCTTTTCTTCGAAGTCTAGGATTCTTCGACCATCTTCGATCCGCTCCGATCCTTCAAGACTCCGACTCAATTCATGAAACTTGCCAACACAAAATCCTTAACAGAATTTTAATTGGTCATTGGACACCTATTCACCCCCCTCTAGGTATTGATTACCTTTTAGATCCTTGAGACCTATAACCTACATTAAAGAAGAACAAGTAGTGTACTTGACACTAGCAAAGATTATAGAATGTAAGTAAACTAGGATAGTGACATTATGACAATTCAACCTTAGAGTTAAGGGTCATATGAGCATGGTTCTCCTTGAAGTCAAGGAACAGATTGAAATTGGAATCCTTTAAGTTAAGGATTTATCGTACTCACCTAATAGTCCTTGCTCGAGGGCGGTAGCTCTCACTCGGGTGATGTGCTCCGGAGTTGTCATCACTAGGTCGTAGCGGTTTATCTCCTCAGAGGGCGGTCCCGTCGGGTCGTAGCGGTTTATCTCCCAGACAATAGGGATTTGGGTTGGTGAGTTTGTTGAGGGCGAAACCTACGGGTTAGCCAAGAGATTGGGTAATGGACTTATGACCTTGCATTCATCATGAGCATTCTATCGAGCATACTATTATTTATTATTCAGGCATATTAGCTGCATTTGTTAGTTAGTTATTTTCTTACCTTTCTTCTATTATGCCTGATTTAAACCTAGTGGGAAAGTCGGCGTGGTTGGTTGCCGAACCCACTGGGAACTTTGTTGTAGTCCTCACCCCACTATTTCCACAGAGCCGGAACCTAGCGAGCTGGCAGAGGATCGCGGTAAGGGCATCGCGCCCTAGATAGAGACCGCCCGAGTTGGTTTATATTTTGGTTTATAGTTGCATACCCTTTATATCATCATTTGTATTTGATGATTATAGATGCTAACTTTAAATGTATTAAAGGTTCGTTTTGAGGTATATGAGATGTAAAAGGAAATGATGCAAAGAATATAAAGAATGATAATCTTTTAGAGAAGTATGCATGTATGTGATTCAAATTTATCATAGTACATGTATGTTTAGTTTAGTACTTTCACTTTGGCTAGTGCTTGCTCTCGTGCAAGCTATTTTGTATGCTTCCACAAGTGCAAAATTTCTACTCTATCTGTATTATTGTTGAGCCTTGGGCGAACAAGGGAGGCTCTATCCGTTCGGCGTCTATTTGACGCACTCGAACCGGCCAAAAGGATCGGGCTCGGGGCGTGACAGATATAATGGTATCAGAGCGTATAAAAGCCAAAAAGTGAAAGTTAGGATGGACCTAGAGACCTTTAGGAGTGGAAAGACCTTAAGGACCTAGGAAACGTGAGTGACGTTGAACAAGTATAGTGAAAGCATGTAATTGGGTTAATGTTATTATGTCTCTAATATGATTAGGGATTAACTTTAAGTTGCTATTTGTTTTCTATTCCTTGTGTTGTGATCGGCGACCGACGACATGATGCTTTGGAATGGAAATAAATTCGCTTGTTTGCTTTCGCCGGATTGGGTATGTCCGAGTATATTGTTAAAGTATTAATGTAAGTTGCTTCGTTTCAGGAAGCAATGGCACCTCGTGGGTGACTGCGAAAGGGGCCTATTCCCGAGGAACCGAGTGCGGCTCCCGAGCAACCTAGAGCGGGCGGTGACGGGGAGCTTAGGGAGCAGATGGCCGTGCTGATTAGCGTAGTGCAGCAGCATGCCAAGTCCGTGCGAGCTCAGCGAGAGCAGATTAGGCAACTTCAGGAGACTCTGGAGCAGCAGCAGGCAGCGGCCCAAGCGGAAGCCGAGCATCCTATGCCTCCTGCTAGGATGCCGACCGTGGTCGAGGGTGCAGCAGCGGCGGCGGCAGACTGTGACGCACTGAACTTTAGCAAATAGCAAGGTTCGAGTGTTGGTTGTGAGATCTGAGCTTTTCCAGATTTTCTGGAGGGTCGTTGACTGTGTTCCGACCTATGGCACGAGTCCCGAGAAGTGTGGTTGAAATCTTAGCACCAAAGTCCAAAAAATTGGACTTTGGGTAGCTCTCAGGTTGCCATTTCAAGCATTTGTACCGGTACATATTGGTGGTTGTACCGGTACAGACATGGTGGCTATACCGGTACAAACTAGGCTTTGTACTGGTATAAATTGTAAGGACTCGAAATTGCGAAACGAGAAACTGGACTATGATTCAAATTGATCAAAGTCAAGTTAGGAATGCCTTAGAGTGATTAAAGGCATTAAGTAAGCTAAAAGTGCATTGGAAATGACACGTGTCTTTGAAATCGGAGCGAGAAACGAGAAGATTTAAAATTTTACGTGAGAAACGGAGGCGAGATAAATTAGCGAGAAAATGCACGGTGTCGGAAAATTATGAAAGCTGGAGGGTATGTCGGGATTATTATTATGAGGCAAGAATTAAAGTTTCATGCCATTCGACACCCGAAAATACCCAAAATTGGTGTGCATTAGAGGGGCATTTTGGTAATTATGGATACAACAGAGCTATTTGTCTTTGACTTCTCTCTTGACCCTCATTACTTGCACCCTAAGCAAAGGAAAAGGCTCCTCTCTCTCTCTCTTTTGGCTGATAGAAAGAGAAGGAGAAAAAGAAGAGAAAAAGAAGAGAAGGAAGAAGAAGTTGGAGAAAGAGCTTGGAGGAGTGAGATTTCCCTCACTAGCCTTCTTCTTCATCGAGAGAAGAGTTTCTCAAGGTAGGCTTCAGATTTTCTAAAGCCTTATATTTCTAGGGTTTTGTTAGTTAGCCTTAGAATGGGATTTTAGAGAACTCTAGAATGCTAGCCAGTTGCTAGAAGCATAATCTAGAGACCGTTACGATTGTTTTTGCCGAAGTTGTGAGCTAGGGCTCCAAAATGCGATTTTGCTAACGGTTAGGGTTTGATCTAGTTTAACCCTATATTTGTGATGGTTTTGTAAGTTACGGGAAAGCCCCAAGGATCTATCTAGATTGTATCAAACAACACCTAGAGGGGGGTGAATAGGTGTATCGGCCAAAAACCACAATTCTCGATGCTTTAAAAAGTAAATGCGGAAAATAAAAAGCACACCGAGATTTACGTGGGAAAACTCCAAACTCGGAGTAAAAAACCCACGGGACCAACACGCGAATAACAATCCACTAAAAGAAAAGATTACAAGGTGATTACCGACTCCACGGACTTAACCTCTCTAACTCTCTTATGGATCTCCGCGCACTCCACCGAGTTGTCCACGATCACGCCCGAATCCACGAACGCCACGTTCCGAATCCACGAAACGCCTCCGCTTCGAATCCACGAAGTCTTCAACACTCCGAATCCACGAAGTCTTCAATCACGCCGAATCCACGACGCCACCATGAATAGAATCATGAATATGGTGATCCTTCGTTGGAGTATCGATGAAAACCGAAGAAGAAAAACTCCAACGAATCGTAGATCAAATCGACATATAGAGTAGGATTTACTATCTCTCGATTTGACCTAAAAGAGGCTATTTAGTAGAAAATAGGTTTTGAAGGAATTCCTAGCCTCTAGGGTTTCTCAAACATGTATTATGATGAAGTATTTATAATTAGAGAACCCTAAGAACCTATTTATAGACTTTAGAATCAATTAGATTCGGATTAGAGAAAAATCATATTTTTACACCTTATACCGGTACAAAAACAGGGCCATTACCGGTAATGCAATGACGGAAGATTTTTCTGCGAAGGGCCATTACCGGTAATGGATTGTTGGCTGTACCGGTATAGCAACTTTTTGTACCGGTACAAAACCAATTTTATACCGGTATAACTTTGTATTTTTCTTTGAAATTTCACTTTTCGAAAACTACAAAGTTCCGATACAATTTCTAATCCGTTATACAATGATTTTATGATTCTAATGCCTATAACTAAGTATGAATCACCATAACATGAATTAAACACTTACCTTGACGTCGTGATTCAACATGTCTCTTTTCTTCGAAGTCTAGGATTCTTCGACCATCTTCGATCCGCTCCAATCCTTCAAGACTCCGACTCAACTCACGAAACTTGCCAACACAAAATCCTTAACAATCTCCCCCTTTGGCAATTTCGTGACAAAACACAAAAACTAACCAAAATTACATTTTAAAAGAACTACGAAGTTCAATGTCATCACCAAAACATTAAACCTCTCGCGTGTAATCCAAATACAATAAAGATCAAAAAATACATCAAAAACTCCTAAAAACAAACTCTATGACTTAGACACAACTAGGAGTCTTGAAGTCTTGATTTCCTGCAAAACAATTTCAAACGAAGTTAGAAAATCAAAACATTAATAAATCAACAATCTCTTTGTTCTCATCTTCTCTTCTCCTCTTCTCCCTCTTTTATCCTTGTTCCATCAACTTTTCACTTTGCTCATAAATATTTCCTTCTCCCTCCTTAATCATTTCTCCCCCTTTGTATGCATCTCCCCCTACGTGTATGCACTATTAATTCCCCCTGTCCCTGTAGTCCATTCTCCCCCTTTTTTGTCAAAAATTGCCAAAAAGAAACAGATAAAGAAAGAAACACAACCTAAACAGAGAGTAGTCAAATCATAGTTACAAACCTAGATGCATAAGAAAACAAAGTAAAGAGAAAAACATCAAGCAATGAGCATAAAAAGACGAGACATAATCCTAAGAGAAGCAGTAAAGATAAGCAGGAAAGCGCGAGGCATCACTCAGTCGCCTCGTCGTCATCATCGTCTCCTCCAGCAGGAGATCCGTAACCGCCCGACCTGCGGGACCGACACACCGGGTAAGGCAGTGGCGAGACACGGAGCGATAGGCCGAGGTCGATGGAAAGATATCATCATGTGTGCACCCCATCTTCTCCAAGATCCTCTTCACTCCTTTCTCGAGACTTTTGAAACTTTTCTTCGTAAAGCCCATATCCTTCTTCACTCACCCATATCGATCAGAGTGCGCCCACATCACGATGAAGTGAGTCCAAAGTGACTAATCCGGTGGAGCTAGAAGACCTGCAGCGCCGCACGCTCGCTCGTCGTGATGGTGGAGGTGGAGGAGGTACGACGAGACTCGATGCGATGCGGTGTAGCTCCCTTTGTCTGTGAAAGGTCTTCAAAGTGCTCACGATTTTGCCCAAGTCACCGCATCAATCGAGCCCAGCCCAAAATCATATTTGGCACACTCAGTATCTACCCCGTTTGCTCGCAAAATCCGAGTAATCATCAATGGATACGGAAGTAGATCGCGCCGTGTAGAAGACTGAATAACGTGCACCATTCGCTGCCAAATGAGGAACGGAATGTTCAAGTTCAACCCATGAGCCTGCTCAGGATGTCCAAAGAGATAGAGCAACACAAAGCGTTCCCAGCGCAGCCTCTTTGTCCCTATAGTAGGCTGAACATTGTAGCACATGATCAAAGATAGGAGCTGATACTCAGAGCACAGACCCTTAGATTCCAATAATGCACGATCGGTCAGAACGCCGGCTTGCGGATCGGCTGCAACAACGATCTCCCGATCTGTCGAAGACTGAAGTGGCCCCGCTGTATAATGAAGTCCAGAAGTATCAACCTCCATCCCCAAAAGCTCACCAATATCATAAGGAGTGACGGTCAACTTCGTTCCTCGCACGAAGTCTCAAAGACATAAGTGCTGTCTCATCATCCTCGACGAGAACTAAACCACGCATATAGAACTACCTAATGAGCTCCACGCAGAAGGTGAGCGAGCCCGAACACGACCAACCGCTCAATGGGGACTCTCAACATAAGGCGACCAAACTCGGGGAACACCTCGGTGAGTTCCTTGAAGTTGACGTGCCGCTCGCAATACAAGAACGAGTAGAGAAAGCTCGAGCTCTCGCAGGAGGAACATCAGCATCCCTCTTGGCTCGACGCTCCCTGGTAGCACCACCTCCGCGTGACGACTCACCAGCAATGCCTTTTCCCTTGTCGGGACGGGAAACAGGCTCTTCAGCTTCTTCCTCTTCTTCTTCAGCCTCCTCGGCCTGATAGTCGGGGTCCGATCCCTCCGACACCTCAGCAGCACGTGTCCTTTTAGAGACACTCCGTCGGCCTCCACTACCACGGCGACCACCACCTGTGGCCATGAGCACCAAGAGCACGAGTACGAGCGAAAAAGCCATTGTCCTACACGTGAAAAACCTCACATGAACACATTTTTGAAAAAATTCTCTAAAAATTGTGAAAAATTCACAAACAATTCAAGAATAAATAATAAAGCAATAACAAACTTGAATCATGCAGAAAATTTCATTAAATTTGGCACATTTTCAAAAATCCCGAAATTCCACCAAAAAGGAACCCTATAACATAAATCTGTAAAAAACAGTGAATTCCAAAGTGTTCTAAGTGTTCTAGAAGCAAGATTATATGTCTAATCACTGATTTACAGCAAAAAATTGCATCAAAAAGGAACAAAAACAGAGATTAAACAATTTTTCCCGAAAATCCAATATTTTAGAAACCTAGAGCGTAAATCGGTCAAAAATAACGCAAACTAATGTGTTCTAGGTGTTCTAGATGCAAGATAATCAGTTCAGATAGTGAATTATAGCAAGAAATTGCATCAAAAACGGGTAAAAACAGAGATCGAACTCTTGTCCCGAATATTAAAAAAAATGCAAAAATCGGGTTTGATCTTTAAATCCGAGCATAATACACTGTTAATACGGAGGGAAATCGTGTAGAATAGAAGGAGGAGGGCTCTGGGGATTTTTAGAGAGAGAGAGAGAGCGTTTTGAGTGAGTGTAGAGAGAGATCGAAGCTGGTTTCCGGTAATTATATCGCCGGCTACAGTATTTTGTACCGGTATAGGATGAGTTTATACCGTATAAAAAATCGAATATCGAAAAATAGCCTTTTTCATTCAAAAATTCTCCAAAATTCAAATTAATTTCATAAAAATTACGATTTCACTTCAAAAATTATTATGAAAAAAATAAAATATTCTATGATTTCAAAAGACATCATATCATCAAAATTTGAAATCAAGAAAAATCAAATAATTTAAAATCATCAAGATGCAAATTGATGAAAAATAATTTTCTAAAAATTTAACAAATTGACACCAATTTGTCGCAACCCGTTCAAAATAGAGATTTAACTAATATAGCACCGGGGGTGGCTCTTTGAGCATCTTTTTCAATCTATCACCTTGTATCACCGAAAAATTCTAAAATATTCACATTTTTTTCAACTTTTTCGGTTTTTCTCATAATTTCTCACATGGTAGCTTCACACACGTACCGGACGACCGGGGTGGTAGCTCTTTCCTCCATGTGGTGGTAGTTTTCACACTCCTTTCGGATGTAACTCTTTCCACATCTTTTAAACTAAGGAGTTTTCTTTTTTTTTAAAAAAATAAAACAAACTCCCCCTCAATTAGACAATCTCACAATTGAAAATAATTTTGACGAATCTTAGTCAATTAGAAAATATCCATCAATTATATTCAACATTCACTACCAAGATGGATTAAATACAAAATGATTAAAATTAATTTCAAAAATTTTGATGAAGGTATGTAAGAAGAAATCACATAATAAATTATCGTCAAAATAATGAAAAGTGGAGTAAAATCGATAATTAATATGAATTTAATTCAATTTGAATTGACTTTAAAAATCGGTTAATTCTCTTTGAAAAACCATTAATCTCTCTACTTTAAAGATTTTCAATCATTGCCACTCTCAAAAATTTTAAAAACTCCCCTTTACCTTTCCTCAAAGACGATTTTCAAACAAAAGAAACTCAAGCATCAAAAATATTCACTAAGTACCAAAAATCGCCTAAGCATGTAATGCAATGAATAAAAATAGGAAATATACACCTATCAAAGCATTACATAACCGAAAAACAAGCTAAGAAGAATAACAAGGAAAGATATCACCTTTCCGAATCCAAACTTGTCGAATTTTTCCTTGCTTTGACTTGTCGACGTGAGGCTTGACTTCTTTCAACCTTTGTTCAACCGATGATTGTCTCGATGCTTGGTTCTTCGGTTGATATTTACGTTGAGGCTTAGTCTCCCGGTTTGCACGAGGTACTCGACCCAATTGATTTCCTATTTGATTCCGTGGGAGATACCGAATAGAAGAAGGTGCGATTGAGACTTCGTTGTCTTGTTCGGGCAACTCTTTTTGATATGTCCCTTGACTCCGCATCGGTGACATACCTTTGCTTTTAAATTTGTTGAGACTTTCGATGTCGTCTTTTGATCCTTCTCAACATATGTCCTTTCGTATCCGAGGCCCAACTTGTTCGTTTGACCTAACCCGAGCATGTTATCCAACTTTTTCGAACCCGAGGAAAATTGTTGAAGATCCGATTTGAGTTGATGAACTTGCTTGGTTAACACTTGATTGGATGTGTAGGTTTCCTTAAATTGTTGCTCCAAAAATCCAATCTTATCCCTATAAGATTTCATTGTTAATTCCGACTCTTCTACCTTCTTTTGGAGGTCCAAATTGTTATTCAAAATTGATTCCCGTTCCTCCTCAAGAGCTTCATTCATGATCCTCATATTGTTGTTATCTTCTTCAATCTCCAACAAACGACTCTCCAACTTCTTATTGAACTTCGCCATTTTTCGCGATTCAATAAGAAGTTGATTATATGCTTCCGCTATATCCTCGTCGTTTGCTTCCTCCTCGCTTTCGCCATTCTCGCTCGAAGATTCATGCGAAGAAATAGAAACATTAGAATTAGTAGCAATAGAGGATAAACAAATAGCATTAGAGGAAGGCAAAGAAGACTTAGAAATTAAAGCAATATGATCCTTTTCTTCATCACTTGGCGATGATTCACTTGAAGAAGAATCATCCCAAGTTTTTGCTTGCAAAGCTTTTTGTTTATATGTCTTCTTCGAAGGACAATCCGTTGCGATATGGCCGTAGCCTCTACACTTGAAGCATTGGATTTCCCCTTCGAATTCATCTTTTTCATTCGACGACTTTGCTAGTTTTTTATCTTTCAATTTAGAGTTAGAAGAAGGTTTAGAAAAGGATTTTCGCTTCGAAGATGAAGCATCGTTCTTCTTTCGGAAATTCCGGCGAAACTTCTTCGTGAGGAGCGCCAATTGTTGTTCAAAATCCACACGCGTAATATTTTCGTCGGAATCCGTGTCGTCGTCTTCTTCCTTTGTTGATTTGAGTGCCATCCCTGTGCTTTTAGAAAAAAACTTGGAAAAAGATTGATTAGTAGGAAAAGTCATCTCATACGTTTGTAAAGCGCCTACTAATTCTTCGACTTTCATCTCATCCGGATGCTTAACCGTTTCGATCGCGGCAACCTTTGCCCGAAAACGTTCCGGAAGAGTTCGAAGAATTTTTCTAATGACTTTTGACTCCGGGATTTTCTCTCCCAAGTTAGCGCATGTATTTACAATGTCTTGTAGACGCGTATAATACTCGGTAAAGGTCTCGTTTTCGTCCATAGAGATCGAATCGAATTTGCTAGTAAGCATTTGTAATTTTTGGACCTTTACTAAGCTTGTTCCTTCATGCGTAACTTGTAGAGTATCCCAAATCTCTTTCGCGGTTTCACAAGCCGAAACGCGAGTAAACTCCGTTTGAGACAAGGCATTAAATAAAGCGTTTATGCCCTTACAGTTAAACGAAGATGCCTCGTTTTCATCTTTTGTCCACTTGTCTCGTGGTTTAGGCTTCTCAACATTATCGACCTTTTCGGTTGGAGGTTTCCATCCGAACTCAATTGATTTCCACACCCGCTCTTCGATTGCAATTAGAAAAGCTCTCATGCGAACTTTCCAATAGGCATAATTCGTGACGTCGAAAAGCGGAGGTCGATTAATGTTACCGCCTTCGGCCATTAGATATCAATATATCTAGATCCCGCTCTGATACCAATTGTAAGTTACGGGAAAGCCCCAAGGATCTATCTAGATTGTATCAAACAACACCTAGAGGGGGGTGAATAGGTGTAAAGGCCAAAAACCACAAATCTCGATGCTTTAAAAAGTAAATGCGGAAAATAAAAAGCACACTGAGATTTACGTGGGAAAACTCCAAACTCGGAGTAAAAAACCCACGGGACCAACACGCGAATAACAATCCACTAAAAGAAAAGATTACAAGGTGATTACCGACTCCACGGACTTAACCTCTCTAACTCTCTTATGGATCTCCGCGCACTCCACCGAGTTGTCCACGATCACGCCCGAATCCACGAACGCCACGTTCCGAATCCACGAAACGCCTCCGCTTCGAATCCACGAAGTCTTCAACACTCCGAATCCACGAAGTCTTCAATCACGCCGAATCCACGACGCCACCATGAATAGAATCATGAATATGGTGATCCTTCGTTGGAGTATCGATGAAAACCGAAGAAGAAAAACTCCAACGAATCGTAGATCAAATCGACATATAGAGTAGGATTTACTATCTCTCGATTTGACCTAAAAGAGGCTATTTAGTAGAAAATAGGTTTTGAAGGAATTCCTAGCCTCTAGGGTTTCTCAAACATGTATTATGATGAAGTATTTATAATTAGAGAACCCTAAGAACCTATTTATAGACTTTAGAATCAATTAGATTCGGATTAGAGAAAAATCAGATTTTTACCTTCTTGTACCGGTACAAAAACAGGGCCATTACCGGTAATGCAATGACGGAAGATTTTTCTGCGAAGGGCCATTACCGGTAACGGATTGATGGCTATACCGGTATAGCAACTTTTTTGTACCGGTACAAAACCAATTTTATACCGGTATAACTTTGTATTTTTCTTTGAAATTTCACTTTTCGAAAACTACAAAGTTCCGATACAATTTCTAATCCGTTATACAATGATTTTATGATTCTAATGCCTATAACTAAGTATGAATCACCATAACATGAATTAAACACTTACCTTGACGTCGTGATTCAACATGTCTCTTTTCTTCGAAGTCTAGGATTCTTCGACCATCTTCGATCCGCTCCAATCCTTCAAGACTCCGACTCAACTCACGAAACTTGCCAACACAAAATCCTTAACAGGTTTTAGGCTCGGGAGCACTCCCGCGAAATCAGTTAGCAATTCCGACGAGCGAGCGCGAAGAAATCAAGCCGGGAGCCTAAATTGGCTCAAATTGCCGTAGAGTGCGGTGACGTTATCGAGAATTCGGCGAAGTGCGCCGGTGGAGCCTACACGGTATTAAAAGGTGGGGGGTGTCCATCCCGAAGCAGCTGGGCTGCTCCCTATGTCTGTATGTGTATATGTATATAGTATCGATCTAATGTAAATTGTCGAGAACAAGTTATGGTACGATACTCCTTTATTACATGTAGTTCTAGCTAGTGTAGCTGGATATGCTTGACACTAGGGTGGAATACATGAATAAAGGCGAGTGATGACATAGAAACCCTAAAGTAGAAAACTTACATGAGTTGGCAAAACTGAAAGACATTCCTTTATTTGCATGTAATTCTAGCTAGTGTAGCGAGATATGCTTGACACTAGGATAGAATACATGAATAAAGGTGAATGATGACATTGAAACTCTAGTGTAAAGAACTTGTATGAGTTTGACAGAACTAAGAACAAATGACAATATAGATCGAGTGGTATCTAGTTGAATGATAACCTAGATCGAGTGGCATCTAGTAAATAAGAACATTGACAAATGACATGTTGAACTAGAGTCTAGGTGAACTCTATGCATGATGAACTTGAGGTGATAGTTCTGAGAGTTGTTAACCTTAGTTGATAGGGTATCCTCAGTTGGCGAGGATTGGATCATACTCACGCAGTTTGTTTGAGCTTGTGGTGGTCGCTCCACACAAGCAGTGCACTCCGGAGTTGTCACACGAGCGGGGTAGCTCACCGGGTGGGATACGAGCGGGGTAGCTCCTCACCCATTGGACTGGGAGGTGAGTCGGGCGAAGGGCGGGGTAGCTCTTCACCTGTGAGATTTGAGCGGGGTAGCTCTTCACCTATGAGGTTTGAGCGGGGTAGCTCTTCACCTATTAGATTTGAGCGGGGTAGCTCATCACTGGGAGATTTGAGATATCAGTAGAGGCGAAAGGCGGGGTAGCCCTTCACCTCTTCACCTACTAGATTTGTTGTGTGAGTACCATGAGATTTGAGATCTTAGTGGATTGGGTAACGAAAGAATATGTTTCCTGTTAAACATAGTAGTGTGATAGTTTCCTTTATGCTAATTAGCATGTTTACTTATGTTGTTTAACATAGTAGAGATATTGATAACATGCTTTACTACTTTCCATATAAATATCTATCTGTGCATACCTATGCCCGTATGGACCTAGTGGGGAGATCGGTGGAATCGGCGGCCGAACCCACTGGGAACTAAGGAAGTTAGTTCTCACCCCACCACTATTACAGGGCCTAGCGCGAGTACCCCGGGCGAGGAGCGTGGCAAGGGCATAGCGCCCTAGTCCGAGGTAGCGGCCACCTATGGTATTAGAACCACCGACATGTGTATGAGTGTAGATGATGTATAGGTGTGAGACTGTGAAATGTATATGTTATTTTGCAAGTCAAAGAAACTTGTTGTAAATGATGTTTGGAACGTTAATGTAATAGCTAAGTATTTCTCTCTTTTATACTTGTATGAATTTACTCGTATCGCTTGCTCTTGTTTGGTTGGCACTTTTAGTGCTTTGTTTAGTCATGAATGAAATAAATTCTCGTTTTGTACATGACTCGTTTGTTGAGCCGTGGGCGGACAGAGGAGGTGCTGTCCGTCCGGCGTCTGTTTGACGTGCCCGTGCCGACCAAATTGGCGGTCGCGGGGCGTGACATAAATGGCCAGACTTAGCAAACCCGAGGCTCGGGTTTGGCTGCTTCGAGGGATCTGTACCGGTACAAATGGGATTTGTACCGGTACAAGCTGGCAGATTCTGACTGGGCGAAACTGTAGGGACTTTTCTGCATTTGTGCTCTTCTATTTGAGTACCCCCACGCCCTAGGGCATCTTTTGAGCCCGTTCACAGCAGGGAAAGAGGTAGGGAGTCCCTCTCTTATTTTCCCTTTGGTTTTTCTTGGTTTTGGGTGGATTTCAAAGAGATTGATCATCTCTTTCCTTCTCTTTTTGCCTTGTGGTGCCTTCTACACCATGGATGAAGCTTGGAGCTTGGTTTTGGGAGCTTGAAGGAGGAGAGATCTTCAAGTTTGAAGGACTTTGGACTTGGTTTGAAGCTTCAAAGAGGTAGGAAAACATCTCTTTTCCTTTAGATTCCTGTTTTGGAGCTTTCTACTAGATGAAACCCTAGATTTTGGAAATTAGGATTTTATTTGGAGCTTTTTGATTAGAGGCTTTTAGATCCCATTTGAATGGTTTAGAACCTTTGTTTAGGTTGCTTTGGGAGGGATCTAGCTTCCTTTTGGATTTTCTAAAAGGATTGTTGCACATTTAGGTGAATAGGCATAATTCGTGCTATCAAAAAGCGGTGGTCGATTAATGTTTCCGCCTGTGGCCATTAGATAACAATTTATCTAGATCCCGCTCTGATACCAATTGTAAGTTTAGGGGTGCCCAAGGATCTATCTAGATTGTATCCAACACCTAGAGGGGGTGAATAGGTGTAACGGCCAAAAAACCACAAATTCTCGATGCAATAAAGTAAATACGAAAAATAAAAAGCATACCGAGATTTACGTGAAAAAACTCCAACTTGGAGTAAAAAATTCACGGGACCAACACGCGAAAAAACAATTCACTAAGGGTGTGTTTGGTTCCACGTAAAACAGTGGAAAAATTTTTTTCCATGGAAAATAATTTTCGGTGGAAAATTTTTTTTACGTGGTTTAGTGTTTGGTTTGTAGGAAAAGAAAATTAGTTTTCCATGATGGTTGTTTGGTTGAAAGAAAAAGTAAAGTAGATGAAAAACTATTTAATATATTGTTTATTATATATATATTATAATTATTATGTCACGCCCCGTGCCCGCCAATTCGGTCGGATTCGGGGGCGCCGACAGACCGCCGAACGGACAGAGTTTCCCCTGTACGTTCAAGGCGTCGCAATCAATACAATTACAAGAGGTTCCAAACAGGAACAGATATTACAAGCAGATTGCATAAGGAAGTATCATAAACATAAAACAGCTACATGCTATTACAAACATTCAACCCAGTTTACATTTTATACATCACATTTTCTTTTGCTTTAAACTTCCTAATACAATCTAAATTAAAACATGTTATTACAAATTTAATACATTCTTGTTCTTTCCGGCTTTCCCACTACCCCTAGGCTATGCCGACTGGGGTACTTCTATCTCAGTCTCCTGGTAGGGCGCTATCTACTGAGCTACGCCCTTGCCTCGCGCTGCCGCTGCTGCGCCGCTCACGTGTGTACCTGCCCCCAAAACCACAACACGGGGGTGAGAACTATCGTCCATAGTTCTCGTGGGTACGGTCACCCAAGAGAACAGCTCGACCAATAGGTCCAAGGAGGCACTGCAGATATGTTAGTCCAAAAACATATATAGACATATAATTTGCAACTAACATAAAAACCTGCCTCGCAATATGCAATATGCAAATCATTACTTAGCTCTTAGCTTTTCTTTACTTTATTGCTATTCTTTACTTTAGCTTTTTCATTCTTACTTAGCTATTCATTAAGTTAGCTATTTACATTCTTACTCTTTACTCTTGGCACATATGCTATTTAGCAAATACTTCTAAGGTCCACTCTACCTTAGCACACTACGCCACCCGACTCGGTCTTGAGTCAATCTCTTGCGGATAGTCCGCGCACCGTCTGGCTCGAGGTGATGGACGTCTCGCGACACCTCGGCACGACACCTGGCGCCTCTCGTGACCTCTTAGCGGCGAAATCGTCGCACACGCCGAACCCGGCTCGAGTCACTTGACATAGCCATTCTGGTGGCGAACACGGCGTCCTTACCCAGCGAGGACTAGAGTCAGGACCTAACCATCTGGCGGCGAACTAATCGCACCTCACCCAACAATGGTTCGAGTCGTGTCTCAGCCACCTGGCGGCGCACGTATCGTACTTACCCAGCAATGGTATTTGTCACAATCACGGCGGTCTGATCCTCCACCGGCTCAACCGGTCTAGAGCTCAACTCGGCTTACCCACCCGGCGGCGAAATCGTCGCACAACCGCCACGTCAGTGGTATAGCCCTGGACGGCGAAATCGTCGCACACGCCCGACACCCACTTGGTGTCCATTTCTCGGGATTCCATGAACCCGTTCCACCTAGCTTGAGGGTTAGCTAGGCCCTAAAGAGACGACCCTCTAGGTCCATTGTCTTTACCTCCTAGGTCTACTTGACACTAGGGTTCACTCATCATCACATAACCTAGGTTGACTTAACTCTAGGTTCTATGTCCTTCCATCTCGACCTATGTTTACTAACACTAGGTCCACGATCCTCTTTAACTAACCTATGTCCTTGACACTAGGTTCCATCGTTCCTTACCTAGATCCATTTGACTCTAGGTTGCTATAACCTATGTTCATTACACTAGGTTAGATGTCATTTCCTAGGTCCACTTGACTCTAGGTTTACTACAACTTATGTTCTTTACACTAAGTTGGATGCCACTCGATCTATATGTGTATTAGTCCATGACTCACATTCTTCATTTAGCATTCTTATACTTTGCTCTCTTATGTCTACCAGTTCATTTACATGCATGTTTCTATTATGCTAAGCCCATGTTCTTGCAACATTCTCTACTTAGCATTCTTTGCCTCATTATTTGCCTCATGCTTATTCATTCCCTAGCATTTCTATATCATGCTCATTCTCAGCATTTCACACTAGGTTCTTTAACATGCATTTCTACTTATGCATTTTACACTATGTTCTTTAACATGCAATTTCTATACATAGATCACATGCATCAACATGAAATTATGTCTCTTAGACATACAGGCGACCTAGTCGCTTCGGTAAACACAACCCACCTCAATTCGCACTCCGATTGCTCGTCGACACTTGCAATCGGCCGCCCGCGGCACCTTTGACCCGGTTCGGCACGAACTCTTGCACGACCAACCAAACGGTCTCCGAATTGCAATCCGAGACTTTGTGCCGTTGCCCCACGCCTTTAAGTTGCCCCAGCTCCGTTTTCATGAATTTAGGGCTCCTATCTTGCGTGCTGCGGACATCTGGTATGAATATATTAAATAATTAATATCTTTGTACTCGCTCGTCGGATCACCGAACCGAGCGCGCCAACGCGTTCGTTAGGCCCTCAATTAGGTTTACATGGGGTCAAATGAGATCAATCTCATCTATTTCTAAAAACCCCCAAATCGAACCCTAGGTTTGCATCTGTGCAAAACCCACCGATAAATCCGTAGATTTCGGCCTCGATCTTCTATTTAGCATCAAGGGGTTCCAATCTAACCATTTCTAGGGTTTTTAAACCACGCCCTAAGAAATCACCATGAGAGGGAGCTTAGAAGCTTACCTTTACAAGCTTGTTCCAAGCCCGCGGGAGAGGAAGAAGATGGCCAAGAGGACCTCCATCTTCATCTTCTTCACCATCTCCATCCTCTTCTTCTTCTTCTCTCTTTTCTTCTTCTCCTTTCTCTTTCTTTCTTCCCCTTCCCCTTCGACGAGAAGAGAGAGGGAGAGAGAGAGTTATGTGAGAGAGAGAGAGAGAAAGGGTTTTAACACTCTCTAATCACTTAACCCCCTGCCAAATTGCACTCTAGCCCCTCAACTTTGCAATATTTGAAACAGCCTAAACTGGGCATTTTCGGGCTCAGGGACCGGTCTCCCTAGCCAGGGACCGGTCCCAGAGCCTTGCTCCACCTCCTCGGACCTGCCTCTCCCTTACGAGACCGGTCCCCAGAGCTTTGCGCCACTGCGCGGGGGACCGGTCTTCCCTTAAGAGACCTGGTCCCCGCAGAGCTCTCGCGGGACAGCCTTCAGGGACCGGTCTCCCTTTTCAGGGACCGGTCCCCTCAGGGACCTTCAGCCTACTTCAAGGACTTAGCCAAATTTTCAGCTTTTCCGTTTCTTCTCCGTTTCAACTCACTTTCGGCCCGTTCGACCTCCGATTCGCTTGAAATCGCACCGAGACTCCCCACACATGATTTAGATCATGTCCACATCATCATTTCACCCGCGCAAGTGCCGGATTTAGCTCACGGCCCAAAGTAGCCTTTCGGGCTCCGTTTCCGCACCTAGTGCACCGAAATCACCCGAAAGCTTCCAAACTTCGCCGGAACTATTCTTATGGCCTTCTAAGCCAACATACCTCGTAACTTCAAGACTTTAGAAGTTCGATATGCTACATATTATATATATATTTGTTAATTATATATATTATATATTATTAATATATAATAATTATCATAATATATTTAATTATTATAATTTATTTTTATAAAAAATATATTATATAATAAATATGTAATATAATATATAATAATAATATATATAATATTATAAAATAAATTATTATATATTTATAAATAAAAAATAATTATAAATAAAAAATTATATATTTATAAAAAAATATATCTAAAATATATTATATATTATATTATACATTAATTAAGTATGGAATATAATATATAATAGTATATATTTTAATACTATAAAATAAATTATTATGTATTTTATAAATAATATATGTATATATAATATTACATAATAATATATTTAAATAATAAAATTATATATATATATATATATATATATATATATATATATATATATATATATATATATATATATATATATATATATATATATATATATATATATATATATATATATATAAATATATACATAAAAGAGTGGGAGAGAGTCCACAGGGTCCACCATGGACTCTCTCTCACACGGTCCACGAGGCATCCTTGCCTCGTGGGCCGCGCATGCTCAAATGCCCCTGAGCCGCGACTGGGAGCTTGCACTTTTCGTTTTCCGCAGACTGAGAGCAGAAAACGAAAACACAATGTTTTCCTAGAATATGTAAAAAGTGTTTTCCAAATTTTTTTTTTACAGCTAACCAAACATCAGAAAAAGAGTTTTCAGCTGAAAATTTTTTTTCCATCCACTTTTACAGGGAACCAAACACCCCCTAAGAGAAAAGATTACAAGGTGATTACCGACTCCACGGACTTAACCTCTCTTAACCTCTTATAAATCTTTCGCAATCCTTCGGGTTGTCCACGCCCTTCACATTCAAATCCACGAACGCCACGTTCCGAATCCACGAACCGCCTCCACTTCGAATCCATGAAGCCTTCAATAGCGCCAAATCCACGACGCCTCACGTCGAATCCACGACGTCGTTCATGAGAAGCATCATGAGTATGGTGATCCTTCGTGTAGCATATCGAAAATTCGACAATGAGATCGGACTTTGGCCAAATTGACTAAAGTGCGAAAATAAAATAGTTGGACATGTTCCAATTGCCATTCCAAACTTCTTGGAAAGGTTAAAAGATAGTCTAGAAGAGTTAAAAGGGTTTTGGCGTTGTTCGGTGCGAAGTCGAGTCGAAACGGCACGAAAAACACATGTCTGGGCATTTTGTACCGGTACAGGCAAAGTTGCTGTACCGGTATAGCAACTTTGACCGAGAGGGAGAGCTCTCGGGTTTGTGAGGTTTTTGGTGTTTATACCGGTACAAGCCGTTTTTATACTGGTATAAATCTTTGCGAAACCGAGAGGCGGCTCTCGGGTTTGCCTCGGAGCATTTTATACGATAAGACTGGATTTGTACTGCACAAATCTTCTGCGAAACCGAGAGGCAGCTCTCGGGTTTGTCTCTGGAGCGTTTTATATCGGTACAAGACAGGCCTTGTACCGGTACAAAATGGGACTGACAGCAGTTTGTGAACTGCGCGAAATAAAAGAAGTTGAGGGGCTTTTTGGCTATTGTTACAACACAATAAGCTTTCCCACACCCCTCTCTCACAGCACACTCACCACTCTCTCATTTCTTTCTTTTGTTCCCTTTCTCTCTCTAGAAAAACCCTAGAGTTGGGAAGAAGAAGGAGAAGGAGTTGGAGAAGGTGGCTTTGGAGCTTGTTGGAGGCTTCTTGGAGGATCTTGGAGCTCTCCTACAACAAGGGCTTGAGTTGAGCTTGCTACAAGAGGTAGGTTCTTGCAAGTTTAAGCTTATGGTTGTGGTTTTCTCTAAGTTTGGGGGTTTTTCTAGCTTGTTGCTAGTGTTAGAGGCATGCTAGGACTATGAACACCATGAAAGCTCCATGAGAGCTCAAGTGCTCTCATGGTGATTTCTTAGGGTTTGTAGTAAACCCTAAATAGAGGATTCTAATGGGTCAAGGATGGTTCTAAAGAGCTTCTAGGTTGATCTAAAGCTATCGTTTGCTTGTGAATGAGATCAAAACCCTAGGTTTGACATAGGGCATTGTTGGAGCACCCAAATTTGGGGCTTTTAAACATAAGGGTTCTTGGGCCAAATTGACTTTGTAGAAACCTAATTGGGGGTATCCCCGACGCGTGGGACAACTCCGTTTAATTAAACGAAAATCCGATATAGGGGCTACTATGTAAAATGGCCTGATTAGGTTCACTTTTAAACTGCAGGTTTTTACCTAGGCCTCGGTAGGTCGTGAGACTTCTTGGGCATCCTCACAAAATTATTTTAAGGTGGGGGTGCATTAGGAATCATCGAATTCCCTTCTATGTCTGTTTTCACCTTTTGAGCATATTATATGTATAGTATATTCATGCATGATATGGTAGAGGTTAATTATGCTATGGTTGAACTTCAATTATTGTTCTAGTATGAAAATGAACTTAGAGATTGTAATAGAACCATAGAGGCATGAGAATTAGAACCCTACTTGTGTGAATATAGAATGGACTTGATCTTAGTCAACAAAGGTGATATTGAACATAGAGACAAGATTGGCATTGAGACAACCTTAGTTAAACATAGTTTAACTTAGTGGCATTATGACAAGAATGATATACATGATTAGGTAGAAAACCTATCATTGACAATGGCATGGTAACTAGTGGCTATGAATCCTCAATGTGAGGAGTAGATCGATACTCTTGACAAGTCTTGGCTTGAGGGAGGTCGCTCTCCTCAGCGGTGAGTTCCGGAACAGTCACCTAGGGGATCGTGGCCCCGACGGACGGTCCCTCGGGTCTTGTAGGCTTAGAGCCTCCCCGTTCAGTGAGGGATTTTGGGTGTTGAGTTTGTTGGGGTAAAGTGTGTTATCCGGCAAGATTGGGTAATGAGCCAAGTAAAGTAAAGTAAAGTATAGTAAAGAGCATGCATGCAAACATATTTAAATTCAATTATCTACCTATCCATCTGACTCTTTCTTGCAGGCATAGTATTAGCTTATATAGTTTGGTTACTATTTCATTTTCGTTGAAATACTTATGCCTGGATAGACCTAGTGGGTAAGTCGGCGGGGTCGGTTGCCGAGCCCACTGGGAACTTCGTTGTAGTTCTCACACCACTAACCCCACAGGTCCTAGCACGAGCGGGGCGGCGGAGGACCGGGGCAAGGGGTTAGCGCCATAGCTAGTGGCACCGGACTATCGCATTAGTCATTTCCTTTTTGTTATACTTGTATCAACTTTATTTTGTTGAACTATAGATGTCAAGTTGTAAACAATTCAAGTAATTTTGGGAGATGACAAATGTAAAAAGAAATGATGTATCGAATGCTTAAAGAATGTAATAGATTAGTGTACTTGTATTTGGTTCAAATGTAATCAAGTTCATGTATGGTTTATATTCTAGCTTAGTGCTTACTCTTCCGCTGTGTTGTTGCTGACCTTCGTGTAAGCCTTGTATAATTGCAAATTCTCTTTGATTTGTTAAATTGTACTTGTTGTTAGAGCCTTGGGCGGGCACGGGAGGCCTGTCCGTTCGGCGTCTGTTGACGTGGCCCGAATCCGACCAAATAGGCGGGTGGCGGGGCGTGACAGATAAAGTGGTATCAGAGAGTAAACGGAAGTAAGCAAAGGTCTAGGATTGACTTAAGAACCATAGGATTGGAGACCTTAGGGACTTAGGAAGCGTTTAACGTGGATTTGGTAAACGCGAAAGCTAGTGGATTGGGTTGACATTAAGACTTCTCTAGAAGGAATTAGAGATGAATTTAAGTATTTATTTCTGCTTAAGGAACCTTGTGGGGCGGCCGACCACATGACACCTAGAGTGGGAAATAATTTACTTATTTGCTTTCGCTTAATTGGGTAGTTATCTTGGAACGTGTAAGAGTCGCGTGTATTGAGTATTAATGTGTGTGCTACGTTTCAGGACGTGATGGCACCACGGGGACGCCCTCCTAAGACGCGATCCACGGCGGCACCACCTCCTGAGGTGCCCGAGCAGTCGGGATCGGGCGAAGTACACGAGCTGCAAGCCCAAGTAGCGGCGTTGGCGGGGCTATGAAGCGACGAGCGGAGCGGACTTAGTAGGCTCCATGACTTGGTGGGGCGGCGGCGGCGGCTCCTGTGCCTCGGGACCCGACGCCACCTGTTGAGCCTGCGGCACCACCTCCAGTGGCGGCAGCGGTACCAGTGACAGTTGTACCACCGCCAGCTTCGGGTTCGTCGGCTTCAGATCACGACACCCCCGAGGCGGAGCGGGAACGGGCGGTAGCGGTGTTGACGGCTTTCAAGCGGTTAAAGCCACCAACCTTCAACGGGGAAAACAAGGACCCGTGGATGGTCGAGACGTGGTTGATCGCTATGCAATCCTTGTTCGAGGACTTCTATACCCTCGAGCGGGACAAGGTGCATCTGGCGGCCCATTGCTTCGAGGGGTCGGCGCGCCTTTGGTGGAGGCAAGTGAAAGAGGATCGTTCTTTGAACGATACCACCATGGCTTGGGAGACGTTTCGGGAGATGCTATTGATGGAGTATTTCCGAAAGCGATAAAAGAAAGATCGAGGAGGACTTCGCAAGCTAAGGCGGGGGAGTCGCACGGTGCGCGAGTACGAGAGGAGTTCACGCACATGATCCATTGTGTGCGAGCTTGGTCCACGGCGACGGGGACCGGCAAAGAAATTCGGGCGTGGGTTGAGGCCGGATATTTTTAAGACAGTTGATTCTTTCCGGCTGACGACCTATGGAGAGGTATTGGACCGCGCACTTTGGGTGGAGCGCGGCAATGCTATTGCGCGAGAGGAGCGCGAGGCTTTTGAGAGGGACAAGGACAGGGAGAAGTACAAGAAGCGGGCATCGAGTGGGTCTGCGGGGCAATCGAGCTCTAAGCGGCTCCCTCGACCTCAGCGGTCACAGTGGCGCGGCAGTCGGAGTCAGACTCAGAGTCAAACTTCCTACCCGTGTGTTATCTGCGGCGGGAACCACCGAGTTGTGACTTGCCCTCAGCGGGAGGGGCGATGTTTTCGGTGTGGCCAGGCGGGCCACATTGGTCGCAAGTGTCCGGGCAGCTCATCTCCTGCACCTTCAGCAGCATCTGTACAGTACACTCCGCGACAGCTGGCGGGACTGCCACCCGCTATGTCTGCTGGACGATCATCAGCACCTCGTCAGCAGGAGGCACCTCGAGCACCTAGTGGGCGGGTTTTTGCCACTCAGGTGGAGGAGCAGTCGACTCCAGCACCAGTTCCAGATGATGTGGTGGCAGGTATTATTCTGATCCAAGGCACTCGAGCTAAAGCTTTATTTGATACAGGTGCATCTCATTCATTCATACGTGCATCATTCGCCGAGGCTCATGGGATAGAGATAGGGCGTCATGATGACCATTGGTGGGTCAACTCTATCGAGCACTCTTTTGCTGTGGATGAGGAGTGCGAAAATTGCCCAGTACAAATTGGAGATTGGATTATGCCAATCGATCTCCTAGTGGTCGAGCGGTTATCGGGCTTCGACGTGGTCTTAGGGATCAACTGGCTCTCTAAGTACTACGCCGTTATCGATTGTGAGAGGAAGGTTATCACATTTCGTGAATCTGGACAAGAAGAAATGGTCTACCAAGCGTGTAAGGGTGCACGTTTTGCGGCGACCATATCGTCGGTGAGGGCGAAAAGGATGATCAAGGGTGGTTGCAAGGCTTATTTGGCGACCATCGTGGATACCCAAAGGGAGCACCCGGAATTGAGTAGCATTCGGGTGGTGTGCGAGTACCCGGATGTGTTTCCGGCGGAGTTACCGGGATTGCCACCGGACCGGGAAGTTGAGTTTGTCATTGATGTGAGTTACGGGGAAGCCCCAAGGATCTATCTAGATTGTATCAAACAACACCTAGAGGGGGGTGAATAGGTGTAAAGGCCAAAAACCACAAATCTCGATGCTTTTAAAAAGTAAATGCGGAAAATAAAAAGCACACCGAGATTTACGTGGGAAAACTCCAAACTCGGAGTAAAAAACCCACGGGACCAACACGCGAATAAACAATCAATAAGAGAAAAGATTACAAGGTGATCGAACTCCACGGACTCGACCTCTCTAACTCTCCTATGGATCTCTGCGCACTCCAGAGTTGTCCACGATCACGTCCGAATCCACGAACGCCCACGTTAGAATCCACGAAACGCCTTGCTTCGAATCCACGAAGTCTTCAATACGCCGAATCCACGACGCCACGCTCCGAATCCACGAAGTCTTCAATCACGCCGAATCCACGACGCCACCATGAATAGAATCATGAATTTGGTGATCCTTCGTTGGAGTATCGATGAAAACCGGGAACGAGACCTCCAAGCGAAGCGTAGATCAAATCGACATATAATTGAGAAATTATGATATCTCGATTTGATCTAGAATAGGCTATTTTGTAGAAAATAGGTTTTAGATGAATTCCTAGCCTCTAGGGTTTCTCAAACATGTATCTTCATGTTGTGCATAGAATTAGAGAACCCCAAGACCTTATTTATAGGTTTAGAAAACATAGAGATAGACTAGGATTCGAAAACATGTTTTTAAAACCTATTAGAAGACTTAGAGATAAATTAGGATTTGAAAATATATTCTTAAACAAATTAGAAGACTTAGAAATTGACTAGGATTGTAAAAATCTGATTTTTAAAAGATTTCACGCAACCAATGTCCTGGTCTTCATAGTGATGTCCAGGTCTTCAATGTCCCTGAGATGCTCGACCGGTCCACGTGTCGTCAATTTTTTCGAGCCGACCGAGACCGGACAATACCAAGAATGTCCGGTCTTGACTTGCGTAACTCAAATTCTCATGGATGCGAGACCGGACATATCCACAATGTCCAGGACATTCATTAATAAGTACGCCTGTCAAGCCTGTGGCATCCGCACATGCCTCCAATGTCCGGACATTGATACTTGAAAACCTTAGTTTTGAAAATTCATTAGTTTAAAAGTATTCCAAGTCTTCCAAACACTATTTTCTTTGTTTAGATCACCATATTATGATTTAAAACCTTACCTAGGCATCGTGATTCAACTTCGTCGCTTTCTTCGAAGTCTAGGATTCTTCAACCATCTTCGATCCGCTCCAATCCTTCAAGACTCCGACTCAAAACACAAGTCACGAAACTTGCCAACACAAAATCCGTAACAAACTCCCCCTTTGGCAATTTCGTGACAAAACACAAAAACTAAAAATACATCATAAAGACAAACGAAGTTCAATGTCATCACCAAAACATCAAACTTCTCGCGTGTAATCCAAATACAATTTTAAAACTAAAAATACACTAAAAACTCCTAAAACAAACTCTATGACTTAGACACAAGGAGTCTTGAAGTCTTTAATGATCTGCAAAAAAAAAAAATTTACTTTCTCCATGAACAAAGTTAGTAGAAAAAAAATATCATTAAAAATCTCTCCCCCTTTGTTCATGCATCTTATCATATAAAAATCTCTACCTCTTTGATCTTCTATTCAAGTTTTTCTTTTCTTCTCCCCCTTTTTGTCAAAAATTGCCAAAAAAGAGTGCAAAAATAGAGAGAACACCAATAATATTTGTGCATGAACATGATATATAGATTAAAACAAAATCCTCCAAAATCAAAAGAATTTCATAAAAATTAATGATTTTACTCCAAAAATCATTATGATGAAAATAAATTATTATTTGATTTCAAAAGACATCAAATCATCAAAATTTGATATTAAAGAAAATCTAATATTTTTAAAACATCACGACGCAAATTGATGAAAAATAATTTCTAAAAAATTTAGCAAAATTGACACCAATTTGTCGCAACCCGTTCAAAATAGAGATTTAGCTACTAAACACCGGGGGTGGCTCTTTGAGCATCTTTTTCAATCTACCACCTTATAACGCCGAAAATTCTAAAATACTTACATATATTTTTTTCAACCTTTTCGGTTTTTCATATAATTACCCATGTGGTAGCTTCACACACGTACCGGACGATCGGGGTGGTAGCTCTTTCCTACATGTGGTGGTAGTTTTCACACTCCTTTCGGATGTAACTCTTTCCACATCTTTATAATCATAGGAGTTTTCTCCCTTTTTTTTATAATATTCAAACTCCCCCTAAACTAGACAATCTCACAGTTGAAAATAATTTTGACAAATTTTAGTCAATTAAGAAAATATCCATCAATTATATTCAACATTCACAACCAAGATAAATTTAAAAATCAAGAGATTAAAAATAATTTCAAAATTTTGATGAATGTATGTATAAAGAAATCACATATTAAGTTATCGTCAAAATACCAATAAGTGGAGTAAAAACGACAATTAATATGAATTTAATTTGATTTGAAATGTCTTTGAATACCGGTTAATGCACTTTGAAAAACCTTTGATCTCTCCCTCTTTGAAATCTCTCTCTCTCATTTGACATCCTTTTTTTTTTCCTTTTGAATCTCATCTCTCTCATCATGACGATTTTGAAACACATAGAATTTCAAGTACCAAAAATCCGTCTAAACACGTAATGCCATGAATAAAAGTATGAAATATGCACCAATCAAAGCATTACATAAACGAAAACAAATTAGAGAGAAAAGCATGGAAAGATATCACCTTTCCGAATCCAAACTTGTTGGATTTTCTGTTGCTTTGGCTTGTTGATGTGAGGCTTGATTTGCTTTGATTTTTGATCAACCGTTGATGGTTGCGATGGTTGAAACTTCGGTTGATATTGTCGTTGAGACTTAAAAACCCAAACCGCTTGTGGCTTCGATTTAGAAATCCGGTTCGGTTGTGGTACTTGACTAACTTGATTTTTCCTTTGATTCCGTGGGGGAAGTCGAGTACTATATAATACCGATTGAGATTTCCGAGTTGCCGATTGATTCTTCTTTGTCTTGTTCGGACAACTCCTTTTGATGTGTCCTTTGATGCCACATCTATGACACACCTTGTCTTTTAAATTTGTTGAGACTTTCGATGTCGACACTTGTACCTTCTCAACATATGTCTGTTCGTAGCCGAGACCAACCTTGTTCGTTTGACCCAAACCGAGCATGTGATCCAATTTCTTCGATCCGGAAGAAAATTGTTGAAGATCGGATTTGAGTTGATGAACTTGCTTGATTAAGACTTGATTAGATGTGTAGGTTTCCTTGAATTGTTGCTCCAAAAATCTAATCTTGTCTTTCGATGATTTGATCGTTAATTCCGCTTCTTCTAGCTTCTTTTGGAGGACCGAATTGTTGTTTAGGATAGATTCCCGTTCCTCCTCAAGAGCTTTATTCATGGTCTTCAAATTATTATTCTCCTCTTCAAAATCAAATAATTGTCTTCTCAACTTCTTATTAAACTTCGCCATCTTTTTCGATTCGATAAGAAGTTGATTGTATGCCTCCTCCAAATCATCGTCGTTTGATTCCTCCTCGCTTTCGCCGTTGTCACTCGAAGATCCATGCAAAGAAGGAGAAACATTCGAATTAGTAACAATAGAGGATAAACAAGTAATATTAGAGGAAGGCAAAGAAGACTTAGAAATTAAAGCAATATGATCCTTCTTTTCTTCGTCACTTGAAGATGAATCACCCGAAGTAGAATCATCCCAAGTTTTCGCTTTCGCTTGCAAAGCCTTTTGTTTATATGTCTTCTTTGAAGGACAATCCGTTGCTATATGGCCGTAGCCTTTGCACTTGAAGCATTGGATCTCCCCTTCAAATTCATCTTTTTCTTTCGAAGACTTTGCAAGTTTTCTATCTTTAAATTTAGAAGATGAAGATGAGTTAGAAAACGATTTGTTCTTCTTTCGGAAATTCCGACGAAATTTCTTCGTTAGACGCGCCAATTGATGTTCAAAATCCGCAATTGATAGATCGTCGTCGGAATCCGTGTCGTCGTCTTCCTCCTTTGTCGATTTCAACGCAATCCCTGTACTTTTAGAGAAAGACTTGGAAGAAGATTGGTTAGTAGGAAAAGTCATTTCATAAGTTTGCAACGCACCTACTAACTCCTCTACTTTCATCTCATCCGGATGCTTTACCGTTTCGATTGCGGCAACCTTTGCCCTAAAGCGTTCCGGGAGAGTACGAAGTATTTTTCTAACAATTTTAGAGTCCGGGATCTTCTCTCCCAAATTAGCACATGTATTAATAATGTCTTGAAGTCTAGTATAATAATCAACAAAAGATTCATGCTCCTCCATACGAATAGAATCAAATTGACTAGTCAACATTTGGAGCTTTTGAATTTTTACTAGACTTGTACCCTCATGTGTAATTTGTAGAGTATCCCAAATTTTCTTGGCGGTTTCACACGCCGAAACACGAGTAAACTCCGTTTGCGATAAAGAATTGAATAATGCATTAATTCCTTTACCGTTAAACGAAGATGACTCGTTTTCATCTTTCGTCCACTTATTTCGTGGTTTCGGCGTTTCAACATTATCGACCTTTTCGGTTGGATGTTTCCATCCGAATTCAATCGCTTGCCAAACCCGCTCATCGATCGCTATTAGAAAAGCTCTCATGCGAACTTTCCAATAGGCATAATTCGTGCGTCGAAGAACGGTGGTCGATTAATGTTTCCGCCTTCGGCCATTAGATAACAATAGATCCAGATCCCGCTCTGATACCAATTGTAAGTTATGGAGTAGCCCCAAGGATCTATCTAGATTGTATCAAACAACACCTAGAGGGGGGTGAATAGGTGTAAAGGCCAAAAACCACAAATCTCGATGCTTTTAAAAAGTAAATGCGGAAAATAAAAAGCACACCGAGATTTACGTGGGAAAACTCCAAACTCGGAGTAAAAAACCCACGGGACCAACACGCGAATAAACAATCAATAAGAGAAAAGATTACAAGGTGATACCGAACTCCACGGACTCGACCTCTCTAACTCTCCTATGGATCTCCGCGCACTCCACCGAGTTGTCCACGATCACGTCCGAATCCACGAACGCCCACGTTCCGAATCCACGAAACGCCTTGCTTCGAATCCACGAAGTCTTCAATACGCCGAATCCACGACGCCACGCTCCGAATCCACGAAGTCTTCAATCACGCCGAATCCACGACGCCACCATGAATAGAATCATGAATTTGGTGATCCTTCGTTGGAGTATCGATGAAGACCATGAACGAGACCTCCAAGCGAAGCGTAGATCAAATCGACATATAATTGAGAAATTATGATATCTCGATTTGATCTAGAATTGGCTATTTTGTAGAAAATAGGTTTTAGATGAATTCCTAGCCTCTAGGGTTTCTCAAACATGTATCTTCATGTTGTGCATAGAATTAGAGAACCCCAAGACCTTATTTATAGGTTTAAAAAACATAGAGATAGACTAGGATTCGAAAACATGTTTTTAAAACCTATTAGAAAACTTAGAGATAAATTAGGATTTGAAAATATATTCTTAAACAAATTAGAAGACTTAGAAATTGACTAGGATTGTAAAAATCTGATTTTTAAAAGATTTCACGCAACAAATGTCCTCTTCATAGTGATGTCCTACTTCAATGTCCGGTCCCGAGATGCTCGACCAGGTCCACGGTCGTCAATTTTTTCGGAGCCGACCGAGACCGGACAATACCAAGAATGTCCGGTCTTGACTTGCGTAACTCAAATTCTCATGGTACTGAGACCGGACATATCCACAATGTCCGGACATTCATTAATAGTACGCACTGTCAAGCCTGTGGCATCCGCACATGCCTCCAATGTCCGGACATTGATACTTGAAAACCTTAGTTTTGAAAATTCATTAGTTTAAAAGTATTCCAAGTCTTCCAAACACTATTTTCTTTGTTTAGATCACCATATTATGATTTAAAACCTTACCTAGGCATCGTGATTCAACTTCGTCGCTTTCTTCGAAGTCTAGGATTCTTCAACCATCTTCGATCCGCTCCAATCCTTCAAGACTCCGACTCAAAACACAAGTCACGAAACTTGCCAACACAAAATCCGTAACAATTGACTTAATCCCCGGGGCGGCGCCAATCTCGAAGGCTCCGTATAGAATGGCACCGGTGGAGCTTAAGGAACTTAAAGCCCAACTGCAAGACTTGCTCGATAAAGGCTTTGTGCGGCCGAGCGTGTCTCCGTGGGGAGCTCCGGTGCTGTTTGTGAAAAAGAAGGACGGCACACTTCGACTTTGCGTTGACTATCGCGAGTTGAACAAGGTCACAATCAAGAACAAGTACCCGTTGCCGAGGATTGACGATTTATTCGATCAGTTGCAAGGGTCAAGGGTTTATTCGAAGATTGACCTTCAATCGGGGTATCATCAGTTGAAGATACGGCCCAAGGATGTGCATAAAACGGCGTACCGTACGCGGTATGGCCATTATGAGTTCACGGTTATGCCTTTCGGGCTTACTGATGCCCCGGCGGCATTTATGGACTTAATGAATAGAGTCTTCCGTCCGCTATTGGACCGGTGCGCCGTGGTATTCATTGACGACGTATTGGTATATTCTCGGACCGAGGAAGAACACGAGGAGCACTTGAGAATCGTGTTGGAGACACTCCGACGAGAGAAGCTTTATGCCAAATTGAAGAAATGTGCGTTTTGGCTACGGAGGTTCTTGGGTCACGTTATATCCGGAGGCGGCGTCTCGTGGACCCAAAGAAAGTTGAGGCAATTAAGGATTGGCCTCGCGACAAATGCAACGGAAATTTGAAGCTTTTTGGGGCTTGCGGGCTACTACGGCGGTTCGTGGAGGGTTCGCCAAAATAACAACTCCACTAACGCGCCTTACGCACAAAGGGGTGAAGTATGTTTGGAGCCCCGAATGTGAGCGAAGCTTTGAGGAGCTTAAGAAAAGATTGACGACGACTCGGTGCTTGCTTTGCCGACGCGGGGAGAGTTATGTCGTGTACAGTGATGCTTCTTACGTTGGTCTCGAGTGCGTTCTGATGCAAAATGGCCGAGTTATCGCTTATGCTTCGCGCCAGTTAAAGACATATGAGAAGAACTACCCGATTCACGACTTGGAGTTAGTGGCGGTCATTTTCGCGCTAAAGCTTTGGAGGCATTACTTATACGGGGAACATTGTGAGATTTACACGGATCATAAGAGTCTCAAGTACTTGTTCACCCAGAAAGAGTTGAATATGCGACAATGCGGTGGTTAGAATTGCTTAAAGACTATGATGTTCCTATTCTATATCACCCCGGGAAGGCAAATGTCGTGGCCGATGCTTTGAGTAGAAAGTCGGCGGAGAATTTGGCGACGGCGATTACACCTCAACCTGCATTGCACAAGGAGATGCAGCGGTTAGGGCTTGAAGTGGTGGCGCCGGGAGTGCCGGCAACAATTGCTATGTTGATTGTGCAACCCACCTTGTTGGAGAAGATAAAGGAATTGCAAGTTCCCGATCCTTATCTCCAAAAGGTGCGGGGCGAAGTAGAGAGCGGTAGTGCGAAGATTTTGGCATTGGGACCGACGGAACACTACGGTATCGGAACCGTTGGTGTGTGCCCAAGGACGATGATCTTCGGAGGGCGATTATGCAAGAAGCACACCAATCACCCTATAGCATTCACCCGGGCGGCACCAAGATGTATCAAGACTTGAAACTCCATTATTGTTGGCCGGGTATGAAATGGGACATTGGAGAGTTCGTGGCACAATGTCTCACGTGCCAACAAGTAAAGGCGGAGCGTCGCTTTCCAGCGGGGAAATTGCAAAGTCTACCAATACCCGTGTGGAAGTGGGAAGACATTTCTATGGACTTTGTGACGGGTTTGCCTAGGTCACAAGACGGGCACGACGCGATTTGGGTAGTTGTGGACCGGTTGACAAAATCGGCTCACTTCTTGCCGATCCACACTACTTGGTCGGGAGACAAGCTAGCTCAAGTGTATCTCGACGAGGTTGTGAGGTTACACGGGGTTCCGGTGTCAATTGTATCGGATCGGGACCCGAGGTTCACCTCTCATTTTTGGAAGAGCTTGCAAGATGCTTTGGGTACACGGCTCAATTTTAGCACGGCATTCCATCCTCAAAGTGACGGTCAATCGGAGAGGACTATTCAGATACTTGAGGATATGCTTCGGGCGTGTGTACTCGACTATAAGGGCGGATGGCACGATTTCCTACCAATGGCGGAATTCGCATACAACAATGGCTACCAATAAAGTATTGCGATGGCGCCATTCGAGGCCCTCTATGGTAAGAAGTGTCGTTCTCCAATTCATTGGAGCGACGTGGGCGAGAGAGCGACTCTTGGTCCCGATGTTGTGCGGGAGGCGGAGGAAAAAGTCCGCCTAGCTCGACAAAGACTCACGACGGCGCAATCTCGGCAAAAAAGTTATGCCGATAAGCGGAGAAAGGATCTAGAGTTTGCGGTTGGAGACCGCGTATTTTTAAAAGTGTCACCTATGCGCGGCATAAAAAGGTTTGGAGTTCGGGGGAAGCTAAGTCCCCGATATATCGGACCTTTTGAGATATTGGAGCGGATCGGTGCGGTGGCATACAAGTTGGCATTACCACCGAGACTTGCGGGAGTGCACAATGTGTTTCACGTTTCAAACCTTCGCAAGTATATCCACCATTCGGCTCATGCATTGGAGTATGAACCGGTGGAGTTAAACGAGGACCTGACCTATGAAGAGTACCCGGTTTGTATTCTTGGGAAAGGTGAAAAGAAGCTTAGGAATCGCAAGATTTCCTACGTCAAGGTCCAGTGGAGCAATCATGCAGTGCGTGAAGCCACTTGGGAGCTTGAGGACACAATGAGGAAGGAGTACCCTCACTTGTTCGAGTCGACAAGCTAAGGTATGCGTTAAGTTTCGCGGACGAAACTAATTTTAAGGGGTGGAGAATGTAGCATATCGAAAATTCGACAATGAGATCGGACTTTGGCCAAATTGACTAAAGTGCGAAAATAAAATAGTTGGACATGTTCCAATTGCCATTCCAAACTTCTTGGAAAGGTTAAAAGATAGTCTAGAAGAGTTAAAAGGGTTTTGGCGTTGTTCGGCGCGAAGTCGAGTCGAAACGGCACGAAAAACACATGTCTGGGCATTTTGTACCGGTACAGGCAAAGTTGCCGTACCGGTATAGCAACTTTGACCGAGAGGGAGAGCTCTCGGGTTTGTGAGGTTTTTGATGTTTATACCGGTACAAGCCGTTTTTATACCGGTATAAATGCTGCGAAACCGAGAGGCAGCTCTCGGGTTTACCTTTGGAGCATTTTATACCGGTACAAGATCGGATTTGTACCGGTACAAATCTTGCGAAACCGAGAGCGACTCTCGGGTTTGTCTCTGGAGCGTTATTACAAGACATGCCTTGTACCGTACAAATGGGACCGATGCTAGCATGTGAACTGCGCGAAATAAAAGAAGTTGAGGGGCTTTTTGGCTATTGTTACAACACAATAAGCTTTCCCACACCCCTCTCTCACAGCACACTCACCACTCTCTCATTTCTTTCTTTTGTTCCCTTTCTCTCTCTAGAAAAACCCTAGAGTTGGGAAGAAGAAGGAGAAGGAGTTGGAGAAGGTGGCTTTGGAGCTTGTTGGAGGCTTCTTGGAGGATCTTGGAGCTCTCCTACAACAAGGGCTTGGGTTGAGCTTGCTACAAGAGGTAGGTTCTTGCAAGTTTAAGCTTATGGTTGTGGTTTTCTCTAAGTTTGGGGGTTTTTCTAGCTTGTTGCTAGTGTTAGAGGCATGCTAGGACTATGAACACCATGAAAGCTCCATGAGAGCTCAAGTGCTCTCATGGTGATTTCTTAGGGTTTGTAGTAAACCCTAAATAGAGGATTCTAATGGGTCAATGATGGTTCTAAAGAGCTTCTAGGTTGATCTAAAGCTATCGTTTGCTTGTGAATGAGATCAAAACCCTAGGTTTGACATAGGGCATTGTTGGAGCACCCAAATTTGGGGCTTTTAAACATAAGGGTTCTTGGGCCAAATTGACCTTGTAGAAACCTAATTGGGGGTATCCCCGACGCGTGGGACAACTCCGTTTAATTAAACAAAAATCCGATATAGGGGCTACTATGTAAAATGGCCTGATTAGGTTCACTTTTAAACTGCAGGTTTTTACCTAGGTCTCGGTAGGTCGTGAGACTTCTTGGGCATCCTCACAAAATTATTTTAAGGTGGGGGGTGCATTCCGGAATCATCGAATTCCCTTCTATGTCTGTTTTCACCTTTTGAGCATATTATATGTATAGTATATTCATGCATGATAGGGTAGAGGTTAATTATGCTATGGTTGAACTTCAATTATTGTTCTAGTATGAAAATGAACTTAGAGATTGTAATAGAACCATAGAGGCATGAGAATTAGAACCCTACTTGTGTGAATATAGAATGGACTTGATCTTAGTCAACAAAGGTGATATTGAACATAGAGACAAGATTGGCATTGAGACAACCTTAGTTAAACATAGTTTAACTTAGTGGCATTATGGCAAGAATGATATACATGATTAGGTAGAAAACCTATCATTGACAATGGCATGGTAACTAGTGGCTATGAATCCTCAATGTGAGGATTAGATGGATACTCTTGACAAGTCTTGGCTTGAGGGAGGTCGCTCTCCTCAGCGGTGAGTTCGAGAACGATCACCTAGGGGATCGTGGCCCCGACGGACGGTCCCTCGGGTCTTGTAGGCTTAGAACCTCCCCGTTTAGTGAGGGATTTCGGGTCTTGAGTTTGTTGGGGTTAACTATGTTAACCGGCAAGATTGGGTAATGAGCCAAGTAAAGTAAAGTAAAGTATGGTAAAGAGCATGCATGCAAACATATTTAAATTCAATTATCTACCTATCCATCTAACTCTTTCTTGCAGGCATAGTATTAGCTTATATAGTTTGGTTACTATTTCATTTCCGTTGAAATACTTATGCCTGGATAGACCTAGTGGGTAAGTCGGCGGGGTCGGTTGCCGAGCCCACTGGGAACTTCGTTGTAGTTCTCACACCACTAACCCCACAGTCCTAGCACGAGCGGGCGGCGGAGGACGGGGCAAGGGTTAGCGCCATAGCTAGTGGCCATAGGAGTATCGCATTAGTCATTTCCTTTTTGTTATACTTGTATCAACTTTATTTTGTTGAACTATAGATGTCAAGTTGTAAACAATTCAAGTAATTTTTGGGAGATGACAAATGTAAAAAAAATGATGTATCGAATGCTTAAAGAATGTAATAGATTAGTGTACTTGTATTTGGTTCAAATGTAATCAAGTTCATGTATGGTTTATATTCTAGCTTAGTGCTTACTCTTCCGCTGTGTTGTTGCTTACCTTCGTGTAAGCCTTGTATAATTGCAAATTCTCTTTGATTTGTTAAATTGTACTTGTGGTTAGAGCCTTGGGCGGGCAGGGGAGGCCCTGTCCGTTCGGCGTCTGTTGACGTGGCCCGAATCCGACCAAATAGGCGGGTGGCGGGGCGTGACACTTCGCTTAGGAGTATCATAGTAAATCAGAGAAGAAAAACTCTAAGCGAAGAGAAGATCAAATCGCCATATAGATATCCATGCGTAGGGGTGGCAATCCAGCTCGCTGTTCGCAAGCCAGCTCGTGTTCGTCTCGAAATGAGCTCGAGATCGGCTCGCTCGTTTAGTAAACGAGCCGAATACGAGCTGAATTTTTCAGCTTGTTTAATAAACGGGCCGAACATGAGCTAGGGTCAGCTTGCTCGTGTTCGGCTCGATAACAGCTCGAATACATATATTTTATATTTATATAATTTATTTAATTTATATTTTTTTATATAAATAAATAATTATTATAATATTTTTTTTATTTAATTTTTAGCAAAATAAAAATATAAATACGAGCTTAATTATTAAAAGACTCATTTGTATATAAAGTTTTAACTATTAGATCAAAATCTAATGGATAAGATTTTATAAATTTATTTTATAATATATTTAATCTATTTTTTTTATTTATTGTTCGTTGGCCAGCTCGTGAGCCAGCTCGTGTTCAGCTCGTTTATTAAACGAGCCGAACACGAGCCGAATTTTTCGACTCGATACTTTAATGAGCCAGCTCGTGTTCGGCTCATTTAATAACGAGCCGAACACGAGCCAACCCTAGCTCGCTCATGTTCGGCTCGTTTACACCCCTATCCATGCGTAATATCTCGATTTGACCTAAAAGAGGCTAATATGTGGAAAATAGGTTTTAGATGAAATTCGAGCCTCTACGGTTTCTCAAACATATATTTTCATGAAGCACACGAAGTTAGAGAACCTGAATATCTTATTTATAGACTTTAGAATCAATAGGATTCAGATTAGAAAAATTTTCATATTTTACATTGTGTACCGGTACACTTCTCAGGCTGTCACCGGCTACACAATGACGGAAGATAACGGTATGAGTGCTTGATGGTTGTACCGGAATAGTCGTGATGGTTGTACCGGTACACTTTTGGAAATGTACCGGTACACTTTGCAATTTTTCTAATTTTTTCAATTTTCGAAAATTGCAAAGTTTCGATACAATTTCTAATCCATTAAACTTTGATTTTATGATTCTAATGCCTACAACTAAGTATGAATCACCATAATATGAATTAAAAACTTACCTAGGTATCGTGATTCACATTATGTACTATTTCCACTTTCTTCAAAGTCTTGGATTCTTCGTTTTTCTTCAATCCGCTCTGATCCTTCAAGACTTCGATTCAATTCACGAAACTTGCCAACACAAAATCCTTAACACTCGGCGAGGATTGGATCATACTCACATAGTCTGTTTTGGGCTTGTCGTGGTCGCTCCACACAAGCAGTGCACTCCGGAGTTGTCACACGATCGGGGTAGCTCAAGAGCGGGGTACCTCATCGGGTGGGATACGAGCGGGGTAGCTCCTCACCCATTGGATTGGGACGTGAGTTGAGGCGAAGGGCGAGGTAGCCCTTCCCCTATGAGATTTGAGCGGGGAAGCTCATTACCATGAGATTTGAGCGGGGTAGCTCTTCACCTGTGAGATTTGAGCGGGGTAACTCTTCACCTGTGAGATTTGAGCGGGGTAGCTCTTTACATGTGAGACTTGAGATATGAGTCGGGGCAAAGAGCGGGGTAGCTCTTCACCTACTAGAGATGTGTGTGAATACCTATGGCATTTGAGATATGAGTTGGGTGAGCCAAGAGCGGGGTAGCTCTTCACCTATGTGATAAGAGATCTTAGGCAGGTTAGCCTAGTGGATTGGGTAATGACATGAATAGCATAAGTGGATTTGCATTCATACCATGATTAGACATAGTATATGTTGAGTGGATTTAAGGCCGAGGTGTATGTGAGGGTTCCTTCACCTCGAGCCGGACAGAGTGCGGTACTCCGCAGTTGAATGACTCGGGGCAGAGTCGGGTGGCTAGCTTGAATAAGGTAGATGGAACCTTAGGGCTAGTGGTAAATGACATAGATCTAAGGTAATAGAACCTTAGAGGTTAGTTGGTTATGAGCTTGATAGCGAGGTAGAAGTAGAATCAGTAGATTTACTTTTGATAGTTGCATTCTTGCATGAATTGCATGTAGCATGGCATGTTGCATTTGTGAGGCAAAGTATGGTATTGTTAGTTGCATATTTTAGATATCATATCTATCTGTTTATTGGACTAACGTGTTGTTTGCCCATGGAGTTGGTTCTCACCCCACGTTACTTTGGGGTGTTACAAGTTCGCACGTGAATCGAGGCGAGGGCGTAGCTCCGTAGATAGCGCCTTACCCCCAGAGACCAGAGATAGCAATACCCCGAGTCAACATAGCTTAGGGGTGTAGTGAAAGAAAAGAACAAAAATGTATTAAAGAAATAAATGATGTAATAACTTGATCGCATTTGGAAGTTGATTGTAAGCAAAAATGAGATGTAAAATGTATGATTGTGAATGCTTGTAATAGCTTAGAATGTGTTTATGTTGTTTGATACCTTCCAGTATGCAATCAGTGTACGAATACTGTTCCTATTTGGAACCTATTGTATTGTACTGTTTGTTGAGCCTTGAACGTACAGGGAAGACTCTGTCCGCAGTACAGAGGAAACCCTGTTCGTTCGGCGATGTCGGCGGTCCGAACCCGGCCTAATAGGTAGCGGGTCTCGGGCTGTGACAATTAGAATAATAGTGAGCAGGCAAAGTATTTGTCAAAATTTATACATCTAAAGATTCTAATATGCCCTAAAAATACATTATCTGTTAACTAGTAGATCATAGACCAAATGTCACGCCCCGGGACCGATCCCTTTGGCCGGCCCGGGCTCGTCGAATAGACGCCGAACGGACAGAGTTTCCCCTGTCCGCCCAAGGCTCTACGAGTATAATTCAATCAGAAATGAAATACACAAGCAGAAGCATACAAAACAGCTTACACGAGGGTAAGCAGTAGCCAAGTGGAAGAAACTCTAACTAAACAAGTAAGATGATAATTACATCCACAATTCTTTATTACATTTACATCATTTCTTCTCTTTACATGCTTTCTTTTTCAAAAAATGAATATTTACATAAACTCATTCTTTGCTTTGTACATCAATATCTTCAAATACAAAAGAAGATAGAAGGGTGTGCTACTAACAAAATGTAAAGCTCGACTCGGGTAATCACTGTCTACGGCGCGATACCTTTACCGCGGTCGCTTGCCGGCTCGCTCGGTCCCGGCACTGTGGAAATAGTGGGGTGAGAACTACAACGAAGTTCCCAGTGGGCTCGGCCCCCAATCACACCGACTTTCCCACTAGGTCTATCTCAGGCATATTTAAAAGAATAAGCAAATAGTAACCAAGCTATAATGCGTACAACTAATATGCCTGAACGATAATAAACAATGCTCATGCTCAACATAGTATACATAATGAATGCAGGATCTCAATCTCAATACCTAATCTCATGGCTAGCCCGTAGGTTTCGCCTCAAATAGAACTCACCAACTCAAATTCCAGTATCGGAGAGACTACTATACCCGACGGGACCGTCATCTGGGGAGACTACTACACCCAGTGGCGACTACACCGGAGCGCACCGCTCGAGGGGGAGCTACCGCCCTCCGAGCAAGGACTTACAGGCGAGTATAACCCAATCCTTAACTATAAGGATGTAATCCAAATCCATTCCTTAACTATAAGGAAGCCATGCACAATGACCCTTAGCTCTAAGGTTGTGTGTCATTTGTTCGCAATCTCACGCTCTTTGTTTCACAATCATGTCACTACACTAGCTCTAGTGTTTTCTTGTTCACGTGCATTCTTGTCTTTGACCTTATCATTACACTAACTCTAGTGTCCTTCGTTTTGTTCGTTCTCATTCTTATTGTCACACTACCTCTAGTGTTCTTTACAACTATTAATGCCACTCGATCTACTTGTCATAGTGTCACTATGTTCATTAACCAACTAGGTTCTTTATCTTTGTCTCAATACATGCATACATAGGGTTTTGTTCATTCTCTCATTGTTTACAACTATCTCATTTGCATCTTAACTCTAAGCATGCAATAACACAACTCAATCACCCTACTATGCATGAAAAGAAGCTATAACATATATGCTCAATAATGACACATAGACATAAAAGGAATTTCAATGTTAGTGGAAAGCACCCTCACCTTGTGAGTATTCTAGGATGCTAGAACTTGAATTTCACGATCCTCGGCCGCCTATTTCCTTATCTGCGGCAAAACGAAGCCAATTAGGCTCATTCGCTCAAATCACTATATAAACTTTTCGTTTCGACGAACCGCTCACTCGAGCGCGTCGGAAATATCCCCAATTAGGTTTCTATAGGATCAATTTGGCCAAAAAAACATCCAACGTAGAAACCCCAACTTTGGGTGCCCTAGGGTTAGCACACAAGCAAACCCTAGTTTTGATCTCTACAAAAGCAAAAGAAGACTCCTTGGCATTAAGAGAGTCCCTCAAAACCATTCCTAAACCATTTAAACCCTATTCTAGGGTTTACTATAAGAAAAGGGAAAAGCTTACCTCAAAGCTTTTCTTTTCTTTGTGCTAGAGAAGAAGAAGAGGAAGATGCTCCACCTCCAAAGCTCTTTCTCCACCAAACCTTCCTCTAGCTCCACCCCTTTTGAGAGAGAGAGATGTCCTAGAGAGAAAGAGAGCTTTTGAGTGTGTGTGTGTGAGGGAGTAAATGAGAAAAATCCCTCACACCCCTCTACATATCCCACATAATGCCTATTTGCATTTAGACCCCTCAACTCTCATCCCATCACACAGCCCAAACTGGGCACTTTTTAGGTACAGGGACCGGTCTCCCTAGTTGGGATCGGTCTCTGAGAGCACATTCTGCATAATTTTCGCAACCGAGGACTGGTCTATGCCACTGGGGACCGGTTCCCGTACGTGGGTTTCCAGGGACTTAGCCAAATTTTCACTTGTTCTCTTCATACGCACACGGGGACCGGTCTTCACTTGAGAACCCGACCCACGGCGACCGGTCCGTCCCAACAGGGACCGGACCCCAAGAGTCAACACTTAACATCCAGCCATTTCTCTGGATCTCGCAGCTACGAGAACCGGTCTGTCCCACCAGGGACCGGTTCCCGTACGTGGGGATTTCAGGACTTAGCCGATTTTTCACCCCACAACATTCTCTACGCATACGGGGACCGGTCTCTCCCACTAGGGACCGGTCCCCGAGAGCTAAAATCTGCAGTTTGCAGATTTTTCTCCATTTCCTCTTCTAATAGCTCTCGAAGATCCCTTACAATGCACTTTTTGTATTGTAGGTGCCTTCGACCTTTCCGAAGCATACCAATGCCGCACTTTGGTCACTTTGACTAAAGTTCGATACTCGTTTACCGAGATTGCGGTATATTACACCAAATCAGTGATAAAATTCGTCAAAAAATTCATCATAATAAAAAATTATTAATTAACTAAAAATATTCTACAAAATATTAAAAATTAAGTGAATTAATGAGTTCAAATAAAGCAATGACTTCTTAATTAGCTCAAATGGCAAAATACGTTCAAATTAAAATAAAATTTCTACCAAAAATTTATACGTTATCTTCAACATGGATATTCCATAGCACAATATTTACATCAACTCTATTACTCAATCAATTGACTCTAGGATGTACATCTAAGCATCTACCAACTGAATCTTACACAAAGCACTATAAACAGAACTGTAACACAACATCATTTTACTAATAGACAACAAACTATGATATCATTTGAGAATAAAACTCTAAATATTGGATAGTGATCATGCTAGCTTGGAAATCTTGACCACAACAAAGCATATGCATATTTTAATAACTAATAGGATTATTAATTACAGAAAAAGAACAGTTGTAATTTATAATCTCGGGACTGCTCCCCTGTAATCTTCCACAGAGTGTTCGAATTAGACATCTCATACCTGGTTGTATATGTAGCAGGATTCAAATAGAGAACCATCGCCCCAAATTAAGACATCAATGAACAGAAAAAAAATTTAACCCCTAAATTTATCTACGTCTAATGCATTTGAAGCCAAAAACCTACACAAGCAAGTAACAAGAAACCAAAGTGAGAAAGAAAGAAATAGAGTAATGTACCTTTAGCTAATGTGGCTCCGATTCTTCTTACCTCGTCTTTATTGGCCCGCTATTGCTGAAGAATGAGCCTCCTTAGCCCTCTTCGTTCTAGAGACCCATCATAAAATGGATTGTGGTTCAAAAAGTGTTATCCATTTTCACAACCACAAAAATAAAGGAAGCAAAGTTTGTGTAGAAATTCCTGTGCAAAGAACTTGAAAGAGTTTCCAACTCACTGTTGGCTTTGTGTGGGGCGTACGCGCAGATACATGGTAGCTTTACAACTCCAGTCGAAAATGATGGAGGAGACCATGAATATGGCTGCAAGGCAAAAGTTCGCCGAAAATTGGAACAAGAATGGAAGAATAGAAACAGAGAGAAAGTAGAGACGAAGAAAAAAGGAGATCAGCCTCTCGCTCTCTCTGTTTCTCGCACAGAGCAGCTGTTTCTCCCTCTCTCTCGCGCCCTCGCCCATCACGCTCGAGCTCTCTTCTCTCTCTTTCTCTCTCTCTCTCTCTAGCTCGCAGGCAACACAACTCAAACAAGAGGGAAAGGGTGAGGGAAACAATATGGGATGTGAGGTTAACACTGTTTTTTTATTGTCTCAAAAGGCAATAATTTCTAGCCGTTAGATCTAGGGTTGTAGGATGTACAACTTAAGTGGAGTTGTACAGGTAGACTTTTTCTTGGTGAGAGTGCACCTATGAAATTAGCCTTTTTTTATTTAAAATAAATTAATAGATGTTATTAGTTCGCTTACCTCTAAATAATTTGAGTATCATTCAATCAAATGTCGAGTATTAAATTAATCAACTCAACGTTGTCGATGATGATGAAGGACAACGATGAATGAGGTGCCTTTGACAATCTAGTGATGTCGATCATGAACAAAAAGATGTAGACAAAAAATCAAGGATGTGGCGGTGGCGGTTGTGTCGAAAAGACGAGATCGAGAATCATGCGAGAAAGAGAGAGATCGGGTGCGTGTGCAAAAGGCATGCATGCGGATGAGGTTAAATGAGATAAGAAGAGAGGATGGCCAATTGAAAAAAAAATTACAAACCTTTCTATTAATTAAAGTTGTATAATTGTACATAAATTTTTAGACTTTTTAAATTAAACAAAATAATCCTATTTTACCACATAAATAAATAAAAAAAGACTTCTTCGGTATGTCCGCAAAACATTCTCCAAGACCTTAAGATCCACTGCTGACTGCTCCTACCGTAAGGGTGTCAGATGGGCCGGGCGTCCAGTGGACCACCCAGCCGGACACGAGTGGGCCCGGCTGTGGCCCAACACGGATATTGTAGATACCGTGTCGAGCCCGCCCAGCCCGCCCTAGACTAGCCTGTCGGGCCTTGAAGCTTGGCTGTTTGGATGAGAAGGGGGAAGACCATGGGATCCCTTCTCCCAAGGTATGCCCTGTTGTCACGGGTCTAATGACTTTTTGTCGAAAAGCCCGCGCAGCTCTCGTATGTCACCTGCACAAACGAGCCAGCCAAACCGTCCCGAGGCACAACTTCGCAAATTGGCAACGACCGAGAATTGATAGCAAGCACGTAAAGGAATCCTGCAAATTGGCACAAACAACAAGTATTTTATTGATAACGAAAAGTTGGACTACAAGCGAACGGCACACGACTGGACTTGGTCGGGTATGGCCGGTGAGGGCAAAATGATCACCAAGACACTACGCATTTAGTGAAGCGGGCTCACTTAATATGTCTCACTCAACCTTCCCGTACTACCCCATATTGGCATCCACCCATTTGGCACCCCGGGGGTACAAAGGTGCTCATCGAGGGGTACGTTTTCCCCACTCCGCACACCCATGGGAAAATAGGCCGCCGACCTATGTCCGACACGCGTCCGGCTCAATCCGTCGCATAAGCGGCCATCGTTAGCGAAATACCTATATCCCCTTGGATGCGTAGCACAAGTGAACCCGCAGGTAGCCAACTGGATGCCAATTACAAGCAATGGCCATCCCAAACAAGGAAAATTTTATGTCGACGTCGTGCCCGACACAACATTTACAGACTCTTTACAAACTCAATGTTATTGACAAAGTCAGAGCCTTTGACAACTAAAAAGGACCCTGGCACTGGCTGACCTTGGGCTCTTCCCAAGGTCCGCCACAGCCTTGGGCCTCTCAGACCTTGGGAGAGGAGCAACTTTCGTCTCTTTTGGACCAAATTAGCCTCCCCAACCGTCAAAATTTGACTATTGAGGAAGGCAGTTTGGTCCAAATATTTTTATATTTTAACATATTATAAATTTAATAAAATTTTAAAAGTTTTTATTATTTTCTAATAAATTTTATAGCTTAATTATATATATAAATATTTTATATTTTAAAAATTTATTGTATTTTAAAGAAAGCTAATGGGCGGCTCGGAGCTCGGCTCGTAACCCTTCGGGCCAGGGCTGTACCGGGCCTGAGTTGTGGGAAAACTAGCCCAGCACGGCTCGGTCTGGATCTGAAATCGGGCTTTGCCTGGCTAGTGGTTGGCCCGTTTTGGCCCGAAAAATGTGGGCCGTGGCAGCCCAACACAGCCCACATTACACCCCTAGGACCTGCCGATTTTCATTTTGACTTGGGGCAAAAGAAATTGGCGCGGGAGGAGCGACAGACAGACCCAGCCGAAGGGGCGGGATAAGAGGAGCGAAGTGAATGAGCTCGGCGACGGAAGACGCTGGCGGCGACGAAGCCCCGGATCTCAGGTGCCAGCTGGACTGCGTCCAGGGCATGGTCGACGCCCTCTCCTCCGTCCGCTGGAAGCGTCACCAGGTCCCTAAACCCTATCCCCGCCCCCTTCCTCTCCTCTTTCTCTCTTCTACTTCTAAGGTCTCATCTCATCTCTCTTCAACAATTCGCACCAGGATGCAGTCCTGGAGCTCTCCGAGCACGGCATTGTCCTCATTGTCGAGGAGACTGGATGCCTCCAGGCCAAGGTCTACCTGAAGCGCGAGGTAAGAAAGGACCCACACTTGTTCTTCTTGCGAATCTTGTGATTGAAGACTGTAATGATGATCTGCAGCTATTCCTCGTGTATGAGTACGCTGCAGAGGGGCGGCCGAGGCTCGGCCTGAGCTTGGGCCTTTTTGTCGACTCCCTTAACACCTTCTCGGTTCCTGGGCACAACTCCATTATTGAAATTCTGTATCCTGGTCCTGATATGCAGCTTCTTCTTAAGTAAGTTCAAGTTCAGTGATCTTTTTTACTTTCTTAATCTTTTGATATATTTCTCACTGTTGAGAGTAATTTTTCTTGGACAATTTACGCAGTGAATGTTATAGTTGCTGTTGCCCATTTTACGCATGACCGTTTGGAAGAGTTTGTTTTCACATTAACAAATTGCTGCGCTCTATATCTAACGAATAAATAAATATGAGGATCTTTGTCGTACTTGAATAGTATACTTGTCGTTAATTGTGGTATAATTAGTATAGCAATCATGAGGTAAATGACGGAAAGGGTCTATCTCCTAGTTTATTGTAAATTTTTGTGGCTGATTCATGGAAATGAGTTCTGTAGCGACCTTAAGGTGGCTTAGTGTGTTTGCATATGCCCTCCTACTTGTATTAATATATGGCGTTTGACTTTGTGACTGGACAAAGGAACTGGTGGGCACTTAATTTTTTTTGATGTTTCTCATTGAAAATTTAGGGTCTCTCTGGATGTATGTGGACATAAATGATACATTTAATGCTAGAATTTAACTAGATCTAAGTTTTATTCGGTGTTTTTAGCATAGCCATAACAGCAAAAAAATGTAGTAGACAGCTTTGTAGTAGACCGCACAAAGCTGGAGAGGTCAGAAAATTCAAAAATTGAAATATGAGGATAAATTGTTAGATTTGTCTTCCAATGAATCAAATACATGTCGACTGCCTTTACAAAAACAAGATTCTCCAGGAACTTAGGTCATATACACTTCTCTAGTTCCTCTTAGATTACTAGTTTATTCAGGATAAGTTTTGTTTGGTTTGGTATTAATGTTAGTCTAAATTACTTCTCTTGTAACATGTTTTGTAACAGGGGATGTACTTCTATAATAGAGGGCAAATCATCCACGATTTATATATTTTTTAGAAAAGTCACTTAAAAAACAATTGTAGAGCCAGGAGAATTTCTTTCCCTTCATGTGGTACTGACCTTGAGTTAGTCTAGGCTAGTAGTAACTTGTAAGTCTTGATTTCTGCCCAGGTGCTTTCATCATAACCTACAAGATCCACAAAACAATCCCACACAACTCATTTGAAAAAAAAAAAGAAAAAGAAAAGAACATCTCAATTGCAGATTTGGGCAGCTTCGACCAATTAGCAATTCATACTTATTCATGGTATTTAATGAGTAAAGTGAAGGGAAAAAATTGCCCAAATATGATTTTGATATCTTGATTTTATGATAAAGAGTTGCTATTAATTTCTGAGATATAATACAATTTTATTTGAATTTGATATTGTTGGAATTCGTCCACATTAGGACTTCTAAAATATTCTTAATTCATATGGGATAAGAAATAAATATTGATAATTATCTGAGATATTCATAGTCTGCATAGGATAAGGAATAAATCTAAGAGATAGATCTTAATCTGTTTAAATCTCTATCTAAGTGAGATTCAGTTAGAATAGGTGTTACGCCCCGAGCTCGCAGCGGAAGACTACAGGGCGTGAACAGACTTGTCGAATGGACAGAGTTTTTCCTGTCCGAACGAAGTGGCACCAAGAACAAACAGTTTCCAAGCGTCGTGCGAGATCGAACAAACTATTCTCACATCACAAGCATCAAGATGTAGTGCTGAATAACAAACGACATGTAGCAGAGCATTGTCTACAGGCTAAACTGCCACACAACTTGTACTACATCAAATAAAAACTCAACCTTAGAACAAAGTATAAGGAAAAAGGGGCTTGACCCTTGCCAATACACGTATGTAGTACAACGGAGCACTCTATCTGGTGATCTTCTAAGTATAGATAGGCTGGTAGAAGGTTCTATCAACTACGCGATCCCCCTCACCTCGATCAACTGTCGGTGTATGTACCCCTGAAAAAAAAGACCACAATAGGGTGTGAGAACTACTGATAGTAGTTTCCAGTGGGTACATTCGGCAATAACTACGATCTTCCCACTACATCTACTAGAGGCCAGACTAATATAAGAACAATAAAAGCTGCTGTAAACGAGTAACTAAATTTGAACAAATAAAGCCTGAACAAATGAACATATAAAGGTGAAGTGCAGTAAATGACTACTTGGCTATGACCTGCACAGTGAAGTATTAGGTAACAGTAACCAGTGATTAAAAAAGGCGCACGCCTAGGCGCCTAGGCGCTAGGTTCAATGGCGGCCGCCTAGGTAGCCCTTAGGCGGGCGCTATTGCCTAGGTGCGCGCCTAGGGCAACGCGCACGGCGCAAGAAAGGCGAGCCTAATATATATTTGATCCTATCTGGTTTGGATCTAAAAATATATGCTTTAATGGGTTTGGATCCTATATTTACTGGTCTAATGGGTTTAAAACATGTAAAATAAACCCAAAACCAATCTAATCTAAAGTTCTAAACCCTAAACATCTATCCGCTCCATCTCTCTTTCGTCGAGTCTGCTCCCTCTCCTCTCGCTGAGTCCGCTCCCTCTCCCTCTCCCTCTCTCCCGCTCGTCCCGATCCTCTCTCTCGCTCGTCCATCACCTCCGGTTGCCTCCGGCTATCCCTCTCTGCTACTTCAACTCAACTCGCCTCTCCCTCTATATTAAGGCGAATTACTGCTTTCACATGATCATGATACTTTTTTAATGATTTGTGACTTGAAACTTGAAACTTTTATGCATATTATTTTTTTATGATCTTGTGTTTATAATTATATTCTTTTCACATCAAAAGTTTCTATATGTTTGTGAATTAATAGTTACCTTTATGCTGGCCTTTATTTGGAGATAAAAAAGGTAATTTGTTCTTTACTTTTATCTATGTTATTTTCTTTTTCAAAATTATCATATATGTTGCTTGGCTTGTTTTCTTTTCTTAATTTTTTCTCTTTTGGAAAGGTGATTATTTGGGTAATTATAGAATATTTCTTGTGATAATATGATTTTATAGAGTATATTTAGTGCTACTTAATAATTATTAGAAAGTATAGTAAGACACTTTTTGGTTATTTACATATTTCAAAATTCTATGAAAGTGTGCACTTGACCTCTCTCGGGCGCGCGCCTGCGCCTTGCGCCTAGGCTCCAACAGCCCTTTGCGCCTTGGGCTTTTTTAAACATTGACAGCAACTAAATAACTGCATGTGCTAGAAATAGATCTCTGTACAGGTAATGAGAGAACGAAAGAAATTGGATAGTGTCTACATTAATGCAACCACTACAACAAATACTGTAATCATACCCAATCGGAACGACCGACTCGTACGTTCGGTCAAGCCTGCGCCCGCCTAGTGTTGGAATTGCACTCTCGCAGGTGCATTGTCGACCCCTAGGCTCTGCCCCTTGGGCACACATATCTCAACTACACTGGCCAGCATCTGGAGTGGCACTCAAAGGGGAGCGACCCCTACTGAGTCTCGTAACAAGTAGCACTGTCGAATTCAAAGTTGGCCTTGTAGGCTATGGTTTATTGCATAGTCAACAATATCACAATGCCAATCCTTTATCCTCAGAGTAGTCATGGAGCAAACAATAGGGCAATATCACAGTAGCATGTGGATAAGCTCTCTCTATGTCAAGTAGCTGTAAACCGCCGTGCTACCCGTGGCCTCTATCACAAATGTTGTGGCAGGTACAATAAAAATAGATAAGAGATGACTTACCAAGATGTATAAAATGTCAACTGGTCTCCCACAACCCACTAGCATGTCTACATACAAAAATACTAACAATCATTATGTCACGACAATGAAACAATGGATTGGACAAAGGATCACAAGAAACAATCTGAAGATCTCAACTTAATGATAAGATGTCCAAAGGTTCGAGCCACAAATGTCTCATGAACCCTCGGTCTCAAAGGATCTAACTCCTCAGTCTATTATGTAAGGCATGACATGTACAATACAACGAGAAGGAAAGACCTCATGTCAATGCATAGAATGCCAAGAGAAGTGTGGCCTCCATTACTCGCTCTTCGAGAATAACTACTCAATTTCGTACTAATAACATCCCTATCGACAAATCAAACCATGTATCGAAACCTACGTTATGCTTTCGACACCATGCTCAAGTATAACTCGTTGTTCACATAAATGCTTATAAGGAGTTAACAACCTATATGATCAGGTATCAATGTTAACTTGTTAAGTTTATGCTTCAATTCTCATAAAATGAGGATCAATAGGAGGTAAGTCATGTGCATGAATTTAAGTACTACATCTCATCCTCAAATAGGCGTAGAAGAAAATTCACCATTTTTGGCGACTCGGAACCCACCTCGACTCGCTACGTCGACTCGAGCAAGAGAAATGCTCCTCACGCACCTTTCCTCCGGCTCACAATTGCCTCTAATCACTTATTAGAGCAAAGTTGTCCGAATTACTATCACAATACAAATTTTCTACTCGAGCTCGATTCACTCTAGTTGAACGCCATTTACCTTAAATTGCAACTAACCGGATGTGTGTATAGCACTCTAATTCACGCTCCTGGACACCCTGCGAGCGTCAATTTGAAGTTTAGAGGTGCGAATTACGCCAATCACAATGTCTATTTCATTCAATTTCATTCTTCCTTTTCCTTTCTTTCTTTTCTCCCTTCTTCCTCTCTCTCTTCTTTCATTTTCATCTCTTTCCTCGAATTCTAATCTCTCTTTATTTCCTTTTCTTTCTTTCTTTCTCTTTCTCTTTTTCTTCTTCTTCCATTGCCGTCATAGCAGCTGAGCAAGATGGTGGTGCTGCTTGGCAAGATGTTAAAGGGAGAAGGGAAAAGAAGGAGAGGGAGAAGGGAAAAAAAAAGAAAAAGAAAAGGAGAAAAAGAAAGGAAAGAAGGGGAAGAGAAAGAAGAAAGGAAAAAAAAGACCTATTCCGAGCGATTCGTCGGATCAACTTGATTCCAAACCTTCTTTTCACTTTCTTCTACTTCTTTTTCTACTTCTTCTCTTCTTTTTCTCTTTCTTTCCAAAAAAATCTGAGAAAAAGATCTTGGGAAAGAGATAATTTGAGGGTTCTCTTAGTGGATTTCCACTTTCGCAACTTAACCCATTAGTTTCGTCTAGTTGCACTTAAGTCCCTGGTAGTAAAAACTTGGCATAATTCACCCGTTTTCACGTCAATATGCGCCAAATTGATTTCACCTCCACATATGAGACACAAGAAAAATTAATTTAATTTCTCCACGAAAGTGTCTCTTGGGTTCGTTCTAGGGCACCATCGGAAACCCTAGGGATTTGGGCGGTGTACGGCGATCGACTCTAGTAGCCGGATTGCAACGAGCAAGAACAACTTGGAACAAATTGATACAGGTTGTTGACGAATCAACGAGTTCGTAAAACAAGACGAGATCTGATCTTGGTAATCGTAATACATTCCGCAGCGAAAGAGGTATGTAAAAATCTATGTGATTTTTGCGCATTAATTTGGGTATTAATTTTATCCAACAGTGGTATTAGAGCACAGCCAATGCTTGTTTTCGCTTGATGATCCGTTTTTAATATGGATAGATCTTTAATTATTCTTTTTTCAACAATATATTTGCATTGATTCGTATAAAGAAAAAAAAACCGGCAATTTTTTGAGTCGCAATTGGCAAGACTCTGCTCAATTTTAAAGGTGCATGATAGTCCTGCAGTGGGACTGGCCCGCATGGCGGCGCACCTGCGCATTGGATTAGGCCACACACGGGACTGGCCCGCCTGCGCATTGGACGCAGGAGCCGTCTCTATTGTTGGTTATAGGTCTCAAGGATCTAAAAGATAATCTACACCTAGAGGGGGGGTGAATAGGTGCACAATGGCCAATTAAGAATCTCGATGCGATTTTAAAGTAAATGCGGAAAAGTAAAATCAACACACCAAGATTTTACGTGGGAAAACTCCAAAACGGAGAGAAAAACCCACGGGACAGATCACACGAAAATCCACTAAGAAACAATCGAGTACAAAGGCGATTCACCCACGACTTTACCCGATTTACCGAATCTTCTATGTAGATATCTTCCGCTGGTCCTTGATCGCTTGAAGTCCTTCAACCGATCACGCCGCAACTCCTTGCCGCGTCAATGCTTCGACTCCTCAAAGCGTCCACCGAGTCCTCGGCCTTCACACGCGATCCCCGCGCAAATTCTCCGTCCGGAGAGAAAGTAACGATGATTTGTGGTGATCACAACGTTAAAGCACCATAGACCATGAGGGATTCCCTTTTAGTTAATCATCGACTTGATTCATAAAGGAACAATTATGATAAAAGCCTAGAATCAATGTCGACGATCAACAAAAACAAAACTCGCTTTCAGAATTGAATCATAAAGCTTAAAACGAGTTTCTAGGGTTTTAAGAGGATCTAAACTATAAGCATATGAAGCATTTTTGTCCTTGAACCCCCCATGGTCTATTTATAGTGTTAGAAGACTTAGAAATAGATTAGGATTGAAATCAGCCTTTTTTGAAATAGATTAGGATTGAAATCAGCCTTTTTTGGAAATTTTCGTGTCCAATGTCCGGTCTTAATAGGAATGACAGGTCTTTATGCTGTCTGCCTTAGCTCCTTGACCGGTCCATCCTTCCGTAAACATTTTCGCGGAGTACTGAGTCCGGACAATGCCTAAGGATGTCCGGTCTTACCTTGCGTAACATTGAAACTCATTGTACTGCGACCGGACAATGCCAGGATGTCCGGACTTACATAAGAGTTATGCAATGTCAAGCCCACGGGATCCGGACATTGACCAAGGTCCGGACATTGACCTCATAAACCATAGTTTTGAAAATTTGTCAACTTAAAAGTATTTCAAGTCTTCTAACCACTATTATCTTAGTTTAAATCACCATAAATGTTCGTTAAATCATACCTAAGGTGCCGAGCTTCTCCGTTGAGTCTTGGATCATCAATCTTCACCATTGTGCTCTTGACTTCTTCAAGACTCCAATAACTTCACGAAATTCGCCAACTTATAAAATCCTTAACATCTATTACATTAAAAAGAAAAAAATGGAGAGGGTTGCTATTGGCAGTGGGATTTGAACCCACAACAACCTCAACATATAAGATTCTAACTTCAGCTAACCACCTTTGCCAGTTTGCTTTTATGCAAATTTGTGCAAACTAATGCTTAATATACTGTCCACAATACATGTTATGATGCTTCTCAAATTATATTATGCTTATTAATTAATTTGAGATGTGGATTTATTCTTGATCAATTTGATATATTATTTTAATCTGCATTGGATGAGATGATTATTAGTTTTTTCCAAAGGCAAAATTTTCGATTTGAAGATGTGAGAAATTTTATTATCGATTAGATTGAGAATAAAATTTGTGGATATTTGTGCCTAATTTAAAATTATGTGCATTATTGTAGTGATATATGGTGTCAAAAAAATTTTCCATCGCAGATTTGCTAAAGCAAGATGGGCTTGACGGAATGAATTATGACATGTGGCATAAAAAAATTCAATATCTCCTTAATGAGAAAGGTATTAATATTTTGCTAATAGATATATTTGTTATCATTCTTTATTCTTACATCTTTTTTGAATTTTAAATTAGTGCACAATCTTATTTTATGAGAATGATTGTCACCAGGCCCTTGATCAGCCCTCTCACATGGGTGATCGCCATGTTGTTACGAGAGTGAGCAGGATGAGACAAATAAGATCACATAAATGCAGTTAGTAATACAGGTGATCCATTTCGCGCTAAATGAGCATGCAAGTGTTTCAATCGTGTATGTCGCCTTAGATGGGCTAAGATGAGACTATATGAAGTCGACAGTAGAGATGGTCCACGACTCTACTTGGCCTGTATGAAGCCAAATGTAAAGAAGGCACTATGTGGGTGACTGTCTTGAGGTTTGTTGTGTTGAGTTGCAACACAATCGACATTCGTATGGTGTTTTGAGCGTGACATGTCCTTAGAGGTAACTTCGCCATAGCATACGTTCATACCGTATGTGCAAGATCTATCACTATTTTAGAGAGTGGCGAAATTGATCCCTGTTACGTCGCTGTGTGAGCTTCCATTTGGGACTTAGAACCATGTTATGAAGTGGATACATAGTGATGCTACTTTAATATGATATCCAAGGGGTATGATTGATTCGGTCTAGCGGAACATGTCTAGGAAAGTGGTCAAGTTGAAATGGATTGGCATGAGGAATCTGAGAAAAAATCATCTGATAGTACAGTTATGATTTGATTCTATTTCCTCCACCATTGCATCCAACCATTCCTTACAAGTAGGTGATGTAAGAGCCTCTTAGAAAGATCCAGGCTCATCATCATCATGTTGAGCAACCATGAAAGCTTCCCTCTCAATCTGAAAACGACGATGGGAAACACCCACACGTGTGCTCCTACGAAGTTGAGGCTCTTGATCTAAAGGTAAGTCGCTCCTACTATCCCAAGGAGGTATTGAAGTTGCCTCATCTATCTCAACTGAACGAATAGAAGTGCCAATACCAGAGTCATCCATCTCATGGAACTCTATTTCACTTCGAACCTCACCTCTATAAGGAAAATTCTCCTCGAGAAATTCAATATCTCGTGACTCAATCTCAGTCAAACACTCAAACTTCCATCCAGCTGCTTTCCGATGAACACGTACGTATCCCTTAGAGTGTTCAAGGTATCTTATAAAGATGCTCTTCTTTTCTCTAGGACCCAACTTTCTATACTTGTGAGAAGTGTCGTATATATAAGCTACCGAACCCCAAGGATGTAGGTGCTCCAAATTTGGTTTCCTGCCTATCCACAATTTTAAAGGGTGGAAGGTACTGTTTTGGAGGGTACACACTACACCATTAAGAATGTAGGCAGCAGTCAACAACGTGTCTCCGAAAAAAGAGACAGGCAAATTTGCTTGCGCCAGGTGCGATTTCTTTTTTCTGCTATGCCATTTTGTTTGGAGTGCTAGGAATTGTCGGCTATCTGATTATTTTCTTTTATTACATAATTCCTTGAATTGTTCAGATAGATACTCGCGGCCTCGATCATTTCTTAAGGTTTTAATTTTCATATTTAACTAATTCTCAACCTCATTAATGTAATGTCTAAAACAATCCAATGCTTCAGACCTATGGGAGATCAGGTAGACATGACCGAAGCGCGTTGGTCATCTATAAATGTGATAAAGTAAAAAGCACCATGTTTTGCCCTCACACTCATTGGGCCACAAATGTCGGTTGGATCAATTGTAAAAGAAATTTTGCCTTAGAAGCTTTATTAAATGGTTTTCGGGTCGCTTTTCCTGCTAGACAATGTTCACAAGTGGGCAGGTCGACTTTAGTGCGCGAGCTCAATAGCCTGTCTCTAACTAATCTAGTCATTCTATCCTGCCCAATATGACCAAGACGAGCATGCCATTTAATAGAAATATTGTGATCATTCTCAACAGAAGATAGCAAGAAAAACGAATCATTATCATTATTATTATAACCAATGTCTAAAATCATAAAACCATCTGAAATAAAACCCCTTCCATAATAAATAGTTTCCAGATGAATCTTAACTATTTTATTTTCAAAACTAAAAGAAAAGCCTAACTGAAGTATAGCAAGAATAAAAAACAAGTTCCGCCGGATTCCTGAAGCATAAAGTACACCATGAAGGTACAAAGTGCGACCATCTTGTATGGTCAACTTGTACGTGCCAACGCCTAATACATCGACACTTTAATCGTTCCCATGTATACTCTACTGCTCCTAGGCACACAATGGTATTCGGCAAATCCTATCCGATCCCTCGCTACGTGGTCTGTTGCTCCTGAGTCTACAATCCACATAGGGAGAGACTCAGCAACAAACATGCTAGAAGAAACAAAAGAGCGAGAATTAGGATAAAGGGGTACCTTCTTCGGCTCAGTGCAATCACGAGCGAAGTGTCCCAGCTTACAATTGAAACATGTCATCTTCGACTTGTCTTTCTTGCCACCTCGTTTTTTTTTTTTTTTTTTTTTTTTTTTATGTTCTTCACGTTCTTAGGCGTAGATCCGCTACGAATTGCCTAGTAGTCCTCTTTCGTTTGAACCTGGATGTTCTGCGAAAGTTTGACTCAGCAGCGTTGGTTGTTGGGGTTTCAACAAGGTGCTCTCCTCCAACTCCAGATGCCGCGCAACATCCTCAAAAGTTTTGACACTTTCATTATGTGTCAAATTTACTTGCATATATTCCCACGAATTGGGAAGTGAGCAAATCTAGCTTGGATCTGCTGCTCATCAGTCAAGGCGCCACCGGCCGACTTTAACTCGTGAATCATATTTGACATTATTCTCACGTGTTGTTTCATAGTCTGATTGGCACGCTTATAACTGTCAAACCGCATAATTAGACTGCCAACCTTGTGGTCGAAGAAGCACCAAATTTAGTTTTGAGAGCTTCCTATATGTCATGTGCAGTTAGGTACTGCTCATATTCGCGCAAGAGAGCATTCTGCACACCACTCAGCAACGTGATACGAGCAATGCGATCCTTTATAAGCCAATTTTTATGGGCTTCTATATCTTGGCGAGCTTGGTCACTGTTGCCCTTTGCAGGTTGGTCCATCTTATTACTTAAATTTTCTAGAACCTCTTGCTCAGCAAGAACATATTAAATTTTACTGTGCCAAATATCATAATTGTCACCATTAAATTTCTCACCTTTGATCAAATCCGCAATGACTTGTTAGGAGGCCATGTAATTTCACTAAGTTGACACAATGCGCAGAAAAATATATTTTAAAAATTAGCACACGATACATATATTCAATTTAGTCGCATTTCTAATTAAATAAACTAAAAATTGAATCATAGGTGCGTAAAGGAAAATTTCACTATGCTCGTAATCACATCACACACCCTACGTCAATTTTTTAATAATTTAATTAAGGTACACAAAATATTTGGAAGTAAAACATACAATTTACTTTACCAAAATAAAATACTGCCACTTGACTAAGCATGCATTAAAAAATAATATTATGCCAAAAAATTTCATCCATATATCATAAAGGTATTAAAAATATATTATAATATTTTAAATGCATGCTCATATGTTACAAATGCATATTAAACCATCTAATATGCTTAAAAGAGAAATTATTAATTTTATTATATTAAAAAACTTTTGTGCTAAAAAAAATGTGTAGCCTACTTGCAGCCCACGTTGCGGGCTTGCAGGGCCTGTGCAACCTGCAGTCCTGCATGGGTTGCAGGCCTGTACAACCTGCGGGCCTGCGCGGGCTAAAGGCCCGTGTGGGCCACGGGGCAGGACCCCTACGTTTTTTGTTTTGTTTTGTGAGTCTGCTGCAGCAATGCGCGGGCCCGCATGGGGCCGGCTCAACGTGGGCCTTCGTGCTCCATGCATGGGCACGTGGGTTTCTTCCCCACAGGAAGAAACATTTATCTTTTTTGAAAAAAACTTGTAAAATTCATAACTTTAAACATAGAACTCCAAATCTCTCAAGAAATATATCAATAGAAAGCTTGCGAAGGGCAAATTCCAAACGAAGGTAGATTTAAAACAATGCATGCAATCTTGTTAAAGGTCAATTTAGGGCACGAAATCAACCTAATAAGTCTCTGATACCAATGTAGAACGCAGCGGAAGTATTTGTTCGTACCTTTTGCAGAAGCAACTCGCGCTAGAACACGATGAGCCCGGATCGTAGAAGTTGATTCATGTGTCCTCGGATTGTCTACGAAGGTCTTCTAACGCTCCAAACCGCAGTAGATCGAACTACAACCGAGCACGATTTCTAATCCACCGTTCAAGATCCACTAGAAGAATAGGTTAATAGAGGATGTGGTTTTTTTCTCTCACAAGACGGCTCACAAATTACTCACGAATTTTTGCATGTCTTGTGAGAGATAGCCTGTATATTTATAAAAGGGATCATAAAACCCTAATAGATAAGCAAAAGATTAGGCCGAATCGGTTTATGATTGTAATCCTAATATGGCTAGAATATATCTCTAAGTAGCTTTCCAATTTAAAAGCGAGATTAATCCTAGTCCAATTAGACAGCATAATAACCGTAGGATCGAGCCCGATTATGGACACACCCGATTTGGTTTAACCAAATGCCAACAGCAGCCTATTTCTTGTTGTCTACAAAAAGTAGACCAAGTTAATACACAACAAGTTGGTATGTTAAATGCTTGATATTCGTGAAGTTTTCATTGAAATATACCATCAAATACATTAAGAGCAATTTGTCTGTTGTTAGTTATAAAGAGACACTAAGTTAACAGTTTGGACTTTGATTTGATGCTGCAACTTGTCTTTTATTCACCTTCAAAACAATATGTGACTCCATCCCTCCTCGATAACATGGAAAGAACTTTAATTTAATGATCAGCAAACAAGAAAACATCATATGTTGCAACATAGTGTTATATTACATTCTAACATTGAACGACTTTTTGTTTCGTAATGACTTCATTGAAACAAAACATTGAGTACCAACCTATTTCTAGTTGGCTATAAAGAGTAGATATAACGACCTGACCCATTAGAAATAATAACTCTGGGCCCAAACCACTGGGCCAAAATGTTTAAGCCCAATTATTACTGCTAGGGTGCGAGGCCTCTTATAATCCAATCAAAGTTATTTTTCCCATCTGATGTGGGGACTATTGAGGCGTTGCAGTAGACTGAATTAACACACAACAAGTTGGTATGTTGCATGCTAATATTCATAGAGTTTTCATTGAAACAAACCATTAAATACCTTGAGCAATATGTCTTTAGTTAGTTACAATGGGAGATCAAGCTAATAGTTTGTTTACATTCTAATGTACAAAGGATTTTGTAACATCCGCAGGGGGAGATTAGGGTAGTGATGAACAGGGAGTTTGGCGGTAGGGAAAGGAGGAGTAAAGTAGTAGCGGCAACTGAACCAAAGCGGGCCGGCCTGATAAGTGTCAACCCAATCCGACAATTCCAAACCAATAAGCCTCAAGTTCACACGGGTCTCAGCAAATGCCCACATGTAATCAATTCACAGTTAAATCTGGTTAGGACCTATAAATAGGCAAAGTGTAACTGAAACACTTATGGAAAAAGTAATCAACTCTCAAGTCTCTCTCTCTCACTCTTCCTTCGATCTCTCTCTCTCTCTCTCTCTCTTCTTCTCTCTCTCTCTCTCTTTCTCTCTCTTATCTTTCTTTCTCATTTCTCTACTGCTACCGAGTCTCTCATCACTTGCCTTCCCTATCGCCGCACGCGTGCTCTTTGATCTGCGCCTTGGTGGAATCGGGAAAGGCTTGCGTCGAGCACCGGATCATCATCGTAGCCGTCCAGCCTCAGAGAAGTTTCATCATCGGGGTTGTTACTTCGATCCGGGTCAAGAAGGGTTCCGGCGATCGCGGGTCATTGTCATCCGGCCATAGCCATACCACTCTCTGGGTAGCCATCATCGAGGGTTACTATCGGGCTGGGACATTACAAGTGGTATTAGAGCTTTCTCGATCCCGGGGCAAAGAGGTAAGCGTCTCAGCATTCCGATCTAAATTCTTGCAACCAGTAAGCACCTGTGTAGATCCATGTCATGGTAATGCGAATGTACACGGCTATGGGGCGCGTGAGAGGGGGGTAATCCGCTGTGCGTGGGGCTCCCTTGGACGGGCCTCAGTAGCGAGGGAAGGTGGGTGATTCGAACCCTCAAGAATTGGGCAAAGCCAGAAATACAAGATTGGGAAGAAACATCAAAGCAGACCCCGGCTCGACTTTGAGTTCCGCAACATGGCCGAGGGTACGCGATTGCAGGATTTGAGTGAACACATCAATTCATTGGAGGGAGGATGCAAGAACTCACCACGACTATCAAGGCCGAATCAAGGAATTAACCGATCAAGTTTCAGAGGTAAGGGAGATCAAGCAAAGGCACTACGAAGATCTTCAGTTGGAGGCTGCAAGGCGACATGACTTGATGCTCAAGGACAGCGCCAATAGGCATGGAGAGTTGCTCAGATTACTCTCCGGTCCAACCTTTCAAACCAGAGCCGCAACAGCAGTGCCAGGGGCTCCGGTGACGACTGCGGGGATCAGTAATCAGTCGTGGGGAAGTACCCCAGCACTGGTGCGAGAAGGGAATGGAAAGGGGATCTTGGCCACGCCACCGAGGCCCACTGAATTTGGAGAACAAGAGGAAAATATTATAGGGAATGCGAAAGGGCAGCTAACGCCATACATACCTTACCCGAAGCTGGATTTCCCGTATTTCAACGGAGACAATCCCAGAGCGTGGATAGAAAACTGTGAGCAATACTGATGTTTTCCGTATTCCCTCAAAGATCAATGGCTGGGCATCGCAACAATGCACTTAACAGGGAGGGCCAAGACATGGAAGCAGGGCTATTTCATCAACCGGGGTCACGTTACCTGGGATGATTTCATCGAGGCCATCAGTAAGAGGTTTGCGTATGTCGGGGAAAGGTACCTCGTGTGAGAATTCACCAGTCTAAAGCAAACAGGAGCAGTCGCGGCATATCAAGATAGGTTCGAAGAATTGCGAACCCAGCTCTTACAGTACAATCCGTATCTGTCGGAGGAGCATTTCATCTCGTGCTACATTAATGGGTTAAAGGAGGAGATCGTACCCCCTTCATTGATCTTAGCCACCCGAACTCGCTGGACGAAACATATGAACAGGCGAAACTGCATGAGAAGGCGTTAGCAATCCTCAGTCGAAAAGTAAGAGGAGCAGCAAGGCCAACAGGATCCGGGTACTCAGCTAATAGGCCAGTAGTACAGAGGGACCTTGCCAAAGCGAACACAGGGAATAGGGCCACCTTTGCAACACAAACGAGGATGGCACCCAACCCCAGTTATGAGTATAAGCAGCTTATGGAACAGAGAAGGGCGGCTGGGCTCTGTTTCAAATGCGGAGATAAGTATGCACCCGGCCACTCCTGCTGTAGCAAATCACTCAACACTATCTAAGCGATCGACAGCATGGAAATCTATGATGAGAAATGCTTGCAGGAGGAGGGAGATGTAGTGCAGGAGGTCCTAGGGGAAGGTGACCCGAGACCAGAGGAAGAACAGGAGATGGGGGTGTCGGTACATGCCCTGAGTGGGGAAAATCCTCATGACATGCTCAAGATTGCAAGAAAAATCGACGGAAAAGCCCTCACTGTTCTGATCGACACGGGTAGCACTCATAGCTTCATCGACCTGGGAGTGGCAAAGGAAGTAAAGGCCAATATCGAATTTGCGCCGCCCCTGACTGTCACAGTGGCAAACGGCCATAAAGTGATAAGTAAACTGAGGTGTCCAGGGTTCAGTTGGACCATGCAAGGACACCGGTTCAATTCGGATCTGAGGGTAATAAGATTGGAAGGCTCGGGCATAGTATTGGGAATTGATTGGCTCAAGACTTATAGGCAAGTCACTTTTGATTTCATTCACAACTCCATCTCTATTACTTTGAATGATCGACCCGTGGTCAAAGGAATAACAGAAGATGCGAAACTTAAGTACATTTCGGCAGCACAATGGCAACAGGAACGGTTACAAGGAGAATGCTGTCTTATTAGCTAGCCCATGCAGGTGAACCCCAACGAGGCCCACTCTCAAACCCCATCCGAGCTACGACCTCTACTCAACTCGTATCAGGATGTGTTTGAGGAGCCCACCGAGCTACCTCCGCAGTGTTTCCACGACCACAAAATACCCTTACAGCAGGGCACAGTTCCAGTGAAGGCGAGATCGTATAAATACTCGCATGAACAAAAGGGGGAAATAGAGAAGCAAGTGAAGGAAATATTGGAGCATTCCATAGTCCGGCCAAGCAATAGTCCATTTGCGTCTTCAGTTCTACTGGTAAAGAAGAAAGACGGAACTTGGCGAATGTGCGTTGATTATCGGCAACTCAATAAGTTCACTGTCAAGGACACATTTCCCATCCCAAATATCGACGAATTACTCGATGAACTTAGGGGCTTGTAAGTCTTTTCTAAAGTGGATTTGAGATCGGGATACCATCAGATCCGGGTCTATCCCGAGGATATACCAAAGACTGCATTTCGCACCCACCACGGCCATTACGAGTTCAAAGTCATGCTGTTGGGGTTAACCAACGCACCGGCCACGTTCCAAGCCTTAATGAACACGGTGTTTGGGCCTTATTTGAGAAAGTTCGTACTAGTATTTTTCGACGACATCCTGGTTTTTAGCAAAAGCATGTTGGAGAATGTGCGACACTTGGAAACAGTATTGGAGGAGTTGAGGAAGAACCAGCTATTCGCCAAATTAAGCAAATGCAATTTTGGACAAAGAGAAATAGAGTACTTGGGTCACATCATTTCGGGGCACGGGGTGGCAACAGACCCCTCCAAAATCGAAGCCATGTCATCTTGGCCTGCACCGAAAAATATCAAAGGATTGAGGGGATTTCTCGGGCTCACTGGATACTATAGGAAGTTTATCAAGGGGTACGGCAGCATCAGCAAACCGTTGACTAAACTCTTAAAAAAAGACCACTTTGGTTGGACCCAAGAGACCTAACAGGCCTTCGAGGACCTCAAGCTGGCTATGACCCAGGCCCCGGTACTCGCCATGCCTGACTTCCAGAAACAGTTCACCCTAGAAGTGGATGTGAGCGGCACAGGCATAGGGGCTGTGTTATCGCAGGGAGGGAAGCCGATTGCATACCTAAGCAAGGCCTTGAGCAGGAAGAATTTGGGACTCTCGACCTACGAGAAAGAGTTCTTTGCCATCTTAATAGTCGTACAGAAATGGCGACACTACTTGAGCCCCAAATGTTTCCAAATTAAGACGGACCACGAAAGCCTCAAATACTTGCTGGAACAGAAGATTTCCACTCCTATGCAGCAAAGAGGGATGCTCAAATTTATGGGGCTCGACTACATCATCACCTACAGAAAGGGGAAAGAAAATGTAGTGGCCGATGCACTCTCTCGGAGGGAGGCAGAGGAAGGGAGGCTAGAGGCCATCACCACTGCGGCACCAGCTTGGGTCGAGGAGGTGGTTCAAAGTTACTTAGGGGATAAATTCTGTGAGCAACTCATAATTGAACTAACTCTACAGCCCACTGCACGAGAACACTATACGTATGGACTGGCCATCTTGAGACATAAGGGAAGGATTTACATTGGAGGGACAGGGGAATTAAGATGTCGGATCATGGCACAGTTCCACGACTCGGCTCTAGGAGGACATTCGGGAATACAACACACTTATCAAAGGCTTAAACCCTACTTCTTCTGGGTGGGTATGAAGAAGGATGTGGAAGGAATGGTTAGAGACTGCGACATTTGCGCCCAGAACAAGTCAGGCAACCAGTCGTACCCCGGCCTGCTGCAGCCACTGCCAATTCCGAAGCAGATTTGGGAGGACATCAGCATGGATTTCATAGAGTCTCTGCCCAAGTCAGGGGGAAAGGACACCATCCTCGTGGTAGTAGACCGCCTGACCAAATATGCGCATTTTATAACCGTAAAACACCCGTTTACCGCTTCAGGTATAGCCCAAGTTTTTTTGGATACAATATTTAGATTGCATGGGTGTCCGCGAAGCATTGTGTCCGACCGGGATAAGGTGTTCACAAGCCAGTTTTGGAAGGAGCTGTTTACCCTCATGGGAACCAAATTACGCATGAGCACTGCCTACCACCCCGAGATCGACGGATAGACAGAGAGGGCAACAGGTGCCTAGAGACCTATCTGAGGTGTTTCTGCTTCCAGCACCCAAAGAAATGGGCAAGTTGGATATCACAGGCCGAATGGTGGTACAACACTAACTACCATTCATCCTTGGGAATGACTCCTTACCAAGCTCTATACGGAACCCCACCTCCCAACTGCTTAATGTCCCCGCCGGCCGAGACTAACTCTAGGGAAGTGCAAGACTGGGCGAAGGAACGGGAGACCCTGACGAAGGAACTGCGCGAACGGCTACAGGAGGCCCAGAATAGGATGAAGCAACAAGCGGACAAGCACAGAACAGAGAAAGAATACCAAGTGGGGGACTGGGTTTACCTGAAGCTGCAACCATATCGGCAGGTTACAGTGGCAGTAAGGAGAAATTTGAAACTCACATCGCGCTATTTCGGGCCCTTCGAGATCCTGGAACGCGTCGGACCGGTCGCCTACCGGTTACGCCTGCCAGAGGAGGCTCGAATACATCCAGCCTTCCATGTGTCCATGCTGAAGCGGAGTCCGGCAACAGCCGAGCCAGTCACCCCGAACCTACCTCTTGTCGGTGAGGAAGGTCACTTGCTAGCGGAGTCGGAGCAAATCCTCGACCGACGCGTGGTTGGAAGCGGAGAAAGGGCAACCACCGAAGTGTTGATCAAATGGAGCAACCTTCCGGCGGAAAAGGCGACGTGGGAGGACTACACATTCATCAAAAGCCAGTTCCCTGCTTTAATTCCTTGAGGACAAGGATTGGTCGAAGAAAGGGGGAATTGTAACATCCGCAGGGGGAGATTAGGGCAGTGATGAACAGGGAGTTTGGCGGTAGGGAAAGGAGGAGTAAAGTAGTAGCGGCAACTGAACCAAAGCGGACCGGCCCGATAAGTGTCAACCCGATCCGACAATTCCAAACCAATAAGCCTCAAGTTCACACGGGTCTCAGCAAAAGCCCACATGTAATCAATTCACAGTTAAACCTGGTTAGGACCTATAAATAGGCAAAGTGTAACTGAAACACTTATGGAAAAAGTAGTCAACTCTCAAGTCTCTTTCTCTCTCTCTTCCTTCGATCTCTCTCTCTCCCTCTCTCTCTCTCTCTTCTCTTTCTTTCTCATTTCTCTACTGCTACCGAGTCTCTCATCACTTGCCTTAGCTACCACCGCACGCGTGCTCTTTGACCTGGGCCTTGTTGGAACCGGGAAAGGCTTGCGTCGAGCACCGTATCATCATCGTAGCCGTCCAGCCTCAGAGAAGTTTCATCATCGGGGTTGCTACTCCGATCCGGGTCAAGAAGGGTTCCGGCGATCGCGGGTCATTGTCATCCGGCCATAGCCATACCACTCTCTGGGCAGCCATCATCGAGGGTTACTATCGGGCTGGGACATTACGCTTTTCTCATTGAGCAAAACATCAAATACCTTAAGACCAACTTGTCTGTAGTTGGCTATAGAGAGTAGACAAAGTCAACATATAACAAATTGGCATGTTACGAAGAAGATCAGATGCTACAAGTGATTGTGATGCAGAAGATGACGGCGATGGAGATCGAGCATAGGAAGAGATGTTAGGGAGGAGAAATGAGGATGAACATTTTTATTTTTCAAAGAGGAGACAGTTTGGTGCAGGTTCATGCTCAATCTCGATGTACGAGCGCTTAGGATATCTTAAAGGTGATTTATCTTTTCTAGGGGTCATCAACTTTTGGTATAACATATTGTTAAGAACATTACATCCATATCAAAATAGCACTTCCAAATGTTACAAAGGATAAGTCATCCTTACAGATCACGTAATTCCGAATTGGTTGTCAAGCCTGTTATCCTTGTATCCAAACAAGGACTAAAGGACGGGTTATTTTCTATGTGGCTGTATGGTTATTCTGTAAGAATGATACACATATGTGACATGATCGGCCCCAGCATGTCCTCATTATAGAAATGACACAACTGAACATGTACCATCATCATAACCTCTATCCGAAAGACATGAATACAAGGCCCCGAGAAGAAAACTTGGGGTAGTGCAATGATTAAAAACAATAATGGAAAGGAAAATCTCTTCAGGCTAGGAGCTGTCAATCAAAAGTTGTACAAGAAGTTGCTAAGTGTAAACTTGGAGAGCCCACCCCGAAGAAAGAAAGATTCAGCAAGATAGTGGGTTCTCGCCAGAAATCTAATGGGATTCTATTTAAATTTAATACGAGTCTGGTCATATTTTGTGTGATTTTTTCATATGTGGTATGGTTGCATCAAATCTATGTAATTCTATTGATATGATCGCATTTGTTTGATGTAAATTTGATACGTTTACACAGTGAAAGTCTTGCGCAATAAAACATAGAAGCACATTCTGGGAAGTTCTAGTGCTGGTCGGAAGAGGGAAGTAGACACTAAACTTTAGCCGAGTAAAATGGAATTCAACACAATATCTGTTTTGGTTCTTATTCCAAGATATTGGGGGAAGTTTCAGTATGATTTAAGAAGCGTTTTTCTGATGCTATGTGTAGAGATGATGGGTCATCGATTTAAAACATTCACCATGGAATCTAATGAGGAAAAAACTTGGGACTTCAGGCCTATCGGCCTTTAACCTTATGTCTCTAGTACTTTCTCTCTTTTAGTCATCCTGATCATCTAATCCCTTTTCGCTTTCTCTCTCTCTCTTATTTAATATTTCAGCTATTCTTTGATTTGTCAACTATTCTTTATTATCATTTAATGATATATATCTATATTTCCCATTAATGTGTGGTTCTATAGTTGTGTCAGATGACCAAGAATTACACCACAACCAGAGATAATCTGTAGAAATCTTGTCTAGCACAGTGGAGAGTTGCTGATGAGTTCTTGAAGGGGTTCTCAATGAGTTCTTGGGTATTTGAATTCCTTTTTTTTTTTTTTTTTTGTTCTTAATACTTGGATGTCAGAACTTAATCTTGAATTTTATTCTTTGAGACATCCTATACATTTTTACTTTCTTTACATTCATAAACCCATATGCGCACCTTTTACCCATTCTATAAGAATTCTGAAGGTTTTATATCCTCCGGTGTAACTTGCTGAGAATTATCTCAAAAATATTTGTTGTGTTTTGGTAAAATAACAGGCTTCTGCAAATGCTTCCACTACTAATCTTGATGCTTTGCCTAGAAAGAGCAGTAAAAAATATACCCTCTAATCCTAATCGACGCCATACAAATTATAATTTTCAGCTATGTCTTGCACGACCATTAGCAGGAAGGACGATTATAGTCTTAAATTTGCTGTTTAATTTCCTGCTTTTGTCCAAAGTATTTAGTTGATTCTGTTTGACCCTCTACAGTCTTGATCCCATATGATCTTCTGCACAGATATTGCTGAAATACTTTGCTATTGTGCTTTAAATCTTTCCAATGGAGAGAAATGGTGAGGAAAAGAAAAGAACACAGATCTTATGTACTAGTTGGTCTTGAATTTTGATAGCAACAAGAGCAGCATTAGAAGTGAATGACATAACTAGAATTCATGGTAAGAACCTGCCTTCCTAGAAACAACAGCCGCTGTTAATTGTAACATTAGAGTGGCAATTACTATCACGGAGCCTCAGACAACTCACAAAAAGGAGGCAAGAGCTGCTTGTTAGCAAAGCAGCAGTGCCGGTTGTTGTTGACAGTTTCAGCTAATAGCTAAAAGATGTATGTTGTTTGGTTATCAATTGTGAATTCACAATATCCTTGAGTGCCATATTGCAATTTGTTGCTCACTGTTTGGTTGTTAGTTGGTGGATCCCTCATTGCCATATCTTAAAATCTTGACCAGTTGAAATCAATTTTTTTAACAAATTATTTTATTCAATTTTGCTTTATTTTTTGTTCCATAAGCATTAGAGCTTGTCACTTGTACTTTTTGTTGTCATTCACTTAAATAATTCTAGCTAGGTTCTATGCTATATCTCTCACCATCTTAGACAGCTGACCCCCTGAATTGCATCAAATTCTTCAAGGACTAGGTTTTGCTGAATGCTTCGTCACCCTGATTTTAAACTCTTTGACATCTCTCATTTATATTTTGATCTCCTTTCTATAAAAGATTAACCAAGTTTTCGTAAGTATCTCCAGGTGATTTGGTTTCCAGCTGAGGCACAGCAGGAACTATAGGCCAACAAATAAATCTTTTACCGTTTGGTTCGGGGTTAAGAAAAAATTAGTTATTCCAGTGATAAGGTTAAGTTCAGGGTTAAGGTGGGGTTAGAATATTTTTGTGTTTGGTTGGGGGTTGGAGTTAGTCCAGGATAGTGAAAAATAGTGTTTGGTTGGAGTAGATGGGATAAGAAGAATAGTGGGTTATTATGAATAGAAAATAGTGTTTGGTTGGGGTTTGGTGGAGTTAGGTGGGGTTAGGTGGGATTAGCTAACCCCACCCAAAATGTGCTATCCCGGGTTAGGTGGGGTTAGCTAACCCCACCCATTTTTGTGGGTGTTTGGGATTAAGTATGGAGTTAAGGGATTATTCCACCTCTTAACCCCATACCAAACAGGGGTCGAGCATTAATAAGTGTATCTAGACAACACTTTTGTTTGTTGGCTATCAATGTTCTTTGAATAGTTGAAAATTGGCTTTTGTATCATCAAGGAAGTGGAGTCATCGAATTATTCCTTCTTAAAGTCTCGAATGCTGGTAAAACAGAATCCTGGCAATGAGATATTTTCAGGAATGTGCAATTGTTTGAATTCAAATTATTTTCTCCATCTTGGTTGTATCAGAAAAAGCTTGTGCCTGTAGCTTTATGGATATCATGTTTTTAAGCAGACATACCAATTGAAGAATGGGATATGGATGATAAAAAATGTTCTTTTCTCCCCTTGCAATTATCTAAATATTATATGTAATTCTAGGTCAGTTGGGTCGCTGGATGCTTGTTTTTATGCGGAGATCAGGACAAGAATCCCAGACACAATATCCGGGGACTACAATTTTCAACATGCAGGAAATACTCCTGTCAGCTTTACTGTTAAGGTTTGCTCCGTTCTTGATCTTTTTCTTTAACTCCGCTATCATGTCGCCTACTCGTCTTTTTCGTTACTCATGCTGCCTTTCATTACAATCCTACCCAGTCTGCCGTGCTGAAGGAGGCAATCGATGATCTCGAGTGGCCTGGTTCCAGCATTCAGATACTTCTACAACCTGACCCACCTTCAGTCACATTTAGAGGTGAAGGTCACGGTGACTTGCAGGTTTGGATCTCTCGTCGTTTGCCCCTCATTTGTGTTGATTCCAAGATCTCTTCATTTTGATCATCTTGTTTAGACTGAACTCCTGGCAGATTGAGTTCTTCTACTATGCAAATATCGATCTTCTGATTGCATTTCAGTGTGATCGTCGCATATCATACAGGTAAATCCCTACTTTCTTCCATTACCTTTTAAGTTCTATTCAAGTCTTATATGGTTTGATGATGTATTCCTGTGTAGATACAAGTACAAATTTCTTCATGCGACAACTTCGAACATCACAACTAGCGTGTTGAAAGAAAATAGAGGAAGCAAGGTGTCGATCGGGAGAGGAGGGATGCTAAAAATCCAGCACCTTGTTTCGGTTGCAAGATCAGGAATGCAACATGCGTATAGTGATGCCGGGGGGCTACATCAGCCTAGTCGGATTGCTTATATCGAGTTCTTTGTGAAGCCGGAGGAGGATGAGAGCCCTATAAACGACTCTTAGGCCTCTGTTGAGTTAAATTACGACCAGAAATTATCTAGAATTGTCTTATTCATTCTTGGCTCCGGTTGATGTACAAAAGGGTTGGTCAAAAACTGCAAATTTGAGGGCATATTTGGTGGAGGGTATTTTAATTTTATTTTATTTAAATGCTGTCAGTTGTTAACTGTGAAAAAACAAGAATTGAGAACGTCGGTATTTATTAGTATTTATTTTTATACATTTTTCTGGCAAGGAAATTGGGAACAAAAATTACGAGTGGATTTCATTTAGGGAAATTTTTTTTTATATAAATGATCCTATGTATTCTTTTAGTTACAAAAAGAGTCATCAGCAAAAATTAATTGTAAAAGCAGATCTCTAATATGCCAGATCAGATTGGGAGGAATTATATGATTTCTCCGTACATGATTTTTCCACAATTCATCCCACAATATCAATATCTATCTGTAAAACTATATGAAAGCTCAATAGCATAAGCTGACATGGCATACCCTGCTAATAAAAAGTTAAGAAAATGTATGATACTGATGAATCTTAGATTTTATTAAATAACTTAATTAATACTATTGAGAAATATGTTAATTGTGCATTAAGTACAGGGTAACTGACATGAACATTGCAAAAGACATTTTTGGTTTTTTTAAAAAAATTTTAAAAAACCTAATTAAAATCCACAACCCTATATGAACAATATAATTTTATTTTTAACACATCAAGAGTGAATTGTGAATATAAAATTCATACTATAAAAAAAGAGAAATTCTTTTACAAAATAGCTTTCATTTTTTTTTATATTTGTGGATTCAATTAAATAAAATAATGATAGTGTCAATAACTTCAAATGTATACGAATTTATTTTGATCCATCTTTTCATATTCTTATTTAAATTATCTATTAGAATATGTTTCACTTTCAAAAGTTTTATTTTGTTACTATGAAGTGTTGCAACCTTTTTCACATTCCTATCCGTTATTTTATAATTAATGTGTTCGCATTCTTTTTATTTTTAATTTATTTACTATGCAATTTTATGATATGTTGTTTTCCATCTTTTCTCTCTCACTCTCTCTCTCTTTAGATTTGACACGCTCCTACATGCCCACTCGCGTCGCTAGAGCCCCACCTTCCGCCGCCCGCTGCTACCGAAGGGCTGTCGTTGCTATTGCCGTCACCGAAAAAGGAGTTGCTAGACCCATCCTCCCCGCCATTACTGAGGAGCCTTTGGTGGGTGCGGCGAGTGTGACATGCGAGGGCATAGGGTCCAAAGCAATAGGGGTTGGATCGTACGGTGGAGGAAGACGAGGTGGATGAGCCAGTGGCACAGGCGTGGTGGTGGTAGAGGTGGAGGATGACAATCTTGGCGCAGGCAATGCCGTTGATCGAAGTGATGATTGGGTAACAAGAACACTCAAGCTTTCAGATATGCATCACTTTCTACCTAATGTAAAGTTACTAGATTGGTTTTGATGTTTTAGATCTAGTTTGGGGGTTCTTCAATTGCTCCATTGTTTAATTCTCCTCAACTATATGTTTTTGTTTACTGCTAATGCGCTGCTTTGTTCATTATTACTGCTGACTATTGGTTCTTAAGTGTTGGTATATTTGTGTACCACCAATTATTGTTAACTGTTTATATTTTCTCATTTGTTCATTTCTGCTACTATCGACTACTTTTCGATTTACCGCTTCTGTGAAAATTGATCATCTACTTCTATGAAATCGATCCACCGCATCGCGCGAGTACCTTCACTAGTATACATATGATTCCACTACATATGATATGTTAGAAGCTCTATCATCATGTCTACAATATGAAATTGTATGATTTAATTCAAAGGTTAAGAACCATAATACATTATTCACTTAGTTATACATCTAAACTAAGTGTCGTATTCATAGCTTTATAATTCACTGATGAAGGATGTCCTCTTGTCTACACAAGTATACAAATATCACGTAATGCATGCTAAACGAGCAAGTAATCTCTATATGCGAGGCAATTTCATAATTCTCCCTTACTACCTTGAGGTTTCCTTTTATTCGATATAATATGCGGATTTATGCATGCACCAATCCATTCAAATATACATATATTAACATGAATATGGAACAATTCCAATTTCATAATGTCAAAGAAGATATATAGGGAATTCACCTATTTCGGTAATGTCAAACCCACCAAATCGCTGTCGACTTAGTCGATCCCGCAAGAGAAGGTATTTGCTGGCCTCCAAGCACCCTAACAAGCATACTAAATCGGCTGGAAGCCTATTCAAACTTTCCAACAAGAACCTCACAATTTCTCCCAACTCGAGTAGAATCTTACCTAGTTTAGAACCAAGACTTCAATTGTCACGCCCCGCGCCCCGCCTATTTGGTCGGGTTCAGGCACGCCGACAGACCGCCGAACGGATAGAGTTTCCCCTGTACGTCCTAGGCGTCGCAATCAATACAATGTACGAAGTTCCAACAAGGAACACATTTCAATCAGAGATTGCATAAGAAAGTATCAGAAACATAAAACAACTAAGTTATTACAACATTCATCTTACATATTACATGCATCTTACATTTTCGTCTTCCCAATACAATCCAAATTACAATTTATTACAACTCTTAATACAAATTTGTTCTTTGTCTTTAAACCCCTAAGCTAGACCACCTCGAGATACTGCTATCTCAGGTCTCTGGGGTAGGGTGCTATCTACAGAGCTACGCCCTTACCTCGCACTGCCGCGCCGCTCACATGTGTACCTGTAACACCCCAAAACAACGTGGGGTGAGAACCAACTCCATGGTTCCTAGTAGGTATGGCCACCTAAGGGAAAAGCTCGACCAATAGGTCCAATGAGACACCGCAACAAGTTAGTCCAATAACATACAACAGATATTTACCCGATAATATTGAACTACATGTCATGCCTCGTGATATGCAATATGAAACCATGCAACCATGCAAGTAGAATAAATGATTTTATTCTCTACTTGCAACTCTTTCTTATTAGCCATTCTTTATTCTTAGCTATTCTTTATTCTTTACTAAGGGTACTCACACCTTAGCCACAATATGCTCACTTGCCATTCTTACCTAAGGTTATTCTTACCTTAGTTACACTATGCCACTCGACTCGGTCTTGAGTCAATCAACTGCGGATAACTCGCGCTTCGTCCGGCTCGAGGTGAAGGAACTCTCACATACACCTCAGCTAACTAGAGCCCACCGCGCTCCATGACCTAGCCACCCGGCGGTGAAATCGTCGCATACGCCACGTTGATGGTTCGAGTCAACTAGCGGTATGATCCATAAACCGGCTAAACCATCCGGCGGTGAAATCGTCGCTCCACGTCAATGGTTCTTTAGCCCCGGGCGGCGAAATCGTTGCACACGCCCCACAGCACTCTCGGTGTGATCCATAAACTCTGGGATTCCGGAATCCATTTCACATAACTCAAAGGTTGGTCTTAACCCTATAGTGTCGACCTATCTAGGTCCATTGTCCTTTACATCCTTGGTCCACTTGACTCTAGGCTTAATGCTTTTCCCACATAACCTAGGTTTACTTTAACTCTAGGTTCTCATTCACAACCTATGTTCTTTAACACTAGGTTAATTTCCACTCTTGTCTGACCTATGTTTATTAACACTAGGTTCATTGTCATTCTTGTCCAATCTATGTTTACTAACACTAGGTTACATGCCACACTTGTTCAACCTATGTTTACTAACACTAGGTTCAATGCCATTCTTGTCCAACCTATGTTTGTTAACACTAGGTTACATATCACATTTGCCCAACCTATGTTTATTTACACTAGGTTCAATATTTCTCTTGTTCAACTTATGTTCTTGATACTAGGTTCAATGCCACTTGATCTATGTGTATATATATGTCCACATGCACATGTCATTTAACATAGTTCCCTATATATTAACTTGTACTCACTAACATTTCTACAACATGTTCATCATGCATTCTTTGAGCATTCTTACTTTACTAGTATACTCATACACGCTACAGATAATAAATAAATTTTTAAATTTTTTTTGAAGTAAAAAATAATAAAAAAATTAAAATTTTAAAATGTACATAATAACTTAATAAAATAAAATAGCAAGTAAATATATTTTACTGTTGAAAAAAGATTGATTGTTATCTTTTTGAATTGAGGGTGCTAGTATTTTTATAGTTGCAATATCTATCTCATAATTATACTAAAGGCCAACATTTAGAAAGATAAAAAAAGATTGTCTATTCCTTCACAAATGGGGTTGCTTTATTATTCAATTCAAGGGAAAAAAATATCAGTCTCCGTTTTTGTTTCTATTTCATTCCATTACAAAATTTTAGAGAAAGAGAAAATAAATAACATTAAAAATTTTTTAGAAAGTTTTTTTTTTTTTTTTTCAAAAATAAAATGAAATGGATAGTCTAAGTTTAAAACCTACCTTTTAATGAAACTCATAAACTTTTATCCAACAATGAAGCAAATAAAAAAGTAATTCATAAACTTATATTATAAGAATTTAGCCAGAAATGAAAAAAAATAAATTAAAAAAAGATAAAAAGCAAAGAGAAGTAGGGAAAAAAAAACTAAAAAGGCACGATCCTCAAAAATGTACATAGAAGCAATAATCAACATTTTCTATTCTATAAATCCTAGTTTGAATAAAATCATATAACTCTGTTCATTTATAAACTTATTTCTCTATTGCCTCTAAAAAAAGAGAAAATAAAAGAGAGAAAAAAACACTGTATGTTTCCTATTATCTCATTATATCATTTCACCTAATAGAAGATGTTGATGGTGATGGCGGCGTCGACGATATTATCATATTTAAAGTTGTTGCAATTTTGAACATTGTTCTTCTCATCATTCTTCTAAATCTTGTCTTTGTATTTTTCTCTCCTATTATATTACGAAAATAAAACAAAATAGAGAAAAAAAGACAGTTTAGCCGATTCAAAAAAAATAAAATTAAAAAAACACTTAATAATTTTTATTTTAAAATAATCTTACCTTTAGAATCTAAATATGATTTTGTGGATAATAACCAATAGATGAGAATAGGGGTGATAATGCTGAGCAAAACCCAAAACTGTTTAACCAAACCTCCCATTCTCGCGTCCCATTCCCGTGTCACACCGCGAGAGCAAAATTATAGGATCAAAATATTTAGGAGTTTTTGTATATATAACTTGAAGTAATTTTAAGAATGAATGAAATTTTAAAAATATAAATAATAGAAAACTATAAATAATAGAAATAATATTCCGTGACAGTTACTAAATAAGATGTAGTTTTGGAAAGAAAGATGGTGGGCCATTAAATAGTAACAAATAATAAATTAATTTGTGAAATAAAATGAGAAAAAAATATGGTAACTTGAAAGGACTTTCTTAGTAAGAAATGACAACAACTATGGAGCCTATTTTGAAAAAGAGGGATGTAAAGACTGAGATTTTTGACAGTACAACTAAACTCTCTGTTGATGATGTTTATGTGTGTAATTTAATTACATAAGCACTGGTCAAGTTTCAGGAGAAAATGAGCTAAAACGGAGAAGATATGCGATTATTACTTTTCACTCAAAGTGAATAGTAACCCGGTTTTTCGGAGAAACCGCGGAGGAGAGTTGGCTTCGGACGCGTATCGGACTCCGTTCATAGCGATCCAATAGATCGTTTCGACCGGTTCAGCTATTCTGGAACCAATGGCACTGACGGATTTCTGATCCGATGCACGGTTTTCGAGAAAAAGAAGTTTTATCGAAAAGAGGGTTTTCGCACTTTGCTATTAGTACACAGTGAAACTCCTCTGACTCCGTGCATGTGACCTAGAGTTAGGTGGAGGATGTTTGAGGTCCCTACTAGAGGTAGGGAAGTCAAATACAGAGGCGAAATCACGATTTTGCGGGTTCACACATCGGTATATGTATAATATATGGATTAGTAGAGAGCAGATGGGTTTCGTCGCAAATCGGCGACCAAACTTGATGAAACGAAATGGTAGTTTCAATGCCCTCGACGTGCTGAACGCGATGGCGCAATCCGTTTGTAAATCCGACGACCGGATCGCCGGATATCGCAAGATGATCAAAAAGGGGTCGATGTTGGCAAATCGGATAATTGGAGAGCGGATGGATTTCTTTGCGAATCCGTGACCGATCGAGACAAACCAAAATTGTAGGTTTGTTGTCTACGTCGTGCTGATCACGTTGGCGCGATCCGTTCGCAAATCCGATGAACGGATCTCCGGATATTGCGAGTTAATCGAGGAGAGGTCGGAAATGGCAAGATGGTAATTTCGCAAAAGTGCTTATATTTTATGTACCGAATCGTGCAGGATCGCACGTGGAGGGTTATTCGCGCATTTTGCTCGTGGCCGTGACGACTCAAAGTTGAAATAAATAGTTTCGAGGGACTTGGATGCAATTTGGCCTTTTGTATAAAGGTTGTCTAGGGTTTCTCCATGGAAACCCTAACCCCTTGGCCTCCCTCTTCCTTAACCGAACACCAGTCGCCTCTGATGGTCCTTGCCCAACCCATGCGTGCACCTTGACCGCTGGATGGTGCCCCGGCCGCCGGAAAGCTTGAACCCGGCCTCCCTCTCCATCTCCCTCTCCATCTCTCTCTCCATCTCTCTCTTTTCTCTCGGGTTGGAGCCAGGCCGAGGCTGTACTGCCTCTAGGCCCTTCAACTGCGCCGCTCCCGACCCCACCGGAGGTTCCCCGGCCGGCCCCGCCGGCCATGCGCGCCGCCGCGGCCGCCTGACGCGGCCGGATCTAGGTAAATCGGCCGAGGAGCTTCAACTCCCTCTTGCGCCGCCGCCGCCACCTTGGGACGGCCGAGCCCCCTGGAGGACTTCGGCGACCCTCCGCACGCGACCCCCGCCGTCCCCGTGGACGCCGCCGTCGTTTTCCTCCTGCGGCGCACGGGGCTTGTGCGGGCCGAGCCGAGGCCAACTTGGCCTCCGCATGTTGCCGCCATCCACGGGTCGGTGAGGCGCCCTCTGTGACCTCCGGCGAACCCCGCCGCCGATCGGAGCCACCCACGAGCGCCGCCGCCGCCGCGCGCGTAGAGCGCCGCCGCCGCAGCCCTTGGCCGAGCCGAGCTCGGGCGGGCCGCGCCCGAGCCGTGGACCGCCGCCGCCGCTCGGGCCGTGCCGAGCATCTCTCCGCCTCCTGCAGTCATCCTCCGCCGTCCTGGAGCTCCATGGCCGCCGCTGCAGCCGCCATTAGCAGCCTGGACCCGAGCTTGACCCATACGGGCCTAGGTTGCTCCGTCGACGCCGCCGCCGCTTCCCGCAGAAATAAGAGGTGAGCATCGTGTTACCCACATTCCTCTCACTCATCCCTGGCCGCCGCGCGTGCCGCCGTGCCGCCGGAAGCCGGCCGGAGCATGCTTGCTCCGGCCAAGCCCGAAATAGGGCCTAGTTGGATGGATTAGTGTTCTGACCTTTCCGACGCCTCCCGATCTTTCCGGAAGGGAGCACGATGATCGTGACACATCGCTGATCATCGTGCTCACCTTATTTTCTGTCAGGGAGACCCCGATCCACTGTTTCGGCGATGTCAGTCCTTTTTGGGCCTTTTTGGTCACTGTTTCTACTTGTGCGCACTGTTCCGAAGACCCGAGGCTGTTTCGGTGCCTCCGGAGGTGAGCACGGTGATTATTTGTCAGTGATGATCACAGTGCTCACCTCATTTAGGGTCGGCAAGCCCCTGGTTTGCGAGATTAGCATGTTTTACATGCTGTACGCGCAGTTTGCTGAACTTCGGGTCGCTCCCGCGCTCTCCACAGTGTCCGGAATTGCTCCGAAAGGTGAGCACGGTCTCCGGCACGCCGAGACCTATCAGCGGGTGTCTCGGTTTGGCTGATTGACTTCTGGTTTGCGTAGTCGGGCCATAAAAGCCCCGAAATCACATAAAATAATACGATTTTGGATTGTCGGGAGGGCTTTTATGCAATTGTGCTTGTTGTATCTACTGTTGACAGCATGTGCATGCTTTGGGTAACCTCTGGACTGATTGTCCAAGGTCCCAAGCCCTCGTGGACACCGAAAATTGATTTTCGGTGCGTTTTTCGGCGAAATCCGCCAACGGAACGCGTTTTCGGTTCGGAATTATTCCGACGGTGCTCCGTGAGCTTTTGTGTTGTCGCTGAGCCTTGTTGGCTGGTCACTCGAGTCATTTCGATGGTTCGAAAATGACGGGTGAGCGACGGTGGGTTCCGGTGTCGAAATAGACACTTCCGGAAACCCGTATTCGTACAATTATCCGACGATAATTGTATTGTAATGTCATCTTGTGTTTGCTGCCAAAACATCCAAATCGGAGTGTTTTGTGGCAGCGGATGACTCGTGACACGAGTCGGTGGGTTCCGGGATAGTTCGTGGGTCCCGGCGGAGTCCCGGTGCGGTTTACGGGACTTCCGGCGAGTTACGATAATTGGTTTCGGAAAACCAATCTCCGTGGGATTAGTTTGTGGGATGTAGAGTCAGTGTTAATTAGTGGTGGGTTAGACACTAACCCAGTGGACCTTCCTTAGGTCCTAGACACTCTTTTGCAAGTCAGAGAGACGACGCGATACCGTACATAAGGATACTTCGATCCGACGTCGGTATTGTGGTACACGCTGGTGACGTTCCTTCCACCTTACTGTTCATATCTTTTATCGTAGATATATCTTGCACCTTTGTGTTACAGTATTACTCTACTCATTGTTTTCATGTTTAGTACCATGTGTAGGAGTAAAGTAGATTACTTCTTGTCAGCCTATGACATCTGTGACCTATTCGGTCAGATTACTTCAGTATACTCAGTGACCTTGTTGTTCGGTTGGTCAGTTCTCGTGTTTCCTTCAGTAGTACTTGCATACAGTTGAGAGGATGTTGAGTTGTTCCATCCTAGTTGACATGAGTGGTCAGTTCTTGTGTTTCCTTGAGTAGTACTTACATACAGTTGAGAGGATGTTGAGTTGTTCCATCCTAGTTGACCTGATTAGTCGGTTCTGGTACTTTCTTACAGTTTGACGACCTATACGGTCAGTACGCCAAGGCAGGATTGTCGGCTGGTTGTCGACGTTTGGCTATTGAGCATATCAGCATCGATCGCCCGAGACACACGCATTTCACGAACACCAGCGGTTTGGCCACCGCAAGAGGGTGTTCTTTTTCGAAAAAGTGGTCGCAGAGGTTCGACCCGTGAGCCCTAGAGTGGGTCATATGCAGCCTGTGGGCCCAGCTGTCAGTACTGGTCCGTACACAGGTAGAGTGGCAGTGTGCAAAGGCCTGAGGTCTGCGGACCAATAGGGCTTCTGATTGGGTATTTTTGTACTTTCGTACGTTGACGCTGTAACAACCCACTTCCTTGTAGAACGTGCCGAGTCCTGTCAAAACGAGCGGGACGCGGAGTGGGTCGAGTAACACAGGGTTCTAAGTGTTTTAGAACCTATGTGAAGCGAAAAAGGGGACCCACAAGTGTAAATCTGCAAATCTGAAAAAATTCCAGATTTGCAGCAGCCAAGACCGGTCCCCATGGGTGGAGACCGTACGGGATCCGGACAATGAGCCAAGACCGGACATCGCAAGACCGGACATCTCGGCCAGGACCGGACATCCTCTGCGAAAAACCAGAAAAAGGGGCTGAGTCCTGGTGGGGGCGGCGCACTGGGTCCGGACAATGGTCCGAGACCGGACATCCCGAGACCGGTCCCCAGGGCTAAGACCGGTCTCAGAGCACGAAAAATGCCCAGTCTGGGCAGATTGTAATTTTTGGGATTGGAGGGGTTTATTTGCATTGTTACAACACTATATGCACCCAACCCTCTCCTCTCTCACAGCCATTCACTCCCTCACCATTCCTTCTCATTTCTTCTCTTTCTCTCTCTAGAAAAGGAGCTCTAGAGCTTGGAGAAGAAGGATAAGAAGGAGAAGAAGGCTTGGAGAAGGTGGATTGGAGGCTTTGGAGGTTCTAGAAGCTCTCCTAAAAGGTGGACATTGGGGAGCTTGGGCCAAGGTGAGGTTTCTAAGGAAAACCTAGGTTAGGGTTTGTGTTTTTGGTCCTAAGGAGCTAGGTTTTGAGCTTCTCTTTGGTGTAGGGACCTTGTAGAGCTTCATGCTCCATGAAATGCATGGAAGCTTCATGAGCTCTCGTGGTGGATCATTAGGGTTTCAAAGTGAGGCCCTAGAAATGATTTAGATGGTCTTAGATCATCTCTAAGGGTGGTAACAAGCTCTCTTTTGCATGTGTATGAGATCAAAACCTAGGGTTCCACATAGGGCTTTGGTAGAGCACCAAATTTGGGGCTTTTGGTTATAGAGGTTCTAGGGTCAAATTGACCTTGTAGAAACCTAATTGGGAGTATCCCCGACGCGTGGGACAACCCATTTATTTAAACGAAAAGCCAAATTATGAGTTACTATGTAAACTAGCCTGATTTAGGCTCTGTTTAACGCGCAGGTGGTAAACTAGGGATCGGTTGGGCATGAAACTCGACCCTCAACCCATCCATAATATTTAGAGGTGGGTGGTGCATTCCAAGGACACCGGAATTCTCTCTAAGTCTAAGTGTCACTTTTGAGCATTCTTGTATACGTTGAGCATAATGCATGATAGGGTAATTATGAGTTCTATCTTGCATTTTGTGAGTTCAAATGCATGAGATTTATTTGTATGATATTGTGGTAGTAAAGAACCCTATATATATGCATGTTAAGAACAAGAACAAGAACTTAGTGTGAATGACAAGTGAACGTGACATTGGACATGTACTTAGAGAATGTGATAATGATGAGTCTAGAATACTTAGACAACATGTGTGGCATCAAAGAATAAGAACAAGTAGTGTATATAACACTAGTAGAGTCATGAGATTGACATTATGACAACAACCTTAGAGTAAGGGTCATTTGAACATAGTCTCCTTGAAGTCAAGGAATGGATTGAGATTTGGAATCCTTAGAGGTAAGGATTGATCGTACTCACCATATAGTCCTTGCTCGAGGCGCGGTAGCTCCCCCTCGGGCGATATGCTCCGGAGTTGTCATCACTGGGTTGTAGTGTTTTCCCAGAGGACGGTCCCATCGGGTTGTAGTGTTTCCTCGACAATAGGGATTTGAGTTGGTTGAGTCTTGTTGAGGCGAAACCTACGGGTTAGCCAAGAGATTGGGTATTGAACTATGATCCTTCAATCATTATGAGTTATTATTCGAGCATCTCATTGTTTACTTTCAAGCGTATTAGCTGCATTTGTTAGTTGGTTATTATCTTACCTTTCTTTCTATTACGCTTGAATTAGACCTAGTGGGAAAGTTGGCGTGGTTGGTTGCCGAACCCACTGGAAACTTGGTTGTAGTTCTCACCCCACTATCTCCACAGGGCCAGGACCGAGCAAACCGGCCGAGGATCGCGGTAAGGGCATCGCGCCCTAGATAGAGACCGCCAAGTTATTACTTTTTGATAGTTGCATTCCCCTTATTTCATCTTTTGTATTTGATGATCATAGTTGCTTAACTTTGAATGTAATCAAGTTATATTTTGAGGTAAAGTGATGTAAGAAAGAAATGATGCAATGAATGTAAAGACTTTAAAGAATTCAAAGTTGTAAAGATATTTACATGTAAGTGATTGAAATTAATCATGTTACTTGTATGTTTACATTAGTACTTTCACTTTGGCTATGTTGCTTACCCTCGTGTAAGCCTTTTGTGTACGCTTCCGCATGTGTGAAATTTATACTCTAGCTGTACTTGTTGAGCCTTGGGCGGACAGGGGAAGCTCTGTCCGTTCGGCGTCTGTTGACGCGCTCGAACCGGCCAAATGGATCGGGCTCGGGGCGTGACAGATAAGATGGCCGGGAGATTTAATATCCCAACCTTCCTCATCGTGTACAATCTCTATGTCATGAGTTCTAGCGAACGATGCACCTTGAATGCGATGCACCCGTATCGAAAATAGCTTGAGCTGTAGTACCGTTGATAGAGATAATACCTGCCATAATGTCGTCGGGCGCTGGAGTCTGCTCCTCCACCTGAGTGGCAAAAACCCGCCCACTCGGTGCCCTCGATGCCTCCGGCTGACGCGATGATGATGAGCGTCCAGCCGCCATAGGGGGTGGCAACCCCATCAGCTGCCTCGGTGTAGAAGGGGATGACGCCGCCGTCTGTGCGGACGACCTCCAACTAGGGCACTGTCTTATCATGTGCCCCGGTTGGCCACACTTGAAGCACTTTCCTTCTCGCTGCGGGCATAAGTTCGGTCGATGATCCCCGCCGCAAATGACGCAACGGGAGGGCTTCCCGCTCTTCGCCTGCTGTCGGGGATACCGAGGGGGTTTCTTTGCATTAGGCCGGTCCCCGGCACCACCCACCGCCCGTTTCTTGCCTTTCTCCTTAGACTCCGCCATGGCCTTGCGCTCATCTCGCGCGTAGGCGCTGCCGTGCTCCGCACTTAGCGCGCGATCAAAGACCTCCGCAAAGGTCTCGAGGTGGAAAAGTTGCACCGCCTCGTAGATTTTCGACCGGAGTCCTCGCAAGAACCAATCGGCCCGGTCTCGATCATCCCGTACAACGTCCGGGACACAGTCAATGATGTGGGAGAACTCCTACTCATAGTCCGCTACAGAGCGGTCTCCCTGCCTCAGCTTGCGAAATCTCTCCTGCATCTTCCGCTTCACCGAGTTGAGGAAATAGTTCGTGTACACCGCTCTCTTGAACTCCTCCCACATCATAGGCGGTAGGTCGGGTGACCTATCCCGCGTAATCCGTTTCCACCATGCCTTCGCCGCCTTGTCGAGGCAATGCGAGGCGAAATTCACCTTGTCTTTCTCCGGGGTGTTGAAGTCCTCGAAGATTGTTTCTAAGGAGTCGACCCAAGACTCCACCACCTCCGGCTCCACCACTCCACCCTCGAAAATAGGTGGTTTAAACTTCATAAACTTGATGAGCACCGCCAACCCGCGCTCTCGCTCCTCGTCACTCGCCGCATTACCGGGGTTTGAAGTCCCCGATCCGGCCTGAATCGCCGTAACTGGTACGGCCGCAACTGGGGCTGCAGCCGCCGCACCATCGACCACGGTCAGCATCCTAGCAGAAGGTGTAGGGTGCTCGGCCCCTGCCTGCGTCACCGCTTTCTGCTGCTCCAACGTCTCCTGGAGCCGTTGGATTTGCTCGCCTTGAGCCCTCACGGACTCAGCTTGTTGCCGCACCGCACCAATAAGCGCGGCCATTTGCTCCTCAAGCCTCCCGCCGCTGCCGGCTGCGGGTTGCATAGGTGTCACGCCCCGGGACCCAGCGGAAGCCCGCCCGGCGCGTGCCCAGACCCGCCGTATGTCTACAACATACAAGGCGTCTAACAAAAACGATAAATAACCAACAAAATAAAAAGAATCTAGAAGTATCAGAGCAGTATAACAACTAGAAATCTATACAAGGAAGTATAAAGAAGAGACTAAAAGTAAAGCACCAATCTTAATATAAACCATAAAGAGAGTACAATAAAAGAGATCCGAACACCACAATAACTAAGTACGTAGTCTACATAGGGATACAAAACTCTCTCAATCTCACCAAAGTACAAAAAGAGAAAAACCCCTACAAGGTGGAAAGGCTGATAACTAGCTAGCGGTTCCCTTTCCACGATCCCTTGCCTCCGCCGGTGCCGAAGGCTCTGAAACACATTAGAAAAAGAGGGCGTGAGAACTATTAAAAATAGTTCCCAGTGGGCAATTACTGACTTCAGTTGCATGCTCCACTAGGCCCCAAAAACTAAGCAAGTACGTGTAAGCGAAATAAATAACGAGTAAGCTACTAAAGTATGATATCTCTACTTAGCATAAATAAGCATAAGTAAACGACTATTCTAAGCATGAATAGTAAATATAACCAACAAGTCCAATATCCATAGCAATAGTAAAGAGTTAAAGTTTACTATTCTAACCATAGCCCAATAATTCCTCAAGTGATAGTAAGGTGTTAAAGTTTACTATTCTAGTCAAAGTCCACAGTTTTCTTTAAACTACATTAAGTTTAAGCACAATAAGATCAACCCGAAGGCGATATGGCCGATACCCACCCGAAGGCTGCCTAGCCCAAATGCCGAGCCTAATGGCCCCGTAGTAGTCAACATTCCCACCCTAGGAATGCGACTGTCCCACGGCAATCCACTTCGGCGCCCAATCCCGCACGGCGAATACAAGAAACGCGTTGGCTAACTCCGGAGTGCCGGCTTGTAGGGAGCTACCCTCACAAGCATGTGCGAATGAGCACAATGGCAAAAGTCACAAAACTCGTCACAAGTCCCAAATCATCATGTCTCTAACATGGAATGTACAATTATCCAAAAGGCCTATCTCTATGTCATCATGTCTCTAACATGGAATATAGCATATGTTAAGTGGCCTATGTCAAGTCTCTATGTTGCAATTTCATAGTTTTCCATGTTAAGTGCCGCTTTATGACACTTAAGGTTTCTAAGTCCCAACATGTATTTAATGTTCACAATTAACATTAGCAAAGCTAAAATCACCATAAATGGCACACTCCCAGGCGCCCCCAAGAACCACCCCCACATGCATGCAGTTTAATCCAAATAGCTCTACTATATAGAGTGGAAATTTTATCATACATAAGGCATGCATTTTAAGTGATTCAAAATTCATAATAAATCTATTTAGCATGATTATGCATTCAAAATAATTAAATCAAACCAACTAAGCACTTAGGAGCCATTTGCTCCTATGCTCATGAAGCCAAACCCACCAAGTGCGAAAAGCGTTGCTCCGAACCGCTAACGAAGCTTCGATAATCACTCCTAGAGTCCTAAAAAGCACACCCTAGGAGTTACAAGCTAAGAAGATAAACCTTGAGTTCACACTTTAAGAATTTCGACAAAAGGTTGGAGAAAACTCACCGAATGCGAAGGAAGTGCTCTTGATCTCCAATTGGGAGTTAGAGTCCTTCTAATCCAACCTAAATCAAAGTTCTAAACCCATCAATTAGGTCCCAAAGGCCCTAAATCGAAAATCCCCAAATCCTAACCCTAGAATCCCATTCTAGGGTTCCATCTCAAAGAAACCCACAAAATTCGAAACTAGAGGAAAGAGAACAATCACATACCTCTAGGAAGCTCTAATCCAAGCTCAAAAAGCCCTAGGCTTGAAGCTTGATCCACCACAAGGCTCCAAACACCAAGCTCCAAGCTCCAACAAAGGTGATGTTGCCTCTACCAAGCATAAAGAAGCAAAAAGAGGGTTTAATCCTAAGAAAAACCCTACCAAAACCCTAGAAATGTCAAGGGGTAGAGAGAGAAGTTCCTCCTACCTCTTTGTGGCACAAAAGAAGCCCTAGTGTGTGTGGTACACTAATAGAAGCAACAAAATGCTAAAACACCCCTGCAGTTTAAACTGCTCGAAATCTGCCAGGCTGTACCGGTACAAGCCATCCCATACCGGTATAGACCCTGCGAAACCGCCAAACCCGAGGCTCGGGTTGGCGTCCATCAGCTCTCCCATACCGGTAAAGAATCCATCCTGTACCGGTATAGCAACAATTTCGTACCGTATAGCAACAATTTCGTACGGCATGCACGGACCTCCGTACCTCAATCCGAGAGCAACCTAAAATCCAACTTTTTGGACTTTAGTGCTTAGGATTCATCCGCTAGCCTCGGTACACGTGCTCTAGGTCGGAACATAGTCAACGACCCTCCAGAAAATCTGGAAAAGCTCCGAACTCAAGTCGAATACTCGAACTCCGCAATTTGCGCAAGTCCAGTATGTTACATTCACCCCTCCTCAAAAGGAGTTTCGTCCGCGAAACTCTAAAGCGAACTCATACCTCAAGATTCCATCTGAAAGAGATGGGGATAGCGCTCCTGCAGTGCGCTCTCAGGCTCCCACGTGGCCTCTCGCTCCTCGTGGTTGCTCCAAAGAACCTTCACGTACGGAATGTCCCGATTCCGCAATTTCTTCACCTCACGAGCCAAGATCTTCACGGGTTGCTTCTCGAAGCTCAAATCCTCCCGCAGCTCTATGGGTACAGCCTCCAATACATGAGCCGGATCATGGATATACTTCCGAAGGACCGATACATGAAAGACGTTGTGCACGCCCGATAGGTTCGGCGGTAGAGCAAGTCGATATGCTACCGGACCTATACGTTCCAAGATCTCATAGGGTCCAATAAATCGAGGACTCAACTTACCTCGAATTCCAAATCTCCGAATCCCCTTTGACGGCGAGACTTTCAAGAAGACATGATCTCCAACCTGAAACTCCAAGTCTCGTCGGCGTTTATCTACATAGCTCTTCTGCCTACTCTGGGCCGTCAGTAGTCGCTCCCGAGCGATTCGAACTTTATCCTCTCGTCTCGGAGCACTTCAGGGCCTAAAGCCAATCTTTCGCCCACTTCACTCCAATGAAGTGGCGATCTGCACTTCCGTCCATACAATGCCTCGAACGGTGCCATCTTGATACTTGCTTGATAACTATTGTTATAAGCAAACTCCGCCATAGGTAGATCGCGACCATCCTCCCCGGAAGTCAATCACACATGCTCGAAGCATGTCCTCTAGAGTCCGATAGTGCGCTCCGACCGCCCGTCACTGCGGGGTGGAAAGCAATCTTTGAAATCCAATCTAGTACCCAAAGCGTCCTGTAGACTCCTCCAGAAGTGTGACACAAAGCGAGTGTCCCTGTCAGATACGATCGATGTAGGTACTCCATGAAGTCGCACGATCTCATCAAGGTACACTTGTGCGAGCTTCTCTCCAGCCCAAGTAGTATGGATAGGTATAAAGTGCGCCGACTTCGTCAACCTATCCACGATCACCCAAATAGCATCATGCCCAGCTTGAGAGCGAGGCAATCCAGTCACGAAGTCCATGGTGATCTTCTCCCACTTCCACACGGGAATAGGCAAACTCTGAAGTTTTCCCGCTGGAACTCGATGCTCAGCTTTCACTTGTTGGCAAGTTAAACATCTAGCAACAAACTCGCCAACATCCTTTTTCATCCCAGGCCACCAATAAAGTAACCTCAAGTCCTTGTACATTTTGGTGCCTCCTGGATGAATAGCATAAGGTGCCCTATGTGCCTCCTGAAGGATGTCCTCTCTAAGTCCCGAATCCGCTGGCACACAAATCCGTCCACCAAAGCGCGTCACTCCCTGATCATCCACTAGGAAGTCGCCGGTGCAACCATCAACCGTTTTGTCTCGAATCTTTTGCAACTCTAAGTCAAGAGCTTGCTTCTCTTTAATTCTATCCATAAGAGTAGGTTGCACCACCATAGTCATCAGCCGCATAGGCGTATCGGGAGTCACTACCTCCAACTCCAACCGCTTCGATCTCGATGCGGTTGAGTAACAACATGCATCGCTAAGTTCTCGATAGATTTCCGACTTAGCGCATCCGCCACCACGTTAGCCTTGCCCGGGTGGTAGAGAATAGTCAAATCATAATCCTTGAGTAGCTCCAACCATCTGCGCTGTCTCAAGTTCAACTCCTTCTGAGTGAAAAGGTACTTTAAGCTCTTGTGATCCGTATAGACCTCGCACCGCTCGCCATACAAATAGTGGCGCCATAGCTTCAATGCAAAGACTACGGCCGCCAACTCCAAGTCGTGTGTAGGATAGTTCTTCTCATATTCCTTTAACTGGCGGGATGCATACGCGATCACCTTGTCACCCTGCATCAAGACACAACCCAATCCGTTAAGAGATGCATCACTATAAACCACATACCCTGCTCCAGCAATAGGTAATGTGAGGATTGGAGCGGTCGTCAATCTCAGCTTCAACTCTTGAAAGCTCTTTTCACACGCATCATTCCAAACGAATTTAGCTCCTTTGTGCGTGAGCCTCGTGAGGGGAGTAGATAACTTCGCAAAGCCCTCCACGAATCTGCGGTAGTAGCCGGCCAAACCAAGGAAACTCCTGATCTCGGTGACGCTCGTCGGTCTTGGCCAATCCTGAATGGCTTCTATCTTCCTAGGATCCCCTGATATACCTGATCCTGAACGCTCATGTCCCAGAAAAGCCACTTCTCGAAGCCAAAATTCGCACTTCCTGCAAATAACTTCTTTTCCCGAAGCACTTGTAATACCAATCTCAAGTGTTCCTCGTGCTCCACATCACTTCGGGAATAAACCAAGATGTCGTCGATGAAGACCACGACGAACCTGTCTAGATAAGGCTTGAAGACACGGTTCATTAGATCCATAAAAGCTGCAGGGGCATTAGTAAGCCCAAACGGCATGACAGTGAACTCATAATGTCCATACCGTGATCTAAAAGCCGTCTTCGCTACATCCCCGGGCGCGATTTTCAACTGATGGTATCCCGACTTCAAGTCTATCTTGGAGTACACATTCGATCCTTGAAGTTGATCAAAAAGATCATCAATCCTCGGCAACGGATATTTATTCTTGATCGTGACTTTATTAAGTTCACGATAGTCCACGCAAAGGCGAAGTGATCCGTTCTTCTTCTTCACAAAAAGAACCGGTGCTCCCCAAGGTGACACACTCGGTCGAATGAAGCCCTTGTCCAACATATCCTGTAACTGTGCCCTCAGCTCCTTTAACTCTGCCGTGCCATCCTATAGGGTGTCTTCGAGGCCCGGGGTAGTCCCGGGAGCGAGATCTACCACAAACTCGATCTCCCTATCAGGTGGCATGCCTGGTAGCTCCGATGGAAACACGTCCTGAAACTCCCGTACCACCGGGATATCCTCGATCCTAGGGGTATCATCCTCACCCCTCAATGCGATACTAGCCAAATAGGCTACGCATCCACGGTTGATCGCCTGCCTAGCTCGAGACGAATCGATCGACATCGCAAAAAGCGAACTCTGACATCCTCTAAACACCACCTCACTCTGACCCGGTTCTCTAAAAGTAACCGTTCGATTAACACAATCGATAGTGGCGTAGTATCTAGTCAACCAATCCATACCCAAAACCACGTCAAAATCCCCCAACTTGCGCACTACTCGCAAATCCGCGGGCATGGTCCAATCTCCTACCCGAATAGGGCAACTGGGGCAATACTCTCGCACGTCCACAATGTGGTCGGGTACAACAATACGTCCAGGGTGTAGTAAGGGAACAAACTGGATGTCATGCAACTTGGCAACAGTAGATCTATAAATGAATGTGATGCACCGTATCAAATAATGCACGTACTCTAATGCCATCAAGTAAAATGATACCGCCACCACATCCTCACTGTGCCGTCGCCTCATCTGCGCGGGCGTACATGCGCCCACTCGGCGCTGTCGTGACCTCGCTCGCGCCGGACGTCGGCCGATCAATCGTGTCGACGGGGTCCCTCGGGCCGGGCGCGCGTAGAGGCGGTGCCGATGCGCAGACGGCTGCTCGGGCACTCGGTACGGATGTGGCCCTCCCGGCCACACCGGAAGCACTGCGCCCCGCCGTGGACAACTGCGGCGGGTGGTGAGGACCACCACGAGATCACACACCGGGGATGCGGCGTCGGTCGAGTCCTCTCGCTGGTGCGCCACGACTGCGCTGCTGGTGTCTCGGATGCTTCGGGGGCCTCCTAGAGTGCGTCTGGCTCGCACCCTCGGCCGCGGGCCTCTTGCCCTTCCCCTTGTCCAAACCCTCGCGTCTCTCCTGCACCATGGCCGCGCCGCTCTCCACAGTGAGCGCGCGGTTCACCACCCGTCGGTAAGTCGAAGCTCGAGGACCGCACAAACCGGAAAATCGACGGTCGCGATCCACGCTCGAAGATGCGGGCCTTATCCTCGTCGTCCCGCACGACGAAGGGCACGCAATGCGTAAGCGAGAAAACTCTCTCTCGTACTCGGCTACGTATCTGTCCCCTGTGTCGAGTGCGCAAACTCGCTCCATCGCTCTTGACGCCGTCGGGGAAGTAGTGTGCCAACAGTAGCTCCTTGAACCTCGTCCAAGTAATAGAAGCTAAGTCTGTGCTGGGTTTCTCCTGGTGATCCATCCACCAGCTGTAGGCCTCGCCGTCCAAGTGGTGGGTGGCGAGCCACACTCTGTCCCGCTCCTCCACGAACGTGTCACGGAACAGTTTCTCCATGTGCATCAACCACTTTTCCACGATCCAGTGGTCGACCTTCTCTCCGTCAAAGGTCCTCGGGCTGCACCTCCTGAACTCCTTGAGGCGAGCCATGAGTCGGTCCCTCTCGGCTCCCTGAGCCATAACTGGAAATGCCGCTGCCACCGGTGATGCTCGAACTGGCGGGGTGTCCCGGTCCTCCTCCCGGCGCTCAACTGCCGGTGTCGTCTGGTGTGAGCCGGCCGCGGGGGACTGCGCCCGCGGTAAGTCAACCTCGGGCTCGGCGGAGAAGGGGTCGAGCCTCCCTCGCGACCGCTCGCGAGAAGATCCTCCATGCGCTTCATGCGCGCTTCGACCGGGCCGCGGTCGCCTGCGTCACCAAAGCCTGTGAGGGCCGCCAAGCGGCCTCAACTCACGGACCTCGCCGGATCGGAGGTAGCGGAGGCCTCGACCTCCTCAAAAGTTGCCGCATTGTCCGCTCCAACGATTTCGAGCGAGTTATCGGCATCGCCACTTCAACATCATAAAAGCGCAAGTTAGTAAGCTCACGCAATCGCATCCCCGCTCATGCTATAAATACCCAAATCATGCGAAAGTAATGAAGTGTCATTTACTACTAACTCCCGATGTTACGTTGTCGGCCGCCAACGTAACCCTCCGCGAAGTTAGGAGTTATACACTTCGGTCCAACTCTACTTACTAGAGTTATTCAAGATACCCAATCTTAATACTTTCGCTCATAAGTTAAATAGACCTCGTCTCTCACGAGCCTATATCCTATAGTCCAACCTGCCTAAGGTTTGCTAGGTCCACAAGAAGACTCAACCCTAGGCTCTGATACCAATTTAATCTGTCACGCCCGGGACCCGAAGCCGCCGCGCGTGCCCGGACCCGCCGTATGTCTACAACATACAAGGCGTCTAACAAAAACGATAAATAACCAACAAAATAAAAAGAATCTAGAAGTATCAGAGCAGTATAACAACTAGAAATCTATACAAGGAAGCATAAAGAAGAGACTAAAAGTAAAGCACCAATCTTAATATAAACCATAAAGAGAGTACAATAAAAAGAGATCCGAACACCACAATAACTAAGTACAGGGTAGTCTCTACATAGGGATACAAAACTCTCTCAATCTCACCAAAGTACAAAAAGAGAGAAAAACCCCTACAAGGTGGAAAGCTGCGATAACTAGCTAGCGGTTCCCTTTCCACGATCCCTTGCCTCCGCCGGTGCCGAAGGCTCTGAAACACATTAGAAAAAGAGGGCGTGAGAACTATTAAAAATAGTTCCCAGTGGGCAATTACTGACTTCAGTTGCATGCTCCACTAGGCCCCAAAACTAAGCAAGTAAGTGTAAGCGAAATAAATAACGAGTAAGCTACTAAAGCATGATATCTCTACTTAGCATAAATAAGCATAAGTAAACGACTATTCTAAGCATGAATAGTAAATATAACCAACAAGTCTAATATCCATAGCAATAGTAAAGAGTTGAAGTTTACTATTCTAACCATAGCCCAATAATTCCTCAAGTGATAGTAAGGTGTTAAAGTTTACTATTCTAGTCAAAGTGCACAGTTTTTTTTAAACTACATTAAGTTTAAGCACAATAAGATCAACCCGAAGGCGATATGGCCGATGCCCACCCGAAGGCTGCCTAGCCCAAATGCCGAGCCTAATGGCCCCGTAGTAGTCAACATTCCCACCCTAGGAATGCGACTGTCCCACGGCAATCCACTTCGGCGCCCAATCCCGCACGGCGAATACAAGAAACGCGTTGGCTAACTCCGGAGTGCCGGCTTGTAGGGAGCTATCCTCACAAGCATGTGCGAATGAGCACAATGGCAAAAGTCACAAAACTCGTCACAAGTCCCAAATCATCATGTCTCTAACATGGAATGTACAATTATCCAAAAGGCCTATCTCTATGTCATCATGTCTCTAACATGGAATATAGCATATGTTAAGTGGCCTATGTCAAGTCTCTATGTTGCAGTTTCATAGTTTTCCATATTAAGTGCCGCTTTATGACACTTAAGGTTTCTAAGTCCCAACATGTATTTAATGTTCACAATTAACATTAGCAAAGCTAAAATCACCATAAATGGCACACTCCCAGGCGCCCCCAAGAACCACCCCCACATGCATGCAGTTTAACCCAAATAGCTCTACTATATAGAGTGAAAATTTTATCATACATAAGGCATGCATTTTAAGTGATTCAAAATTCATAATAAATCTATTTAGCATGATTATGCATTCAAAATAATTAAATCAAACCAACTAAGCACTTAGGAGCCATTTGCTCCTATGCTCATGAAGCCAAACCCACCAAGTGCGAAAAGCGTTGCTCCGAACCGCTAACGAAGCTTCGATAATCACTCCTAGAGTCCTAAAAAGCACACCCTAGGAGTTACAAGCTAAGAAGATAAACCTTGAGTTCACACTTTAAGGATTTCGACAAAAGGTTGGAGAAAACTCACCGAATGCGAAGGAAGTGCTCTTGATCTCCAATTGGGAGTTAGAGTCCTTCTAATCCAACCTAAATCAAAGTTCTAAACCCATCAATTAGGTCCCAAAGGCTCTAAATCGAAAATCCCCAAATCCTAACCCTAGAATCCCATTCTAGGGTTCCATCTCAAAGAAACCCACAAAATTCGAAACTAGAGGAAAGAGAACAATCACATACCTCTAGGAAGCTCTAATCCAAGCTCAAAAAGCCCTAGGCTTGAAGCTTGATCCACCACAAGGCTCCAAACACCAAGCTCCAAGCTCCAACAAAGGTGATGTTGCCTCTACCAAGCACAAAGAAGCAAAAAGAGGGTTTAATCCTAAGAAAAACCCTACCAAAACCCTAGAAATGTCAAGGGGTAGAGAGAGAAGTTCCTCCTACCTCTTGCTGCTGTGGAGGGGCACAAAAGAAGCCCTAGTGTGTGTGGTACACTAATAGAAGCAACAAAATGCTAAAACACCCCTGCAGTTTAAACTGCTCGAAATCTGCCAGGCTGTACCGGTACAAGCCATCCCATACCGGTATAGACCCTGCGAAACAGCCAAACCCGAGGCTCGGGTTGGCGTCCATCAGCTCTCCCATACCGGTACAGAATCCATCACATCGTATAGCAACAATTTCGTACCGGTATAGCAATAATTTCTGCGACCCTCCGAACCTCAATCGAGAGCAACCTAAAATCCAACTTTTTGGACTTTAGTGCTTAGGATTCATCCGCTAGCCTCGGTACACGTGCTCTAGGTCGGAACATAGTCAACGACCCTCCAGAAAATCTGGAAAAGCTCCGAACTCAAGTCGAATACTCGAACTCCGCAATTTGCGCAAGTCCAGTATGTTACAATAGGAGCCGCACTCGGTTCCTCAGGCATCGACCTTGTTCGGGGTCGACCACGAGGTGCCATTGCTTCCTGAAATGAAGCAACTCACGTTAATACTTAAACACGTACCCGGATATACCCAATCCGGCGAAAGCAAATAAGCGCATTTATTCACATTCCTTAGTATCATGTCGTCGGCCGCCGATCACAACACAAGGAATAGAAAACAAATAGCAACTTAAAGTTAGTCTCTGATCATCTTAGAGACATAAGACATGAACCCAATCACATGCTTTCGCTATACTTGTTCACGTCACTCACGTTTCCTTAGGTCCTTAGGTTCTTTCCAATCCTATGGCCCCTAGGTCCATCCTAAGCTTTCACTTTTTGACTTTATACCCGCTCTGATACCATCTTATTTGTCACGCCCCGGGCCCGATCAATTTGGCCGGTTCGAGCGCGTCAACAGACGCCGAACGGACAGAGCTTCCCCTGTCCGCCAAGGCTCAACAAGTACAGCTAGAGTATAAATTTCACACATGCGGAAGCATACACAAAAGGCTTACACGAGGGTAAGCAACATAGCCAAAGTGAAAGTACTAATGTAAACATACAAGTAACATGATTAATTTCAATCACTTACATGTAAATATCTTTACAACTTTGAATTCTTTAAAGTCTTTATATTCATTGCATCATTTCTTTCTTACATCACTTTACCTCAAAATATAACTTGATTACATTCAAAGTTAAGCAACTATGATCATCAAATACAAAAGATGATATAAGGGGAATGCAACTACCAAAAAGTAATAACTTGGCGGTCTCTATCTAGGGCGCGATGCCCTTACCGCGATCCTCGGCCGGCTCGCTCGGTCCCGGCCTTGTGGAGATAGTGGGGTGAGAACTACAACGAAGTTCCCAGTAGGTTCGACAACCAACCACGCCGACTTTCCCACTAGGTCTAATTCAAGCGTAATAGAAAGAAAGGTAAGATAATAACCAACTAACAAATGCAGCTAATACGCTCGAAAGTAAACAATGAGATGCTCGAATAATAACTCATAATGATTGAAGGATCATAGTTCAATACCCAATCTCTTGGCTAACCCGTAGGTTTTGCCCTCAACAAGACTCAACCAACTCAAATCCCTATTGTCGAGGAAACACTACAACCCGACGGGACCGTCCTCCGGGAAACACTACAACCCAGTGATGACAACGCCGGAGCACATCGCCCGAGGGGGAGCGACCGCCCGCGAGCAAAGACTATATGGTGAGTACGATCAATCCTTACCTCTAAGGATTCCAAATCTCAATCCATTCCTTGACTTCAAGGAGACTATGTTCAAATGACCCTTACTCTAAGGTTGTTGTCATAATGTCAATCTCATGACTGTACTAGTGTTATATACACTACTTGTTCTTATTCTTTGATGCCACACATGTTGTCTAAGTATTCTAGACTCATCATTATCACATTCTCTAAGTACATGTCCAATGTCACGTTCACTTGTCATTCACACTAAGTTCTTGTTCTTGTTCTTAACATGCATATATATAGGGTTCTTTACTACCACAATATCATACAAATAAATCTCATGCATTTGAACTCACAAAATACAAGATAGAACTCATAATTACCCTATCTTGTATTATGCTCAACGTATACAAGAATGCTCAAAAGTGACACTTAGACTTAGAGAGAATTCCGGTGTCCTTGGAATGCACCACCCACCTCTAAATATTATGGATGGGTTGCGGGTCGAGTTTCATGCCCAACCGATCCCTAGTTTACCACCTGCGCGTTAAACAGAGCCTAAATCAGGCTAGTTTACATAGTAACTCATAATTTGGCTTTTCGTTTAAATAAATTGAGTTGTCCCACGCGTCGGGGATACTCCCAATTAGGTTTCTACAAGGTCAATTTGACCCTAGAACCTCTATAGCCAAAAGCCCCAAATTTGGTGCTCTACCAAAGCCCTATGTGGAACCCTAGGTTTTGATCTCATACACATGTAAAAGAGAGCTTGTTACCACCCTTAGAGATGATCTAAGACCATCTAAACCATTTCTAGGGCCTCACTTTGAAACCCTAATGATCCACCATGAGAGCTCATGAAGCTTCCATGCATTTCATGGAGCATGAAGCTCTACAAGGTCCCTACACCAAAGAGAAGCTCAAAACCTAGCTCCTTAGGACCAAAAACACAAACCCTAACCTAGGTTTTCCTTAGAAACCTCACCTTGGCCCAAGCTCCCCAATGTCCACCTTGTAGGAGAGCTTCTAGAACCTCCAAAGCCTCCAATCCACCTTCTCCAAGCCTTTTTCTCCTTCTTCTCCTTATTCTCCAAGCTCTAGAGCTCCTTTTCTAGAGAGAGAAAGAGAGGAAATGAGAGGGAATGGTGAGGGAGTGAATGGCTGTGAGAGAGGAGAGGGTTGGGTGCATATAGTGTTGTTACAATGCAAAAAACCCCTCCAATTTCGAAAATTACAATCTGCCCAGACTGGGCATTTTTCGTGCTCTGAGACCGGTCTTAGCCCTGGGGACCGGTCTCGGGATGTCCGGTCTCGGACCATTGTCCGGACCCAGTGCGCCGCCCCCACCAAGCCCCTTTTTCTGGTTTTTCGTAGAGGATGTCCGGTCCTGGCCGAGATGTCCGGTCTTGCGATGTCCGGTCTTGGCTCATTGTCCGGATCCCGTACGCTGGAATTTCAAGACTTAGCCAAATTTCCTCCTCACGCATCTGGCTCGCGTGGCATCCGGTCTCCACCCATGGGGACCGGTCTTAGTCTTGCAAATACGGAATTTTTCGGTTGCGGTTACTTGTGGGTCCCCTTTTCGCTTCACATAGGTTCTAAAACACTTAGAACCTGTGTTACTCGACCCACTCCGCGTCCCGCTCGTTTTGACAGGACTCGGCACGTTCTACGAGGATGTGGGTTGTTACAGACGCATACTTACAGTAGCTGTTGTTTCATAACTATATATCTCTCCCGTTTATTTGTTTATCATAGCTACTGTACTACTATCTTCTCCCTTGTGTTTATCTCCGCGAGGTATCCACTGGGGGGGAGACATGTTTACATGTTCTCACCCCCGTCTTCTTTTTCTGGTGACGTTGCAGGTAATAGTGGGACAGCTGGTGAGGAGCGAGTCTAGTTCGCGACATAGCTCCGTCCCTTCGTTGGTTATTCCTTTACCTTTACCTTGCATGACTTAGACATTTTCATGGTTCAGTTCAGTATTTGCTTTTGAATATGAGATGTTTTATAATAAAAGGCTTTGGGTTTTATGTCATAAAACGGTTTTCTACCCCTCGTGGTAGCGTGTTTTTAAAAGAAAAGGTTTCCGTGTGGGAAAGCTTGAGTTTTCAAAGGGTTTTCTTACTATGTTTATAAGCTTCCACATCTCTAGTTGTGAACTGTGGTGAATGGTTGTATGAATAGTAATATCTTCTGTTCATTTGATTGTGGTTGTTTTCCGTAGTCTACTACACTCGTACATGTGCGGACGTAACATACGGGGAGACTCGTCGTGTGAACGATGGGCTCCCCGTATTTGTATGCGCCGTATACCTTGGGGTCAGGTTTTCAAAACAAAAATTTTCGCTGTATTTTTCACTTTATTATTAACCCCGGGGCGTGACAGATTAAAATGGTATCAGAGAAAGTTACAACCACAACACCATTCACAGGTTGTTTTTGAAAATAAAAAGAACTGAACCATTGGTTAGGTTGACCCTAGGATGACCTGCGGTTTATAGGCACGTAAGAGTGCGGGGTTCGGATTTGTGTCCTGGGTTGCATTCGAGTTGGGTAAACTCGGAGTGCACGGGTATTTTCCTATGTGCTACAGTTTTCGCACAAGCTGGTGTCTCAGTCAGGAAGTAGTGGCAGTGTACTTGGACATCGAGTGGTGGGGTGAGATTCCCCTGATGTCAGCTGGGGCCTTGAAGGGCCAGTGATTTTCGGGCCTAGGCGAGTATCTTGACTGCCGACACCCGGGCCACATTTCCTACTTTGGACACGGGAGCTGTTGCGAGGGTCTCTATGGAGACGGTACTTAGACCTGTTACGGTCGCGATTTCTTTGGGGCTACTAGGGTGTAGTCCAGGGTGTGGTTAGCAATTGTTCAGTCGACTGCAACATTGGTGTTGCTTTCAGCGATTCTTTGGGTAGGGTTGCGATGCCTACCTCTCTTCCTTGATTCGATAGAATCGGTTCGTGTCCTTTGACCTTTATCTAGTTCACACGTCAAGGACGTGTACTAGAATTAGTTAGACACAATTCGGTGTCAAGTCTCTATGCATACATAGTATGCGGTTATCCTTAACACCTAAATTGGTGTGTCATAGGATAGTGGGTGGTTTGTTAGACCCGTCTTGACTCGAGTTACTCTAAGGTATCGTCTGAGTCCTCGGAGCTTTGGGTATAGATCGTTGTGGTGCGAAAATCGGTTACGGAAATCATTTCCTAAGCCTAGTTTGTACGGTTTGCGGTTTAGTGTCGTAAGTAGCTTTCAGATGTTGAAAGCTATGTGACTCCTAGTGAGTCGGTTCAGGGTCGGTCTGAATTCGAATGTCGACTTGCAAAGTCGATGTTTCGACGGTTTTGGTTGTGAACTCTTGGTTCAGTGTAGAAGTATCAAGCGGTTTGATACTTCGATGTGTCACGCTTCCAACCTGTTGTTGGTAGTGGATCTTCGGATATTTCACTTTTCTTTTGATAAGTATATTGGCTGATGACAATATACTGTCGAAAGTAGGACGAAATATCCTTTCCCTGTTTGGGACATATGGATTGGGTCGGTGTCTTCTCTCTTGCGAGACAATCGCTATAGATAGTCTTGTGAAAAATCTTGAGTGTTGAGCATTTATGATCACGTAGCGAGCATTGGGTTATTCCCTGGCAGGATTTGCGCAGTTGATTTATCATCACTGCAGATGTTTTGACTCTAGTTCGAGTCTGGGTGTTCGTAGCTCTTTAGTTGTGCTTCCCACAGCTAAAAGGTTGTTTGGTTAGTAGTATCGATGCATTCTTTGGAAGGTTCTGTATCACAGTGGTAAAGTGACTTGAGCCTGGTTGTTGGCTGTGATTGTCACCGTATATGATGGTGTATAAGGTTTGCGACTCGGCTTATCGTGCAAACCTAGGTTTTTATTTTGGGTAGTCAATAACTACAAATAAAAACTAATAACTATTGATTGTTGAGAATCACTCTTTGATTTAAACTGAGAATATATTTTTCGTGATGATTTCGAAATATCAAATTTCAACTACATATTCCAACCACTCTTTTCCTTTTTTTTTTTTTTTCTTTCGGATAAATATAAATAAAGTAGGATTGGCCCGATAATTTTATCTATATCTACATTAATCCATATTCAAATTCAATTCAATTATAAATGTATCATATACAATATTATATACAAGAAAAAAAAATAGGGTAACCCTTTTTCCTTTCCTGGACCATTTATTTAGTAAAGTTAAAGTAAGGTCATGAAATAGTTAAAGTTATTTATTTTGTATTTTATACATAATGGATTTACCTGGACCAATACATGATATTCTTGTTGCGCCTGGGTCTCTCAATGAGACAGGTATTTGGTGTTGCTAGGAACATCGATCGCTAGGGTCCCTTATAGGACGGCAGCGACAGGGTCTCGTAGAGACAGGTGTTGAGCATCACCAGTGGTTGATATCGCATAGTGCGATTGGCGACTTGTGCATCAAGTAATGGACTTGCATGGAACCTGCCTTGGTTAATCAAGGTTATTGAGCGAACAAATTGTCGAGCTCAATTGGTATTGATAGTTGGACCTTTTGGTCAGGTGGAAGTGAGGTCTTGGACCTAGGACTGTCGAATGCCACAAGTGGCTTTCCGTTGATGAGGTTTTGACTTCGACAGTTTGTGTAGTAACTAGAGTGAGACTGTGGTCTCTAAGGTGAGAGTTTTGACTCGTGTCTCTTTTAAGTGAACCTTCGACGTAGATGAGTCGATTACCGTTATACGGACCAAGGTTGTGCAGACCTAGAGTTTCTGAGTGAGAAACTCTCATCTCAGATTTGACATTAGTTGGGATCAAATAATCTTGGTCGCGGGACTGTCTTTGTCCGCAGGTTATACGATGGTATGGATCCCGGTGAATTTCGATTCGTGATTTTTGGAGTTAGTACATTCTTCCCCTCGCCCCGTCTAGGTGAAACGATAGTTGAGTTGTCGTGATTTATGGAAATGTAATTGACCAGTACTCAAGTGATACCGCATTGGTGGAGTAATGTTTGATTGCAATTTCGGTGGGTACGTGGTCAAATTTCGGGGACGAAACTTCTTTTAAGGGGGGGATAATGTAAAGACTGAGATTTTTGACAGTGCAACTAAACTCTCTGTTGACGATGTTTATGTGTGTAATTTAATTACATAAGCACTGGTCAAGTTTCAGGAGAAAATGAGCTAAAACGGAGAAGATATGCGATTATTACTTTTCACTCAAAGTGAATAGTAACCCGGTTTTTCGGAGAAACCGCGGAGGAGAGTTGGCTTTGGATGCGTATCGGACTCCGTTCATAGCGATCCAATAGATCGTTTCGACCGTACTTATGTGTGAGCGCGTTTCTTGTTACGCCAAAGTGTACTGCAGTACACTTTCCCGTGTCACCGGTAACACGATTTCGCAGAGAGTGAACCTGAGAGCAAGTCTCTCAGTTTCGTAGCATTTGTACCGGTACACTTTTATTTTGTACCGATACACTTGTCTGTATCGGGTACAACTCGATGGTTGTACCGGTACACTTTGCCCAGACCTGATTTTTAGCTCCGTTTCGATTCTATTCCGTGCCGATCGATGCTAAAACCATTATAACTCCTTTAGAACTCACTTTTATCTCTTCCAAGCTAACATACACCGCAACTTCATAACTTTAGAAGTTCGGTATATTAGATTCTCCACCCCTTAAAAGAATTTCGTCTGCGAAATTCAAATCAGACCTCAATTCGACTTATCGAACAATTTGAGGGTTCCAACGCACTTCTGCATTCTGGGATGGCCTTTCTCTTATCGGATCAATCCAAAAGGCCCACCACGGAGGGTGTGAGACTAGCTTCACTCACATTCACCAAGTGCAACACCGAAAGTGCACTACAACTCCGCAAGTCTCGGTGGCAACGTGAGTCGATACTTGACGACTCCACATGCTCCAACACCATTTGCCAACCCGCTAGCAAAGCACTCCTCTTTGCATTTCTCATCTCATCAGGGATCACACTCCGATTCGATCACCGGCATTGCCAAAGCAATATCGTTGGTGCATCGATTAATCGCGAGTGCTCCAATCTCAACTGAATCTCGCTCGATTACGAGATGGCACACTCCAGCACATCTCCAGCCTCAATCCACAAAAGAGCATTATCCTTAAGCTCCAATTCTCATGTGGCTATCCAATACTCAAGTGTCTCTAAGAGACCACCTATTTCCTCTTTTCATTGCCATCATAGCCACGACCAACACGACTTCGTTGTCCCAATCAATTCACACGAACACTCTATTCGTGAATCTAATCCCAACTCATCCACGGAGTCATCGGCTAAACCGATTACGTCGGCTTCCACATGTGGTCCATAGATTGCCAACCCTACGTAGGCCTACCGCCTAACCTATCTCGATACACGCAACGTCTCTCGCTCACTAGCGTAGACCGAATCAATATTTTCGGGCGAAAGTCTCACTTGGGAATCCGCGTCAAATCCTCGGGTTGGGTCACTACACACTCGGTGTATCATCAATCTCGTACTCTAACAAGTGACATTCCACGCACCCAGGTCCAAGCTCGGACTACCGTCCTAACCAAACTCTGCCCTACCCGTAGGTATGCTGTCCTTTACAGCTGACTACGCCTGCCCGAAGGGTCCAGGCTCCACAGTCCACAAGTGGTCCAAGCACGGGGCGTCCCTAAGCACTACCCGCCGTCGTCGTCCTACACGACATACTCTATCGAGTCACACATACCACTATCGGGGCTCCTATGCACCTAGTGCGAGCCACCAGCCCTACGAGTGATCTACGACCCGCTTCACACTTAGCAATGTTATAGTGCTACTGCCAACTCACCCTCTCGGCTGTATCACATCCGCATTCTACGAGTACTACACTCAAGCGCTCTACACGCCTCTATAGTGTTCCAACTATGTCAAGCATTAGGCAACCTTGCCTATGCACATCGGCCACAGAAGCACGACTCACCCACCTCGATTCGAGGTACAACTAGGCCAACGTGCTCATACTCGGCCACTAATCGACTACCCTTCTCAACGGTGATTCTGCTTTCACCGTTCGATCTACCAGAGCAATATCCAAAATTTCTCGGGGTACTCGGGTATCCTCACGCCTCATAGCCCGACTTTCGCAATCTAATATCCATTGCCTTGAGGGTAGCTCCACCATTCTATACTCACCACGAGTCTCATTCCTTATCCATGAATCATCGCTAGCGACTATGCCACAGGTGGCACACCTGCAGGCTGTCCCGGAGAGGAATAAGCCGTCGTCAATATCAAGGCCCGACCATCACCCTACGGGCACTCGTCCCGCATATGGCATGGCAGCCCACACTTGAAACATTTGCCCTCTTGATGCTCACACTGTTGTGGTAAATGAAGGCCCCCACAAATAACACATCTCGCCGAGGACCAAATCTGGTATGTCCCCGGAGCTCGGGATCGCGAGCGCGAACTCATCGAAGTCCGTTGGGAACTTGACTAACCATCGTGTCCACTCACTGGCCGTCCTTTCCCTTTTTCCTTGTAATACGACTCGCGCTTCTCCTGCACGAATGTGTTGCCTTGTTCTATCCACAAGGCCCGATCCAAGACTTCAGCAAAAGTCTGCAACTTAAGTATGAGCATAGCCTTGTAAAGATCCGGCCGAAGTCCACACACAAAGTAGTCGGCCTTATCCTTGTCATCCCGCACCACGTTCGAGATACAATGCACGATACAGGAAAATTCCCGCTCGTATTGCCTGACCGAGCAGTCTCCTTGCCGTAGCTTTCGGAACCTTTCCTGAAGCTTCCTTTTCCTTGTCGGGAAATAGCGAGAGAATAGCATTCCTCGAAACTCTTCCCAAGTCACAGGAGGGAGACTAGGCGATCGATTTCGCTTGACGCCTTTCCACCACACCTTCACCGATTGTTTCAGATAGTGAACCTTGTCCCGCTACTCAGTGTACAGATCCTCGAAGAGTGTTTCCATGGAATCAATCCACATCTCCACGATCTACGGATCTATATCCTCTCCATCGAAAGTAGGCAGATCAAACTTCTTGAAAGCCATGAGGGCTGCCAAAGCTCGCTCCATCTTCACCACCACATCTGGACTAATATGTGACGCACTGAACTTTCGCAAATAGCAAGGTTCGAGTGTTTGGTTCTGTATCGAACTTTTCCACACTTTGTGGAGGGTCGTAGACGATGTTCTGACCTGCGGTTCGAGATTTTAGAATTTTTGGCTAAGTCTTGAGAGTTCCACTCTCGAGGACCGGTCTCTGGTGGTGAGAGACCGCTCTCCCTGGAACAGGGTTACGGAGGACTTGGGGAGACCGGTCCCCAAACTTGGAGACCGGTTCCGTTCGCGTAGTCTGCGGGAGGGACCTCGGAGACCGGTCTCAGCTGGCGGAGACCGGTCACGGCTGGCAGAGACCGGTTCCCGTAGGCTAGTTTTGCGGGGAAGGTCCTTAGGGACCGGTCTCGGCAGTAGAGACCCGTCTCTGTGCCCAAAAACTGCCCAGACCTGGGCAGTGCGCAGGATGATTTGTTGAGAGGCCTTTCTGGATTTTATTACCATAGAGGGCTTATATGGCCCTATTCTTCTCTCTCTCCCTCATTTCTCTCTCTCTCACACTCTCTCTTACACCTAGAAAGAGAAGAAGAAGAAGAAGAAGGAGAAGGAGAAGAGGAAGGAGAAGGAGGAGAAGAGCTTGCTTGGTGGTTTTGGAGCACCTTCCTCTCCCTCATCACCACCATTAGAGCTTAGAGCTTGGGCTTGGAGCTATTTTGGAGGAAGATCATCACTTTTAGAGGGTTTTGATCCTTGCTTTGGAGCTTCTAAGAGGTAAGCCACACATCATTTCTGTCACGCCTCGCGACCGCTACCAATTTGGTCCGGTCCGGGCACGTCAAACAGACGCCGAACGGACAGCACCTCCTCTGTCCGCCCAAGGCTCGACAACAGGTCATTTACATAAATTTTCCAGGAAGAATTCAATATGCATACATGACAAGAAACGAAGCACCACTAGTGCTTACAAGTAAGAGCAAGATACAAGTATACTATACAAGTAAATAAAGAGAGAAAACATCTAGCTATTACATCCACTTTCGACATTCACATAATAATTTACACTTTTCTTTCCCTTTTCATCTCTCAAATGAATACACTTTTGATCTCTCAATTAATACATTTTCTTCTCTCAATGAATATACATATATCTTTCATAATATACATACGGTTCTCATGTACACGAGGGTACTCTAATGCATCATGGAAGCCGCTAGCTACTAGGGCGCTGTGCCCTAACCTCGGTCCTCTGCCGGTACGCTCTCGCTAGACCCTATAATAGTGGTGGGGTGAGAACTAACTTCCATAGTTCCCAGTGGGTTCGGCCGCCGACTCCACCGATCTCCCCACTAGGTCCATACGGGCATAGGTATGCACAGATAGATATTTATATGGAAAGCTGTAAATCATGCTACAGATATTTCTACTATACTCAACAGTATAAACAAGCATGCTCACTATAGTTTAAAGAACTATCATGCTAAGTACAGCGTAAGGAAACTATCACCTAACCGTGCTTAACAGGGAACATATTCCTTTCTTTATTCAATCTCTTGGCTTGCCCTCATGGTTCGCCACGACTCACTCTAGTCTCCGGGCACGAGGTATTGGTCACTCGTCTACCCGAGACCGTCTGCGGGACCCCACTGGGCTATCCCTCGGGACCCATAAGGCTATCCCTATCGTGTGACAACTCCGGAGTGCACGCTTGCGCGGAGCGACCGCCTACAAGCTCTGAACAGACACGTGAGTATGATCCAATCCTCACTCTTGAGGATATCCTATCAACTAGGAGTGCAATCTCTCAGGGCTATCATCTCTAGCTCAATATGCACGGTGTACATCTACACACTAGTTCGACCGGTTCTTGACAATGTTCTTGTTTACTAGATGCCACTCGATCTAGGTTATCATTCCTCTAGATGCCACTCGATCTAGGTTATCATTCATTTAGACGTCACTCTATCTAGGTTATCATTCATCCCTAGATTGTCATTCATCTCTAGATTGTCATTCATATCTAGGTTGTCAATCATCTCTAGATTGTCATTCATATCTAGGTTGTCATTCATCTCTAGGGTTCTATGTCATTGTTCGCCTTTATTCATGTATTCTACCCTAGTGTCAAGCTATCTCGCTACACTAGCTAGAATACATGCAATAAGGAACTATCGTTACCCTACTTGTTCTTGACAATACACTAGATTAATACTATATACATATACACATACAGACATAGGGGCTTGACCCAGTGTCGGAATGGACACCCCCCACCTTTTACAGCGTTCCGATTGCTCGTCGTCACTTGCAATCGGCCTACTGCGGCGCACGCCGCACGGCTCGACTCCTCGGGTCAATACGAAGCTTCAGGCCTCTGTTTTGCTCGGATCTCTCAAACCGCTCGTCGGATCGACGAACCGTCGCTTCCTGCGCGTTCAAATACCTAACAATATGTCAGATATGCGACTAATTTAGATCAATATCTATTGATTCCAAAAACCCTAATTTGGAGCCCTAAATTTCGCCCGATGCAAAACTTCGCATTAGAGCTCCAATTTCTTGCACCAGTCATCTCTTAGGGAAGCTAGGGCTCCTCTAAAATTGTTTCTAGAAGATAAAACCCATTCTAGAATAATCTACCATGAAAGCCCATCTTAACCCTAGATTTGCTATTATTGCAAAATCCGCCATTAGAGCCTTAGACTCAAGCTCTAATCATCTATTTAGCATGCTAGCATACATCTAAATCCATCCTTAGAGATTAAAACCCAAACTAGAGAGATATGTCATTAAAGAGGTAGCAAGCTTACCTCTCAAGCTAGCTTTTGAACCAAGGAGGAAAAAGAGGAAGATGTTGATCCTTCCCTCTAGCTTCTTCTCCTTCTTCTTCTCTTCTCTTCTCTTTTCTTTTTTTCTTTCTTTTCCCTCCTTTGGTCGACAGAGAGAGAGAGGGAGAGAGCTTAGAGAGAGAGAGGGCACCCTTTGGGTTCATGCGGTTGAGGGAGAAGAGAGAAATGAGCCAAAACCCACTTCTATACACTCTCTTAATGCCCTAAGTGCAAATAGGCCCCTCAACTTTATGTTTATTGCACTGCTCCGGCGGGGCCATTTTCTGCATAATGGACCGGTCCCTGGACTTGAGGGACCGGTCCCCGAACGCCCAGAATTCCAGCATTTTAGGACTTAGCCAAATTTTCAGCGTTTTCACCTTCGGGTCCGTTCTCGCTCGTTTTCGCTCGTTAGGCCTCCGATTCGTTTCAAATCGAACCGAGACTCCCCAAACATGTTTTCAAGCATGTTTTCATCATCTTTTCATCCACGCTAATGCCGGATTTAGTTAACGGCCCAACATAGCCTTTCGGGTTTCGTTCTCGCGCCTACGCGCGCCGAAACGCCCGAATGCTACCGAACTTCACCGTAACCATTCAAATGGCTCTCCAACCAAATGTTCACCATAACTTCATGATTCTAGAAGTCTTGTACCTTACAATTTTCCTTTAGATTTGGATTTTGATGGTTCTATGTGATGAAACCCTAATTTTAGGGAATCTAGGATTTATTTGAGGCTTTTTGATTGTAGGCTTTTAGAGCTTTTCTAAAGGGATTAGAACCTTGATATAGGTTGCTTTGGGAGGGCTTTGGCTTCCTTTTGAATTTTCTAAGAGATTTTTCAAACATTAGGTGAGTATTTCTTACCTCTTTGTCATAGTACTTAAAGATTGAACTCATGATTCATCTTTTGAAGTTGTAACTCCTATGGCATACTTTTTAGGGTGCTAGGAGCAAGGATATAGACATCGTTAGCGATTCGGGAGAGTACTTGGAGCATCGGTGGGTTTGGCCTCACCAACACAATGAAAAAATCTCATTGGTGTCAATTTATGTTCGGTTAAATGGAATATCATATATTTTCATGATAGATATATTATTTGTAAATTTTAGAATGCTTAAAACACTTATGTTATGTATAATGTAATTCTTGCTTCTATGTAGTAGAGATGTGTGCATATGAGATCTATGGACGTGTTAGCATTCTAATTGGGACATGGGACTATATTCTTATAGTGGAATTGACATATACTTGTGGACATAGAACTATGCATGACATAGGAGAAAAGCCATTGTCATAAAGAGGCATTGGGTTTGGCATAAATATGTGAATAGTGAGCTAATGTCATCAAGCGGTATCAGGCTCGGGATTGAACAATGACATAGTGAAATGTAGTGTCACGGGGGACATTTAACTAAACCTTAGGGTTGCTAGTGACTATTGCCATATTTGAGACATGAGGATTGGATACTTGAGATGGTGACCATGCTTGCTTGCCATTTGTGCTCATTTGCACATGCTTGTGAGGGTCGCTCCCTACAAGCCGGCACTCCGGAGTTAGCCTATGCGACTTGTTTCGCGCGTGCGGTATTGAGAAACCTACGGGGCCGATTGGGATAGACTCATTCCTTACGGGGGAAGCTGGGGCTACCACGGCAATTAGGTGGCACAAGCCGGATTACATTCGTGTAGATCCTAGAATGAAATTGAACTTTGACATTCAATAGTAAATGGTAATCACTACTAGATAGGACATAATAGTTTGATTACTTGGACATGCTTATAGCATACCTTGGGACATGTAGGATACTTGATAGTTCGCTTATTGCATCGTAGTATACTTGTTAGCCATGATAGATCGTAGTCATTCATATTGGTATCTTGGTTCATGATAGCTTTGACATACATCATGCTTACTTGTGATATAGTTATGTAGCATTTCATTTATGCTTCTATTACAGTTGGTTATCGCTTATTTACCTTATTTTACTTCATTGCTTTGGGCCTAGTGGTGCAATGGTTCAGGTCAGTAATTGCCCACTGGGAACTATAAATTATAGTTCTCACGCCCTTTGTTTCTGAATCTTTTCAGCGCCTTCTACACCGGATGAGGCCAGGGACCGCGGCAAGGGGATTGCCTCGGGCTAGCATCGTTGGGCGAGGATTTGCGATAGGTGGTCCACCTCTCTAGTGTTTGTTTTTGGAGAGGCTTTTGAGAGTACCTGTGTATAGAGAGACCACCATGTTTTGGACTTGTATGAGACAGATATTGTTTCACCCTATTCTTTCTCTTTATTATTTAGTTTTCTTTCCTCTTTATCTGTTGTTAGAACTAGTTGTATATTGCTCTGATATCTCTAGTTGTAGCCTATTATTGTTTTTACTCCGCTGTTTTGGCAGACGCCTCATATGTGTTGACATATGGCGGGTCTGGGTGTGCTACCGGGAAGGCCTCCGCCGGTCCCGGGGCGTGACATAATAGGAGTCGGACCACCCGACTCTGACGAAAACGTCTCCGCCGCGACTCCCAGCTGTTCCTGACGAGCCACAGCCGGTGCAGACACCAGCTGATCCACCGTCTCTTAGAGTCTTTTCATTCGCTCATCCTGGCGCATAGTAGCCTCCTGTCGTTGCACCACATCGGCTTGTTGCCTCATCACTCCCACGAGTGTGGCCAATTGATCGCGAAGCTCTAAGTCTCCGCTCGTGTCGGTTTGCTTAGGGACACCACTTGTCCCCTCCCGCGCCGATCTGGACAAAGATTGCCTACGCGGTGCCATCGTTTCCTGAAACACGATAACTTGATCAGTTCTCGACCATCTTGGGTCGAACATGAGACCACTAACACCGGCTCAAAAGCCAATCGGGCGAAAGTCAAGCAAGGGCGTTTCCTTTCTTTCGAAGAGTCTTTTGAAAAATTTTCGAATCTTTTCGATTTAGAGGAAGAATAAGAAGTACTCCCTTTCGACTTGTTTGATTTAGAAGGATTTGACTTAGGAGGAAATCTCTTTTTAAAGTTTCAACAAAACTTCTTCGGTAAGAGTGCAAGTTGTTTCTCAAAATCCTCAAAAGTTGTGTCCGAGTCCGTTTTGTTGGTTTTAGGTCTCAAGGATCTAAAAGGTAATTAACACCTAGAGGGGGGTGAATAGGTGTACAATGGCCTAATAAAAAATCTCGATGCGATTTTAAGTAAATGCGGAAAAATAAAATCAACACACCAAGATTTTACGTGGGAAAACTCCACAAGGAGTAAAAAACCCACGGGACCGATCACACGAAAAATCCACTAAGAAACAATTGAGTACAAGGCGATTTACCCACGACTTTACCCAATCTACCGAATCTTCAATATGGATCTCCTTCGCTGGTCCACCACGCCGCAAATCCTTGCCGCGTCCACGCCCGACTCTCAAAGCTTCCACCGAATCCTCGGCCTCTCACGCGATCTCCGCGTCACCCTCCGTCCGGAGTTGTTGAAGAAAACTTTTGGTGATCTTACAATTTACGAACCATAGACCAAGGGAACCCTTTTTAGTCAATCATCAAGTCGATTCATGAAGGAGTATTCAAAGAGAAAACCTAGAATCAACTCGACGATCAACAAGACAAAACTCGCTTTAAGAATTGAATCATAAAGCTCTAAAACGAGTTTTAGGGTTTTTGAAGAAGATGAATATTCGGCGATATGTGTTTTGAAACCCCTCATGGGCTAGGTAAAGTGTTAGAAGACTTAGAAGTTGATTAGGATTGAAATCATCCAATTTTGGAAACAAATCCGTCACCAAGGTCCGGACCTTGCAAGGAAGGTCCGGTCCTATGAGTCCGGACTTAATCCATTCAACCGGTTCTATCGTTAATTTAATTAATCAAGTTCTGGTCTAATCCCAGAGATCCGGTCCTATCTTGCGTAGCAGCAAAACTCAACCCTCGGGATCCGGATCTTCATCAAAGGTCCGGATCTTCATCAAGACTGCGCAAGGAACCAGCTCTTGGGATCCGGATCATCACATAGGTCCGGACTTAGACCAAATTAATTCAGATCAAAATGTTAGTTAAATTAAGATTAATTCAAGTCTTCTAACCACTAAGTCTTTAATCAAAATCACCAGAAATTATTTTAAATTCATACCTGAGGTGACGAGCTTCTTCGCACAGTCTTGAATCTTCAATTTTCTTCTTTGTGCTTTTGTCTTCTTCAAGACTCCAATAACATCACGAAATCCGCCAACCTATAAAATCCTTAACAATCTCCCCATTTGGCGATTTCGTGACAAAACTCAAATAAAGCCCGTACACTACTCAAAAACAAAAAGACGAGAATTATCGCAATCACCAAACGATAACCCCCAGCATGATCGATCCAACAAAAGTAGAAAATTACAAATTGAAATCCTATTACAAATTCTATGACTTAGACATTGGAGTCTTGAAGTCTTGAACGTTCCTGCAAAGAAATCTCAAACAGACATTCAAGCTTCAAGAAATTCATTAAGCATAAAAACTAAAAATTATAGTCTAAGTCAGAAACCTAATCCATGGTCTAAGTCAGAAACCTAATCCATGGCATCCTAATAATTCCTAGAAAGCATAAAAAGTAGTCAAAGTTATACACCATCATCATCATCAATATCAAACATAACTCTCATCTCCTTATCCAAATCACCTCCCCCTTTTTGTCCGAAAACGCCAAAATGACAAAGGAGGAGGCCGCCAAGGAGCTCTACTCAGAGTCCGTATCAGGAGGAGGCATCTCAGAACTTCCGCATCCCATCTTCTCACACAAAAGCCTCAAATAGCAAGTAATGCTTCTATTTTGCTTCTTCAAAGAAGCTATATCCTGCTGAAGTTCGGCTTGAACAGCGCCTTGACGTGCTAACCCTCCGGAAAGTCGCTGCTGCTCGCTGTAGACAGACGAAAGAGAAGCCATATCGTGATCCACAGGAGGTGGAGAAGGTGCATGTGCAGATGCAGGAGCCGAAGCACGAGCTTGGGATGAAGGCGAGCGTGTGACTTGCTCATAGTTACCTCACCAATCTCTCTTAACGACTGCTCGTACGAAGAACAGTCAACATTCACTTCATGAAGTCTGAGAATCCTCATGATCAAAAGAGGAAATGGAATGCGATCCTTCTTACTTGCAGTCTTCATCTCTCGTGCCATTCGCTTCCAAATGAGAAACGGTACATTCAAGTTAATGTTCCTTTCCTTAACAATATTAGGATGACCAAGGAGATAGAGATAAAGAACCCGATCCCATCGTATAATTTTCGTATTTGCTAAAGGCATTACGTTGTAGCAAATCACGAAATTTAGAAATCTATACTCTGGCTTCAAGTCCTTTGAGAGTATAGCATTTCCATTGTTCTCGGCGTCTGGGACACAAAGAAATTTCAGCATTCGGGTCCAATCTCTAACCGAGTCAAAACCAGCATTCAGATAATCAACACCATCAGTTCGTACCTCCATTCCCAGTACTAACCCAATGGTGGCAGGGGTAATTGACATAGGAACCCCACGAACCGAAGTAGAGAACATATGAGGCCCGTCGTCAGATTCAAGTAGATTTCCAGCTCTCATATAGAATTCCCTCATAAGCTCTAGTCCATATCCAGTGCGTTCTGTAAAAGCATAAACCTCATGTAGATCGCCATTCTCGAAGGGTTCTTGGAATCCCGGCACCTTCTCGAATAAGTTTGCTACACCAACCATACGCTCACCAATACAAGTCTTTGAAGAATAGATGGAGCGACGGCGACTATCGACTGGAACATCTTGATCACCTGGTTCATTAATTGAGATACCACCGGTTCAAAGCAACTTTTTCTTTTCCGTTCCTTTGCCTTTCCCCTTTGACGTTCCAGCTGCCTTTTCTTTTCCTTTATCCTCCTTCTTTTTCGAACGAATTTCAGTAACAACTGCTTCCAAGTCCTCCTTAAGAGATTCTCGGTCGGAGTCCTCTCCGGGATTGTATTCACTCCCCGCGTCCTCCTGTGGAGGCTCGACTTGTTGTTGTGCCGAGGAACGACGACGCTTTCCTCCCGGACCACCTCGTGCCATGAGAAAGATGAGGACCAATATCTACGAATACATTTTGACAAAGAAAACCGCAGTCCACATATAGAAACATCAATATACTGAGCTAAAAGTGATCCTAAATTAAGAATAATTGGTCATAAAGTATGAAATTTATTCTAGAGCATCCTAGGGCCGTTTAGAACAAAGTTTGTATTGTTAACATGCAAGAAAAATAATGCAAAAACAACAAAATCCGAAAATTTCTGCAGTGAACAGTAAAAACCAGTGAAAACCTAGGATTTGATCAAATGTAGTCTTAGATCTGAGGATTAAAAGTTGAATAAAGCTTGTAGAAATGTTAAATAGACATGCATAAGCAAGAATGAAGCAACAAATCCAAGTAAAAACAGGAAAACGAAGATCAAATCCAAGAAATTCCGAAATCCATCAAAATAGAGTTCAAAATGTAAAAATGATGAAAATGCCGAAGAACTCACCTAAAATCCGAAGAAAATGAGTGTAAGAGACTTAGAAAGATCTCAGTGAGTTTTAGAGAGAGAAGCTCCAAGGAAAAAAGAAGAACCGAAGTGAGAAGAAGATCCCTCGGTCGAGCGGTTTATACACAATCCGCTCCAGCAAGGTCCGGACTTAGCCACCTAAGTCCGGATGTTCCGCTAAACAAAGATGGAGGAAAGCATCCTATCGAATGGCTAGGTCCCGACTTGTAGTTCAAATTTCTTTTTGATTTAATTTTTTTTCAAAAATTTCAGCTTCCTAATGATTTTAGACAAAATCTCATGAAATATAAATACAAACTTGTATTCAATAAAATTCAAAAATGTCATAAATATTGAACCAAACATCAATTAGAAATTAAAAAGTATATCGTGAAATTACGCACATCTTTCGAGATTTAAACAATAATTGTACCGCGTTTAATTTTCAAATTCACACAAATAGAGAATAAAGAAAATCCCATAAGCTGAAATAAGCACGATAATATCACCCAATTGTGTTATGCACATATCTAAGTCAAGGAGTGGCTCTTTGAGCATCTTTATTATAACTTCCACCTTATATCATTCGATAATGGAGGACTCACCAAAACACCTCAATTAAGAATTTGACTTTGATCTTTTTCATAGAGATGTACACTTATATTCATGTAGTAGCTTCACACACTCACCGGACGACCGGGGTGGTAGCTCTTTCGTACATGTGGTGGTAGTTTTCACACTCCTTAGAAAGGATGTAACTCTTTCCACATCTTTATAGGTGGTAGTTTTCATACTCCCAAAAGGGATATAACTCTTTCCACATCTTTTATATTTTAGGAAAACTCCCCCTCAAAAGGTGCAACCCACAATGAGATAGTTTTATTGTGATTTCAGAAAATAGGAGATTATTTATTTTCATCATGCAAATAATCACTTAAATTCAATACCCTTTTGATAATTCAAGAGAGATGTACTTATTTTAACAAGTGTACGAAGCAATTTCTAGAAGATGTTACGATTCAAAATACAATGACATAGAAGAATTTAAGCGAATCAAAAGATGTAAGAATAAATCATGCACAAAATTAGAAACCAAGTCATCAAATTGCAATCAACATCCAAAAAGAGGGATCATACAAAACCAAGTGTGCATAATAGATGATTTGAGAAAATAATGGCCCATAGACTGTATCTAGATAGAATTATATGAATGACCAATTTTCTTAATAGAAGATTTCTTAGTTCAATATATCCAAGTCAATAGTGTGAGACAACAAAAATTTTTTTTCAAAAAATATGGCACTCGAGTTGTCGAAAAGATGTAAGAATGAAACACGAGATCAACTTTCATACTCTCTCATCCATAATCATAACACTTTCTCATGCACCGAACATCACAAACTCCAAAAGCTCAACTAGGAGGATCTTTGAATGATTAAGTTGAAGAGATTGATGAATCACTTGATGCAACAATGAACTCTGGTAAACTAATAAAAGCAAGGGAAGATTTCACCTTTGCGCACCCAAACCTTACGTGTTGTGGGGTGCGTTGGTCGAGAAGAGAGCGTTTTGAGATGCTTGTCGACGAGTTTGGTTCTCTTGTTCTTTGAATCATCCACTTTTGGTCTCCAAGTCTGTGTGGCCTTCACGTTTGGAACTTGCTTTGAAGGCTTTGACAACTTCCGTTTGTTCATTGGCTTTATGGGGTTCTTCCTTTGTTTACAAAATTTCTTCACATGACCTAGAACTCCACAAAGATGGCATACCTTGTTAGTAGAAACAAATTTCTTAGAGTGGGTGACCATACCTTGAGCCATAGGAGTGGAGTTTCTCGAGACTTGGTCAATATAAGTCCGTTCATATCCAAGTCCCAACTTGTTAGTTTGACCGATTCCAAGCATCCTATCAAGTTTGATCGTTCCGGAGGAGAATTTGTTCAAGTCCGATCTAAGTTGAATAATCGTCTTTGTAAACTCTAAGTTTGCATCCTTCGCCTCCGAAAGTTGTTTGTTGAGAAACTTAAAGTTTTCTTCCCTAGTTTCTCGTTCGTTTTCAAGTATAGTGACCTTCTCTACAATTGACTTGTAGGCTCTTGACAATCCGTTGCTTTCTTGTTCCAAAGTTTTTGTTGAAGTGATCAACTTGGCATTTTCTCCTTCTAGATCAACAATCCTTTGTTGCAGCTTCTTGTTGTGCTTGGTCATCTTCTTTGATTCCACCACTAATTGCCGATATGCATCAATCATATCGTCTCCATCCGATTCTTCGTCCGTCACGTTCTCCGGTGAAGAATGTTCATGCATAGAAGGCATGGAGATTGAGTCAATAGAAGATAAACACATAAACTGCGAATCAAGTGCCAACAAGGCCGTGGCATTGATTTCCGCATCGCTTGAGGTTGTGTTCTCATCGGAAGGGTTATCCCAAGTGATGGCTTGCATCGCCTTTTTCTTATTGGAACTCTTAGTCGGACAATCCGATGCTATATGTCCAAATCCCCGACACTTATAGCATTGGATTTCTCCACTTTTCTTATCCTTAGAAGTTTCTTTAGAAGAATTTTCAGAATTTTTAAACTTAGAAGAAGAAGAAGAAGAAGAACTCCCTTTAGCTTTGTTGAAGTTGGAAGAAGATGACTTTGAAGGATATTTCTTCTTAAAGTTCCGTCGGAACTTCCTTGTTAGGAGAGCAAGTTGCTTCTCAAAGTCCTCCAAAGTAACATCCGAGTCCGTCTCGGAAGAAGATGCATCCGCGTTGCCTCCCTTGGTAGATTTAAGCGCCATCCCTGTGGACTTAGAAGACAACTTCGAAGAAGATGAGTTAGAAGGGAAAGTCATCTCATATGTTTGAAGAGCGCCAACTAGTTCATCCACTTTCATCTCATCCGGGTGTTTCACGGTTTCAATAACCGCAACTTTTGCACGGAAACACTCGGGGAGAGTTCTTAAAATTTTACGAATAATCTTGGTTTCGGGTATTTTTTCACCCAAGTTGGAACAAGTGTTGACTATGTCTTGAAGACGAGTGTAATAGTCGGTGAAGTTTTCATTCTCTTCCATATGAATCGAATCAAAACGAATAGTCAACATCTGTAATTTTTGAACCTTGACTAGACTTGTTCCCTCGTGAGTGGTTTTAAGTGTATCCCAAATTTCTTTGGCGGTTTCACACGCCGAAACCCGAGAGAATTCGGTTTGATTTAAAGAGTTAAATAAAGCATTAATCCCCTGCCCGTTACAAGATGAAAGTTCATTTTCGTCCTTAGTCCACTTAGTTCGAGGTTTGGGGACAGTGATAGTATCAACGACCTCGGTGGGGTGTTTCCATCCAAATTCCACCGATTGCCAAACTCTTTCATCGATGGCAATTAGGAACGCCCTCATGCGGACTTTCCAATAAGCATAGTTAGTACCATCGAAGAAAGGAGGTCGATTAATATTACCACCCTCGGCCATTAAAGACAACCTATACCCGCTCTGATACCAATTGTTGGTTTTAGGTCTCAAGGATCTAAAAGGTAATTAACACCTAGAGGGGGGTGAATAGGTGTACAATGGCCTAATAAAAATTCTCGATGTGATTTTAAGTAAATGAGGAAAAATAAAATCAACACACCGAGATTTTACGTGGGAAAACTCCACAAGGAGTAAAAAACCCACAGGACCGATCACACGAAAAATCCACTAAGAAATAATTGAGTACAAGGCGATTTACCCAAGACTTTACCCAATCTACCGAATCTTCAATATGGATCTTCTTCGCTGGCCCACCACGCCGCAAATCCTTGCCGCGTCCACGCTTCGACTCCTCAAAGCTTCCACCGAATCCTCGGCCTCTCACGCGATCTCCGCGTCACCCTCCGTCCGAGTTGTTGAAGAAAACTTTTGGTGATCTTACAATTTACGAACCATAGACCAAGGGAACCCTTTTTAGTCAATCATCAAGTCGATTCATGAAGGAGTATTCAAAGAGAAAACCTAGAATCAACTCGACGATCAACAAGACAAAACTCGCTTTAAGAATTGAATCATAAAGCTCTAAAACGAGTTTTAGGGTTTTTGAAGAAGATGAATATTCAGCGATATGTGTTTTGAAACCCCCATGGTCTATTTATAGTGTTAGAAGACTTAGAAGTTGATTAGGATTGAAATCATCCAATTTTGGAAACAAATTCGTCACCAAGGTCCGGACATTGCAAAGAAGGTCCGGTCCTATGAGTCCGGACTTAATCCATTCAACCGGTTCTATCGTTAATTTAATTAATCAAGTTCCGGTCTAATCCCAGAGATCCGGTCCTATCTTGCGTAGCAGCAAAACTCAACCCTCGGGATCCGGATATTCATCAAAGGTCCGGATCTTCATCAAGACTACGCAAGGAACCAGCTCTCGGGATCCGGATCATCACATAGGTCCGGACTTAGACCAAATTAATTCAGATCAAAATGTTAGTTAAATTAAGATTAATTCAAGTCTTCTAACCACTAAGTCTTTAATCAAAATCACCAAAAATTATCTTAAATTCATACCTGAGGTGACGAGCTTCTTCGCACAGTCTTGAATCTTTAATTTCCTTCTTTGTGCTTTTGTCTTCTTCAAGACTCCAATAACATCACGAAATCCGCCAACCTATAAAATCCTTAACACGTTTCTGAAGAAGAAGTGTCCGCGTTGCCTCCATTCATCGATTTAAACACCATTCCTAGACTTAGAAGACAACTTAGAAGAAGATGAATTAGCAGGAAAAGTCATTTCATATGTTTGTAGTGCACCAACTAATTCATCTACTTTAATTTCATCCGGATGTTTCACCGTTTCAATGGCCGCAACTTTAGGACGAAAACGTTCGGGAAGTGTTCTCAAAATCTTATGAACAATCTTGGGTTCGGAAATTTTCTCACCCAAATTTGCACAAGTGTTGACTATGTCTTGAAGTCGAGTGTAATACTCGATAAAATTTTCATTTTCTTACATACGAATCGAATCGAAACGACTAGTCAACATTTGTAGCTTTTGCACTTTCACAAGGCTTGTTCCCTCGTGGGTGATTTGTAGAGTATCCCAAATTTCCTTGGCGGCTACACACCGAAACCCGAGAAAATTCTGTCTGATTTAAAGAATTAAATAAAGCATTTATACCCTTCCCATTAAAAGAAGAAAGTTCGTTTTCGTCTTTAGTCCATTTATTTCTAAGTTTGGGAATGGTAACATTCTCGACAACCTCGGTGGGATGTTTCCATCCGAATTTAACCGCTTGCCAAACCCTCTAATCGATGGCAATAAGGAACGCTCTCATACGCACTTTCCAATAAGCGTAATTAGTGCCATCGAAGAGAGGAGGTCGATAAATGTTACCTCCCTCGTCCATTAATTACAACATATACCCACTCTGATACCACTTGTAGATTATGGATCCCAAGGATCTAAAAGGTAATTAACACCTAGAGGGTGGTGAATAGGTGTAAAACGGCAAATTAAAAATCTCGATGCAATTTTATTTTAAAGTAAATGCGGAAAATAAAATCAACACACCGAGATTTTTACGTGCGAAAACTCCAAACCGGAGTGAAAAATTCACGGGACCAATCACGTGAAAAATTCACTAAGAAATAATTGAGTACAAGGTGATATACCGAATTACCCAACCCAATTTACCGAATCTTCAACGTGGGTCTCCTTCACCGATCCTCGATCGATTGAACTCTTTCAACCGATCACGCCTCAACTCCTCGATGCGTCTACCGAATCCTCGGCCTCACACGCGAATCCCACGCAAATCCTCCATCCGGAGCTCTTATGGAAGATGATTTGTGGTGATTAAACCGTTTAAGAACCTTAGGCTATGAGAGATTCCTTTTAGTTAATCATCGACTTGATTCATGAAGGAACATTTAAAATAAAAGGCTAGAATCAAATCGATGATCAACAAAATGAAACTCGCTTTAAGAATTAGATCATGAAGCTCAAATACGAGTTTCTAGGGTTTAGAATTGGTCTAAATTCTAAGCATATCAATTATTGAATCCCTCATGGCCTATTTATAGATTTAGAAATTTTTGGAAATTTTCACGCAATCAGGGTCCGGTCTCCACTGCTGAGACCGGTCTTCAGTTGCGTAGCAGAAAACACTAGCTACGGGAACCAGTCTCTTCTCCTGGGGACCGGTCTCTCGCTGTATACATGAAAGTTCGGCTGCGAGGGACCGGTCTCTCGTCTCAGGGGACCGGTCTTCACTTGCGTAACAAGATTATCAGCTTACGGGAACCGGTCAAGAAAAACGAAATCAAGAAAAACGAAAGAGGGGAAGAGGATGCTCTCTTACCTTCCCTCTTGCTCCAAACACAAGAAAAAGAGCAAAGGGCGTGGGGTATACTAATAGAGACGCCACAATTGCAAAACCCCCCGCAGCTTCAAACCGCACGAAATCTATCAAGTGTACCGCACACGTGCAAGTGTACCTAAGACAAATCTCGCGAAACAAAGAAACCCGAGCCTCGGGTTTTCAGATTTCGGCCAAGTGTACCGATACAAATCCTAAAATGTACCGATACAATCATCATCCCTGTACCGGTACAACCATCACAAGTGTACCAGTACAAAGCTCAGAAATTCCAATCCGAGAGCTGACCAAACATCCGACTTTTCGGGTTTTGGTGCTAAGTTTTAAACCATCGTTCTCACCATAGGTCGGAACACTATCTACGACCTTCCAGAAAATGTGGAAAGGCTCCGAACTCAAACCAAACACTCGAACCTCGCAATTTACGCAAGTCCAGTGTGTTACAATAATGCCCTTAGCAAACACGAAGGTGATCCGATAGGATCGTGTATTATACATGTATTTGTTGGGGCATCCAGAGATTGCTCAGGAGAGGAACATCAACTTGAATGTTCCATTTCTTATTTGGAAGAGAATGGCAAAGGACATCAAGACGTCAAGTCAAAAGGACAGATTACCGTTTCCATTGCTGATTAGGCGGATCCTTCAACTTTTCGATGTTGACACGAGGTGTACATCTTACGAGCATAGTCTGGGAGCTATCAGTGAGACAACCATGGTAAAGTCTTCAAGATGCCTTTCGAGCTCAGCATCCTTCACTACCTCGTGATGCACCTCCTCCTGCTCTAGCTCCTGCTGCTACTTCACCTGCTGCTGGGTTTGACGAGGATATCTCAGTGTCTACTGTGTATCGTGAGCAGCAGAAGCTATCTGGGGAGCTTGCACGTATTTCTGCGGATCAGGCTCGGATGATGGCGGATCAGGCTCAGATAGTAACAGATGTGGCTAAACTGAACAAGCGGGTTGGTCAGATGTCTTGCCTACTGCGGATTTTATGTGAGAAGATGGGTTGTGGCAGCTCCGACCTGGCTCCACCTGACGACGACTCCGACTAGTCCTGCTGGAGTCCCTCTTTTGTCATTTTGGCTATTTCGGACAAAAAAGGGGAGATGTAGATAGATATATATGATGTTGGATTTGGGGGAGATGGAGATAGATATGGAGTTTGTTTTTGGATGGTTGATGATGATGATGCTTTGTACATTCATGATGATGATGCTTAGGATGCTTTTGATATGTTTGTTTGACTATTTGCTTATGCTTTTGATATTCTATAACTGAACTATGATTTTGACTTGATTTTTAATGAAAATTCTTGAATCTTGAATGTGTTTTGAGAATGTTTTTGCATGAATGTTCAAGCCTTCAAGACTCCAGTGTCTAAGTTATAGAGTTTGTAATAGGATTGAAATTGTAATTTTATTTTGTTGGATCGGTCATGCAGGGGGTTATCATTTGGTGATTGCGATAATCCTCTTTTTTTTTGTTTTTGAGGAATGTACGAGCTTTGTAGTATGTTTTGTCACGAAATCGCCAGAGGGGGAGATTGTTGAGGATTTTATAGGTTGGCGAATTTCGTGAAGTCACGGAGTCTTGAAGAAGTCAAAGAAGGACTTTGAAGAAGAAGATGCAAACTGAACATCCAAGACTCGTTTAAGAAGCTCGACACCTCAGGTATGAATTTTAGATCATTTATGGTGATTATAGATTGATAAAATGTATTTGGAAGACTTAGATTGCGTTTTAAATTGATAAATTTTCAAACTTAAGATTTTCAGGGTAAGGGACCGGTCCCTGTTCTTAGAGACCGGTTCCCGTAAGCCTTTCTTGCGCAACATTAATAAGGGATCGGTCCCGGAACTTAGAGACCGGTTCCCGTACGCTGATAATCTTGTTACTCAAGTGAAGACCGGTCCCCTGAGACGAGAGATCGGTCCCTCGAAGCTGAACTTTCAAGTATACATACGAGAGACCGGCTCGTGAGCAGAGATCGGCTTGCTCCGTAGCTAGTGTTTTCTGCTACGTAACTGAAGACCGGTCTCGGACCCGACAGACCGGACCTTGAGAGACCAGTCTCAGTAGTGGAGACCGATCCCTGGTTGCATGAAAATTTTCAAAAATAGCTTTTTGCAATCCTAGTCTACTTCTAAGTCTTCTAAATCTATTAATAAGCCATGGGGGATTCAATAATCTATATGCTTAGAATCTAGACCATTACTAAACCCTAGAAACTCATTTTTGAGCTTTATGATCTAATTCTTAAAGCGAGTTTCATTTTGTTGATCATCGATTTGATTCTAGGTTTTTATTTTAAATGTTACTTCATGAATCAAGTCGATGATTAACTAAAGGGAATCCCTCATAGCCTAAGGTTCTTAAACGGTTTAATCACCACAAATCATCTTTCATAAGAGCTCCGGATGGATGATTCGCGCGGGATTCGCGTGTGAAGCCGATGATTCGGTGGATGCATCGAGGAGTCGAGGCGTTGACGCGGCAAGGAGTTGCGGCATGATCGGTTGAAGGAGTTCAATCAATCGAGGATCAGCGAAGGAGATCCACGATGAAGATTCGGTAAATTGGGTTGGGTAATCGGTATATCACCATGTACTCAATTGTTTCTTAGTGAATTTTTCGCATGATCGGTCCCGTGGGTTTTCACTTCGGTTTGGAGTTTTCCCACATAAAAATCTCGGTGTGTTGATTTTATTTTTTGCATTTACTTTAAAATTGTATTGGGATTTTTAATTTCTCGTTTTACACCTATTCACCCCCCTCTAGGTGTTAATTACCTTTTAGATCCTCGGGATCCATAACTAACAGTGCTTCGAAGGGCGCTATCTTAATGCTTGCTTGATAACTGTTGTTATAATCTGTCACGCCCCGCGACCGCTACCAATTTGGTCCAGTCCGGGCACGTCGAATGTACGCCGAACGTACAGTAGCCTCCCCGTCCGCCCAAGGCTTAAACCACAAGAATCATGTACCGTAGTTTGCCTGTGATAAACTCAATCAACATACATGATTTAACGGAGCACCACAAGTGCTAACAAGTAAGAGCAAGATACAAGTATACTATACAAGTAAATAAAGAGAGAAAACATCTAGCTATTACATCCACTTTTGACATTCACATAAAGATTTATATTTTTCTTTCTTTTTCATCTCTCAAATGAATACACATATACTTCTCCTAATACAAATATGGCTCTCCAACTGGCCCCCCTCACCAAGAACTCTCATGTACACGAGGGTACACTAATGCAAAATGGAAGCTGCTAGCTACAAGGGCGCTGTAACCCTACCTCGGTCCTCTGCCGGTACGCTCTCGCTAGCCCCTGCAACAGTGGTGGGGTGAGAACTATGAATAGTTCCCAGTGCTTCGGCCGCCAACTCCACCGATCTCCACACTAGGTCTATACCGGCATAAGCAGATATACGTATAGATAGATATGAAAAGTCAGAAAATATGCTATTTCAAATACTCTACTATGCCCAATCAAATCCAAGTATGCATGCTCAGATAGTATAAAATGAACTATCACGCTACTATGTCCAATAAGAATCCATTTTTCTTTCCTTTGTTCAATCCTTGGGCTTACCCTCAAGGTTCGCCTCTACTCACAAGGGTTCTCTCTGTACCCAATCTACCCTCAAGGTTCGCCACAACTCACACTGACCTCAAGGGTGCCGAGGTACGGGGCACTCGCGAACCCGAGACAGTCTATGGAACTCACACTAGCCTCAAGGGTGCCGAGGTACGGGGCACTCGTGAACCCGAGACGGTCTGCGGGGCATCCACTCGCCCCAGGACATCAACTCTGTCCTGTGTGCTAACCTCCGGAGTGCACGCTTGTGATGAGCGACCTCCACAAGCTCAAACAAACAGACTGTGAGTATGATCCAATCCTCTCACCTCGAGGATACCCTGTCAACTAGGGATGCATCTCTCAAAACTATCACCTCTAGTTCATCATGCATAGTGTACACCTACACTCTAGTTCAACAGGTCATTTGTCATTGTTCTCATTCACTAGATGCCACTCGATCTAGGTTATCATCCCTCTAGATGCCACTCGATCTAGGTTATCATTTGTTCTTGTCATTCTTTGCTCTAAGGTTTCTATGTCATCATTCACCATTATTCATGTATTCTACCCTAGTGTCAAGCTCACCTCGCTACACTAGCTAGAATTACATGCAAATAAAGGAATGTCTCTCTACCCTATCATGCACTCGGCAATATGCAACAGATCGACAATATACATATATATAGATATAAACATAGGGAGCAGCCCAGCTGCTTCGGGATGGTCACCACCCACCTTTAATGTCTTGTCGACTCTACCGATGCGTTTCGCCGACTTTCCGAAAACCACGCCGCGCTCTATGGCAATCCGAGCCAAAATAGGCTCCCGGCTCAATTCCTCCGCTCACACTCGTCGGATCAGCTAACTGACTTTACCGGCGCACTCGTGAGTCTAAATCCACCACAAGGATAGGGTTAATCGAGATCAAACCCCAACTTTTCGTAAAAACCTACTCGAGCCCTAACTCGCAATTACTGCAAAAACAGCCGCAACGAACTCTAGATTCATATTTCTAGCAACTAGCTAGAACTCTAGAGTTCACCAAAATCCATTTCTAAGGCTAAACAGCAAAACCCTAGAATATAGCTTTAGAAAATCTAAAGCCTACCTCAAAGGGATTCTCCACTAGACGAAGAAGACGATCAAAGAGAGAGAAATCTCAATCTCCAAGCTTTTCTCCTCACTTCTCCTTCTTTTTCTTCTTCTCCTTCTATCAGCCAAGAGAGAGAAAGAGGAGCCTTTTCCCTTTGCTTTGGCTACAAGAAATGAGGGGAAGAAGAAGAGTCCAACTCTAAATAGCTCTCTTGGTGTTATAATTACCAAAATGCCCCTTCACTTAAACCCCCAATGCACAGCCCATTTTTGGGCAATTTCGGGTGTCAGAATGGCACGAAACCTTAAATCTAGCCTCATAATAATAATCCTGACATACCCTGCAGTTTTCATAATTTTCCGACACTGTGCATTTTCTGCTAATTTATCTGTCCTGTTTCTCACAGAAAATTTTAAATCTTCTGTTTCGGCTCCGATTTCAGCACAGGTCATTTCCAACCTATACCTTACACCCTTAAGTCCAATAAAAATAGTATCTCACACTATTTTTATTTATATTTAACTTTCATATTAAATTTCGGCATATTACATCCCACCGTAACTTCATAACTTCTGAAGTCCGGTACCTTACATCCTCCCCTCTTTAAAAGGAGTTTCGTCCCTGAAACTAACTCATTTCAATCCAATTCATACTCTAACTCGATTTATCGAGCAATAGGAAATTCCAATGCACTTTTCCATCTCGGAGTGGCCTTTTACTCATCGGAACTGTCCAAAGGCCCACTACGAAAGATGTGAGATCAGACTCACTCACATCAGTCAAACAAAACACTGAAAGTACATTACCATTCCCGTGAGTCTCGGTGGTAGGGCAAGTCGATACTCGACGACTCTACAAGCCCAACACCACTCGCAAACACGCACACCCAGGCCGGATCGTTCTTGTGAGACCTAACTACCCGCTATCCTCTTGATGTGGATCTAGCATGAATGCGTCAACTAGTCGGACGACCCACCACCGCTACACAATGCACACGGGTAGACCTCAAATCACTCAAGCGTCCACAAAGTGTCGCTCTACCACTCTGGCCATCCAAGAGTCTAATACAACTCTTCCTTGCATTCATCCTCCGTTCAGGGAATACACTCCGATTCGATCACCGGCATTGCTTAGAAGCAATATCTCAAGTGCATCGACCCATCGCGAATGCTACTATCACAATCGGACCTTTGCTCTACTACGAGATTGTGCACTTCGGCACATCTCAAATCTCAATCCACTTAAGAGTACTATCCTCAAGCTCCAACTCACCTGAGAGCATCAACTCTACTCTCTTACGTGGCTTCCATTATCCAAGTGTCTCCTAGAGACCACTTTACTTTCTCCTTTAGTCGCCACGGCCAATACCCAATTGCTCTCACAACGAGCCCACACGAACGCTTCGTTCATAATCCAAGCCAAACTCATTAATAGAGTTACCAGCCGCATCGATTCTCGGTTTCCATAGGTGAGCCAAAGGCCACCAACTCTATGTAGGCCTACCGCTTAAACTAGTCTCAACTACACCTAGCGTCTCTCGCTCACTGGCGTAGACCCAATCATCACTTCCTAGCGAAATTCTCATTTAGGAATTCGCACACACTCCAACCAGGAGTAAACAAGACCCCAAACCACTATAGATCCTCGGGTTGGGTCAGTACACACTGGGTCTATCCTCGATCTCACGATCCAACACGTGGCATTCCACGTTCCCGGGTGTAAGCTCGGACTATCGTCCTGACCAAAACTCTGCCCTACCCGTAGGTACCGAGCCGCTGTCACTCACAGCTGACTGCGCCCGCCCAATGGGCCCAGGCTCCACAGTCCACAAATGGTCCAGGCACGGGTCGTCCCCAAGCACTACCCGCCAACGCCGTCCTATACGACATGCCATACAGAGCTATACACTCTATCGGCTCCTAAGCACCTAGTGCGAGCCACCAGCCCTACGAGTGATCCATGGCCCGCTTCACACTTAGCAATGCTAAAGTGCTACTGCCAACTCACTCTCCCGGTTGAATCGAAACTGCACTCCACGAATACCTGTACTCGGGCGCTCTACGCCAAGTCTTGGCTTTGGGCAAGATTGCCCCCGCGCACCATCTACCAAGCACCTTTTCTGACCCCACATTGAGGTACCACTAGGCCCACAGGCCAAACTCGGCGCTAACCAACTATTTCCACATTAGTGGTTCAAACTATGTCAAGAATTAGGCCACTCTGCCTATGCACGCTGACTACACGAACACTACCTACCTACCTCAATTTGAGGTATCACTAGGCCTCACATGCTCGTACTCGACAACTAACCGATTACACTCTCAACAGTGGTTCTACTTCCACCGTTCGGTCCATCGAAACTACATCTGAAACACTCGGATTGCTCAGGCATCCCCAAGTATCACGGCTCAACTCTCGCAATCCACTACTCATTGCTTTGAGAGTCGCCGCACTACTTCGTCTCTAATACGAGTCTCATCTCTCGTCCCTACTACGAGTCTCATCTCTCGTCCAAGAATCACTACTAGCCATTAGCTAGTGCCACTTGGCTCTCTACCTACTCTAGCAGGCGCCACACTTTCTCAATGCAAGCATGCCCGGGTGTCTCCACTTACCCGTCACTGGGTCCCTACTATAATGATTTCAATAGTAGCAATTGACCATTTAATGAATGCATGCAATGCATCGACTTAAATTCATGCAAAAGCACACACTTGCCCTAGCGAAACCATATCTGGTAGGTCCTCACCAGCAGCCACCAGTTCTTCAACCTGGGTCGCACATCCATACCCACCTGGCGCTCATCGCGAACCCTCCAATTACTTGACCACCACACCTTACTCTCCAGATCGTGCCAAAGGCTGCATATCCTCAAGTTGTCTCGGAGAGGGGAAGGTCGTAGCCAACGCCAAGGTCTGGTCATCCCAAATCATTCTAGAGTCTAAATAGAAAACCCTAGATGTATGCCATTAGAAAGCTCAAGAGCTTAACTCCAAAATCTTCGCTCCACTCGAGGAAGAAGGTGAAGACCTTAGTCCTCCAATCCTCTCCTGAAGCTTCCTTTCTACACTATCGGGGAATTGGGTAGAGAATATCAATCCCCGAAACTCATCCCAAGTCACAAAAGGGATACTAGGCGATCAAATCCACTTGATGCCTTTCCACCACACTCGCGTCGATTGTTTTAGACAACGTACGGCTAGGTGTACCTTGTCCCGCTACACCGCGCATAGACCCTCAAAGAGAGCCTCCATGGAGTCAATTCAACACTCCACGATACACGGATCCGTATCCTCTTGGCGCATGACAGCCTCTTGCTGTCGTTGCACCAACTCAGCTCGTGGCCTCATCACTCCTACGAGTGTGGCCAACCGTTCGCGAAGTTCCAAGTCTCCGCTCGCACGTCGAAACGTTCAGGGACATCACTTGTCCCCTCCCGTGCCGATCTAAACAAAGATCGCCTACGCGGTAACATCATCCCTCGAACCGTGACAACATGATCCGTCTCGACCCTCTAGGCCAAGCACGTAACAACCGACACCGACTAGGCTCAAATCAGGCAAAAGTCATGCAAGAGCGTTTATTCTCATCCCTCGGTTTCATGTTGTCGATCGCCCAACATGAACACACTTGGTCAAGAATAAACAACATCTTGAGTCTACCTCTAACGTCCATCTTAGAGGTTTCAATACTTAACCCAATCGATTCAGCTTCCGCCACCCGGCTTAGGTTCACGTCTCGCTCACACACCTGTAGCCTTAAGGTTTACCGTCCTAGGGTCTCCTAGGTCAATCCTAGACTCTCTCTTTACTTGCTCTTAACTTGCTCTGATACCATTTTACCCGTCACGCCCGCGACTACTACTAATTTGGTCCGGTCCGGCACGTTGAATAGACGCCGAACGAACAGTAGCCTCCCCCCGTCCGCCCAAGGCTAAACTACAAAGAATCATGTACAAGAATTTGCCCAGGATAAACTCAATCAACATACATGATTTAACGGAGCACCACAAGTGCTAACAAATAAGAGCAAGATACAAGTATACTATACAAGTAAATAAAGAGAGAAAACATCTAGCTATTACATCCACTTTTGACATTCACATAATGATTTACATTTTTCTTTCTTTTTCATCTCTCAAATGAATACACATATACTTCGATCTCCTAATACAAATATGGCTCTCCAACTGGCCCCCCTCACCAAGAACTCTCATGTACACGAGGGTACACTAATGCATAATGGAAACTGCAAGCTACAAGGGCGCTGTAACCCTACCTCGATCCTCTGCCGGTACGCTCTCGCTAGCCCCTGCAACAGTGGTGGGGTGAGAACTACGAATAGTTCCCAGTGGGTTCGGCAGTCGACTCCACCGATCTCCCCACTAGGTCTATACCGGGCATAAGCAGATATACAGATAGATAGATATGAAAAGCTGTAAAATATGCTATTTCAAATACTCTACTATGCCCAATCAAATCCAAGTATGCATACACAGTATAGTATAAAATGAACTATCATGCTACTATGTTCAATCATAATTTTTTTTTCTTTGTTCAATCCTTGGGTTTACCCTCAAGGTTCGCCCCTCTACTCACAAGGGTTCTCTCTGTACCCAATCTCTTGGCTTACCCTCAAGGTTCGCCACAACTCACACTGACCTCAAGGGTGCCGAGGTACGGGCACTCGCGAACCCGAGCGGTCTGCGAAACTCACACTAGCCTCAAGGGTGCCGAGGTACGGGGCACTCGCGAACCCGAGACGGTCTACGGGGCATCCACTCGCCCCAGGACATCAACTCTGTCCTGTGTGCTAACCTCCGGAGTGCACGCTTGTAAGGAGCGACCTCCACAAGCTCAAACAAACACACTGTGAGTATGATCCAATCCTCTCACCTCGAGGATACCCTGTTAACTAGGGATGCATCTCTCAAAACTATCACCTCTAGTTCATCATGGATAGTGTACACCTACACTCTAGTTCAACATGTCATTTGTCATTGTTCTCATTCACTAGATGCCACTCGATCTAGGTTATCATCCCTCTAAATGCCACTCGATCTAGATTATCATTTGTTCTTGTCATTCTTTGCTCTAGGGTTTCTATGTCATCATTCACCTTTATTCATGTATTCTACCCTAGTGTCAAGCTCACCTCGCTACACTAGCTAGAATCACATGCAATAAAGGAATGTCTCTCTACCCTATCATGCACTCTAATATGCAACAGATCGAAAATATACATATATATAGATATGGAGCACCCACACGCCGGGATGGTCACTACCCACCTCTAATGTCGTGTCGACTCTACCGATGCATTTCGCCGACTTTTCGTAAACCACGCCGCGCTCTACGGCAATCCGAGCCAAAATAGGCTCCTGGCCAATTCCTCCGCTCTCGCTCGTTTGGATCGCCTAATCGACTTTACCGGCGCATTCATGAGCCTAAATCCACCACAAGGATAGGGTTAATCGAGATCAAACCCCAACTTTTCGTACAAACCTACTCGGAGCCCTAGCTCGCAACTACGGCAAAAACAGCCGCAACGAACTCTAGATTCAAGTTTCTAGCAACTAGCTAAAACTCTAAAGTTCATCAAAATCCATTTCGAAGGCTAAACAACAAAACCCTAGAATATAGCTTTAGAAAATCTAAAGCCTACCTCAAAGGGATTCTCCACTAAACGAAGAAGACGATCAAAGAGAGAGAAATCTCACTCTCCAAGCTTTTCTCCTCACTTCTCCTTCTTTTTCTTCTTCTCCTTCTATCAGCCAAGAGAGAGAAAGATGAGCCTTTTTCCCTTTGCTTTGGCCGCAAGAAATGAGGGGAAGAGGAAGAGTCCAACTCTAAATAGCTCTCTTGGTGTTCTAATTACCAAAATGCCCCTTCAATTAAACCTCCAATGCACAGCCCATTCTTGGGCAATTTCGGGTGTCAGAATGGCACGAAACCTTAAATCTAGCCTCATAATAATAATCCTGACATACCCTCCAGTTTTCATAATTTTTCGACACTGTGCATTTTCTGCTAATTTATGTGCCCCGTTTCTCACAGAAAATTTTAAATCTTTTGTTTCCACTCCGATTTCAGCACAGGTCATTTCCAACCTATACCTTACACCCTTAAGTCCAATAAAAATAGTATCTCACACTATTTTTATTTATACTTAACTTTCATATTAAATTTCGGCATATTACATCCCACTGTAACTTCATAACTTCTGAAGTCCGACACCTTACATAATCAAACTTTGCCATAGGTAGATGCTGCGACCATCGTCCCTAAAAGTCTATCACACATGCTCGGATCATATCCTCTAATGTTTGTATAATGCGCTCCAACTGTCCATCATTCTGACGGTGGAAAGCTGTGCTAAAATCCTATCGAGTGCCTAAGGCGTCCTGCAGACTCCTCCAAAAGTAAGACACAAAGAAGGTGTCCCCGTCAGATACAATCGAAGTAGGCACTCCGTGAAATCGCACAATCTCATCAAGGTACACTTGTGCGAGCTTCTCCCCCATCCAGTCGTATGTATAGGTATGAAGTGCACCGACTTCGTCAACCTATCCACGATCACCCAAATAACATCATGCCCAGCCTGAGAGGGTGTGTCACGCCTCGAGCTCCGCCAATTTGGTCGGATTCGAACACGTAATAGATGCCGAACGGACAGCACCTCCCCTGTCCGCTCAAGGCTCTAACAACATGTATATTACAACCAAGTCAAAAGAGATATTGCAAGATTTACAAGGTTTGCACGAGAGCAAACAACAACAATTATACACATGAAAGCACCTATGCTATTACATCCTATATTTAAACATTCAACACATGTCATTTTGATTACATTTGAATCAAACACAAGTAAGCTATTTCATTCATTCACAATTACATCACATTTTCCTTTAACCCAAAATATAAATTTACATCATTTCTTTCTGTACATCATCTATGGTTCAACATATAAAAGTTGAATACACCAAAATGTAGGGCATGCCTATACTTCGAGGGCCGCTATCTACTACGCGAAACCCTTGCCTCGATCCTCCGCCGTCCCGCTCGCGCACGGATCTGCAGGGTTAGTGGTAATGAGGACTAGAAGAAGTTCCCAGTGGGTTCGGCCGCCGACCGCGCCGATTCGCCCACTAGGTCTATTTCAGGCATATGTAATTCAATAAAGACAGATATCGAACCGTCTAATGCATTTACTAATACAATGCCTGCAAAACAGCTGTCAACAGATAGATAGATAATCAAGTACATAAAGATTATGCATGCATGTTTACTTCTCTTTTACTTGGCCTTTACCCAATCTTTCTGAGGTTCATCAAGTTCACCCCAAACTCACATCTCACATGTCCCATCTACCAGGATTAGCATTCGAAAATGCCCCGAGGGATCCATCCCGTCTACCGGGGAAGGCACAAGGCACTGTCACCCGTGGTGTCTATACTCCGGAGTACACCGCCTGTAAAGGAGCGACCTCGTTCAAGCCGGAACCGATATATGTGAGTACGATCCCATCCTCAATTTGAGGAAGTATAGTGTAGCACACTGGACCTCCGCAAATTGCGAGGTTCGAGTGTTTGGTTAGGATTCTGAACTTTTCCACATTTGGTTGAGGGTCGTAGACGGTGTTCAGACCCACGGTTCGAAAATTCTGGATTTTGGCTAAGTCCTGAGAGTTTCACTCTCGGGGACCGGTCCCTGGTGGGAGAGACCGGTCTCCCCTGACTGAGGCTTGTAGCAGGCTGTGGAGACCGGTCTCGGCTCGGATAGACCGGTTCCGTACGCAGCTTTGCGGGAGGGTCCTAAAGGACCGGTCTCGGCTAGCAGAGACCGGTCTCTACGCCCAAAAACAGCCCAGACCTGGCAGTGCACTGTTCGGTTTGTTGAGGGGTCTAAGTGGATTTTGTTACATTAGAGGGCCTATATGGCCTCTCCTATCCCTCTCTTCCTCATTTCTCTACCTCACACTCTCTCTTACACTCTAGAAAGAGAAGAAGGAATGAGGAGAATGAGAAGGAGAAGAAGGAGAGCAAGCATTGGAGGGCTTGAAACATCTTCCTCTCCCTCTTTTCTCACCATTGGAGACTTTGAGCTTGGTTTGAAGCTTCTAAGAAGGTTAGTGGCTTGCTTTCCCCTTTTGATCCGAGTTTTGATGATTTCATTGAGTAGAAACCCTAGAATGAGATTTTAGGGTTAGATTTGGGGGTTTTGAATTTGTAGCTTCTAGAACCTAATTGATAGGTTAGAACCTTTGTTTAGGTTGGATTGGAAGGACTCTAACTCCTATTTGGAGATCGAGAGAGTTTTCTTCGCATTCGGTGAGTTTTTCACCCTTTTCTTGTGTTGCTTAAAGATTGAACACACGATTCATCATTTCGATGTTGTAACACTTCTAGTCTACATCTTAGGATGCTTGGAGACTAGATCGAAGCTTCGTTAGAGATTCGGAAGACCGAGCGAAGCTTGTGGTGGGTTTGGCTTCATGAGAATAGGAGAAAATATCTCCTATGTGGTTAATTGGTTTTGTTTAATCATTTTGCATGCATATTCATGCTAGATAGATTTTATGTGAATTTTGGAATACTTAAAATGCATGGATTATGTTTCATGAAATTTATCTCTATATAGTAGAGCATCAGTTGTAGTATGCATGCATGTTTAAAATATTCACTATTCCAAGATGGAAATCATTGTTGCATGTGGAAAGATGGTTAGAATTGAGTATTCTTGAACCTAAAACGCATGTTTGAACTTAGAAAGATTAAGTGTCATAAAGGGGCACTTAACTTAGAAAACTATGAAACTGCAACATGGAGACTTGACAATAGGCCCTTGACTTTTGCTATACATTCCATATTTTAGACATGATGACATAGAGATGAGCCTTGGACATAGTTGCTATGCATTCCATATTTTAGACATGATGACTTGAGACTTGAGACGGATCGGTTCGATTACTTGCCATTGTGCTCATTCGCACATGCTTGTGAGGGTGGCTCCCTACAAGCCGGCACTCCGAAGATGGTCATCGCGATACATATTGTGTGGGATTGGGCGCCGAAGTGGATTGCCGTGGGTTAGGCTCATTCCTAGGGTGGGGATGTTGACTACCACGGACCATTAGGCTTGGCAACGGCTAGACAACCTTCTGGGTCTTCAAACCGCATACCTTTCGGCGGGTCTTTCAGATTTAAACTTTAAGTAGTTAAACTGACATTGGACATTGGCTAGAATAGTAAACATCGACACTTTACTATTACATTGTGGACATCATAGTAGCTGTTTTTATTGCCTATTCAAGCTTAGAATAGCTTTCTTACTTATGCAATTTCATGCTAAGTAGAGATATCATGTCATAGAAGCTTACATGTTTATTTACATGTTCTTTTCGCTTTTACCTACCCGCTTACTTGCTTAGTTTTGGGGCATAGTGGTGCGCACTCACTGAAGTCAGTAATTGTCCACTGGAAACTATTATTTAATAGTTCTAACGCCCTATGTTCTTTCTCCTTTTTCAGAGCCTTCGGCACCGGCAGAGGCACGGGATCGCGACAGGGGAGTCGCGTCTAGCTAGATAGCTTCTGCTTAATTTATTTTAGGTGGTTTTCTCTCTTTATTTTGCTTTGTGAGAGAGAGAGGTTTTTGTATCCATGTATAGAGACCACCTATGTACTCCTTTTAGTATTTGTGCTGGGACTTCTTGATGTATTTCATTTATAGCTCATAGTGGATGCTAGCTTCTTACTTGTTCCTATTCTAGAATCTAGTTGTTATATTTGCTCTGATACTCTAGATGTTCTATTCTTGTTGCTTTATTTATCGTTTTGTTGTAGACGCCTTGTATGTGTTAGACGTACGGCGGGTCTGGGCACGTGCGGGGCGGGCTTCCGCTGGGTCC